>ML058380.1:0-600000 GCA_003013855.2 Liriodendron chinense
GATGACATAGCCTGGATGACATAAGGCACCAATACATTCACAAGCATAGACACATTTCAATATTATAAATATATACCATTTAGGTATTTCATCGAGCATGTTATCACCCAAACAATAATAGAGATATTGCATCAAACGTGTTATCCACTCATCATCAATTAATATATAGATTATAAAATTAAAGTAATTCTAGCATTTATACTATAATTAAATTTAACTAATTATTAACTAATTTTTTTACAAGAAGCTTGAAGGTAAAACTCCACCTTAGAGTCGAAATTACTCGATTCGGATGTGGCCCCAGGGTAAAAAATTGGAGAAAACCTCAAATACCTACATTAAATCATAATTCTAACGTTAATAACACATGATTATATTATGATCAAATGTCTAATTAGGGTTTAAGATTTAAATACTTCGGATTTGGGAAAACCCAAATCAATTCGACGAGTCGAGGCCCGAAATCGACGCATCACAAGAATCCCAACAGAGTCGAGCTCGATTATAGCACCTGCAAGAGCATGGGCTGCCACAAATTGCTTGTAGGGGCCACCAATTTTAACACAAACTAATCCTATCATCAAACCCTAAAAATCGGGTGAGGAAAATGAGTTTTTCTATCCCTAATAGCTACAAGTTACAAAAATGTTGGGGGGAATTCCTCAAACAAGGTTAGAGACATCTTACCTAGAGATGAAGATGAATTGGTCAATAGAAAATCTGTCATTGACACCAAAAGACTACTACACGCATCCATGGATGAAGATGAAAGGGCCAAAGAAGAATCTCTAACACCTTAGGTCGAAGAAATCAGTGAATCTCAAAGGTTTGGGGAAAGGATGGAAGAGGAAAGGAGGTTTAGGAAGCTAGTGAAGGGTTTTAAAGGGTTAGGGCTGGAAATGGACAGAAGAAGAAATGAGAGAGTGGGGGTTTGATTGGGGTTTTAAACCCTTTTTTCAAAAACAAAATCCAACAAGTTTGGTGCGCTGAAGGTCTCTTAGGTGCGTCGAAGCCCCAAAATTTAAAAAAAAAAGTTTGGACAGAATCCTTCACCTTTGGACGACCCTTTGACATGCTAAAGGCAGTCTTCGGTGCATCGAAGGCCCCTATCTACAGCCTTCTTCAGTACTTTTCATATTTATCTTACGTTTCCATTTTACTTTAAGTTATTTTATAAAAATTGGGAAGTACCCCTCATTTGGACTCAATAAAAATACTTAGAAAATCAAATTCTCAATAATAAAAATTTTAATTTTCAATTCTTAGTACAAATCGTGACTTTTTGGCATTTTTTAAAAAGGCCTTTTAATTTCTGAGTTTTTGCCAAATTTTAACTGTTCATAAATTTTTATAAATAAAAATTATGTTAGAACACCAAAGTCAGGTAAGAAAATATTTTAGATTTACAGCGATGCATAGTATTGTTCACGAGCTAGACAGATCGATCGAAAAACTATTTGGTTACTAACTCATTGAACTAGAAAACACTCGAAACCATGATTCCCTAGACCTCTATCCTAAAACATTTAATTCTCAAGTTTACGAAAATTCAGGATGTCACATTGTGGAATGATTTGGTTTCTCGATTTAAGTAATTTCAACGAACTATGCAAAAAGAACTTGATTCCCGCTCACTATCGCACTTACTTTCGGTTTCTCATATGCATGTGTGTTGGTTCTCATGTTTGATTGGTCGTAAGCGCAGGTTGTAGATTGATCACAGATTTGTAGAGTCCAATGGTCCACTTATTAAAATGTTTAGATCACTGAAAACGAGTTTAAATATATTATTCTTAAATAGTTAGATTTGATATTCGACGACCGAATTGCCCTTAAATTTACAAATTGAGCAGACCATGATTCCCTCTAAGGTGTCTACAAGTAGATGCACGTGAAGTTTTCCAGATCGATGGTTAGATCATAAATTTGTTAGGTGAAGGTATACAAAGTAGTGTATATGTAGATATCGAGTCCTTAATGAATTTAGAAACCATAAATTAACTCCGTACGGTTTTTTTTTTTTTTTTTTTTTGAATATTTTTGGACTTTAAAAATAGCCGTAAATGTGACTCGATGGGAATTGTAAACAGGTAGGTTCATTAGAATTATCCATAGATCACAATAACGTGTTTATGTATTTTCAAGCGGGTCATCCAACGGATATGATGTGAAATCCGATGGAAGTACAATAGATCTAATGAGTTAGGTCTCGAACTTGATAATGTACAGGTCAAGTGGACTAATAACTATTCTTTAAAATTTCATCATGATCAGATTCTTAAAATTAGGTTTTTAGATATTGGTATTAGATAGGGATGTGTACATTGTAGATACCTTAAGATAGCCAATGGTATATTGATAATCATTGGAATTGGACTTTAACGATCTAAACTACTCCTTAATGCACCCAAATTACGATGCTAGGTTCAGAATCAAGGATGATTGGGTATTAATGGCTCGGATTGATTCCTATTTAGATTATAATGGTTGTGGCGGTTCATACTGAAATCGAACAGTTGGATAGCTTAATGGGTATATAAAGAGTTATCTTGATGTTGGATTGATAATTAATCTAGTATGTAAGGATATATAGGTTCGGGATATGTAAAACTAGGTATATGTAAATGTAAACTTGAGGGGGGTCCTTAGATCATGATCTCAATGATAAGTTAGGCCTATACATGGGTGACAAGTAAGATAAACAAATTTGATTTGCGAATGGATGTGTGCGAGTAGATATGAAGATCTCATAATTAGTTTACTATGATCAAGTGGTCGGAAATCAAATTAGATTGTCGAATATCTTAATCTATTGATGATGAGTTATTTTAATGGTTGATTTAATAAACTATCAAATACATTAAAAAATATAAGAACTTAAAATTTATTATAGTGTGGATGTAAGAGTATAAGAGTGCATACGTATGTATTCATCTAATCATTTCTAAAAAAATTATACTCATTAAATTATACACGTTTACACACGTGGGGGAGCACTCATTGACTTATACGCGAAAAAATCGTATTATTATAGGTTTACATTTAGTTCTTCCTACGTCATTTATCGCCTTAAAAGTGAATAGTTATTTCCTTATATACCAATGAGTACTCAAGCTAGCATGGTTCGTAGGAAAATATTAACCTCTAAATTTGTATCTTACGAATAAATGGTTGACATCAATAATTATGCTAATATATATGGTTAAGATCTTCAAAATACATAATTTCTTTGTTGGAAAAATGTTCATGCACATTCAATGCGAGTAAGTAAAAACCACGTAAGAAAAGAGCCAAACTAGTACTCCATAAGCAAAGAGAAAATAATAAATAAAAGTTACCAAAATTTATATAGTTCGGCAATATGCTTACATCTATGAAATAAAAATATAATTTTTTTTTAAAATTATAAAATATAAATTTAATAAATTATAAATAAAAAAATATTTTTTTATTAAGAAATATATGCCTATTCATGTACCCCAAATGCTTTATATCAGATTGTATTAAAGTCTGTTATGGCATTGGTAACCATAACATTGCATCTTATAATATCTTAGATTAACCAATATAGTCCACCTTTCGGCTATCATTTGACAACTAGTAACGACCCCCATTTTATAATCCTCAATTTATCATTTTCATAAAAAAAAATTATATCCATCTTCTTCAAAAAAAATTTCCAATAATAGAAGACTCTTCTATAAGTTCCATGCATGTTGCATGTTTGAAACTATATATATGATGCCATCAAATAATAATTCTAACATCCCAAATTCCCATAATTTTACACGTGCTATGATCACCCATGTAAAAAGTGGCACAATTACATAACCAATATGTAACAACAATCACTATATGGCGTCATATGAAGTGAAATGCCCAAATTTAAAATCCATTGATATTTTAAATTATCTTCTATGATGATAAATAACAACACTTTTCTCATTTGTAGATGAATTTCTCTTTTCTATTATGTTTCCTTAGGATTTCTTTGAATTTGATGCTTAATCATACCAATTAGTTTTGATTTTTTTTTTTGTAACTTACTTTCCTAGGTATATGATTTTTGTGTAATCACTTTTCTATTTTATGCCCCTTCAACTTTAATTTTGTTTGATCTTTCCCACCAATCCCTTTCTCAGTAGATCATTCTCTGATGATCATGGCATCACTAAAAGATCTTTCGAGTGTTTTTCTGCCAGACCCTTCGGTCAGTAACCTGGACATGGTTGACTCTACATCAAGATATGAATCACTGTTGAGATTCATTTTAAACAATTTCATGAATCTGACATCGAATAGAACAAAAGTGCAATATTTTCTTCTTCATCAATTTTCATATTACCGTTGCCAAATTGTTAATTAGGGTATTGAATACATTCAAATGCTCTTACAAAGTGATCCCTTCATTTATCTTCAAATTATACAGTTTTTTTTTTTTTTTGTTAGTCATGCAACACACCCACCCTGTTAGCTGGACGCACCCACGCGGTTAGTCACACGATGCACCCCACCCACTAGTTGTTGTTGGAGAAAAATCTTATTTGACATTAATTTTTCTTCATACAAGTTCTGTAATTTGTCCCACAAATCGTTAATAGTAGTTTGATCAGATATGTTGAACACAAAATCATCCAGTGTAAGAAAAAGATCCGTCATGGCTAACTGGTTTTCCCCCCCTTAAAAACTGTTGGGAATAGGGACGCCGGCAGCGGAAGTGGAAGCCGAACAAACACTACACTAGTATATAAGATTAAACGAGAAACACAATGTAATCAAACCACACAAGCATTCAACCACAAGAGAATCTGATTTTACGTGGAAAAAACCCCCCAATAGGTAAAAAACCACGGCACAAAGCGATCTACTATGATTAATAGAAGATTACAGAGATTGACAGCCCACTAGCAAGGACAACAGAGAAAACCCAAGCTCTCTCTCTCTCAAAACACTCTCCCCTCTTCCAAACACACTTTGGAAACCTTGAACATATTAGGATTACTCCTAATCCTGGATTCATGCCATATATATAGCAAGCAACCCGAAATTAGAAACATCTTGTGCAAATCCGCACAATAACGTAAGAGAAACCTTGCTGTGCAAGTCACGCGTAACTAGCCGACCGATCTCGATCGGCCCAAAAAATAGTCCAGGGGCAAATTCACATAGAAACCACGCTGCCTCAACACAGGCCAACTGGTCTTGACCGGTTGGCTCCCATTGCCCGACCGGTCGGTGACAGTTCAGAGAGCCCAGTTTGAAGGCTTTTCTTCCAACAAACTCCACCGAGGCTTCAAACGTCGAATCAGAACATCCTCCGTCATCTCATCTTCATCATAGCTCCACCGCTTCTCTTGCCACCATCAACCCTAACCTTGCACTTTCACGCCCTTTTTCGCTCTTCTCATGTGGCCCTTGGGCACTTGCCACATACGAGCAACCATGGATCCCGCTGCCAATCTCGGAGCTCCACCGTGAATTGTGCTCCCGATCAACTTGTAAAGATGGCCATACCTCCGTGCCTTCATACACACGAGTGCCCCCTTCATCACTTCACAACAACGATCGCGACCGATGAACACGCACCCTTTCGCCTTGAATGCATCAAGAGAAATCACATTCATCTTCATCTTGGGGACATGCTTCACATCTTCCAGGACTCGTTCGATCCTATCGAATACCCTAATGCGCACCGTACCAATACCCATCACCTTATGAGCGTAGCCATCGCCCACAAACATCGATTCACCACCATACTCCCTGTATGTCGTGAATGAACTCCGGTCAGGACAAACGTGATATGAAGCCCCTAAATCTAAGATCCACTCTCTACTATAAAATTCATTTCCAGATACAGTTAGAACTTCACAAAGATCGCCACCATTCTCTACGGTATTGACTCCCTCTCTAGAAGAATTTTCATACCTCTCTTGCTTCAACTTGGGATTCTGACAATCTACTCTCATGTGGCCTTCCTGACCACAACTCCAGCACTTCACCTTAGCTTTCCCTTTGCCCTTGGCCTTAGATCTCGATTTTGAATATCCTCCACAATACTCAGAATTTCTTCCCCTCATAATCAGTGCCTCTGAGGAAGAACGAGAACCCATGTCACCCGCTTTTCTTTCTCATCGCCTTCGACTGAAGGTCTGAGATAACGGTCTCGACGTTGATGATCTCTCTCCTTTCTCACATAGAGTCCCTGAATGACTCATATGAAACTGGAAGAGAATTCAACAAGATGCATGCTTAATATTCATCATTCATCAGCTCATTTATCTCCACCAACTTGTAAACTAACTGATTGAACGTGCTTAAGTGGTCCTTCACATCCATTCCCTCAGCCATCCTCAAGGTGAACAATTGCATCAACAGATACATGGGATTCTCTAGAGACTTCTTGGCATAAACTTTTCTAACTTCGCCATCGTATCAGCCACAGTCTACTCCTTCGTGACGTGATAGAGGACATCATCCGTAAGGCATAACAGGATCGAGGTTCTAGCCTTCTTGTCGAGCTTCATCCACTCATTATCTTTCATAGCTTCAGGTCGCTTTCTAAGAGCTTCATTAAGCCCTTGCTAAATTAGAAGGGATTCGATCTTCACATTCCATAGCTCAAAGTTATTTTTGTCGGAGAACTTCTCTACATCGAACCTTATGCTTGATCCCATCTTCTCGTCTTAGATCCGAATTCTACTCCACCCCAACTTTAGCTTCGATACCACTTGTTGAGAATAGGGACACCGGTAGCGGAAGCGGAAGCCGAACAAACACCACAATAATATATAAGATCAAACGAGAAACATAATGTAATCAAATCACACAAGCATTCAACCACAAGAGACAATCCAATTTTACGTGGAAAAAATCCTCAATGGGTAAAAAACCGCAACAGAAAGCGATCTACTATGATTAATAGAAGATTACAGAGATTGACAGCCCACAAGCAAGGAAAACAGAGAAAACCTAAGCTCTCTCTCTCTCTCTCTCTCTCTCTCTCTCTCTCTCTCTATATATATATATATATATATATATATATATATATATATATATATATATATATATATATATATATAGTACTATTAGGTTGAGCTGTATGGGCCCCATCATGATGTGTGTCAGACATCAACACCGTGCATTTGATGGGTCCCCTTTAGGTTATGGGATACCCCAAAAATCAGTTGTATAGGGAACTCAGGTGGGCCAGACCATATAAATTCATATGGAGACATGCCTAAAATATCTAAAATCACTTGGTGGGGCCACCTGAGTTTTAGATGTGCTTGAAACCTGGTTTGACCCCTCGTACAAGTGGAACACACATAATGGATGGGCTGGATTTGTGAATCACATCTCAGTGGGCCCAATCAACGATCATGAATATTTTAATGGGTGGATAACCCCTCCCAACTATTGTCTGTGGTGTGTCCCACCTAAGTCATGGATTGACCTAATTTTTTAGCCCGTGGCCCACCATTGAATGGTGCATCTAACTGATGGAGTAGATGTTTGTAACACATCACGGTGGGGCCCACACAGCTTGACCCCATGGGAAGTTCCCATGAGGCCGACCTCATAGTAGCATTTCCATACACACGCAGAAAAATTCAATGAAAATAGGCGGGCTTTAAAGCCCAAACGCTCCTCACGTATGCTTGCCCGCGTGCATATATGCACCACCTGATCGTCCTTATCCACTCGTGATGCGACAAAAAATAGTGGATTTATGCCAAGTTGTCGGCCGATCTGATAAATGTACCTTTCCTCCCCTTCTTTTGTGGTCTGATGGATTATACTCATGCACTTGCAAAAAGTAAACGTGGCATATGAGGAAATAAAATTGAACCGTCCAAATTGGGGGGTCACACTTTAGATAGATTGTAAAGAAAAAGTTACACCGAAGTAATGCAGTACGTTGCCGATTAAGGGACATCTAATTGACGGTTGGAATGAAAAACATCCAACGGTTCAAATGTTACAACCAAATTTCCATTAATACATCAGTCCCAAATCACAGCAAGTTGTCATGTGTACTTTCTAGAGAAAAATCCATAAAACTGGCGTTGCATATCAACTCAAATCAAGCATACGCAAGATCGATCGAGTAGGTCCACTCATCAGGACCGTATCATGAGTGGACGTGCCTGATTATTCAACCAGGGCATGCTAACATCCGTGCAGTTCTGACGTGGGGCCCACCCTGATGTATGTATTGTATATTCAGGCTGTCGGTCCGTTTTGCCAGCTCATTTTAGAGATGAACCAAAAATAAGAAGATACAAATATAAGGTGGACCACACCACAGAAAAGAGTGGCGATTGACCATTAAAAATTTATTGTGGGCCACTAAAGTTTTGGATCAAGCTGATATTTGTTTTTGTTTTTGTTTCCCTTCATCCAGGTCTATGTGACCTTATCAACGGGTTGGATGGCAAATAAACATCACGGTGGGCCTTATGAAGTTTTTAATGGTAGGAATGCAATCACCACTGTTTCCTAGGGTGTGGTCCGCCTGAGACTTGAATCTGCTTGATTTTTTGTGATCACTCCCGAAAATGACCTGCAAAACAGATGGACGGCATGGATATACAATACATGCATCAATGTGGGCCCCACGTCCAAGACCGCACCTAATTCGCTCCCTGCTATGAGTATCATTTTCGAAAAAAATGGTTCTACCATGGAACACACGTGTAACATCTGAGTCCTTCATTAGGTGGGTCCCACTGTAAGCATGCCATGGATTAAAAGTCAGGCCAGTTCATTTATGAGGGCTACATTTGCATGAACAGAAATGGATGATTCAAAGTACACGTGGCCTACATGATGATTAAGACCAGGTCTACGGCATGCTCGCAGTCGTCCTACCTAGTGAATGGCCAGGATTTTACACATGTGTGCCACGTAGGCAGTTGGCACGGGTGTCATGCCCTCTCATCGATAGCACGAGAGCTCATCCTTATATTCTCACTGAAACCCACGTGAATTATGACTTAGAAACTTGTATTAGTAGGAATATATGTATAGGTTTACTAATCCCACACGCTTGTATAACCTGGAAAATGCGCAAGATCCAAACCGTCCATCAGATGGGTCCCACGGTGCAGAAACTCTGGCAAAAAATCAAGCCGGTCGGCTTATCAGGTCATAAGAAAACCAATCGATCGCAAAGACAATAGTGGTCCACCCCATGGATGGCTAGGATCTCATGCTTGGTGAAAGATCGAGATGTCTGCTAGCTTGTACATGGGATGGATCACACACACATGTGGATCATGGATGTACATGCATACATTGAATGTACACGTAGCACACATACGTTAACTCAGACCGTCCAAATCATGCACCATCATGGACAGACCATGCCCTAAAACGGGCGCGGATCAGCTAGTCCCACTGCGACTAGCATAAGGGGTGGTTTTAAATCTCTGTGGGCCCCACTACGATGTATGTGTTTTATCCACGCCGTCTATCCATTTTGCCATCTTATTTTAAGGCACGAGCCCAAAAATGAGACAGATCAAAATCTCAGGTGGACTACACCACACGAAAACAGTGGAGATTGAACTTCCACCATTAAAATCTTCCTAGGGCTCACTGTAATGTTTATTTTCCATCCAACCTCTTGATAAGGCCACATAGATCTAGATGAAGGGAAAAAACAAATACCATCTTGATACCAAACTTCTGTGGCCCCCAAAAAGTTTTCAATGTTACGCGTCAATTCCCACTGTTTTCCTGTGGTGTGGTCCACCTGCGATTTGGATCTGTCTCATTTTTGGACTCGTGACTTGTAATAAGATGGAAAAATGGATGGATGGAAAAATGGAAGGACAGTGTGGATAAAACACATACATCATGGTGGGGCCACAGAGATTTGAAACCACCCCTTATGCTAGTCCCAGTAGGAGTAGCTGATCCGCGCCCCCCCCTAAAACCCTACTTGTCTAAAGATGGCTGACATTTGGATTTCCGATTAAATTTATTTTTTGATCCATTCGATCAGTTACTTGATTTAGTTCTTAAATTATCTATGCATATGGTTCTTAGAAAATTTATCCCATGTCAGAAGTGAAATAGAGCTGAAACGTGGTTCGTATATAATATTTCTTAGACAACTATTATTAAGTTCTTTAAGGGTCTTTTAGGATACCACCAAATAAGTTAATTTTCTGTCTACAACAATAGATAAGCGACTTATTTCTAGTAAGTTTGGTTTATAATTAATTATAAGTAACTTTTTTACTTAAATATACATAATATATATTTCAGTTGATTTTTTTTTTTTACTTTTCTACTTCTCATAAGTTGCTGAAGAGAGATTGAAAAAGAGGAGATGTGGATAAGCTCTCTCTCATATTTTATGTCAGGCACTACTCTCTCAAATGGTCCATGTCAAAGGAAGCCTCACATGATAGACTATTCCATCAAAGGTGGGGCTCACACAGTGGATGGTCCACATCAAAGATAGTCTCCACATGATGGATGAACCCATATTAATGTGAAACCACATAATAAATGGTCCACATCAAAGGTCGGCCCATAATAATAAATAGCGTACATCCAAAGAGGGTTGGCATGATGGATGACCCACTTCAAAGGTGGGGCCAACCGGATGGATAGTCCACATCAAAGGTGGGCTCCACCAAACAAGAAACCAATCGATGGCAAAGACAATAGTGGTCCACCCATGGATGGCTAGGATCTCATGCTTGGTGAAAGATTGAGATGTCTGCTAGCTTGCACATGGGATGGATCACACACCCATGTGGATCATGGATGTACATGCATACATTGAATGTACACGTGGCACACATACGTCAACTCAGACTGTCCAAATCATGCACCATCATGGACAGACCATACCCTAAAACCATACTCGTCTAAAGATAGTTGACATTTGGATTTCTTTATTAAATTTATTTTTTATCCATTCCATCACTTAGTTGATTTAGTTCTTAAGTTTTCTATACATATGTTTCTTTGAAAATTTATCCCATGTTAGAAGTGAAATAGAGCTGAAACGTGGTTCGTATATAATATTTCCTATGTAACTATTATTAAGCTTCGTAAGGGTCTGTTTGGATACCACCAAATAAGTTAATTTTCTATCTACAATAATAAATAAGTGACTTATCTTTTATTAGTTTGGTTTATGATTAATTATAAGTAACTTTTTTACTTAAATGTACATAAGATATAACTTTAGTTAATTTTTTTTTAACTTTTCTACTTCTCATAAGTTGCTGAAGAGAGATTGAAGGAGAGGAGCCTGATAAGCTCTCTCTCTCTCTCATACTTCATGTCAGGCACTACTCTCTCAAATGGTCCATATCAAAGGAGGCCCCACATGATAAACTATTCCATCAAAGGTGGGGCTTACATCGTGGATGGTCCACATCAAAGATGGGCCCCACATGATAGACTATTCCATCAAAGGTGGGGCTCACACAGTAGATGGTCCACATCAAAGAAGGGCCCCACATGATGGATGAACCCATATTAATGTGAAACCACATAATGAATAGTCTATATCAAAGGTCGGCCTATAATGATAAATAGCCTACATCCAAAGAGGGTTAGCATGATGGATGACCCACTTCAAAGGTGGGGCCAACCTGATGGTGAAAGTGCGGTTTTCACCGCTAGATGAGAGACTTGGAGATATGTCTAAGGACCTAGAAGGGGTGATATGGACCTTTTTCAAATTCTTTTCGCCTACTTATGCAATTCAATAAAATAAGCTTTGTAAGCAAGAACACCTCGGCTTCCAAGCCTTGGTGGGTCCAATCAAAAGACTAGCAAGAGGATAAGCAATAAACAAACCTAGTCTAAGCATGCATAGGAAGTAAATTATACAACTAATCAAGCTCCTAACCTATGCATCTTGTGTAGACTTATGAGAGTGGATCAATGAGCTCAAGTCTACACAAGTAGTGAAGGTACATCTTGTGCAAGGATGCCTAAAAGGTGCCTAGCATGCATTCATATCAATCATTCATAATTAAGCAATTAAACAAACAATGCAAAGATAGAATGTGCTCAAGAACAATCACAAACACAAGGATGTATAGTGGTTCGACTACTTGTCTACTCCACTCCCGGTTCAAGTACTCAACCCCTTTGAGCACACCGGCATTCACTATCAGAGGTTTTAAATGAGGTTCACCTCTCAACCTTTACACGGAGGTTTTATCGGTTCACCTCTCAACCGTATCCGGAGTTTTAGACATAGGCTAACTCTCAACCTTATCGCACGTTTACTCCCGTGTCGGAGGCTCCCCCTTGGAGACTTAGTTTAGGCCCGGCTGACGGGCCAAGGAACGACTAACGTCCCTAGGTCGAGTTCGAAAACAAACTCTAAAGTGGACTCTCAAATAAGACAACTTACTTGTCGGATGAGCCCCTTGTTTAGCGCCGGATTGGGTTGCTTGATCTCCGCTCTCCCGTGCTTCAATCAGCTTCCCTTTGCTCCCTCGATCGTGTCGCCGTTGCGTCGCCAATGCCTCAGCCACATTCGATCAAACACCTTGCATGCGATGCCTTGAAATGCCCAAGGTGCTAGGAGAATGGGTGAATCTCATACATGGGATGTGTAGGTTGTTCCAACTAGGAGATTCACCTAGAGAGTCTTCTAGAGGTCTTGGACAAAGGATATACCTATGCGGAATAGTGTCACACCTCTAGATTTGAGAGAGGAATCAAGTCATCTCTTGATAGCATTTGAATGCCCATACTTGTGTTTGAAACACAAGGGATATGACTTGAAAACCTCCTCTTTGAGGCCCCAAATGATGTACAAGATAAGTGTGGAATGGGCTCTCAAAAACTTCTCTAACTGACCAAAGAATGGAGCTCCATATATATAGAAAAGAGGCTCCAACGGTCATAAAACGGCCATATGCCGACCTGTCCCGACCGGTCATGACCGGTCGGACTCCCCAGCTGGAAGGTTTCCATAATGCAGGCCAAATATACTGGCCGACCGGTCATGACCGGTCGGCCTCCTCACTAGACAGGCCAAATGCATCAGGCCGACCGGTCATGACCGGTCGGCCCCCCTTGCTGGACAGGCTTATCAATGAAGGAAGCCAAAACTGGCCGACCGGTCATGACCGGTCGGCCCACCTTGCTGTTTCCCTCCTATTGAAAAGACCGACCGGTCATGACCGGTCGGCTGGTCTTTGTAATTCCAGCAGGAATGCTGGCCGACCGGTCTTGACCGGTCGGACCAGCCTGGGTCCCCTCTATGCTGAGCTGAGTTGTTCTCTCTCCAGCTGGTTCATATAGACCTAGGTAGAGTTGATCAAATGGGACACCTAGGGCCTATCTATGATAACTAAAGGGTTCTAAATATGGTCAAGGTCATCAAGGATACAAAGGGGATAGGTTTTGGTCGAGGTTAAGGCACCAAGGCATCTCATATACCTGAATCTTCTTCCTTGATGTGGCTGGACGTCTTGAGTCTTCGGTCTTCGTCTTCATTGGGCTCAACCGACACAAGACTCACAGCTGTAAGTGATTGACAAACAAGGTGCACTAGTATGCCATGAAAAAGTGCACTAACAGATGGACAGTCCACATCAAAGGTGGGCTCCATGTGATGGGCAGTGTATACTGAAGCTGGCCCCCACATGATGATAGCCCATATCGAGGTGGACCCACATGATGGATGATCCACATCAAAAGTCACCCCTTAGTGATGAATGACCCACATCCAAGGGGAGCCCCACATGATGGGCAACCTGCATTGAAGGTGGGGCCCACATGATGGACAATCCAAATCAAAGGTGGACTCCACATGATGGGCAATTAATAATGGTGGGCTCCATGTGATGGATGATCCATGTCAAGGTGGGCCACACATGATGGTGACCCACATCAAAGGTCGGCCTAATGAGAGTGGCCCATATCCAAGGTAGGCCTCGCATGATGGACAGCCCACATGGGAGGTGAGTCCACATGATGGATGGTCCACATCAAAGGTGGGCACCACATGATGGACAGTGGATATTGAAGATGGTCCACACATAATAGACAATAACATTGGGTGGTCCCATATGATGGATGACCAATATCAAAGGTGGGCCCTACCTAATAAATGGTATTGCGGATTAAAGGTCGGACCCTAATAATAAATGACCCACATCCATGGTGGGCCCCGCATGATAGATGGCCCATATTAGTGGGGGCCACACTATAAACGAACCACATCAAAGGTTAGCCCCACATGATGGACATGGGATGTGAGGGGGATCAAATAGGCTTGAAAGAAGATTACTTATGATGTTGAAAATCAAACATGCTTTTCTACTTTTTGGATGATGAGTATGTTGTATGCCAAACATACATATTTGCTCATTAAGTATAAAGGTACTTATGTGATAACTTAAGTAGCTTAAAATCCAAACAGGCCCTAAGGGAGCGTTTGGATATAGTAAGGTACTTAAGCCACTTATGTCTTAACTAGCTTATCTTGATTTCTAATTATCAAATTGAATTGATTAACTTTAAATAAATAAAAAAAAGCTACTTATAATTGATCATGAACCAAACCTACTTATCTTAAATCAGTTACTTATTCACTTGCTGTAAGTAGAAAAGAAACTCATTTAATCCTCTCAAATCAGTTACTTATCCACTTACTATGAATAAAATTTAATCCTCTCGCATAACCAAAAAAAAAAAAAAAAAATGGTAAATGAAAGGGTTAGCCCACTCTAAGGGCTCACTTGAGAACTTGTAAAATTGGAGGTCAATGGGAAAAGGAATTGGAGCCAAGTGGAGAGCACTAGAAGTAAATGAAAGGTTAAACCCCCCTGAATAGATGAAGAAAAATTTTAGCACGTGGTGTCCCCATCACATACATCTACCTAGGGCTCAAGCGGACCACACCACATGAAGCAGTAGTGATTATGACGATTCATCATTGAAACCTTCTTTGATTGGAGATGTTTATTTGCCATCCGGAGATGTTCATAATTTGCCATCAAACCTGTTCATCATGTCACAATGACAACTTTTTCTTTTTTGTTAGTATACATACTCAATTGTTAGTAAACCTACGGCCACCGTTAGTCACAAGGCAATGTTACCCACCCCCACTTGAAATCAATACCTCAATGTTGAAACCAGGTTATCAGCTTCACTCAGCCTACCACAATGACAACCTGAATGAAGGTAAAAGGCAAATATTACCTTGATCAAAACTTCGGAGGCTCCTAAGAAGTTTTTAACGGTGGCCGTTCAATTCCTATAGACCCCTTGCTTGGACTGAGTCTGTCCATTTAATCCACATCCCACCAGAAAGTGGGTCAGAGCAGAATGTGGATTACATTGTAATCAATGTCATCACGATCATTTTGAAAATAGCTATATTTTAGCAAAAAAGAAAAGAAAAGAAGTGGACAGTTAAATGACATCCGCGGAAATGATGCATTGTTCATGTTCTCCTACAATCATGTGCATGGGAAGAAAAAGTTCCTAAGCACTTAATGTAGCCAAGGTCTGACTCAAGATCCAGTCGTAGCTCACCTTATGAGCAATGGGCCTGATTTTCAAGGGTGGTGATCTTCACGTGGGGCCTATTGCTTTCAAGGGTGGTGATCTTCACGGTGGGGCCTATTGCTTTAGACGCGGATTGCCTGCGAAAGCCTTTGGCAGGCATCTCCTGCACTCGGAATCTATGTGGGGACTACCTTGATGTTTGTGAGAAATCTAAATCGTCCAACCAGTTTGTGAGATCATTTTAGGCATTGAGATAAAAAATGAACGGAATCCAAGACTCAAGTGGGCCGCACTAAAGCAAAAGTTGAGTAGGAAAATTCTTACCGTTGAAACCTCTATGGGGTCCATAGTGATGTTTATATGCCATCCATACCTTTCATAATGTCATTCCTACTTAGACGAACTGAAAACACAAATATTATCCAGATTCAAAACTTCTGTGGCCCCACGAATATTTCAACCGTGGAAGTTCAATCGTCACTTTTTCGGCCCACTTGAGTCTTGAATCCGGTTCATTTTTTGTCGGAACGCCTAAAATAATCTCACAAAACAGTTGGACAGTGTAGATTTCTCACAATCATCATGGTGGGCCCACCTAGATTCTGAGCGCAGGAGATGCCTGCAAAAGGCTTTAGCGGGCAATCCGCGTCCCATTGGTTTCATGGTGCTAGCTTCCTACATAAGCGAGGGCGCGTGGATCCCCAACTGTGGGGCTACAGTGATGTAGGTACCTTACATTTATACTTTCCATGCATTTTAAAAGCTCATTTTAGGACATTATACTGTGATATATGTACCTTACATCTACTTTGTTCATGCATTTTGAAAACTTATTTTAGGACATAGCAGATCCAAATCTTAAGTGGACCATACCACGGTGAAATAGTAGTGACTAAATCCCTCAAATTAAAAACTTCATAAGAGCCAATGGAATGTTTATTTTCCATCCAACCTGTTGAAAATGTTACAAAGACATGCATGAAGATACCAAACAAATATCAGCTTGACCCGAAACTTATGTGACCCACAAGAAGTTTTAATGGTTGAGTACCATTGTTTACTGTATTATGGTCCACCTGAGATTTGGATTTATTTCATTTTTTGAATCATGCTCTAAAATTAGTTTTCAAAATGAATGGGCGGCATGGATGTAATACACACACCACATAGCGGACGGCACGGTAAGGGATCCACGCCCCTCGGTGGATCGGGGGATCCAGCGAAGCCGCGCCCCACAAGGAGCATCTTAGTGGGTAGATGGTACGGCGAGTCATGTGTGCATTCCAGCTTCAATATCTCTAGAATGCTCTCATACAATGCATGCTGTATGTGAACTTTTAGCACGTGACCCTTTCTTTTCAGCTGTGACGTCACATGTGCGAAACATCAGAGCCGTGCATAAGCTGGAAAGAATCTTAAAGATCAACCATTCAGAAAATCGGGACGGTCTATTCATCAAGCAATTCTCCACCGTTGATTGTCATTTTCTAGTCAGATATACTGTGGATATGAATACGTGGATTGTTCCAATTCACGGCTTGGATGTCGTGCTAAGTGACACTAGAAATTCTCCACCGTTGATTGTCATTTTCTAAACCGTCGATTTCTTTATACATAAGTGGCCCACCTGGTAAGCGAACTGTCCAGCCGAAGTTCTGGGCTAAGGTGTATTCACCATTGAGACTACCATATTAAGGTCTAGGATCCGGCACACGTGTGCCATGTTGTCACGTGTGGGACGTACTTCTGGATGGCGTGTCTCTATGACGCCAAAACAAGCCGAGTCAAGCTTAGCTGAAGCCTAGCTTATAATCGAGCCGCACCCTCGACCATGACCACGTCAGTCTCTGATGTCATCAAACCTAGAGTCCACGTCATCACATCCAGGCTATCTTTCTACGGACGACACGTGGCAAATTAATGAAAGGTAGATCATGCGCCCTTCGCTTACTACGTCGCGGCTGACGGTTGCCATTGTATGTAGCTCCATTGAGACCTACATTCTAAGATTATCTGATGATCTGTACCATAAATATTCTTACAAATACAATATATAAGTATTTTGAGAAAAATTAGACTTTATTAATGATCCTTACCTTTGATTTTGGAGTTGAATTTGATACAGAAACAGATACATGTATTCATAACCATCCATTCTTTTTTTTCCTTCCGAAATCTCATATGGATATATTCCTAATATGGACGGTTTAGATCATCAGAACATATTAACATAAGGGCCCCAATGGTGCGACACATGATAAAATCATTAGTCGCGATAGAGGAAAAATGTAAATCTCTCCCACCATTTAGCCGAGAGAACTTATCCATACAGACAATGGTACCAAAGTTTCATGTACCGTCCCGTATTTATTTCAATTATTCTATTTTTAAGCAAATCAGGACCATCAAAACCATAGGCCATACCATATATACAACTATCCAAGAAAATCAAGCTAATAGGATTACTAGGTGGACCCCACTTGTATGTTGAACAATACCGTCGGCTATCTATTGATTCCAACCTTTTCGCCCACCTGATAAGTGGGCCAAAATGATTTTTATACCACATAATCTTCATTGTGGGGCCTACCTTTTAATGGTAATGATGTACCACAAAACAGACATGTCAGCAGAAAAGATGGTATAGTACCATAAGTTGAGGTACATCTCCTGTAGTTGATCTGTTCTCTCTATCCGAACCTTCTCTTTTCTCCCTCTCATTTCTTCCCACCTGCTCATTTCTTCCATCCAACACCCTCTTTCCTTTCCTTTTTTCTTCCACCCCCCATTCCTAGAAACCACCTTCCGTACGCCTATTTAAAAGACATCCTCACCCATCTTTTACTGTATCTTTATCACTCTTTAAGAGCCCAAGAGATGGAAAACAAGCTAAGTGTTCATCGCAAAAGAAGCCCCAAACAAACCAAACCAAAGAAGAAACCAATCAAGGTTGTCTACATATCAAACCCCATGAGGGTGGAGACCAGTGCCTCAGAATTCAGGGCCCTGGTTCAAGAGCTCACAGGGCGGGACGCCGATTATCGATCATCATCTTCGTCGTCGTCGTCGTCGTCGCCCAGCTTTCCGAAATTTGTTGAGATAGGTGTAGCTGATGATCTCTTAAAGCCCCCTGATCGGGCCACCAGAGCCCAGGAAGATGATCCTGGCCATTCAGGGTCGTTCCCTGGCATGGACCCAAGTCGAGAATCGTCGTCCGTTGATTGGTTTGATGATGTCTTCACACCCCAGATGATGGAAAACTTCACAGGGCTATTGCCTTCAAACCCTTTGAAGCTTATGTAAGTCGTGTATATGAATTATGTGGTTTTAACTTATATGTGTTTATGTAATTATATTCACAAAGATATACATATGGATGGAAGGAATAGATTCTTGCGTATGTTTGCCACAAGGTACCACGTTAAATGGTGGTGACTTCGACAGTCAGTACGTACCCTAGAAATATCGCATGTGTGTTCATCAATCCAAACCATTGGAATTATGGGCGAAACTGTGTACTGAGCATAGCACCAAAATCAAACGGATCAGAAATTGATGGTTTAAAAGAAAACCTTCAATGGTCTGCAACTGATGGGTGGAATCAGATGGTTAAGATCATCCAATGAGTTGGATATGCTCCATCGATGATTGGATGCATGAAATGGACGGTCGGGATTGATGTGAACATATGGTACATTTAAAGTAATAAATGCTAAACATTGCGGTGGTTGATATTAAATTCTTATAAAGGAGCAAACCCTAGATATTTTCAAGTGAAAATTTTGATAGAGTAGACCTACTCAATGTTGCCAGGAAGTTGTTTTAAACAGCCCATCAAAGAAATTCCCTATCATTATAAGATCAAATGTTATTTCTCAATGTAGGCTTCTTTTTATAGTGGCAGTTTGCATGTACAAAAGGTATAGTAAGCCACTTTTTGCAACCCCGTTATTGATAGACACACCCTTCATTTCTACTTTTGGTAAAACATACTAAAAATGACAAAAAGAAAGAAAGAAAGAAAAGGTGGATTTATCAGCTGAGCAAATGGATCATCTGGTACAAAAATCATGACAGTGATGAATGGACGGCCAACGCCTGACTCATTGTACAGGTGTGGCCCACCCAATAATCCTGATTTTCAAGGATATTTTCATGTGGGTGAAATGTTAAAGATCTGGACCATTGAATGTCTCCAAAATCAAGAGGGAAAGAGTGTTGTCAGACTGGGATTTGCCTTGTTGGTATGCTCTTCCAGGCTCTAGGTATTTTCTAGGATTTTCACTTATAACTGTGCATTTTACAATGGGTTGCTAATTCCCTTTCATAGACTTTGATCCACCAACCTAACTGTCTGAGATCTTCAGTAACCTAAAGAAAAATGCCCCAATCATGGTTTGAAGCACTAATCCACATTATCTTTTGATGTGATCAGCTGAAAATGGATTTTACAATCTCTCTCTCTCTCTCTCTCTCTCTCTCTCTCTCTCTCTCCACACACGCACGCATACTTACCAAAGCCTCCATCATGAATGGTCAAGACTAAGAGGGCCTCATGGCCATTGATCCGACATTGGAACCCAGCTTTTTCACAGGCCTAGATGAGAATGGAAGGAAAAATTTAAAGGAGGATTGCATGTTTTAGTTAGCATACATCCAGCTGTAGGTGATGAGATCTCTTCGGACAATTGCCACCATAGTGACAAATCTTATTCTCCTTAATTTCTTGGCCCAGAAATTTCATAGGAGATTTTCAAAATTTGAGGTGTTTCTGAGCAAATTTTGAAAAAAAAATATAAAAATAAAAAATTATTTAAATTAATAAATAAAATTAAATTTTAGATATATATTTATATAACAAATTCCTTATGTTTTTAGTAGTTTTTGTAAGGGCCTCTGGGTAAACGGTACTATAGCTTTTATCATTTTTGGCCACGTTTGGATACATGTTGATAAGCTGCTGATTTAGCTGACAGCAACAAGTCGGTAGCTTATGGGACAAAAGTTAATTAGTTTAATAACTTGCCATTTGAGAGGTGCGTAATAGCTTAAGATGACTTGTATACTTAAGCATAAAAAATAAAAATAAAAAAATGAATAAAAAGCTTTTCTACTATGGTTGAAGGGAAGAGCTCCTTCGTTGTGATTCAGGTCCGTACCTCCTCCATTGTCTCTCTGTCTTCCCTTCCTTTCCTCCCTAGGTGTCTTCCTCCTGTCGTCTTTTGTTTGTTAGCTTTTTTCATTTTTTCGATGATGTTTCGATCAAGGAAAGTGGATAATTGAATTATTACTATTGCAGCGGTTTGGGGCTTTCTAAAAGCAAAATATAAGGAAAAAAAAAATTTTGAGATTAAAATAATAAAGTTGAAAAAAAGATTTCTCTCTTCATTTTAGAATTATTACTTTTTAATTACGTTTTTTTTTAGATAGTGAAAGGGGCTTTTTTTCTAAAGATTTTGTTTTTTTGTTTTTTTTGTTTTTTACATTATTTTGCTAGCAACTATGTTATTTATCAAATATTTTTTTTAGTCATGCAATGCACCCACCCTGTTAGCTACGCAACACACCCACATGGTTAGTCACACCATGCACCTACTCACGGGTGGGGTTATTGTGTCTCCTTAGCATTTCAAATCTGAGACCGGCTGTTGAAACACCTAGGTATCTTCCAACTAGGTTAGTCACCTGCTGTAGACATGTGTCCTCAGTATATGTTGAATCAGTAGAAACCTAGATCAACTAATGGAGGCAAAAGTAGCTCAAGTAAATAAACTCGTAATCCAAACACAGCCTTAATTTACTTTCACAATATAATATCAGAATATTTTCAAAATCTCGCAATATATATCGACTAATTGCCAATCTTAGGTTGATGCATTTTTGTCTTAGCTTGCATGTCTACATCGACCTCATGCATTCCGTCAGTGCATGCACCGGCATTAATAGCCATGTTGTTGGAGTCTTAAATTCCCTTGGTATTGATACACACTGTCATTAGTTCAAGCTTTTTAGCTCAAGTGGTGATTTGACATATATCCATACATGTCTATGGTGACATTGGTCATTCAGTCATCCATGCACCTGCATTTTGTGATGATAAGTAATGCTCAATTTGCTTATAATTCATTGAAACATAATACTCTGGCAGAGCATGATGGATGATACACAGGCACCGAAAGTTCAAATTGAAATGCATCACAAATCAAGAAAAAACACTTAATTATCTGACTCCCAGATTGGTGGACATTTATTGGACGGTTGAGTTGAAAAATATCCAACCGTCTTATTTCAGCAAACAAGTGTCCACGAATTAGAGGTTTGGATTTTTCGACCATTCTGATTGAGATTAATCTTTGTTACATTGGCTTCCACAGTTTAGACGGTTTGATTTGAGTTAGTCTATGCCACAGATACAATATCTGAGTGCATGTATATCAAGCATCACATGCAGCAAGAGTATCTAATAACCTCCAGTTGGGGCAGTTGGGGCGTCATGACATCCAAATGTTCATGCATCAAGCGACCCAAAATAGATTGGTATCCTCAACAAATGTACACCGTTCAATCTTTCTACTCGTTGTGGGGCCCATGCTTCAGAGATCCAGATTCCGGACTGCTGACAGATGATGCCCCAACACGCAATGAAGGATGCCAAAAAAATCTCCCGAATGTGGAATATCCTAACCCTCCTATGTATGGTCTTTTTCTCTATGGAATGTGGAACGTTGATTTATTTAATCCTTAAAATTGTAGGCCACCCATCTACGGATTGAGAATTAATAATATTCTTGAAGATTTTTGGGGCGCCCGCCATCTCCACTGGGCCTATCAGCCCACCTGCCTGGATCACTAGATGGGACGTGGATTGCATCATTGCGTGTGGAACCCCAACACCTCATAGCTACGAGGTGTCAGGAATATGTGGGGCCTGCGGTGACGTATTTGTTTTTATGATCTCTGCCGTCATTTTGCCAGCTCATTTCAGAGCATGAGCCCAAAATTGAAACATATCCAAATTTCAAGTGGACCACACGAAGGGAAAACTGGGAATTGAACACCTACAGTTGAAAACTTCTCAGAGCCCCGGAAGTTTTCTATCAAGTTGATATTTATGTTTTTCTTTCATTAAGGTATGTGTGTGACTTTACGAACAGGTTGGATGATGAATAAACATCATCGTGTGATGTAGGGGGATGTGGCGAGGTCGATCACCGTCTTCCACTAGGCATGTGGGACTTTTCAACCGGACTGCTTGAAATTCACAAGGAAAATCTTAAACTCACAAGAAAAAATTGATAAAAACTAAAATTTATTGAATAATAAGAAATACATTAAAACGAATTTAATAACATTATATATCCCTAAACAAACCCTTATTCGTATTTATTAAAATTAGTAAGTTTTCAAAAATAAAAAATTACTAAAATTAGTTAACTCTTAATTAAAGATGACTGTTAAGTAGAGTCTTTATAAAATTCATTATTTAGTAAATATATAAACTTCTAAATAAACAAAAACTCTAAAATATAGAAGGAAACACACTAAAAATTGAAATGATTAAAATAATATTTTTTTCTTAAAATTTCATTTTTCTACTGTGACCGTGCATTTTCTGGTGAAACTAATAGAGGTTCACCACAAAACATCATTTCAGTAGGAATCCAAATGCTGTGCATCCTGTAACTCCTCCTAGATAAAGAGTTATGGCTAATTTACGATCCGCTTTCTTTTGGTCCATTCATGTGAAAATTGTCAATTTTTCCTTGATCTTTTTTCGGTCCATGTGCGATAGGAATGTGCTTGATCCGCACCCTTCATCAGAGGGTTCCTGTCCTACACCATATTCCTCCACTTAAAAAAAAAGCTTGTCCTCAAGTTTCTCTTAAATCTAGGGCCACGACGTGCGTGTAAGATAGGCAACAGACTTGTCTTATGATTCTCGTCCTTGACTTCTCTTTGGCATGCTGAAACTGACTTCGTCGACTTCTTCTTAATGTTAACATGAATAATCACAACCTACTCTAGCGAAGGTTGGCTCTATCTAATAAAGGACAATTTCCTGCACATGAATAATTAATTAGAATGTTCGGCGACCACAATGGCCTCAAGTTCCTGCTTTGTTGGTGTGGCAGCGTCTGGGATGCTCATAGATTTCTACAAAACAGGCTCCACAATTTTTGGAATGGCTATAGGATCATTCTCCTTGTTCATCACATCTAGGGTAACGATCTCCTCCACCTTCTTAGAATTTCGAACAATTTTTTAGATGATAGTGGGTTGTATGTCACATTCCTCTTCTAAGTCAAGAATCTCCCTCGCCTTGTTAGATTCATCAATGGAATTTTGACCAGGAACAGAAGATTGCCCCTCCACTAGGAAAGCTTCGAGAGGGTCTCATATGTCTGCATGAATGACATATGTGTGGCTGATGGGACTGGTGATTCGTTGCGACTCCGTCTTAACTAGATCTTCATCATCATCTAAGAAACACGCCAGCAATCGTTGTTTCATTCACTGCCACGAGCGAATTGGCGCCTTCAACTGTCATGTATGCTCGTATTAAAGTTACACTCACCAATTTACGGTGTCACCCTTCAAGATGAAGGCCACAAAAAGAACATTCCTCTCTTCAGGAGTTTACATGAGGTCGAAGAACCGTTCAACTTCAACAAGTCAACTCTTGAAATTAGTTTGGTCATTGTAGTTAAGAAGATTATCCATCATCTTATAGGATTAATCTTTTTTATCCACTCGATGAAATTGATTATCACCATAAGTATGTGTGTCTTCGTGATTCACTTCCGGCATTGCATTACGAGCAATGCAGAGGTTGAATGTTGCCTTGAGCACATGGCAGAATTAGCGCATTCACAAAACGGTCGAGGGAAGCCTGCAACCCTCTCATTGTCTTCCATCTGTCCCAGAGGAGAGTTTTCATTCTCTCCGAAAGATAATGAATCATTTGATCACCATCAATGGGGATTTTGTCCATACTTTTGTAAAGAGACATCGCCCAAAGGGGATTCCTCGCTCTAATACCAATTGATGCATAGGGAGATGTGGTGAGGTCAATTACCATCTTCCTCACAGGATAACTACCTTGAATCCACAAGGCTTTTGAGACTCCTCAACTGGACTTCCTCGAATCCACGAGAGAAAATTGGTAAAAATCAGAATTTTATTGAATAATAATCAGAGATAACACTAAAAACGAATTTAATAACCTTATATATCTCTAAAAAAAATCTTAATTCATATTTACGAAAAATGGTAAGTTTTTCAAAATAGAAAGTTACTAAAAATAGTAAATTCCTAATTAAAGACAACTACTAAGTAAAGTCTTTCTAAAACTCATTATTTAACAAAAATAAAAACTCCTAAATAAATCAAAACTCTAAAAAAAAGAAGAAAACACACTAAAAATCGAAATTACTAAAATCATAGTACTTTCCTAAAATCCCATTTTTCTATTGTAACCGCACGTTTTCTGGCAAAACTGACGGAATCAACCCACTTGGTTCACCTCAAAACATAATTTTAGTAGGAATCCATATGTTGTGCGTCCCATAAATCCTCCCGGATCAAAAGTTATGACTGATTTACGGTTCGCATTTTTTTTGTCCATCCATGCGAAAATTGTCGTTTTTTTGTCAACTTTTCCTTAATATTTTTCGGTCCATGTGTGATAGGAATGTGTTTGATCCATGCCCTTCATTAGGGGGCTCCTGTCCTACAACATTGTGGGCCCTAGGAAAGTTTCGATGGTGGGCATCATTATCCCCACTGTTTCCTATGGTGTGGTCCACTTGAACTTGGATATGCTTTGATTTTGGGCTCATGTCCTAAAATGAGCTTGCAAACGGATGGACAGCGTCGATAAAACAGATACATCATGATGAGCCCAACAAAGAATCCACACCAGCTCCTCACTAAACAATTTGCACTTGCCTACCTGGATGGAAGCAGCTTGCTTATGGTACTAGCCACAAGGATATCCCTTGTTGCATGTCGTGGCCCAAGTTCTGTGGGGCCAACTGTGATGTATGTGTTTTATCCACATTGTCCATCCATTTTTCCAGCTCATGTTATATCATGAGCCCAAAAATATGCAAATCCAAAGCTTAAGTGGACCACACCATGGAAAAAAGTGGGGATTGAACACCTACCATTGAAAACTTATAAGGCCCACCATGATGTTTTATTTTCCATCCAACCTATTTATAAGGTCACATAGACCTAGATGAAGGGAAAACACAGATATAAGCTTCATGATCCAAAACTTCTATGGCTCCCAGGAAGTTTTCAATGGTGGGCGTTCAATCCCCACTGTTTTCTATTGTGTGATCGCTTGAGCTTTGGATCTACATCAATTTTGGCTCATGCCCTAAAGTGAGCTAACAAGCTCCATCCAAAACTTTCATGGGCCCCCAGGAAGTTTTCAATAATGGGTGTTCAATCCTCACTGTTTTCTATTGTGTGCTCGCTTGAGCTTTGGATTCGTATCATTTTTAGGCTCATGCCCTAAAGTAGGGTTTTTGGGTATAATAGTATCGTGCTATGATGTGTTCTTATCAGTGGTCCATCCTTTCCCAACTTAAGGTTTTGTATCTCTAAAACCACTTTTTCACTTTTTGATGGACAAAAATGCCCCTCCGCCACAACTGCTCCTCGTACGACGGGCTCTTGCCTTAGGAGGAATAAACTTTTTTAAAAAGTCGTGGGCCTCACAAAAAAAAAAAAAAAAAAAGGGATTCGGCCAACCCTTTTGCTGATCTGATCCGTTCATTTTAATCGGACAGTCGTGAACCCGCAAAAGGGTTTTTGCGGTTTTTTATTTAAAACTCTCTGTGGCCCACAATTAAACTAACGATATGCGTTAATTCTAAATTGTTTCCTCTCTTGTGGTCCATCTGCGATAAGTAATTTGCCCTCAAACTTGGGTCGATGACATGAAATTAAAAACCCTAGTTACATCTGGAAGAGATGGATTTGCTTCAAGACAACCCAACACATAAGATGTAGATGGTTTCAAAACGTGGGACCCTTTTCATATGAGGGTCATTTGGTCATTTTCTTTTTCATTGGTTTTTTTTCATGGGAGGGGAGGATGGTGTTTTTAGTTTTCTTCCTTCTTCCTTCCTTCTTCCTTCTTTCTTCCTTTCTCGACTTCCTTTATAGTTGTTTTTTTATATGAATGATAGGAGTTTGTGAAATGCATGAAGGTGTACTAGTTCTCTTTATAGTTATTGTTTTGTTGGGTA
The DNA here is from genome assembly GCA_003013855.2 of Liriodendron chinense. Classification (NCBI taxonomy): domain Eukaryota; kingdom Viridiplantae; phylum Streptophyta; class Magnoliopsida; order Magnoliales; family Magnoliaceae; genus Liriodendron; species Liriodendron chinense. Next base: position 26,772 of record ML058380.1, read on the forward strand.
TGAATAGTGGGAGTTTATAAAACGGAGGGTGTGGAAGAATGTTGTAATGAATGAACTTTTGTAATGGAAGAATTTTGTAATGGATGAATTTTACGACATTCTTCCATTACAAAAATTCATTCATTACAATATTCTTCCACACTTTTTTCCATTTCACATACTCCCACTATATATATATATATATATATATATATAAAGGGAACCACGACACCCTCATTCCTTTCACAAACTCCCATCATTCATATAAATTTTTTTTAAATAACTATAAAGAAAATTAAGGAAGAAAGAAGAAAAGAACAAAAAAATACTATCCTCCCCTTTCACACCTTCCTTCCCTCTCATAAAAAAAAAAAAAAAAAAAAAAAAAAAAGTAAATACATCTCCACCTTTTGAACCCATCTATATCTCCACCTTGTGCGGCAAGGGCCCCACCTTTTGAACCCATCTATATCTCATGTGGGGCCCACTGGGTTGTCTCAAAGTAAATACATCTCTTCCACATGCAAAGGGTTTTAATTTTATGTCATCAATCCAAATTTGAGAGCAAAATCCATTATAGATAGACCAAAACGGGGGAAATAATTCAAATCAACTCATACCGTTAGTGTGATTGTGGGCCATAGAGAGCCTCAAACAAAAAACCACAAATACTCCTATGTGAGTCTACAATCGTCCGATTAAAATGAATGGATTAAATTGGCCAAGGGGTGGGTTGAATCCCTTTTTTGGTGGGGCCACACCATTTTAAAAATTAAAAAAAAAAAAAAAAAACATTTCTCATCCCAACATAGGAGTCTACCGTACAAGGGCAGATGTGGCATAGGGGCATTTTCATCCATAGAAAAGTGAAAAATGGTTTAAAGGCCAAAATTGATAAAGCTAGGGCCACTGACATAAAACAAATCATGCTATGGGGCTACTGTACCCATAAACCCCCTAAAGTGAGCTAGCAAAACCAATGAACGGGGTGCAAAAAATACATACATCATGGTGGGTCCCGCAGAGCTTGGACCAGTCGGGCCACGGGCAATCCCCTTCCTGCACGATGGTCCATGCATACTGATACTGGTGCTTCAGGAACCATTCGACACGTGGACCACATCTTTGCATAGTATACACATTCTCAATTATAAAAAATGAGACCCATCGTTAGGAACTAGACAATTGGTTAAAAAAAAAAAAAAAAAAAACTTGACAAGTGAATCTTGGCCTTCTAATTCATGTCCTACAGACAGTCGATCAACAAGGCAGACACATCAAGGGACCACAACCAACTGAAGAGGGTCCAAATATTGATTGATGGGATCTTTCAATCTGGCAGCTGATTTTGGGGATTGGAAGATCTGGGCCGATGCTTCTGAAATAGAACTATTGGCCCCACATATGCGAAAACCATGTACCCCACAATGATCTGTTCCACTTATCATACGATTCCTCACTAGCACGTTATCTTGGAATTTTTGCACCTCCAGATCATTTTCGATCCCGCACACTTGTATGATGATCTGTATTAGGCATCATCTGGGGCCACACCCATTTGTTTGCCTTTGATTAAATGGTTCAGATTATTCAGAAGATGCGATTCTTGAACAATGGCCCATTCTCTACTTGACTTATCAAATGAACGGTTTCGATCTAGTACATGTATGCCGTACGTGTGTGTAGCAATGACAGAGAGGCACCGTACCTCCCATGTCTCCATGAGCTCCCGTACCTCTCCACCGGACGCAGATTGTGTCCTGTGGGACCCACAATGATGTGCGTGTTTTATCCATGCTGTCCATCTGTTTTGCCAGGTCATTTTAAGGGTATGCCCCCAAAATGAGGCATATCCAAGGCTTCAGTGAACCACACAGTGGGGATTGAACGACCACCATTGAAAACTTCTTTTGAGCCAGCCGTGAGGATGGTTTCAACGGTGGGCTTCAACATCACCACTGCTTCCTTTGGTCAAGTCCACTTGAGCCTTTGATCTGCCTCATTTTTTAGCTCATGTCCTAAAATGATATGGCAAAATAGATGCATGGCATGGATAAAACAAATACGCCACGGTGGGCCCATAGAACCCTCTGCCAAACGCCTGCGAGCAGGAAGTTCCTTCGGTTGGAAGCTTAGGTGGGGCCACCGTGATATTTCTGAGAAATCCAGCCTATCCATCCGTTTTGTCACCTCATCTTACCAAAACTGAGGCAGATCCTAAACTTAAGTGGGTTTCACGACAGAAAATGTGGGGAAGGAAATGTCCACAATGTTGTATTGTGAAATCCACTGTCTAGCAGGTTATTTCCTTGATGGTAGGCCCTAAGCCCAAAAATCAGCTAGATTCAAAACTCACATGGGCCACACGATATGGAACAATAATGGTGATGGGATGACAACCATAGATTTGTGTGGGGCAGCATGGTGTGTATCTTTCATCAAAGCCGTTAGTCAGTGTTAACTCACCAGGATGAGAAGAAGATATAACAAGCATCCTGGAAGAGATATTTGAAGAAAAAAAAAAAAAAAAACCTACCAAATTAATATGAAATTAACATTCTGATACACTTGAAAAAAAAAAGTTTTCAAAAAGCTACCTGCCATCTGGATGGCTCGGATGGGTCCCACCATGATGTTTATGTAAAATCCACCCTAACCACTAGGTGCATCACATCATGTTAGGCCAAGAGCGCAAAAGAAAAACTCAATAGATGATTCAGGTGGAACACATGATTGGAAAAAGTATGCAGGACAATACTCGCCTTCCAAACTATTTCAATTAGTGTGGTCCATGTTAATCAGGGATGAACATGATTTTTGGACTATAGTCCTAAATATTTTTGTGGAATCTAGTGGTTAGAGAGGATTTTATATAATTATTATGGTGGGCCTCGTAAAAACCAAAGGTAGACGTCTCTCTTCCAATATTTATTTTGATGTGGCTCACCAGAATCACAGGTCAGCCTTTTTGTTTTGTCTTTGGGCATAATATGAGACCAAATATCTAATGATCAGAGTGGATCTCATATAGATATCATAGTGGGCCGCTCAAAATCAAGAGTGGCTTCCTTACTATTCCTTTTTTTTTTTTTCCATGTCATCTTTGTACAATTGTAGAGTGAAGTGGGGCTTATTTTGGCGGGGCTTACTGTGACGTATATGCCAAATCCACTCCTACCCTTAGATGCATAATCTCATTTTAGGCCTAGAGCCAAGAAAAAGAAAAAAACAAAAAGATATTGCTGATTTGTAAATCAGATGGGCCATACCAAATAAAACAATTAAGAGAGAGATGTCCAACCTTAATTTTCATAGGGTCCATTATGATGATTGTATAAAATCCATTTCAACCATTTAGATGCCAAACCAAAATTTGGCCATGTGGCTCAAAAAGCATACCCATCCATGATTCATGTGGACCATGCTAAGGGAAACAATTTGTTGGGGGATCGTTGTGCTATACACTTTTTTCAATTATATTGTCCACCTGAATGAATCAAGGGTGGGGGTGACTTTTGGGCCCTTGGCCTAAAATGAGGTGACTTGCCTGGTGGTTGGGGAGCTTGGATTAGGTACTACCCCACCAGGATGCGGCGGGAGACAGACGGGTATGTGGCACCTCGGCATTGGTGGAGAGAAGGTGGGACCCACACCAATGTGACGGGTCTGTCAGCACTCCACCAATACCAAGGTGTGGGCCCCCTGCTCTCCACCAATGCCGAAGCGCCACATACCCGTCCATCTACCACTATGTCCTGGTGGGGGTAGTACCTAATCCGAGATCATGGTTGGGGTGGATTTTATATAAACATCACCATGACACCCAAACAAATACTCAAATCTATATAATAACTCAATTTTTGGGGGGACCTATGCACAAAAATTCTCTAATTACCTTCCTGCCTCCATGCAAAGTGTTACCACCCTAGCTAGAGAACTAAGACAGGGCAGGGGCACTAAGGGCAGGCTCGCTATTATACTATGATGATGGCTCCATGTGGGTATAGAAAAGCACATTCTTCTTAATATGTTGAACATAGGCTATTACTTGATCTCGCTCGCTAAGGCTCACCCTCTTAGTTAGCGGGGCCTCACATCCCTTGCCAAGCGCTTTGCTTGAACGTTGTGCTTGGGTTTCGCCTCACCGAAAAACCCTTTACTTCGCTTAGCTAGCTGAGAAGAGTAATGCAATCCACCCTTAATTGCTCATCAAATGAGGAATTGTAAGTGGAGGGAATAATATGGTCCGCCCTTACTTAAGCAGATTGCTAACTCAATACACTATAGTATATCGAGTAAACTCTGTGGGCCCATTGTGGATGTATATGTCTTATCTATGCTATCCATCCATTTTTAGATCATTTTAGGGCATGATTCCAAAACTGAAACAAGTGGACCACACCATAAGAACAGTTATGGTTATTTTAGGGATAATGATGTCTACTGTCGAAACCTTCCTATGGGCCACGGTGATGTTTATTTTGTTAGGTTTGTCCCACATCGGTTAGAGACTGGGGAGATTGTTGGGCTATATACTTGGAAGAAGCCCCTCAATATGACTAGCCATTTTGAGGTGGAACTGGCCCAACAAGTGGTATCAAAGCTGGCCTAACCAAGCCGGTATGTGGTGGCACCCACGCCCAAGCCTGTGAGGGGGGGGGGGGGGGGGGGTCTAGGGAGGGCAGTGCTTGGGAGCCCCTACCCGCCCACACTCAGAGCCCATGAGTAAGGGGGGGCAGTGCCCGACAAACTCGGGAGGGTAGTGCTCGGGAGCCCCTATTCGCTGTGGAGGGGGGATTGTTAGGTTTGTCCCACATTGATTAGAGGCTGGAGAGATTGCTGGGCAATATATTGGGAAGAGGCCCCTCAATATGACTAGCCATTTTGAGATGGAATTGGCCCAACAAGTGTTGGGTTTGTCCCACATCGGTTAGAGGCTAGAGAGATTGCTGGGCTATATATTGGGAAGAGGCCCCTCAATATGACTAGCCATTTTGAGGTGGAACAGGCCCAACAAGTGGTATCAGAGCTGGCTCAGCCAAGCTGGTATGTGGTGGCGCCCACGCCCAAGCCCGTGAGCGAGGGGGGCAGTGCTCGGGAGCCCCTATCCGCCCATACCTAAAGCCCACGAGCGAGGGGGGGGGCAGTGCCCGACGAACTCGAGAGGGTAGTGCTCGGGAGCCCCTATCCGCTATGGAAGGGGAGATTGTTGGGTTTGTCCCACATCAGTTAGAGGATGGGGAGATTACTGGGCTATATATTGGGAAGAGGCCCCTCAATATGACTAGCCATTTGGAGATGGAACCGGCCCAACATATTTATCATTCAAGTCGTTCATAAGGTCACAAAGATATGGATGAAGGGAAAACACAAAGATAACCTACTTGAACTAAAACTTATGTGGGCCCTAATAAGTTTTCAACAATAGGCGTTCAATTCTTATTGTTTCTTGTGGTGTGATCCACTCGAGTTTTAGATATGGTTCAATTCTTGGCTCCTTAACATGAGCTGGTAAAACAGGTGGCCCCACAGAGTTAACTTAGTGTATAAGGAATTTGCTTCCTCCTAATGGGCAGTTAAAGATATGTAATGGAAGGTAGTAGAACGATAATTATATTGATTAATGAGGTAGCTTCTTATAAACCTTTTTGAAAAAAAAGGTATTAGAATGTAAATTACATATTGATTAGGTAGTTTGTTTCTAAATTTCCCTAGAAAACTCAGGAGTGCACATCTTGTGAACTTGAGTGGTTTTGGGAAAATTTTACATTGTTCCCATTGGTGTGGACAATGTGAGTGTTTAATCGTTCTTATCTTCTGAATGTACGGTCCAAATAATGGTTCTTACTTGATCAACGTTATGGATTTGATCATCCAATCAGTGTGATTTTTTCATTGTAGCTCAATTGGTAGGTACCGCCACCATCTGATCAAACCCATAATGGAAGGCTAGGATCTCCCACCGTTTTTTGAATTTGCAATCCAATCCATTCAAAAGGTGCGTCTAACCAGGACTAATCCAGTTCAAAACAGGAGGTTTTGACGTCTGAGAATATGGATGGACCATGGCAAAAAATAATGCTAAATGTATGATCCTAACCATCAATTTTCTGGCTGTAAAATGAACGGTTCAAAATGAAATGGCCTGGGATTCTAATTCAATAGGCAAAATCCGATTGCCAAGATTGTTTGATCGACATGATATTTGATGTGGCCCACGATTTAGATGTAAATGCATTCCCGTAAATGCATGCATGCGCAACATACAGTGCACAGAACACCCCAACTCTGTGGGGCCCACCAGCTGTGCATGTGAAATCTAATCCATCCATCAGGTGAAAAACTCTATGTTCACCCTACATACTAAAGATCAGCCAAATAAGAAACTCAGATGGGCCCCACCAAGGAGAACAATGAACTGTGGTGGCCCACCTGAGCTTTGAATAAGGGCTGACTTTTATATGAACGGTTTTGATGAAGGATACACACCACGGTGGACTTAGTTCAAGCCATTGATACAGACCGTTTATTAGGTCGAGTAGGCATTTCATGGGCTACGCTGCAAACATCACGCAGTTAGACAAATATGAACCATTTGATGAATGCCCTTTAATATGGTCGGCCAAGATCATTTCCAAAAATTAAGAAGTTGAATAAACAATCTGATCCGTCTATTTCTTAGGGCCCACAAAAATTTGAACAGTTCCCGTCCCTCCCAAGTTCAAGCTTTTATGTGGACTGTGGATTGTGTTAGCAGCCAAAATCCTTGAAACATCCACTGGATACGTCACATCATGAAACCCTAGGTAGAGCTGGGCATTGAGTCGAGCCGGAACCAGTTAGGGTTGACTCAATCCTATTTAGGCAAGGACTGAGCCTTAACCGAGTCGGATCGGATTCTGTATCAAGTCAGGGCTAGCTGAATCGAGTTGGGAATGAACTAGTCCGATCGGAGTCCAACTCGGTCACAAGGACCGAGTCAAATCTTTGATTCTTTAATTGGGTGGGTTGCTTTAATCGAGACGAGCGGAGACTACAATCGGGCTGGTTGGTGCGATGAACAAACATTCAGTATCCGAATTGGCTAGCTAGCTGCCTGCTGGAGGGTTCGGCGTGAGTTCGATGAAGAGTGAAGAGTAATGAAGAGGGAGTGAGTGAGAGGAGGAGGAGGAGGAGGTCATGTCGCCGGCGAGCTCGAGAGAAGATGAGGAGGGAAGGAAAGATGGGTTAGGGTTCGGGTGGGGAAGGGATCGGACGTACGGCTGAATTGGGTAAAAGTAAAAATGAATTAGGTTTTTTTTTTTCCTTTTCTTTTTTTTAATACTTTTACTACCCAATCGAGTTGGTTCCACATCAAGTCGCATTACGAGTCGAATCAAATCGGATTACAAATAGACCGGACTCGACTTGATATGAATTCAGATCCTATTCATAATACTTGATCTTGGACTGTCTGCTGCTAGTGGATTGACTCGAGTCGAGTTTAATTGGTTTGGACGAGTCGAGTCAACCGAGTTGACTCGACCTCTGCAAGCTCTAACCCTGGGGCTCAAAAGTCAACCTAGTCTAATAAGGTGGGCCATAGCAAGGTAGAAGAGAAATTTCACCCTTGATTTTCATTGGAGCCCACCTCAGTTGCAAAACAATGTGATTGTTTGCCCAACCCTTCATCCAAGCCAGATAAAGGGCCTACATGACCTTAGATTGCATAGGGTTCTTGATTCCAACCCTACATGAGAACCCTTGGAGAACTCATATGATGTTATGCATGCACAAAATCTAAACCGTCCACTTGATACGTCACCTCATAAAACCCTAGGGCTCAAAATTCAGCCTGATCCAAAACTTAGGTGGGCCATAGCAAAGTGGGAGAGTATTTGCACCCTTGATTTCCATCGGGGCCCGCTTGAGTTACAAAACAGCGTGATTCTTTTACCCAAAACTTCATCCAAGTCAGATGAAGGGTCTATATGGTCTAGATTGCATATACACGTGTAGGAGATGAAATGCAATCTAGGCCATATAGACCATTAAAGGTAGGCGGTCAACGAATTCGAACCAGATCAATGTTCTGATCCAGATCATAAGTGTCTGATCTAAATCTAATTTATTTAAATTATTTGAAATTTGAATCCAAGCCTCTGCGAAACCAATCCGATCAAAATTAATATTCCTTTATATAAATCTGCTCAAAACTAGTACCCCTTCATATAAATCCTATACAAAATTATTAGTGTAACCTAGATTTTTTTTTTTTTTTTTCTTTTTCCTTTTATACCTCTTATAATCAGATCATTATCGGATTGGATATGGATCGATCCGAATCTGATCTGATTATTAAACAGTCCGAATCCGATTAAATTGGATCAAATTCAAACCATGATCTGATCTGTTGACAGCGCTACTTAAATGGCATTCATGAAACGGCCAACCCTTCATCTAGGGTATGCTTTTTGTCCTTGAGATCCTATTGGAATGCTACTGCTTTTGGTTGGTGATATAACCAATACTAAGGACACGAGCAAGATTTGGTGGCGCATGTGGATTGATCATTTGAATGGGGTACGGCTTGGTGGATCCACGACTGTGGGGCCCACCATGATGTATGTGCCTTGCATCCATGCCATCCATCTGCTTTTACAGATCATTTTAGGTCATGATGCCAAAAATGAAGCAAATCCAAAACTTAGGTGGACGACACCATAAGAAACAGTGGTGATTGTATTTTCCCTTCATTGTGGTCCATCCAAGTTCATGTGACCAAATCAACAGGTTGGATGTCAAATAGATATTACGGTGGGCCATAGAAAGTTTTTAATGGTAGGCATTCAAGCACCTCTGTTTCCTATGGTGTGGTCCACCTAAGATTTGGATCTGCCTCATTTTTTGCTTTATGCCCTGAAATGAGGTGACAAATGTATGGACAGCATGGATAAAAAACATACATCATGGTTAGGCGCACAGAGCTTTTATACCAAGGGGTTGATGTGTTTTTGCTTTTGAACTGAAGAGAGGGAAGGTGACAAAGGCAATAAGCATTCCAATGGGGAAGTTTGAAGATGCCACCAGTGTGTAACCACGCGAGCCCGATGTGATCTTGCCATGGCCCAGTAGCATGAGATTGATCACGCAAGCTCACCTTGCCATGGCCCACTAGCATAAGACTGACCACACAAGCTCACCTGCGCGCATAATCAGCAAAGAAACTATTTGGGTCCGTTTGGGTAAGGGATCTTGCATAATTGGGATTAAGTCTAATCCCAATATTGGTGGGCCTATTGCTCTCCACATCAGGTTCACAGTACATTTTTTTTAACACACCCACACCACATGAGCACTCAATCCCATGATCTTGGTGTTGAAACAGAATTTGTCTAGCACTGAGCTGAAGAGCCAGACCCCAATTTCGCCATACCTAAGCTGCCATTTCCTTGGGATAATTGCATTGACGGCATTTATATATTTTCTCTGAAACTCTCATGAGAAATGCTATAGTGCTCTCAGAGCACTATAAGTTATAATAGTCCTAGTTGCAAGTTTACTTGGACAATCTATATCACTGATTGGGGATACAGAAACATGCATTGAGAGGGAAACATTGGGGAGAAATGGGGTGAACTGTAGAATTTTTCAGTGAATTTTGAAGAGATGCTAAAAATACATACCTTTATATATTTTAAGAATTAAAAAAAATGCATAATACAGCCATGCATAATAAGTTTCCATTTAATAGGGGTCTAAAGCATGGGCTGTCGTAAAAAAAAAATTAGTGCAATAGTAATAATAATTAAAATAAGTTTATTTCATACCGATAATATCATTATGAATATAATAATCACTTAAAATTGTTTCTAAAGGATTAAAGAAAAAGGTCACCCATCCATGTACACATAAATAGTCATCCATCCATACATACATAAATACATTCATACATCCATCCATCCATCCATGCATGCTAAACATGCATCCATCCATCCATGCATACATACATATGTACACATGTGATCCATCTAACCATCCATCCATCTGTCCAACCATCAACAATCCATCTGTCCATTCAACCATTCATCCATACATGCACAAATACATGATCCAATCAACCATCCGGCCATCCATCCATTCGTGCATATATATACATTAATACATCCATCCATGATCCGAACAAGTAGCCATGATCCATCTATATGTGCACAACACATCCATCCATCAATGCATAGGCGTGGGCGCCCACATCATACATCCATCCATACAATGCATACATAATTATGAAATAAACTACTTAGCTTTTAAAAGTTTAAAAAAAAAAAAATCATAATCTTTAAAGCTCCGAAAAATATATATATATTTTTTTTAAATTGCAACATATCACTAATCAACATTCAACCATAAATAGAAAAAATGATTTTCATGAAATAGTATTCAAGGTATTTTTTTTTTTTTTTTTGTATTCTTGAAATTTTAAATAATTAAAATTTTTCAAAAAATGGAAGAGTAGTCCAAATCCACTCCTCAACCAGATCCCAAAAAACTCCTAAAACTCAAAATTTCTATTTTCTTCGAATTTTTCTGATTTTCATAGTATTTGCGCATGTTTTCCCCTCAGTGGGGTTATATAATTCACCGATATACAGAACATCGTTGGACAGTCTAATCAATCAATCTGAACTGTCCATCAAGTCCATGACACATTTCATTGGCTAGCGTGCAGAAATCCCACTGACAGATGATCCAATTTATCCTTCATTTGGAGCTTTTTCTATAGCCATTCTTTTCCAATACATGGATGCGATGGGTAGGATTGCCTAACACAAGTCACTCTTTTAAATCATGAGCAATCCATGATGGGTTCTAACAAATAGATGGATAAAATTGTTGATTGAACTTAATTTTTGTGTAAATAATGCTCACCATCCATATTAAATGTCATTAATCAAATAGATAACAATTCTCAAGTCAGCATGATATTTGCATGCTAGCCCATAAATGTGCTTTGGTGATGAATAGTCTAGATCAGTGGATTGGGGTTTGTCTAAGTGTCCCAAAGCAACTACAAGCACTATAGCTTATAGTGCTCTGAGAGCACTATACAGCATTTCTCAACTTTGATAATTGAATTTATGTGGAGAAAAGCGCCGTTGTACCACGGTTAATCCGTTTGGAGGGCATGGGACCTACCAAAATCAGGATTAGGATTAGACTTAATCTCGATTTCATTGGATAAGCCTACCCAAATGGACACTTTAAATGGTGAAAACAAGTATGACTTCCCTCATATCCAAACAACTCTCTTTCCCTCTCCTTGACTGGACCTAGATACATTTCTATTGACCCAACTGTTGCAACCAACAACCACAAGTTAAAATGGTCATCCCACCACAAACATATCAGCCAACATCCCAAAATCCACATTGATCAGATAACCATTCAACTAGATGTTCCTCTAATAAAATGGCGTACGATTGTTCAATCATCTCAACAATCAACGGTGATAAAGATGGGAAATACAACAATAATTGGGGTTGAGTACCGCTGCAAATGTAATTAACACCCAGAGCTCAAACCCAAAATTCCAATTGAAAAAAAAAAAAACCATGCTTCCTGTTTTTTTAGCTCAACCATATTAAATATAGACACAGACTGATCATCTACACCCAACTACATGATGGTGTCACATACGTACAACATCATGGCCCAATAATGAAGCCCACCAACTCAAAATTAGACTAATCCACTCTCTAGGCACGGTCCACCTAAGTGAAGCATCCTGATCTTTACATGATCCTACACAAGTTGGCAAGAAAGATGTTGCATGGTAAGTTATCACAGAGCTACATGTGATAAGTTGACCATTATCCTATGCTAGGGTTAACAAATGGGGTCACTCTAAAACCCGGTCAATTAAGCGGGGAACAATTGATCAAATAAACAACTGTTTTTTAAAATTAAAAAAAAAAAAAAAAAATTTCAAAGCTGAGTACAATTTCTACTTCAAACTCAATCCTACTAACAGTAAAAGGTCCTTTTAATTTTATGATTTTACATAAAGAAAAATTCCTGGCCAAAACGGAACAGAGTGGATCTGACTAGTTCCACTGAACTGTCCACAAAAATGGGTTCATGTGTTTTTTTTTTTTTTTCCTTTATTTCAAACCAATAATTGCAACTCAAATTGATTGTGCATTCAAACACTACAGTAGAATTTCACATTCGGTTTCCCCATTAGTCAAAATAATGAGATATTTGCTAACTGTAGATGGATAGGAGTGAATGTAATTCCCCTAAGTTAGGAGGCCGAAGGCGGTGGTGGAGGGGAGTCGGTGTCAGCGTCATTAAAGAGGAGACGTAAGTGGGAAGCAAAGACACCAGAGGAGTCGAGGGAGGCTTCATGGAGGAGAGCATTCTTGATGTCCTGCATCCGTTGGGCGAGGGATTCTTGCTCCTCTTTGAGTGAGGTGGTGTCCTCATGGAGATCGTTGATGTGGTACTTCTGGCCTAGGGATCTCATGCTGAGGAGGAGAATACCCGTCATGAAAAATAGTTGTATGAAGCTGTCTTTCCTCTTCAAAGCATTTGCCACCAGCCCTAATGACTGCTTGCTAGGGCTTTGAAATTGTTGGTTAGACAATGATGATGAAGACGAAGCAGCGCCCATAGTTGTCGGGGTTTCCTTTCCTTCTTTTTCAGCCCTTGGAGACAGGGTTTTTAGTAATGAATGAGTTGCAACAGGCCAAGCAGCACAGTAGGCTCTAGTGTCCCATCCCTGTTGGGCAAAATAACCATTGATATTCAGTTACCAGCATTTTCATATTAACGAGAAGAACTTTTTTGCTTAAAAAAATTCCAGATTGACTGCACAAGAATAACATATACTTGCAATTCTCCTTGGGAAAAAAGAAATGAGAAAATTGCATTCCAAAACTCTCCACTTCTCCATCCCAAGTAGTGGAAGATCGATCAGATTGATCAATGCTTCACAAAATATTCACAAAGCAGTAAAGTTGATCTGCTGCAGTACCGGAAAAAATCAGCACGCTATGCAAAATGCTAAGTGCTACTCTTCAACAAGTCAAACAATCAGCCTGAGATGGTACACCCACTGTGGTCCTCACTTCTTCAAGTTTAACTTGACGGTACAACAGCACATGAGCTGCGGAGAACTTGATATCATTCTCACCGAGGGGATTAACATGACTGATACCATCTGTCCTCTTCTATTAGCTTCATTTCATATAGAAATCCAGTCGATTTATTAGTAAACCTACATGCTCTAAACAATAACGCAGCTGGAGTAAATAAAATTTGAATGAAGAAAATGCAATTCACTTTGATATATGGTAGTCATTGAGCCAAGGCTGGATGAGGCTAAGAACAAGCCTGTTTATTTTGACGGCACATCCACAGGCATGAAACAAGGCCCCATATTCAGTGTGCCCAGGCACAAAAGTGCAGTGGTCCACTCATCAGGTGGGCCTCACACATTTGTGGACAACCTGAAGTGTCATACAGAAGAAAGGTTCTCTATTGATTCAAACGCTATAACTATGGGATGGGGATAGAGGATGAGGAAAAACACGAATATTTCATGTCGTATTTTTTTAAGAATCTTGGTTTCCACAGTGGGTTCTTCATCATATGAACCACCTAACAAGTGGTTGAGATTCACACAAATGCCATATTGTTCTTAATTCTTCCATGGGCGAGAATCTTTGGAATAGACTACATTGACATTTTAAATTCACATGTTTAAACTTTTCAGTATATGAAATGGAGCAGGGGCTTGTATTCTTTCGCTTGCGTTTCTTAATAAATTTTACCGTTCTCTCTCAAAAAAAAAAAAAAAAAAAATGGAGCAGGAATACATTTCAGTAGTCTGTAGCCAAACACTTTCCAAGGAAATAAGAGTTAAGAAGCGGATTTTTTTTTTTCTATAGGAATACCACTACAAGTAATTTTACCTCATTCTATTTGTCATAGAGTTGAAGTGAATACATCTTTTATTGAACCAAAACTGATGTTGGTGACAACAATCAATCCAACTACTTCATGCTCCGCTCCTCAGACATGTGAAATATCTAAGAACCGTAGATTTGGCACTCGGACACCAAGACACCTTAGAGGCTCGGATGGGGCTTGAGGCAAACAGATTCAGGGTTCTGGGATTCATAACTTTAACACTAACATCTTCTGCCTCTTTTAAATGCAGCCATACACATAAATTCTCAAGATTCAAAGCACGAGTGTTGAGATTTTCAACACCAAGTGCATCGTATCAAAACTACTTTTTCCAGAAATGTGCATCTCAAGACGACATCGCTAATGAAAACTTCATTAAAATACACACAGACAAGCATCAGTAACCATAAATTCTTTCACCCTTGAAAGGGAGCTATACACCTGATTCAGCACCCAACTAGTTGCGGGATTCTCAAGGAATCATAGCTGAATAATGCCAAAAGGGACAATGTGATATTCTTTACTGTATAAAGCCAAAATTTCAATCTTGATAACAAACTCTTAAAAAACTAACCACCATAAAATATAACTCTGGCTATTCGTATTACATATATTAGAGATAAGTTACAATAGTGAGAGTATGCTACGTTGATTCGCACCCACAAGGATGCAAAGTATTCATATTTAGGGATTTCACATATGATCTTATACTCATTATGAAATTACACTAATATACTTCCAATTCTTTTAATTAAAATATCTTAACTCCCTTTTATTTCTGTTTACTTTCACGCACCTAGGAAACTATGTCAGGATAACCTCCCAACTTACCAAAATGCCCTTTCTGTCATTTCCATCTAATTTATTAGTGCCAAAAGACATTTGAATTGTGTGGAGTCATCTTTCCACTTACACATGTTAGGTTGAAGTGTCAATCACAATTAACCATTTCGGGGACCCACTATGAATAAAAAATGGACATATACACAAATCAGACAATTATAGCCATGTAAAAGCCTACAAAGCAAGGTAGTGTAGAAAAATGTTAATGGTGACCTTAAAGTATATAGCCCATGGGCTAGGCTTGCACCTATCATCTCGGCCCATAGGCTGGGCTTGAGCTAATTCCATTTTCGCCCTGTCTAACCCGAACTCATATATACATGTGTTATATCCTACAAATACACAATTCTAATCCTCAATTAGACAACCAATGCATCTTGAATGTAGACCATTGCTCTCTCTCTCTCTCTCTCTCTCTCTCTCTCTCATCTTGAATGTAGACCATTGCTCTCTCTCTCTCTCTCTCTCTCTCTCTCTCTCTCTCTCATTTTTTTTTTTTTTTTTTGAACAGATTGATGAAGAACATTCAGGTGGGAAATGGGGATTTTATCAATTTTTGGGCTAGCTGGGTCCGTGCTCAACTAAATTTTTCTGGGCTTTGGCTTGAACCTACTGCTAAACCCATGCTGGGCTTGGGCCTTTTGTGTTGAGTCGGACCTGATCCTAGCCTAGGCCATTGCCACCCTAACTGATATGTTTAAACTCTTTGTTCATTCAACTATTTTCCTTTGAATATGGACTACTAGACCAATTGACAAAAAATTTAGGATTTTTCAATCTTGAAATTTTATGAGGCAACCATCATCAAATATGCATCGCGTAAGCTCCATGGCTTGAATCACCTAACCATTTCCTATATCTGACAGCTAGATACTTAGGCATAGCAAAACCCACAAAAAATTTCACTCATGTGATAGAGATGTCCAATGAGTTTGTTAAGCCCCTTGGATTGTAGCAAGTAGTACATGCCATCAGATCTGCCATACACAGCAGACAAGCATAAGATCCAAACCGTTCATCAGGAGGTTAACAATGTATAGACATTGTAGCCCCAAAATCAAGCTGATCCATTCATTAGGTGGTCCATATTTCTAAAAAGAAAAACTTCTATTTCCATATCTATGCTACTGTAAAACATCAAAATAATACTTTTGAAATTTTAACAGAACACGACCTCCAAGAAACTCATATATACAGCTTTTTCTAACCATTTCCACTATTTAGCCATCATCTCAATGAGATACACATTGTAAGCTAGCTCACTCCATCCCTTGTTGCATGTTGATGATTTCTCGATGCAACTGATAGGTTCTTGCTATGTCATCTCAATGAAAGAACATCTTAGCCACAATTTCCCAGATCTTCTTATCTGACATAAATATCTTCAATGGCCCACTGGTCTTTGACTACATAGAGGGAAGTAGCCAAACCCATCACAGTGAGGTTGTTACTCTTCTAGTCTTCATGGAAAACACCATTATGTGTGCGGGTTCACATTTATCCTGCCCTATGCTGGCAACACCGGAGATGGCGCTACCCTTTGGTGGTGCGGTGACCTTGTCGCTGGAAGCGGCAGCGCTGCTAGCGACACTAGAAGTGACCAGTGTTAGAGAAGGAGATGCAGTAGAAAAAGATGAGACCAGGGCTAGGGTTTGGAGAAAAAGGAGATCGAGGTTCAATGAGAGCACCAAATCCTTAATATAGGGGACTGGGCTGAATTAGGACCGGACCAAGCTCTGTCCAGGCCCAGCCCGTGTTGTACAACATGAGCCCGCATCTGACCCGGGCCCATGACAAGCCAAAATAGTCCAACCCAGGCCCGACCCAAAAGGTTTATGCTGGGCCAGAGCCCAAGCATTTCTCAGGCGGATCACAAGCTTAAAAAAACAGCTTGGAGAAAGGAAACACTAGTTTACACCATTTTCCATGGTTGGTTATCAACAACATTTTTTTTCTCAAGAAATTGGGTAAGTTTCCCAATCAGTGAGCAAAACACTATTTCTGAAGTGTGGCATCGTCTACATTTGATGTGGAACAATGTAACTAGCTAAATGGGTCAAACGGAACATCGACGTTGCAGTTGGCCTCACACACAAACCTGCGAAGGCATTTACTTCCTATTGTTGCCTATGACACGGCCCACCTGACTTACAGGTCAGACCAATTTTCAGTCCGACTACCCAACATTAAGGGGCACACCTAATAGAGTGGATCTTACACACAAAAACAGTGAGAGCCATGTGATGCTCAACAAAAGTTACCACATCACCTCTTACACAAATCTTCTCAAAACGGGGAGCTATTTGATAGTCCGGCAAATGTATGAATAGCCAGCACTTGAAAATGGTATATATGGCATATATTAACTCAAATTAAACAAACTAAATTGTGACAACCACTGTCACTAAGTCACAATCCAAAAACTAGATTGGTTGGACAAAGCTATCCTTTGGTTGTAAATACTTGGATGGTTGAAATTAGGTGATTGAATGCTCCACCAATCTATCTAGGAAGCGGATTGTGTCTTGTTCATGCCTGGACGAATCGGTGGGGCCTACCGTGATGTATGGGTTTCATCCACACCATCCATCCATTTTTCCATATCATTTTAGAATACGAGCCCAAAAATGAGGTAGATCCAAGGCTCAAGTGGACCACACAGTGGGGATTGAACACCCACCATTAAAAACTTTTTGGGTGCCACAGAAGTTTTGAATCAAGCTGATATTTGTGTTTTCCCTTCATCCACGTCTATATGACCTTATTAACAGGTTTGATGGCAGATGAACATCACAGTGGCCCCTAGGAAGGTTTCAATGGTGGATGTCATTATCACCACTGCTTCCTATGGTGTGGTCCACTTGAGCTTTGGATCTGCCTCAGTTTTGGGCTCATGCACTAAAGTGATCTGGAAAAATGGATGCATGGCATGGATAAAACCCATACACTTAATTGTCCAGTCAGGGGCAGGACGCAATCCGTTTCCTTCTATCTAATAGTCAGATAATGAAATAATGAGAATTTTTGGTTCATGATGCATCTGAGACAGCATTTAGATGGTTTAATAATTTCTAGCATGGAATGTATGCAATTTTAAATTGCTTCTATATCATCCATAATACTCTGCCAAAGTATCAAAATATCTCTTTCCAAAAAGACTGAAACTTCACAGTCAGCTGGAAAAACGGGAAAAGGAAACGTAGGGGATAGAACGACGGAAAAGAGGGTTTCTCGCGAAACCCTTTTTCCTTCGGTTTCTCTCAATCCAAGCAGAGCCCTAAGAAACCTCCTTCCTTTCCGACAGTTTCTCTCAATACAAAATACCCCTCCCATTATTAATCCACAGATATTGATTTCAGTTGAAGATCATAGATAGATAGATAGATCAATAGAGAGAGAGAGAGAGAGAGAGAGAGAGAGAGAGAGAGAGAGAGAGAGAGAGAGAGAGGCGAACCTGTTTAAGGTCCTCTGTTGCAATGGCAGCAAGGCGGAGTTGATTGATCCAGAGAGAGAAGCTGGGTTGGTGCCGTTGGATTGCGCGGGCGGAGAGAGGGGCGGGAGCAGAGCTGTTGGTACGGTTGGAGAGAGAAGGGTTTTAATCCATTGTAAATGCACTTGCATGCCCTAATGGACCGGTTACCCTATTCGTTCGGGGCCATCTTGATGTATTTTTTTTATATCCACGCCGTTCATCTGTTTTTACATCTCATTTTAAGACATGATCCCAAACCCTAAGAAGATCCAAATCTGAAGTGGTACATACCACTAGAAACAGTGATGAACGACCATTAAAAACTTTTTTGTGGGCCACAAAATTTTTGGATCAATCTGATATTTATATTTTCCCTTTATCCAGATATTCTTGACACTATCAACAGCTTGGATTGCAAATAAACATTACTAAACCCTTATGATGAGCTCTTTGGAATTTTTAATGGTGGGGCACTCAACCACCAGTGTTTCCAGTGGTATGGTCAACTTGAGATTTGGATCTGCATAATTTTTGACAACCCATCCTCAAGTAGGCTGGATAAACGGATGGACGGCGTGGATATACAAAAAAGCACGGCCAAAGCTCAAGTGGACCGCATCATAGGAAACAGCGGGCCCAGTCTGGAGATATGGGCCCTCCAATTTGCTTGGCTTGCCGGGAAGAATCACATTCTTATTATTGCTACTGTTTGATTGAAGGTAAATCAAAGTTAAATTGTATTAAAAGTATAATATGATTTTTACACCTATTTGATAGAGAGATTGAATTCTAACTCAAAACCAATGCAAATTTCAACATCTTTTCAAAGCAAAATTGCGGTAGGCTCCACCATGATGCAGTGGACTCCACCATGATGTATCTGTTATATTCATAATGCTCATTCATCCTTTCAAACCATTTAAGTAAATGAGTCCGGAAATGAGACAAATACAAAGATCAAGTGAAACATACCATAGATAATAGTAAGTTCAATGATAGACGTAATTATTCTTATTGCAAGCCACTTGAGCTTTTGATATGTCTCATTTTTTTACTTATGTTCTAAAATGATTTGGAAAAATGAATAGACTGTGGATACAACACATAAAGCATGGTAGGGCCCACATAATTTTGGTGCATAGCACTACATGGTACCCACGTAGGACTTTTTGGGACAAACCTGCTTTTCCAAAGGAATAAAGAAGTAATCATTACTTATTTACCATCAATTACTTTCATTTCTCATCCATCCCACAAGGTTGTTTATTTTTTTTCTCTAAAACAAGGAAACAATGAACTGCAGCCTAAGGATTCTCTCTAAGTTTCGATCTTTTGTTAGGACAAGGATCTGACAAGGGATTTTTTTTTTTTCTGTGTTTTGGCCTAATAATATCACAGTATCTTAATAAAAATAACATCCACAGTTGAAACTCTCTTAGGGCCCATAGTGATGCTTATTGTCATTTAACTTGTGCATGAGATTACAAATTACAAACATTGGACCAAGGGAAGACAAAAATATCAACTTGTTCCATAGCTTATATGGCCCCCAAGAAGTTTTCAAACAGTGGGCGTTCAATTTCCATTGTTTATTATGGTGTGGTTCACTGGAAATTTAGATATGCTTCACTTTTGGGCTCATGCCTAAAATTATCCAGCGTAGATGAGACACATACATCACAATGGGCCCCATAGAGTTCACTCAGTAGTACATTACAAACTGCGTTCTTGTTGTACACAGTCCAAACCTGCCCACTAAGTAACATTACTAAGCCTGAGCCTAGCCCACCAGTCTGGCCCATTATTGGCCCTAATAACTATATGTGTTGGCCCATTCATCACCATCTAACTACCTAAAGCCCGCGTAGCTCATATAGAATGACAGACTTTTTTTTTTATCGTAAATCTAATAAACTCCTCGACCAAAAATTAAATGCTTTATATTTTATTTCCCAAATCATTTAAAACCATTTTTATTATAAAATACACAAACATTTTAAGGCATGCAGCAGTAACTTAGGATGTTAAATTTGTTAAATAATATTATAGTAATAATATACGATAAAAAATTAAAAAAAAATATGCTACCCAAAATGTATTGTAAAGTTAACCTGGTGGAAATTGGCAAAGAATTTCAACAGTTGAAAAAGCTGAAATATCCCAAAAATCACCTATATAACCAAAACTTTTGTTTTATAATATTTTGTGCTTTAAGTCTAGAACAATCTTCAAATGAAATTGCCAAGAAATAAACATAATAAAAATATTAAATCAAAATATAAAATGAATCCAATAAATTAAAATTTTATATTACACTTGTTATTGATCAGTTATCCTCTAATAAAAATAGCAGAAGGGAAAGAAATTGGAGAGAAATGGTGCTAGTAGGATGGGCCACATACAAATAGAGAAAAAGAGAATCGCCAAAGTGGTTTCAATAGTGGGTATATTTGCCTAGGTTTTTGGCTCACATCTTAATACAAGATATCGTAACTAATGAATAAGATGGGTTTTACAAAAACATCACGGTGGGATAGAATTTGTGTGCCATTGTTCTTAAGAAAAAGAATGAAAGTGACTAAATTACCCCCTAATTGTAGGGACATGCATCAAATATAAGCATGTTTTAAATTCTCTTGTCAAATAATTGCAGGGGTAAAAATGTGGCTGGATCTATCACCTGTGGACCATCATTTAGTGTTTTAAGAGCCGGTGATTTGATCAACTCATTCGGTCCTGAGTCAAGTTGTTGACTCAGCTGACTCATCCTTATTTACATTACTGACTTATAGTGTGTCAGGCCAGATCCGGCTTCCAAGAATGTGACGTGTCAGTCACAGCAGATCCTTGTCTTGTGGACCATGTTTTATTGCTTGTGAACCATCTTTTAGCAGACTCCAGACCATGGTTAGAAGACAGTGGACTTGGACTGACTCATTCAGTTCTGAGTTGAGTGGTGACTCGGTTGAGTTAGCCCGTTGCTTACCATACTGACTCATGGCGCTTAACTGTGGGAACAGCAACTTCCACCGTTGAAACCGTTTTCTGGAGCTGACCATGATGTTTATATGCCATCCAAACCGTTCATAGAATTATTACCACGTATATAAACCGTAGGAACAAATTTCATCTGATACAAAACTTCTGTCACCACCGGTCATTCAATCCCCACTGTTTCGTGCAGTATAACCAACATGAGTTTTGGATATGCCTATTGTTTAGAATCCTGTCCTATTGTGTTCTTTAAAAACAGATGGACGGGGTGGATTTGTGGCGGACATTTCTATGGGCCCCACACAGCATATCTCTGTGCCCGGGGTACATGCAATCCGCTCTCAAAATTCTCTATGGGTATGGTACAATGCTCCCGCCGGATCTTCATGATGCAGCTATGTTTTGAAGTTTGTACAAGTGGGGCCATTATTCAGTCATTCCAACCGTTGATATGACCGGCTTATTTATGGATGGGCTGGTAGGGTGTGTAGCATCAGGAGAGGTGTCGAGCCTCTCCAGTTGGAGCTAGATGGGGTATGCACGCACAGAAAGAGGGGCGTGTGGGGTATGTTGGTCCAATTGGAGAGAGATTGAGCGTATGAGGCGTGTGGACGTTAGAGTAAAAACGAAGTAGAGGGGTTTAACTTCATTATGGATTATTATTTAAAGTCCAATTTGATTTTCTAATTATAACTGTAGACACCCCACCTTCAGCTACACTGTTGGTAGAGATAGCTGGATGAATGGAGGACCATACCCCCAAATCCCAAGTCCAAACTCAGCCAAACTCACCCTTGTAAGCCCCATTCCATAGCCCAGTTCAAGCCTGAACCCAGTCAACCCAGTCCTAAACACCACCCTGAAAAACCCTCCATAAAAAAAGGCCAGTCAAAAAATCCTAAAAAAGTCAAACTCACTGAGTCAACCCGCTGAGTCAACCCGCTGAGTTAACCCGCTGAGTCAACCCGTCGAGTCAACCCGTCGAGTCAAAACACCGAGTCAACCCGTCGAGTCAAACCACCGAGTCGACCCGCTGAGTCAACTCACTGAGTCGACCAGCGAGTCCAACAGCAGCCCCGAGGGTGCGACCGTACTCGCTGGAAACCGAGGAGCGGCCGTACGGGCGGCCCATAGCAGGCCGCCCGGACAAAATTACGCAAACTGTCACTCCTCGCTGCTATAAATACCCCCCTCCCCTTCTCATTTCAACATCCCTTCGAGTCCAAAGAGAGCCTGTCCGTTCGAGTGCCCTTCTCCACCCCTTAGCCCATTTTCCCACCAAGGAGAGCCCGAGTGAGGAGAGTCTAGCCCTGGCCCAGCCCTGCCTGACTACTGTTCCAAGCCTCTCAAGCCATCTAAGTCTTAATCCAGCCACTCGAAGCCAACCCTTGCGACACCACAGTCCACCCAGCTATCATTCATCCAGCATCATCTCATTTGCATCTAGCATAAGTGCAACATTTACTTTTCTTCCAACCCCCCTGCTTCACTACAAGCACCTTGATTCTTCAAGCAAACTGTATATGTCTTAAATTAAGTACCTGTCAGTTCGAGCGTATGCTCTGGGCTTGCCCGTTGTTGGAACCTGCCCATCAGAAACTCTTACTGTTCAGACCTGCATTCATGCTTCACCATAAAACACCTTGATCATTCAAGCACACTGCATACGTCTTACATTAAGCACCTGTCAGTTCGAGCGTACGCTCTGGGCTTGCCCGTTGTTGGAACCTGCCCATCAGAAACTCTTACTGTTCAGACCCGCATTCATGCATCATGTCATCCATGAGAATATACGAGGATTAAACTAGACTTTCAAGTATCCGATCGATTCTGTGAAGTAGAGACCGTACTTCGGTACCCACCCTGTAACCGTGATCCCTTACCTTGAATTTCTGGCCGCAGATCAACAGGAGTCATTTTAGAGGAAGGAATCTTCGGATTCTCTTCTCTAACGTTTCTACAGGGTCTAGCCGACTGTAGATTCGAAGTAATTGGCTAGTGGCGACTCTGGTCTTATATAAATTCACTTAAACACATCCAGCTCAATACGACAACCAAACGAAGCCCTCGAGAACGAGGCAAGCCAGTGGCACAAACGGCGATTTCGCACTCACGCATCCTCATCTCCTTCTTTTCCGAAAGGAAAGGGGAAGGGAGAAGAACGTCGTGTGGGAGCGCGGAAAAATCGGCGAGGGTCCACAGAATGGCGACTCCGCTGGGGATGAACTAATCCCACTAGTCGTGATCCGACTTGAAAAACAGAATCCTTCCCGTACTTGAAAGTCACTAATCCTCATACAATCTCATCTGCATAGCATTCTACCCAAAAACCCAAAACCAAAAAAAAAAAAATAGAAAATCCCAAAACCAACCAGAAAAAAAATAGAAAATCCCAAAACCTAAAAAGAGTATAGTCCTCACCATTGCGCCTCCTCGGGCTCAACGTACGCGGAGACAACTTCCCTTCCGCAGCATAATCCGCACTCGAGCTCAACAAGCCATGTCCGACCATGAAGAAGAAACTCATCTCCTCCCTGCTCTTGAGATGACCGAAGCGCAACCTCAAGCGCAACAGCCCGTTGACAATACGCCAATCATACAAGAATTGGCACAAGGAATGAGAGCAATGCAACAAATGCTCTTGCAATTCATGCAAGCACAATTACCGCAGCAGCCAACAATCAGGTTGCCCCAGTTCAGCAATCTCAACAACCATGCCGGATCCCTCCGGCCTCCAGTTCAAATCAAGCACAACCATCGGAGTCTGCCCAAGACTACCGACAGCAGCCTTCTCAGCCCTTTGCTATGGGGCATCCTTCTCAATACCTTCCTGCAACAACGGGGCCATCTCAGAGCATCCCGGTCGCAGGGACTTCCAGTCAGCTTCCAGTCAATCTTGCAAACAACAATCTCAGTAGATCTCAGCACGTCCCCGCCGATGGGACACCTTTTCAATTTTAGCACATCCCCGCCGATGGGATTTCAATTCAATTTCCAGCAACAGGACAGCACTGGCGAATGCCCACAATGGGGGTCAGTGTCAAGCCCACATCAATCAGCGGACAGTGGCGAATACCCAACAAGGGGGTCACTTCCCAGCATCTCAGCCTCCTGCAAACAGGAGTACTTTTCAATTCCAGCACATCCCCGCCGATGGGATTCTAGTTAATTTCCAGCAATCTTCAATTCAGCAAAATCCAGTTAATTTTCAGCAATCTTCAGTTCAGCAATTTCCAGTTAATTTCCAGCAAGTTCCAGTTCAACCTTCAGTACAGTCTCCAGTTCAGTTACCATCATTTCAAGCACAAGTTCATCAGAATCCAGTCCAATCATCAAACCAATTTCAGCAACCCACGGTTGCTTTTCAGCAAACCCATAGGGTCGAGGACATCGACCACTATGCCGAAGAAGAACGTGCCTTACTCCAGGAGGCACCAGTCGCTCGAACAAATCACTCAGGATTGGACGAGTTGCGGGAGCAGTTCCATATCTTGCAAAATCAGCTTCAGCGACAACAAGGAATTGATCTACCTTCGACCAAGTTCAGAGACTTGTGTCCTTTCCCAGATGCTCAAGTACCTCAAAACTTTGAGGTACCAAAATTCAAAAGATACGACGGCAGCGGTTGTCCCACAGCACATCTCAAGGCCTTCTGTGGAGAGCTGAGTGCAATCTCAGGAAATGAAGGAGCCCTCATTCGTTTGTTCCAAAAATCTCTGAAGGGCGATGCCCTCGATTGGTACACTTCATTGGACTGCCACCGCATCAGAACATGGGAATAGCTTTCCCAGGCTTTCGTCGACAGATTCGCATACAATTTCAACATGGCACCCAGAAGAGCCGACCTCGCAGCTCTCAGGCAAAGGAGTGATGAAACACTATCAGCTTATGTGGGACGTTGGCGAGCTATGGCAGCTCGAATGCGAACGCCTATCGACGATGAAGAACAAATCTCCATGATTGTTCATTCAACATATCCAAGCATATCCGGGTATCTCATCTCGCATCCATATGCGAACTTCTCGCAGCTAATCCGTGCTAGAGAGCAAGTCGAAGCAGGAATTCGTGCCGGGATGATTTCCACATGGCCTCATCAAGCCACTCCAGTCAAGAGGAACAGAGTGGAAGGAAGACCTATCGGGCACGGGAATGGAAACCGCAGTGGTTCTCCTCCCCGCCCAACAAAGGTAAACAACATCAACACCACTGCTCAAGGAAATCAACATGCTCCCCCACAGGGACGTCAACAGTATCAGCAGAATCAAGTTCAGCATCAGCCTCAGCGGTATCAGCCACAACCGAATCCTCAGCCACAACCACCTCGACAACAGCAGCAGTTCAGGGGAAATGGCCAATACTCATACCAGAACAGGCAGAATTACAGGGAGTTCAGGAAGTTCACTCCACTCAGTCAACCACTTAGTCAAATCATGACTACGCTGGTACAAAAGCAGTTACTCACTTTGATGACACCTAGGCCTCCGCCTCATCCTCTGCCTCCAAACTACCGAGAAAATGAGTACTGTGCCTACCATCAAAGACGTGGCCACGCCACTGATCGATGCTATACTTTGAAAAATGCTATACAAGACCTAATTGATGACCGCAAGATCGTCATCTCGGTCCCTGAAACTTCTCCAGCAGCTTCCACCAACATCCTTCAGAATCCTCTGCCTCAACATCCGACGGACCCCAGTTCGTCTCGTAGCCCTGCAGTCAATAGTATAGAAGAAGGGGATCATCTCGATCGCTTCTTCTCCCCCATCCAATCCATTCACGCCTACACTTATGAGCCAACAAATCCTCCTCCAGTCTTTCAAGGGGCAAGTCCCTTTCTTCCTTCAATCTCCGAGCCAGTAGTGCTCGAAGGAGCACCTCCATATGATATACCAGTTGTTCAAGGGGCACCTTACAACCATTCAAGCTGGGAACCAGTCGTCCTAGAAGGAGCACAATCATACATTGAGCCCACATACGAACCTGTCATCTTGCAAGGGGCAACTCCAGAACAATCCAATCCGCAATGGAAGGATTACACTCATCAGCAGCAAGAGCCCGTTGTCTTGGAAGGAGCTCTTCCAGTCAAGCCTGTCATATTGCAAGGGGCAAGTCCCGGAGGCGTATCAATCACACTACGGCAGCTGGGACGAACAGAGAAACCTCCTGCCATATCAAGAGGACCAGTATTCATTCCATGGGAACCTCCTGCCCCAGGAACAATCAAGCCAGGACCACGACCTTATGTGGTCTATGAAAACAAGCCTCGATACTACCCCTTCAGCACAGGCAACAATGTAGTTCTCAAGGCAAAAGCTCCATACGAGGAATATCTAGTACCCACAACAGCACCATTGCAAGAACCGGTGGTCCTAGAAGGCAAAAGGGAGGAAAACTACAAAGAGGTTCCATGGCACTATCCAGAATGTGCGGAAGTGGGGAACATGAATCCCAATGGGCGTTGCATCCGAAGAGATAATCAGAACAGAGGGGATCCCAAAGGCGCTCTCTCAGGCCTCGGCAACAAAAATGAAGCCGCATACGATGTGGCAACTCAGCTCAAGTCAATCCCTGCTCAAATCTCAGTATGGGAGTTACTCTGTACATCTCGCATACACCGAGAAATGTTTGCCAAGACCTTAAACGATGCTCACGTCTCCTCTGATACGGCACCAGAAATGATAGCTTTGATGATTGGACAACTCCTGGCTCCGTGCGCCATCACCTTCACAGATAATGAGTTGCCACCAGAGGGACGTGATCATGGGCGATCCCTCAACATAGCCTTACGATACAAAGACCTCTGTGTTCCGCTGGTCCTTATCGATAATGGCTCAAGCTTAAATGTCTGCCCACTCAAGACTGCAGAACGTCTGGGAATCAGTCCTTCTTCATTCCGACCCAGCACCATATGCGTCAGAGCATTCGACAACACCCGCCGATCAGTGGAAGGGGAGGTCGACATAGAGGTACAGATAGGTCCGGAAGTCTCCACCATCACGTTCCAAGTCCTGGATATATCAGCCTCTTTCAACATGCTGCTCGGACGACCTTGGCTTCACAAGGATGGAGCTGTGCCATCAACCCTGCATCAACGAGTGAAATACATCTGTGGAAATCAAGTGATTTCTATCCATGTAGAGAAGGAGTTCATCATTCCTTCCAATGCTGCTGCCACTGAACCAGACATCCCGGTCATTGATATCCAGCACTCTGAAGAGGACATCCCGTTTCACAGTTTCGAATTCGAGACCGTGAACTCTATCACTAATCCAGAACCGATAAGGGTGGACCGTGTCTTTTCACCGGCAGAGCGTCTGAGCCTCAAATACCGAATGAAGAATCACTTCAAGTCCAGAAAGGTACCGCTGATATATAACCAACGCAAATGGGGACTCGGATACAGGTCAACATTCATGGACAAAAGGAGGAAAAATTTTCGGTGCTCACCCATCCAATTCGTCAAGCCAGGAGAACCTTGCAAAGATCCAGGAGGGAATCAATCGACTGCACTACACAAGGGCCTCCCGATGAGCCTAGTTTGGGCCACGTGGCCCCCCATTCGATGGGATCAGATTCTCGAACCATCTAAGTCTCCAGAAGAAGAAGGAAATGATGAAGACGAAGAAGGAAGTCAAATACAACAGCTTTAGGACCAGGTTACTCTGACACCTGCTCCCAACCAGGGGCACAACCTGCCCACGTCAGCATCAATCAACCAGGGGCACAACCTGCCCACGTCAGCATCAATCAACCAGGGGCACAACCTGCCCACTTCAATCAGCCAGGGGCACAACCTGCCCACTTCAATCAGCAAGGGGCACAACTCGCCCATCTCAGCACCAATTAGCAAGGGGCACGACTTGCCCATCACTGCAAAGTCAACATCATCAATCATCAGCCAGGGGCAGAAGCAGCCCATCCATTGGACCAAGAAAGGGAAGTGGCCAGCCCTAGATTGGTCTGATGTCCAGGTTCCAAACTTGTGTCTCACTGTGGAACCAGACGAACTGCAATGCGAGGTAAGTGATCCGGGAGGGACTGAGTACGACTCAGATCTCGAACCTGACCAGCAAGAAGTCATGGTCATTGGGCCAGATCGTGACTCTTCGCCCAAATCATCAACCCCCACCTCTTCAGGGGAGGAAGTGTGGGGTCCTAAATGGTCATCTGTTCCCCTAACTTTTGAATCAGCCAAAGAGCCATTTGAGGGCTCTGGCTTCCAAAAAAAAACGCCTGTTTAAGCAGCGACCGGAACTTTAGAACAAGTTGGGCTCAATCATGGTTTGCAATGCCCACTTGTTCAAAGTCCCGTGAATTTCGAAAACCCAAAAAAATCAAAAACTTTCAAAAGCCAAAAACATCTAACATTTCAATTTCAGAAAAATCTCAAAAACCAAAAAACATTTCTTTTCCTGCATTCAATAGTGTGCCAAGTTCGTCTAAAGAGTCGCATGAGTTTGAAGTCGAATCATATGATTTCGACATCGAATTAGACTTCGAGCTCATGGGTCTGGACGAAGCTCGGGATGAGGAAGATGATGATCCAGCTCCCGAACTAGAGGATCTCCTCAAAAAGTTCGAATCTAAAGCCAATGTTGTAGTTGATGATTTCGAGATAGTAAACTTGGGGACGCCTGAGATCCCTAGGGAAGTACGCATTGGAAAATCGTTGCCACCTGAGATGAAACAGAAAATGATAGAGTTCCTAGCCCCAAGATTGTCCAACTTCGCGTTCTCATATGAAGACATGCCGGGACTCGATGAAGAGCTCGTTGTACACCATCTGCCAACCAAGGCAGATATGAGGCCAGTAAAGCAGAAACTTCGAAGAATGAAGCCAGAATGGGCCCTGAAAGTCCGAGACGAAGTCATCAAGCAATACAATGCGGGATTCTTGGTAGTCTCCAATTACCCTGAATGGCTCGCCAACATCGTACCAGTACCGAAGAAGGATGGCAAGGTTCGAATGTGCATTGACTTCCGAGATCTCAACAAAGCCAGTCCTAAAGATGACTTCCCTTTGCCACATATCGACACTCTGGTCGACAACACTGCTGGATACAAGATCTTCTCATTCATGGACGGGTTCTCAGGTTACAATCAGATCAAGATGGCCGTCGAAGATCGCGAGAAGACATCGTTTATCACTCCCTGGGGAACCTTCTGTTACAGGGTGATGCCGTTCGGTCTGAAGAACGCAGGAGCAACATATCAGCGAGCAATGACAGCACTATTCCATGACATGATGAACAAGGAGCTTGAAGTATATGTGGACGACATGATCGTCAAATCTCGCACACTTGAAGGACACTTTGAAGATCTGAAGAAGTTATTCAACAGATTAGAAAAGTACAAGCTCCGCCTCAACCCTCAGAAATGTGTCTTCGGTGCAATGGGAGGTAAGCTCCTCGGCTTTATGGTGAGCGAGGATGGCATCAGGGTCGACGAGACCAAAACCAGAGCAATCATCGAGATGCCCCCTCCTAGAACAGAGAAAGAAATTCGTGGCTTCCTCGGCAGAATTCAATACATCAGTTGCTTCATCGCACAGCTCACACCTATCTGTGAGCCCATATTCAAGCTCCTCCGAAAAAACGTTCCAAAAGAATGGAATGATGATTGCCAAGTCGCCTTTGATCGCATCAAGAGATATCTCATGAATCCTCCAGTCCTAGTGCCGCCCGCTCCCGGAGGACCACTATTGTTATACATCTCAGTAGCAGCAGAAGCCATTGGCTGTGTCCTCGGCCAACACGACGAGACCGGGAAGAAGGAACAAGCAATATACTATTTGAGTCGAAAGTTCACCGACTACGAGACCAGGTATTCCCCGATCGAGAAGACTTGCCTCGCCCTAGTCTGGGCAACTCAGCGACTCCGTCAATACATGATTACATTCCCTATTCTCCTCCTCGCTCACATGGATCCGCTCAAGTACCTGTTCGAGAGGCCGGCACTCACTGGAAGGATAGCTAAATGGCAGCTACTCTTGTCTGAGTTTGACATCACCTATGTCACTCAAAAGGCAATCAAGGGGCAGGCCCTCGCCGATCATCTTGCGGCTCACTCTCTCCTGGACTATCAGCCGCTCAAGACGTTCTTTCCTGATGAAGATGTCTTGCTCATTGAAGAGGATGAAAAGAAGAAGAAAGATGAATGGACATTATTCTTCGACGGCGCAGCAAATTCTAAAGGGAGTGGTATTGGAGCAATCCTCTACTCTCCAGATGATGTCCCTATTCCTATCTCGAGGCGCATCGCATTCGAGTGCACCAACAACATGGCAGAGTATGAAGCATGCATCGCTGGCTTAAGGGAAGCCATAATCTTGGGCGTCAAGAAGCTACGAGTGTTTGGAGACTCATAGCTTATCATCAATCAGACCAATGGCGAATGGAAGACCAAAGACGAGAAGTTGATACCATATCATGTGTATCTTGACAATCTGATCGAAAAATTCAAGGAAATCACCTTCTCATACATGCCCAGAGCCAAGAACCAGTTTGCAGATGCTCTCGCCACGCTTGCATCAATGCTCGAGATCCCGAAAGGAGCTTCAGAATGGGAGCTCACAGTCGAAATTCAAGAAGAACCTGCTTTTTGCCTGCAAATAGAAGAAGCCGAAGCTGTCCCTGACAAACCCTGGTATGCCGACATCAAGCAATATCTCGAAACCCAGGAGTATCCAGAGTCAGCAATAGCAACAGATCGCCGAACCATCCAACGTTTGGCCGGCCAGTTCACCATCAGTGGCGAAGTTCTCTACAAGCGATCCTATAATCACATCCTCCTTCGATGCGTCGATGAAACAGAAGCCGCAAAGATCATGAAAGAAATACACGAAGGAATCTGTGGCCCTCACATGAATGGGCACATGATGGCAAAGAAGATTCTACGACTTGGCTACTATTGGCTCACCATGGAGACAGACTGTTGCCAGCACGTCAGAAAATGCTTCAAGTGTCAGGAGCATGCGAATCAAATCCATGCCCCATCATCAAAGTTATACAACCTGACCACCCCCTGGCCCTTCTCCATGTGGGGACTCGACATCATCGGCAAGATCAGTCCCAAAGCATCAAACGGTCATGAGTACATACTTGTGGCAGTCGACTACTTCACCAAGTGGGTAGAGGCAGCCTCTTACACCACGATTGCAGCATCTCAGGTGATCAAATTCATGAAGAACAACATCATATGCCGGTATGGAATCCCCAATGCTATCATCACAGATAATGGGACCCCGTTCGTCAACAAGAAGATGGATGACTTCCTCAGCAAATTCAAGATCAAACGTCATCGATCAAGCCCCTACTGTCCTCAGATGAATGGTGGGGTAGAAGCCGCAAATAAGACAATCGTCAGGATACTTGAGAAGATGGTCGTGACCTATCGAGATTGGTCAGATATGCTCCCATATGCACTTTGGGCCTATCGAACGTCTGTACGGTCTGCTACGGGCGTTACTCCTTTCGAGCTTACTTATGGAATGGAAGCGGTTCTACCAGTCGAGGTGGAAATACCATCACTACGGGTGTTATTAGAAAGCGGAGTTGAAGAAGGAGAATGGCAACGGGCCAGATTCGATCAGTTGCAACTAGCAGATGGAAAGCGCATGCGTGCACTAAGTCATTCTTAGTGTTATCAGAAAAGGATCGCTCGGGCTTACAACAAGAGAGTCTGAAAAAGAAGTTTCAAGGTAGGCGACATGGTCATGAAGAAGATTCTACCGTCGCACCTTCCAGATCCCAGAGGAAAGTTCAAACCCTCGTGGGACGGGCCACTGATCGTTAGAGAAGTACTTCCCGGAGGCGCCCTCAGACTCACCAGCATGAGAGGGGTGGATCTTCCTGAGCCAACCAACGCCGACAACGTGAAGATCTTTCACGGGTAAGTTATTCTGACCTCATCAAAGGTTACTTTAATAGAGCTGAAGTCAAGGGGTCAAAGCTAAGATCTTTGAGAAATCATTTCCGTCCACCAACATGTGTTTCAAATAAGGGGATTCAAAAAGAGAAACATACAAAAACAAAAAGAGGGATTCAAAAGGAAAAAAAAAAGGGAGAGAAAAAGAATATAAAAAAAAAGAGAAAAAAGAGAAAGAAAAAGGGAAGCCAAAGAAAGGTACTCAAAAAAAAAATCAATCCAAGAAACACAGTCATCCATCCATTCATCTCAGAGGGGTCTTTAGTAAAGACTGACAGCTCTATTATCGTAACTCAGGATAAGGGCTGAAAGACTGCCATCGGCCTGCAATGACGGATTCCCGACCTCTAGCCGCCGCAGTTATCCAAGGATGCAGAAGAAGAAAAAGAAAAAAAAAGAGAAAAAGAAAATGTGTGCCTAAACAAAGAGGGCGGAGTGAAAACCAGAAAGGGCGCTCCGAGTAAAAACAGTGGGCATACAGTGGACTTGGTGAAAACCCGAAAGGGCGCCAAGGGTAAAAACAGCATAGCTGCCAAGGGGCAGGCAAGACCAAATACCCGGGACGTGGTGAAAACCCGAAAGGGCGCCACGGGCAAAAATGACGGGAAAAAGCCGGCTGTGGTGAAAACTCGAAAGAGCACTGCAGGCAAAAATGGCTCAAATGAAAAAAAGAAAAATAAAAGTGCAGGTACCAAGAAATCAGACAGTCCAGATCGGTTCAAGCAGTTACAGTTCAAGAACAAGAAGTGCAGTCAGGAGCGAAGAGCTCTACAAACTCTGACAATCTCAAGAAGCAACAGTTTCCATTGCCTACACCTCTGAGGGAACCAAAGG
This sequence comes from Liriodendron chinense, assembly GCA_003013855.2. Classification (NCBI taxonomy): domain Eukaryota; kingdom Viridiplantae; phylum Streptophyta; class Magnoliopsida; order Magnoliales; family Magnoliaceae; genus Liriodendron; species Liriodendron chinense. Next base: position 59,773 of record ML058380.1, read on the forward strand.
AGCACACAAGTCAAATCTCGAGACATCGGTCAAGGCATTGGCCGAGCCCCAGTTCTGATTCCTATATCCCGACACAAAATCCAGACACACTCACAAGACAACTAATGGCACAATAGATTCCCAAAACAGTTTTCTTTTTCATTAAAAGTATCATATTTCTTTTACACATGTCATATCATCTTTTTCAAAAAATACAAAAAAATGCATCATCATCAATCATATACGCAAAAAATCAGTGTGCAGGTGGCCAACATAATCAATCTCTACCCTCCCCCTCGGCCACATCAGGTGAGTCCTCTGACTCATAATGAAGTAATCTCGCTCTCAACCTGCTCACCTCCATACGCAGGTAATGCACCTCATCGCGCTCAAGGGTACGGATCGCTGTCTCCTCATCAGACAACCTCCGGTCGGCAGCCAATCTCCTCGACATCATCTCACAATGATACCGAAGTGCGGAAATCTCAGACAGCAGATGGCCATGAGTGGCCAAAAGGAAGCCAGGATCGATAAAAGGGCGCTCCTCAAAAGGTTCATATGAACCAGATGAAGAGCCAGCATCTCCGAGGATATCCTGCTCATCCTCATCAACAGTCTGGTGCCAACAAGGGATACGTCGATACAAAGACTGCTCAGCAACCCAGTACTGATATGGGGCGGTCGCCATCGGAAAAGTCCGTAGCTCAAATCCCAGCAAATCAGCTGTCAAATAACTCGCCCAAGAACAATCGATCCGGGTCTTGAAGTCAGAGGATCTAAGTGGAAGTGCCCGACGCCCGATACCCGTAAAAGCGAAAAGAGGAATATCCTGCTCATATCCAAACTGCCGCAGGAACCGGACGGGATGGTAAGAAAAGTAAGATCGAAAGCCTACCAACATCAGACGAAGACGGTGCGCATCGCAAAGCACTGGAGGAAGTGAAAGCCAAGATGACTCCCAACGAACGTTCCAGTCACGAAGTTCAGCAAACACCCTGCGATACAAGGGCTCGCTCATCCTAGCTGTATGAGGAAGAAACTCAATGATGTGTCGCATAAGGTCTGGGCAACGAGTGTCAGGAAAAGATACAGGAACGGTCAAAGAAAGACGCTCCCATAGCCAGACCTGATCACAAAAAAGAAAAAGAAAAGAAGTTCAGCTAGAGTAAAGCAATCCCTAACAAAGCAAGAAGAAAAAGGTGCAGAAAAGATACCTGAAGAAAGGCACAACAGCCACGAAGGACACGAGTGCGGCCCAGGGCGCAGTCGGTCAGCCCATCGAATAGCTCGGCCAAGATGAGAGAAATGATCCCCTGCCGACGGATAGCTCGGCTCATCACCTTAAAAAGCAAAGGAGTCTGGGATCTGCGCCATCCCGAGAACAGCACCTCAGCAATCAAGCAAAACATCAGTGCGTTCCGAGCAAAGGTAGAACCGGCCGTATTCTGAGGACCCGAAAAAAGATCATACAGCAGGTCCAAAGAGAACACTACAGCATCCTGGCCACCAGCTGCAGGTCGAACAAGATAAGGGATCCCGAACCAGTTCTGCGGTGTAGCAGTCTTCGGCGACGTCTTCGGCGAAAAATATTGAGCATAATCCCAGGGTAGGCCTGTCAAGCGAGTAAGCTCCTCCAAACAAGGTCCCATCTCCATATCATTGAACGCGAACAAGTTCAACGAAGGGACCCAGTCAATCAAGGCAGCTCCGAGCATCCTCCAGTCAATATCAACTCTGGCCATATGGATCAGACCGCCGAAGCCATAAGACTCTAAATCTCGAATCTCATAAACTGACAAGCTGTCAAGCCAAGCAAGCAGTCGTGGCGAGCAGGAAGAACGAGGAAGCAGCTGACAAGTCCTCACTGGTACCCCCTCCAGCACAAAAGGCCCAGAAATCAACGATGACTCATCAAGGATCGGAAGGTCAACGGGCGAAGGAGAAGGAAAAGCTGGAACCTTTGCAGACTCGACAGCCCCTGACCTGCCCTCAGTGATGGCTATGTCTGATATAGTCGCATCGCTGTCTGAAACTGTCATAATCTCAGCCGCACGAGAAGACTCGCCCACCTCATAAACAGAGTGCACAAAAGACCGACGATCAGGGGCAGGACAATGCTCTCCATCAAAAGGACTATCAGTGAAGATCACACTGCACATCGTGACATCCTGACTAATCTGACCGTCAAAGAATATATCTGAACCATAAAAAAGGGTCTCGGCAGCCCCGATCGAAGAATCAACGGTCAGATCTGGACCTGCGGCCCTCTCCAGTAGGAAATCATGAATCCAGTCATCATCCTGGCCGATCAAAGGGATCATCGAGGCATCCACACCGTCCATCATCAGGGGAACATCATCAATGATCACATCAAGTCCACCCAAAGAAGTATACCGCACATCCTGGCCCTCATCCAGAGCATCCAAACCGTCAAAAATACCATCTGAACCATCTATCCCATCCAAGCATGAGATCAGCCCATCTATGTCCCTCATGGTCCCATCATCACCATCCATCACATCATCCATGGGGCCCACATTCAAGGGATGCATAGCTTCGCCCATGTCCCATCTTATCATCCTATCCATACCATCCATTTCTCCCACAATCAAAGGCCTACCCAAATCTGGAATTACAGCCATTCCACCATTAATAGAGCCATTCAAAGCTCTCCCAACAACCACCCCTAATTCATCATCAATACCCCTATTCAATGCTCCATCCCCACCATCAATCAAAGGCACCTCACCATCTTTAAAGCCTTCATCAATTGCTGTAACATGGGACCCACCAATCTCTCCCACAATGGCCCCCAAGCCATCATCAATGGCTGCCCAAGAGAGAATCAATAAAGAAAAAGACAAAAAGAGAAGGAAAGAAGGGACAAAAGGAATATTCATGGCTGCAATCGAACCCGGACGTGCAGGGAATGAGGAGACAGGGACAGTGGACAGAGGAGAGTGTCCGAACCAGAGCCAGCCCAGGCCGCTCAAGAGGCGAGCCTTGGGGGGCCTGCCCTGGGCCGCCCGTACGGACGCAGATTTCCTCTCTCCGCGGGATTGGCTCCGGGATTCTTGGTAGGTGAGGCTGACAGTCCACGTCAGCCGATGGTGCTCCATGGGCCGCCCAAGGCTCCGGTCCACTCCTGATTTCGACTGAGGTTGATCAAGATCATATAAAAGGTGCCCCACCGGTCCAATCACGGAGCAATGCGGCCAGAACATGGCTGATCAAGTCAAAGAGAAGGAAAGGTGATCAAGTGAGGGCCACAAGCAATCCAAGTTATTCAAATACTAGATCATCATGATCTGAACCATAGAAAAGCTCGCATGGGTCATCAAACAACAAGATCAAAGGTTGGATCGTCAAAAGAGGGGCCAGAATCCAAGATCTAACCATCAAGTGGGCCCACAAAGCCAAATCAAGCGATCTGAGCCATTCAAGTCATCATCCACACCAGAAGAAGCCTTCTTAGCCTCACAAAACATCAAGAAAATGTGCTTCAAAGCAAAGCTGAAGTTTAGAAAGGGCCCACAGGGCCAAATCAAGCAATCCAAAAGTTGAACCATCATGATCCAAACCATCAAAGAGCTTCCTTAAGCTACCAATCTCCAAGATCAATGGTCCAATCAGCAAGATCTGGCTTCCGAGTATGAGAATCGAAGTACAAGAGGTCCTACAGGGCCAATTCAAGCAATTCGGATCACTCAAATCACAGTCAACCCCGTCGGAAGTTAAACAAAGCAAGATAAGTATGCCCAACCATGAAACCATGGTCCGAAGACCTTAAACTACGTCGGGATCAAAATCCCGAGGGACTTTTTAATAAAAGCCGGTATCGGTCTTGATCGCTCGAATTAAGATCCGACGACACCGAGTACTTTCAAAAAAACAAAAAAACAAAAAAACAAAAAAAATGTCTTTCCTGTTTTGTGCAGTTTTGGTCCGAAGACCTTAAACTACGTCGGGATCAGGATCCCGAGGGATTTTCAATAAAAGCCGACATCGGTTTGGATCGAATCAAGACCTGACGATCTCGGACATTTTCAGAAAACCAAAAAAATATATACATCACTTGTACAGTTTCTGGTCCGAAGACCTTAAACTACGTCGGGATTAACATCCCGAGAGATTTTCAATAAAAGCCGGGATCGGCCGTGACTGCTCGAATCAAGATCCGCTGATACCGGATATTTTCCAAAAAAAAAGAACAAAAAAAAATATGTTTGCCCCCTTTTGTACAGTTTCTGGTCCGAAGACCTTAAACTACGTCGGGATTAACATCCCGAGAGATTTTCAATAGAAGCCGGGATCGGCCATGACTGCTCGAATCAAGATCCGCTGATACCGGATATTTTCCAAAAAAAAGAACAAAAAAAAATATATGTTTGCCCCCTTTTGTACAGTTTCTGGTCCGAAGACCTTAAACTACGTTGGGATCAACGTCCCGAGAGAATTTTTAATAAAAACCAGCATCGATCCCAGCCTTTCAGGCCAAGGTCTGATGATCTGGATCATTTCGAAAAACACAAAAATGTTTGCCCCTCTTTTACAGTTTCAGAGTCCGAAGACCTTAAACTACGTCGGGATCAACATCCCGAGAGATTTTCAATAAAAACCGGCATCAGCCTTGATCAAGGTTCGATAACCCGGATCATTTCAAAAACACCAAAAATATTTTAAAGCTTTCCACAAAAACCAGCATCAATCTCGATCACCCGAGTTGAAATCTGGAACCTTTTCAAAAAAAAAAATAATAATAAATAAAAAAATTGATTCACCAAAAATTTCAACTGCACAAATTCATCTCCAGTGGTCCGAAGACCTAAAACTACACTGGGATTAACTTCTCGGGGGCTTTCTTTCCTAACCTGTTCCAGACATGGCTGACACTTGATCGTACGGGTGTCTGGAATCTCCTAAATAGGTAAAGGTTGAGGCGGGCAGAACTCCGCAATCCTGTTCGTGTTGAACGCACCGTGATAGACAACCTTGATTTGGAAGTCGCTGTTGAATCTGACGGATGTTCCCTGTTCCTAAAACTCATGAAGGGGATTAAGGCTGTTGGGAGGTGAAGCTCACTCTCACGGAATTGTGAGCAACGTAAGACCCCAAACTGGATTGACTAAGGGAAATGTGAGGATGTGGCTCATCTTGTGGCCGAAGGAGTCCGTCGGACGATACGTGGTCTATGTGCATTGCACATGAGGAACAGGGAACTTTGTGGGTGTGTTGACTGAAAACCCTCAAAATCTCCTGATCCGAAGATGTAAAACTACGGCACTTAACTGTGTGAGACTCGTCTTGCTCGCTGACGTAAAATGGATCGAGTGCCTTACCAGTAGTAGAAGCTGGAAGTGGATGAAAATTCCACACTTTTCCCTGCATTTCAGAAAAATCACAAAATACAAAAACATTGCAAAATCACCTCTTCAAAAATCACAAAAAAAATATGTCCCTTGCTTTCAAATTAAATATTGGCAAAAATCACAAAAAAAATATTTCCTTTGCTTTCAAACCAAAGTATTGTCAAAAATCATAAAAAAATATTTCCCTTGCTTTCAAATCAAAAATTTGCAAAAAATCACAAAAAATATCTCCCTTGCTTTCAATCAAGATATTGTCAAAAAATCACAAAAATATTTCCCTTGCTTTCAATCGAAATTTTGTCAAAAATCACAAAAATATTTCTCTTGCTTTCATCAAAAATATTTCGAAAATCACAAAAAATATTTCCTGCGTTTTCAATAAACCGAACTCTATCCTGACCACTCAGTTGAAACTCGGACCACATATTTACAAAAAATCACAAAAATTAGCATCCCCAGCACTACAATTCAGGAGTCTTGAACTCCGCTCACTTCACAGTATGGGATGACGGATCCAATCGCCCGCAAATTGGAATCTTGACCAAAACGGGCAACCAAACACCATCTCAATCACATGTATGCCCAGAAGAACATCTTGAAGTCGAATGATATCCTCGTACATTCTCATTAGCAAAGAAACAGCATCTTGGGATGATGGACCTGATCGACCACGGGTCGGGATCTTGACCAACCCGCTGTCCAAACCTCCGTATCAAAAAGAAAAATCCCCAAGGAAGTACAACCCTGCAAGCAATAAGCTCAAAATTCTCTGCATCTCTAGCAAAAGCAAAATCATCAAACGAAAAGAGAATGAACCAAGCCATGCATTCATCATGCATCTCCATGCATCAGCATCCATCGCATCAATCATCATGTTTACCTGCTTTTAAAATAAAAGTCGGTTAGCTAAAGACCCCACAGGCATCCCTAAGTGGAGGCACATGCAAACCAGATTTTCATTTCAAAAAGACAAAAAAATATTTCTATTCGCAAATAAAAACCCCACGGAGTATCACTCCCCAGAGTGGGTATCTTTTCAAAAATCCAAAAATATTTTTTTAGTAGAAGCGTTCTGCCTCCAACACGCAGGGAGATCTTCCATATCTCTGGGTAGGAGCCGACGCAAAAATCAAATAAGATCTGATGTCTCGCGGTTTCCCCGGAGATCATCGGATCCAATGCACTCAAAGTACGGTCGAACTGAACTCCAGTGTCAGTGCGGTCGTACCACATGCCAAGATACAAAAAAGATGAAAGCCAAAAGGCTCGGTCACAGAAACCATTTGAACAGGTGGAAACGATGAATTGTAACCCAAGTATCAAAATCAGCAGATTGGGTGGAAAGAGTTCACCCGCACATACCTAGGCGTGGATGCCTGAAGTACCTTGACTGAGTCCAAGTCGGCGTAGTAGAATCCCGTAAGACTATCTGACGCAGGGCGTCTAACCACTTTGACAGTCAAGCGAAACAAGTACTCCTGGAGTGATCTGGGAAAACATCAAACATCACACAATCAGTCTCAGGGTCAGTATCCTCGTAAGACTAGCGGACGCAGAGGCTCTGCTGTACCTTTGCGATGTTAGTACCGATCGGGAATGGAAGGGTTACGATTGGGTACCCAGGTTGCAGCAAACTGCAGGGACAATCGCAACGTTTTCTCCAAACTCTCGCGGTATGTGCGAGTTATCAATTTCCAGACAATCAACTGACTCAGATACAAAGGACAACAAAGATTCCAGACCACAATCAAGGAAAGAATGAATTGCAAACTAAGCATCGAAACCAGCGGATCGGGTGGAAAAAGCCCACCCGCACATACCTAGGAGTGGATGCCTGAAGTACCTTGACTGAGTCCAAGTCGGCGTAGTAGAATCCCGTAAGACTATCTGACGCAGGGTGTCTAACCACTTTGACAGTCAAGCGAAACAAGTACTCCTGGAGTGATCTGGAAAAACATCAAACATCATACAATCAGTCTCAGGGTCAGCATCCTCGTAAGACTGTCGACGCAGAGGCTCTGCTGTACCTTTCCGATGTTAGTACCGATCGGGAATGGAAGGGTTGCGATTGGGTACCCAGGTTGCAGCGCATGCAGGGACAATCACAACGTTTTCTCCAAACTCCCGCGGTATGTGCGAGTGATCGGTTTCCAAACGATCAACTGGCACAGATGCAAAGGCAAGCAATGATTTCAGACCATGATCCATGAATGACCGGGTCAGAAGTGGGGTGTCCACTCGCTTTGGCATTCGGTTGCACGCAACCTCTGCCAAAGAGGGGCATCTGTAGACACCCCACCTTCAGCTACACTGTTGGTAGAGATAGCTGGATGAATGGAGGACCATACCCCCAAATCCCAAGTCCAAACTCAGCCAAACTCACCCTTGTAAGCCCCATTCCATAGCCCAGTTCAAGCCTGAACCCAGTCAACCCAGTCCTAAACACCACCCTGAAAAACCCCCCATAAAAAAAGGCCAGTAAAAAAATCCTAAAAAAGTCAAACTCACTGAGTCAACCCGCTGAGTCAACCCGCTGAGTCAACCCGCTGAGTCAACCCGCTGAGTCAACCCGTCGAGTCAACCCTTCGAGTCAAAACACCGAGTCAACCCGTCGAGTCAAACCACCGAGTCGACCCGCTGAGTCAACTCACTGAGTCGACCAGCGAGTCCAACAACAGCCCCGAGGGAGCGACCGTACTCGCTGGAAACCGAGGAGCGGCCGTACGGGCGGCCCATAGCAGGCCGCCGGGACAAAATTACGCAAACTGTCACTCCTCGCTGCTATAAATACCCCCTCCCCTTCTCATTTCAACATCCCTTCGAGTCCAAAGAGAGCCTGTCCGTTCGAGTGCCCTTCTCCACCCCTTAGCCCATTTTCCCACCAAGGAGAGCCCGAGTGAGGAGAGTCTAGCCCTGGCCCAGCCCTGCCTGACTACTGGTCTAAGCCTCTTAAGCAATCTAAGTCTTAATCCAGCCACTCGAAGCCAACCCTTGCGACACCACCGTCCACCCAGCTATCATTCATCCAGCATCATCTCATTTGCATCTAGCATAAGTGCAACATTTACTTTTCTTCCAACCCCCCTGCTTCACTACAAGCACCTTGATTCTTCAAGCACACTGCATATGTCTTAAATTAAGCACCTGTCAGTTCGAGCGTATGCTCTGGGCTTGCCCGTTGTTGGAACCTGCCCATCAGAAACTCTTACTGTTCAGACCTGCATTCATGCTTCACCATAAAACACCTTGATCATTCAAGCACACTGCATACGTCTTACATTAAGCACCTGTCAGTTCGAGCGTACGCTCTGGGCTTGCCCGTTGTTGGAACCTGCCCATCAGAAACTCTTACTGTTCAGACCCGCATTCATGCATCATGTCATCCATGAGAATATACGAGGATTAAACTAGACTTTCAAGTATCCGATCGATTCTGTGAAGTAGAGACCGTACTTCGGTACGGGCAGTGTGTGGGGTGCTTAACCTCTTCCCACCCTGTAACCGTGATCCCTTACCTTGAATTTCTGGCCGCAGATCAACAGGAGTCATTTTAGAGGAAGGAATCTTCGGATTCTCTTCTCTAACGTTTCTACAGGGTCCAGCCGACTGTAGATTCGAAGTAATTGGCTAGTGGCGACTCTGGTCTTATATAAATTCACTTAAACACATCCAGCTCAATACGACAACCAAACGAAGCCCTCGAGAACGAGGCAAGCCAGTGGCACAAACGGCGATTTCGCACTACGCATCTTCATCTCCTTCTTTTCTGAAAGGAAAGGGGAAGGGAGAAGAACGTCGTGTGGGAGCGCGGAAAAATCGGCGAGGGTCCACAATAACTTAAAGGAGTTGTGATTTTTTACTCTTGTAATTGTTTGCTGACATCACTTACATTTTACTACAACGATAATTTTATTATATTATTTATTTCATTTAAAAATGATAACTTTATAGTATGAAAATGTAATGATTATAATGTACTTTACCTATTTCTACGAGTGAATTGGACTCTCAATTTACAAGGCATATTTATTGTTTAAATGAAACCCTGAAATGATAATGATGTCTCCTTACTTTCCATTTCATGGGAAATTGGAAAACCAAGCAGGCCTTAAATGCAATTGCAAACTATAATAGACTGGATTGGACTGAACTAAGGCCGCCCTAGGCCTGGCTGATGGGTTGTTGTACAGACATAGATTGCATATTGAATATAGCGTACTGAGTAAACTCTGTGGGCACACTGTGATGTATGTGTCTTATTCACACTGTCCATCAATATTTCCAGATAATTTTAAGGCATGACTGGGGCCGGACTCGAGAGCTAGGTTCGAGTTAAGCCAAGCTAGTTTTTTTAGCTTGGAAAATTTTCAAGTCGAGCTCAACTTGGCTCGACTCGAAGCCCGGCCTGAACTCGACTCAGTTCATATATATATATATATATATATATATATATATATATATATATATATATATATATATATATATATATAAAACTTAATTAATATATTATATATTATATTATATATAATATAAAAAAAGGGCCTCTCTGTATAAAAACTAAAAGGAAAACGCCCGAGCTCAACTCAACTCGAAAGCTCAAGCTGGCCCGAGCTGCTGACCATATCGAGTCAAGCTGGCCAGTCAAGCTCGAGGACCGAGTCAAGCCGAACTCGAGCTGGAGTAAGCTGCTGGCTGAGCCGAGCTATGCCAAACTTGACTCGGTTCGGCTTGTGTATAGCTCTACTAGCCCACAGTGATGTTTATTTGTCATTTAACCTATTCATAAGGTCACTGAGACATAGATTAAAGGAAAACACAAATATGAGCTTAATCCAAAACTTCTGTTGAGTAATACTTTATCGCACACATTAATGAAGCATGAGACACATGTGGACCTTTGATGCCTTGGTGCTTTGATTTCTATTGATTACACTCAAACATTGATCTAATCCAACCCATCTATTAGTTAGATTAATCACTTTTTTAAAAATTTCTATTCTCTTTTCTTGATTTGAGAGTGATTCTTACACACTTCTATTTTTTCTCCTTGTGGATTCAACCTCAGACTCACTGAGTTTATTACTTATGATCTGTTGCACTTGAGAAAACATTCAGCTACATAGTTGAATAACAACTAACAATAACAAACTTTTGTACCTAAAATCTAATAAATTATAGTGTCAAAAATTAAATACATTATATTTTATTTTCCTAACTGTGTAAACCCACTTCTACTATAAAATAAACAAATATTTTTAAGACATGGAGCAGTAACTTAACATGTTAAATAAGTTAAATAATTTAATTTTCAAAATATTTAAACTAACTTGCTTAAGTTTTCCACCATTAGACATCCCAAATGCTAGCATTGTATAGTGTTTGAGCTATATACAGTTTAAGAAACGTATTTGAAAATGGCAAAATTAGCCTTTAATTTAAGCAACCCGATCATTTACCAGGGTTAGGATTGAATCCCTCTCGTTCTGTCTCATCCCAGAGGTTCGAGTAGAACAACATCTTATCCGCATCATATTATGATGGGCTTTGCACATAGTAAAGCAGCCGACAAGGAGATCAAGTAGGTGATGACAAGACAGGCTCGTCACCTCTGAGTTGGATTTTATGTGCATTATGTCAACCAATACATTATTATGAGCAGTTTTGAGAAGAGAGAGGGTTTTGTCACACCCCGAAAATCAAGGGTCGGGTATGTCTACGATTCTTGATTTCCCAGGCGTTATTTTTAATGCAGAAACGTGGTTTAATAGGCTAAATCAGATGTCATCATAAAAAAAAGCATAGGATAAAACTAAACAATGTCTGTGTCATGAAAGTAAAGTGAGACATACATACAACCATCTCAAAACAACCATAGGGTCCACACACTAGGGACCCAATATATACATGTCCAAATGTCCAAAATCACCGTATTAACTGTTCAAAATAAAATGAAGAGGCAGGTATAGTAGCCTACAACTGCTCATCAACAAACTGGTAGTAGGACCCGATAGAGATGGGGTCTAAATAGTCGTCAACGTCCACTGGCGCCTCTACTGATCTTGCGTCAAAAGTATTTGGTTGGTGTTACCATTCCTTAAGTTACACCCATTATCAACACAATCAAGTATAGGTAATGAAAGCAACAGCATAGAAATAAGAAATGAAAACACAAGATAACAAACATTTTCCTAGGCTAGTTGATTTAATGCATGCAGATGTGAAATGAAAATTCCAATGCCCTAGGTTGAGAGTAATCTGGCTCGTCACCAAGATTATCTTGCACGTCACCAGAATAACCAACATCACTCGTACAAACATGCCATGATATGTATGCTTTAGTCAAGCTTTTATTATTCTTAATTCACATAGTAATATTAGGAAAGCCAGAATACCTCAATTGCATCAAGAGTCCAGTAAACAGGGACTACATGATTCGTCACCAGGGTTCCCAATTCCATCAGGGTTCGTCACCCAAAGTTCATAAGTCATCAAATCATAGGTAATAGCATTACCCTAGACACTGAAACAATGAGGTAATGGGTCATCACCCAAGATCAACATAAAGATGACAGGCACAAGAGTCCTCCATATATGCTCAAGTCTAATTGTGGGGCTCATCACTTGGCACAGGCGCCTAATGATGGTGACTGAATAACAATGAAAATTATGGTATCTTGGATTCCATGGAATATTCGACAACATTTATGGAATAATGATTTTCTCTAGAATTGACTAATTCAGTGGAGTTGAGTGAACGATGATGAGATCGGCTTAGCTAGGACCGGTCAACCTTGTTACCCTCAAATCAATCGAACAAGTCTGTGACAGCCCAATCTAAGGTAAGCAGTCCACTCATTAACAGTTTTCCAAGTATTAATCCCACACAAAATAATTATATAATCTTCTAAACATGTTGGTAAGTATAATTCACAAATAAACCTTGAATTCAACACTTAGGCATTTCATCAAACACTCGGCATGCAAAATACACCAAATCACATATTTCACAAAATCAATTTAAATACTCATTGAATTCATATAGCATAATGATCATGTTATCAAATCAGCATAAGTAGTACATGAATCATAAACATGAAATCATTCAAATGATCAACTTTGAAAGAATTCTACTCCAAACCCTAAATTTCACTATCCGAAACTGACAAGAGCTCATAAAACCTAACTTAGGAGAATATTAATCCTCACCTATGTTTGTACTAGCACACGATAACGATGTATAGGATATAAAGAATCGAGAGAAACCTAACTTTCTCACCTCATTTCAACAAAAATGGAATTAGAAATAAGAAACCTAAACTACTTTCAAATTTTCATAGTAAAATGAACATCTACCTTCGATTAGCACTAGACATCGATCAATCGAAAGAAACGGCATCCGGATCGACGATCTCAAGCCAAAATCATAAGAAAACTCAAATTTTAGATTTTCTAACCCATTTACAAACGAAATTCCTTTTATATAGGTTTTTCAGAAAAACTGAGGTGAGTCACACAACTCACACTCCTTGGTCTCGATCTAAGTTATGTGATTCTAGGAATAGTTTTGGATATCTGATTAGGTGAGATGTCAAGTCCAATAAGGCGCACGATTTCATTTAGTTTCGCAATTGTTGGCCCACCAACGAATGACCTAGGTCTCTTTCGGGCATTTCAGCTACTTTTAGGGTAATTTCAGAAATAAGATTTTGTCAGTCTTTATAATAAGGTTGTCGCGGCCAGGATTAGACACATATGTGACATAATGAGGTGCATTTATTTACTTTCTAGGAGAGTTTATTCATGCTAATCCGGGTTCCATTCATTAATACTGGCGTATTTACTCGAGTCGAATACGACCAAATCTAAGGGTCATTACAAATTTACTCTACAATGCTGCAAGGCTGCAGGTCCCTTATTTGTGTAAAATTCATTCCGTCCATCCATTTTTCCATATCAATTTAGGGCACAATCCCAAAAAAGGAGGGAGATAAAAAAGCTTAAGTGGACCACACCGCATAAATCCATGGAGATTGAACGCCTACCATTGAAAAGTTGTTAGGGCCACATGAGTTTTGGATTAAGGTAGTATTTGAAATTGCGTCGGGTAGCCTAACACGACACCCTACGCATATGCCTGCGGAAGCTTGAGGAGCAACTAGAATTATGGCTGAACCTATAGGAGGGGGGTATAAGGACCTTTTTTAAAAAATCTTTTCGCCTACTTTAACAAATCAGCAAATTAAAATACGTAAGCGATTAACACTTCGGCTTCCAAGCCTAAGTGGGTCCAATTAAAAGACTAGCAAGAGATAAGAGCAATAAGCAACCTAGTCTAAGTGACTTATGTGAACGATAGAGGATGGATCAAGGAATGCTCAAGTCAACATGAGGTAGTGAAAGTACATCTTGTGAGTGTGGATGCCTATCAAGTGCCTAGCATACATTCCTAACTAAGCATTCATAATTAGCCAATTAAATGCAATGCATTAAAGAGAAATGTGCTCCAATAAAATCACAAACACAAGGATGTATAGTGGTTCGACTACTTGTCTACTCCACTCCCGGTTCAAGTACTCAACCCCTTTGAGACACCGGCATTAACTGGGGAGTTTAAATCTGGTTCCTCCCAACCAAGGTGTTTTAACTCGGATCCACCCAACCAGGGAGTTTACAGGTTCCTCCCAACCTACGCGTTTGCACCCGTGTTGGTGGCTCCCCCTTGGAGACTTTGTTTTAGGCCCGACTAACGTGCCAAGGAACGGCTGACGTCCCTAGATTTTAGGCCCAACTAATAGGCCAAGGATAGGCTAACGACCCCGGGGCGAGTTTGTCAAACAAACTCTACACTCAACTCCCACAGGGAATTGAGTGGATGGACTCTTAACAAGACAACCTTACTTGTCGGATTGAGCCCCTTGTTGCGCCGTCTTGGATTGCTTCTTCTCGCTCTCCCGTGCTTGAATCAGCTCCCCTTGTGCTCCCCCGATCGTTGACGCCGTTGCTTTGCCAAGGCTTCAGCTCCAAGATCAGCTACCTTGCATGTGATGCTCCATTGGAGATGCCCAAGGTGCTAGGGAATGGTGAAACCTCTACAAATGGTAGGAAATGGGTTTTCTAGAGGAATACACCTAAATGGACTCCTAGGTAGTGTTTAGACAAAGGATTTAACTATCATCAAGGTGTCTAAACCCTAGGAATCAAGAGGGAACAAGTCCATTCTCAAGATGCCATTGAATGGCCCAAGCTTGTGATGAAAACACAAGGAGAATGACTTGCTTTAGGTTTGGGATAGAGCCTCTAATGATCTCTAGCAATGGTGGCTTCTATCTCCTCAAAATTTCCTCTCTTGGCTCAAAAATCGAATCCCCCTCTTAAATAGATTTTCTTCCAACGGTCAAAAAACGGGCAGATTCGTGCATCTCCGATTGATCGGAAAAAGTGTCTGATTGATCGGAGCCCAGTCCGATTGATCGGAGACAAGTCCGATTGATCGGAAATCTATCCAGAGAAGTCTCTGGAAGAAATTTCAATTGATCGAAACACTGTCCGATTGATCAGACGGCCCCTTCCGATGGATCGTAAGACTGTCCGATTGATCGAAAATATGTCCAGTGAGTTTTCAATTTTTTCTGGGACAATTTTCGATTGATCGGAATTTCTGTCCGATCGATCGGAGTCCTATCGGAGCACTTGTCCGATTGATCGGAGTCCTATCGAAAACTGCTGTTTGAGCCTTTTTTATTGCAGCAGCTTCCACCTCTTTAATTAGTCTAATTTATCATGTTTTTCATGGAGTTCTAAGACTAATGAAGATGACTAAAGGTATACCTAGGTGGTGCAAGTCATCTAAGAGGTTATGGGTTAGGTTATGGTCAAGGCAAGGCACACCAAGGCATCACATTTACCTGTTTCTCCTTTCTTGATGCAGCCGGTCCATCTTGAGTCTTTGGTCTTCGTCTTCATTAAGCTCAACCGACACTAGACCTACTGACCTAAGTAATTGACAAACAAGGTGCACTAGTATGCCACAGAAAAGTGCACTAACAGTATTTGTATTTCGCCTTCATCCAGGTCGTTTTTCCTTCATCCAAGTCTATGTGACCTTATGGATAGTTTAGAATGCAAATAAATATCATGGTAGGCCCTAGGAAGGTTTCAATAGTGTGCATCTTTGTGCCCCTGCTTTTTGTGATGTGATCCACTCGAGTTTTGGATCTACCTCATTTTTTGGCTCATACCATGCAATGATCTAGCAAAATGGATGAGCGGTGTGGATATAACACATACATCATGGTGGGGCCCACATAAATTGGCCACATTAAAGTAGTATCAACCTGGTGTTGCGAAGTAGTTGAGTTGGGGAGCAAATTAGGTGCGGTCCAGACTCATCCAAGATGGTGTGGCCCTTATCGTGGGGCCCACCTTAGTGTATATATTCATATCCACTCCATCCATTCATTTTTTTTTTCAAATCATTTTAGGGCATGAGACCAAAAATGAAGCATATCCAAATTCTAGGAGTACCATACCGTAGGAAACAATGATTGACCATTAAAAACTTCTTGTGGGGCGCAAAAAGTTTTGGATCAATCTGATACATATTTTTTTTTCCATTAATCTAGGTTTGAGTGACCTTATCAGCAAGTTTAATGACAAATAAACGTTGTGAAAATATCACAGTGGGCCCTAGAAAGTTTTTAATGGTGGAAGGCTCAATCAACAGTATTTTGCCATAATATGGTCCAACTTAGATTTAGATCTGCTTTATTTTTGGGTTCATGCCCTAAAATGGTCCAACTAAGATTTAGATATGCTTCATTTTTGGGTTCATGCCCTAAAATGGTCCAACTGATATTTAGATCTGCTTAATTTTTTGGTTCGTGCCTTAAAAAGATTTGACTATACGTATAGAGGGTATGGATACATATAGAATGCATGCATCAAAGTGTCACTACGGTAGGGGCCCCCCCGACCGTATTGGGTAAGCCACGGTTGATTTGGTTGAATTGCCTTTTTGAACTTTTGAAATTGAATAAGTGTTAGTTTACCACTATTTTATAATGAGGTAGCTTAGCCCATGTACACATGGCATATAATTATAGTAATCTTGACCGTTTAAATGGTGGAAATAACTGTAGGTAGAGGGTGATCTTAAGGGCCGTTTGGATGGGATTAAATGGAGGTAAATGAGAGCGACTAGGAGTAAATTGAGGTAAATGACTTGTAAGATACGTTTGGATGAAAATAAATGCATGGAAATAAAATGATTTAGAAGTAAATAGGCATATAAATGAAATCCTATCAAGGAGAGATCTAGATAAAGGGGTGAAATGTTTTTTAGGCTCCCTTAGAGAGACGCATAAGTAAACAAAAGTGTCGGTACCACATGTCTGCAATACACATGCTACACTGATGATACTTTAAAACAATCCAATTATCAACCACACCACTAAATCACACAAATAGAATGATCCAAACTATCCAAAGGTTTGGCCATCTAAATGGATGGTTAAAATGTTGGTAAGTTGCTTGTTTATGATCCTTACGTTTGTAGCTCACCTGAAGCTTGAAATTTCCTCATTTTTGGCTAATGTATACATTTCAACGGGATTATTACAATCACTCTATCAAATATTATATATGTACACTAATTTCAAATGCATTTCATTTACTCAATATTAAAATTGACAGCCTACTATTCTTCCAAAGTCAATGTTGTCTACTTTTATTCCAAAGTCAATATTTGCATTCACATATAGGTATAATGGAATGATGAGTATGATTTCTGATGATCCTCTTTCAATCATCTTGTTGAATGAGAGTCCGCCTCTTTTAGAATGGCTGCGAGGTATTATAATGAAACAACGGGATAATAATACGAACCATTGAAAACTCTTTAGGGCGTGTTTGCCGCATGAGATTAGGTGGGATTAAATAGGATAGGATTGCTTGAAACAAGGATTGTCGTGGGACTAAAAAATTCCATCCCATTCCATTCTACGAGATGATGTGTTTGGCTAGCAATGGTGAAAACCCACCAGCGGCCGCGGGTGGAGGGGTGGATAAGATACCGGTTGGGTTGGGATGAAGACACTATGTTTACATCACCAATTTTGTGGGGCCCACAACAATGTATGTATTACATCTACACCATCTATCTATTTTATGAGATCATTTTAGGGCATGGGCAGAAAAATGAGGCACATCCGAATGTCAAGTGAACCACACATCATAATGCAGTTGAGTTCTACCATTGAAAGCTTCTTGAGGGCTGAGAAGTTTTGAATCAATCTGATATTTGTTTTTCTCCCTTAATCCATGTATGTGTGATCTCATGAACAACTTTGATGACAAATAAACATCATGATGGGCCTTGAGAGGATTTCAACAATGGTAGCCATTGTACTTACTACTTTCTATGGTGTGGTCCACGTAAGCTTTGGATTTGTGTCGTTTTTGGGCTCATAGCCTAATATGATCTTGATAAACAGATGGACAGTATGGATATAATACCTATATCATAGTATGGACCATAGAGCTTGGTGATGCAGCATCATACAATCTGCTTCTGATTTTTTTCTCCCTTTCACGGCTTACTTTGGCTATGGTATTTTAAGTTGGATTGCAATAATCTCAGCTTAGTTTCTAAAGCGTAATCCATTGCCAACAAAGGTCACAACCAAACAAGGAGTGGATTTGAAAAATTGATTTTCTCAATTCAATCCCATTTAATCCCACCAAATCCCATGTAGCAAACACGCCCTTAGGGTCTGTTGGGGTATCTCTGTGGAATCAATGTCATCTATCTAATTTGGTAACCCTTTTTAGAACATGAGACAAAAAATGAGTCAAATTCCAATTACCACTGCTCCAAACAAAACAATTGTATGTTAAGGCCCACTGATGAAACCTTCCCAAAGCCCACTGTGATGTTTATCGAGTACATCCAACTTGTTGATAAGGTCGCACAGACCTGGATGAAAGGAAAACCCAAATATTAGCTTTATCTTAACTTATGTGGCCCCATCGTTTCTTCCCCACATCTACCTCTTTGACGGGTATATTGGTAAAGATCAAAGGACATAAGGTAAAATCTTTATTTTTACAGCATTTTTCATTGGATAGCCCTAAATGCAGGTGGTTGTATGGAAAAAAATCCTAAATAATATTATAATAATAATATCATATGATGAAAAAGTAAAAAATATGTTGCACAAAAATGTATTTTAAAATTAACCAGATGAAATCGATAAAGCATTTTAGCTATTAAAAGTTTGAAATAACTCAAAATCAACTATATAACTAACTCTTCAGTTTTTTAATATTTTGAGCTTTGCATCTGGATGAGTCTTCAACTGAAGCTGCCAAGAAATAAACATAATAAAATCTTAAATCAAAATAATCAAATTAAATCAATAAATCAAAATTTTATTTTTTACCTATTATTTATCAGTTATCCTCTAACATC
Source organism: Liriodendron chinense (assembly GCA_003013855.2). NCBI lineage: Eukaryota > Viridiplantae > Streptophyta > Magnoliopsida > Magnoliales > Magnoliaceae > Liriodendron > Liriodendron chinense. The sequence continues at coordinate 78,589 of ML058380.1, forward strand.
TCATATTTTTGCTCTGAATTATTGTCCATGTACTTGTTTCTTAACCTAATAATATACCATTAACAAAAACAAAAAAAATCATATATAAAAATAACAAATAAAAAATATACAATATAGTTAAAATTGTTAACCAATAACAATACATGACAAATATACAAATATCCAATACAGTTAATAGAAAAATGATACATAACAAGTTGTAAGTGTCAAATATAAATTAATAATGCGGAAAAATATAACTTACAAGTTAGGGCTTTCACTAAATTGATACTAATATTTAGTAATGTAAACAAATCAGCATTTTAAATTTAAAAAAAAAACTCTTACAATCACTAATGTTATATTGAAAAAAAAAAAACATTATTTCCTTAGGATAACTTTGAAAATAATGTGCATGTTGAAAAATTATAGAGTTATTTATATATGTCATGGTAGTTTTATTTCCTACATTCCAATGGCGTGAAAGAAAAGTAGTTGAGAGATGTGAGAGTGAGACTTCTCATGATGAGGTGGGAATCCATCATTTTCACCAAAATGACATCTATGTAGGACATCCCCACCCTCCAGACATTAGGCCCCACCAAAAAGATCAGTTAGCAAAATAGTAATTAAGTTGGTACATTGAGTGGGCCACCCCTTTGGAATCAATGGACAACAATACCATGGTTCTATATAGAGATCTCCCCAAGCTTATGAGTGGGACCAAAATGAATTTTGCATAAAGTGATCATTGAGTGGGCTACCATTTGCATGATACAGAAATCCTACACCAGTGGCATGCTCGCAGGAAAGATGGCCCTTTGTGACAAGTTAGCACGTGCGAGAGATTCTATCCATTTGTCAGGTCTTACCTTCCTTGGTCCAAAATTCAAGCCCAGTCATCCATATTATAATATTCTCTAATTCTTCATATTTTCACACACACACACACAAACACATGTATGCCCTCCTGATGAGTGGACCTGACTAATTTTGCAAGGAATGTTTGTGGTGGGACCCACCTCAAACTGGCATGGATGCTTCACCCGCCATTCACACATACACCACGTGCAACTTCAATCTCTTCTCACCTTTACCCCCTTAGCATAGAGAGAGGAAGGGCGAGATTGGAGAGAAACGGTACTATTATGGTGTGGGCCACACACATCGGTGGTTTTGGCCCACTTGAGATTTAGATTCACTTAGATTTTTGGCTCACATCCTAATATGAGATGCTACAACTCTTGGAGTGAATGGATTTCACATAGATATTAAGGTCGGCTCCCCTTGCTATTGTGTTGGATAGAATTTGTGTAGGCAAGAGGACAGATAGTTGCATGTTACTGGCACGAAAAAAAGAATGAAAATGACTAAATTACCCTTAATTGAAGGGACATGATTGTATATGAGCATGTTTTGAACTCTCTTGTTGACTAATTACGGGGGTAAAAATGTCCATGTCCTACTTGTGGCTGGATCTATCCCCTGTGGACCATCATCTAGTATTTTAAGACTCGGTGACTTGATCAACTCATTCAGTCCTGAGTCAAGCTGTGTCCAGACTCAGCTGAGTCTCCCCTATTTACATTACTGAGTCTTTGTGTCAGGGCAGATCCGACTTCTAAGAATGTGACATGTCAGTCACAGCCAGATCCTTGCCTCTTGGACCATCTTTTAGCAGACTCCAGACCGTGGTTTGAAGACAGTGGACTTGGACCGTCTAATTCAGTTCTGAGTTGAGTGGTGATCACTCAGCTGAGTTAGCCCCTTATTTACAATACTGACTCATGGCACCTAACCAGATCAGACTTGACTGAGTCATAGGGCGGCCACTTATGTATGGTGATCGTGGCCCATCCACAAATCAGGGCCACTCAGCCATGAATTGTGGCCCATCCACAAATCAGGGCCGATCAGCCATAAAAAAAAGGGCCCATCCATGGGCCAATCAGACATTTAAAAAGAAAAAGTTTAATAAAATAAATCAACATTGAGCTCAACATCATATGGTGTGTGGACCGAATTCCATTTTCCCAGTTCACACCAACTTATTTGGTGCCTGATACAATCTCCACCGTTCATGTAGTCGTTCATTGCTTGAGAGGCTGGGCCCACCTGCTAGAAATCACACCAATAAGATGTTCTTCATGTCCATTATCAATTGGATTGAGTTCTATGGGGTATGGTACAATGCTCCGGCCAGGTCTTGATACAGCAACGTTATGAAATTTGTACAAGTTGGGCCATTATTCAGTCATCCGAACCGTTGATATCATCGGCCTATTTATGGATGAGCTGGCTGGGTTTGAGCCCTGATCTGCTTGGGTGCGTAGCATCAGGAGAGGCGTTGAGCCTCTCCCCTGGAGCTAGAGGTGTCTAACTTCATTGTGGATAATTATCTAAATACAATTGCAAACCCTAATGAGCTGGGTGGGACCAAACTAGAGCCCGGCCAGGCTGATGGGCGGTTGTACGGACATGGATTGCATATTAATGTGTCTTATCCACACCGTCCATCCATTTTTTCCAATAATTGTAGGGCACGAACCCAAAATTGAAGCACAGCCAAAGCTCAAATGGACCACACCACAAGAAAGAGTAGAGATAACAACATCCACCGTTGAAACCTTTGTAGGGCTCACAGTTATGTTTATTTGTCATCCAACCTGTTCACAAGGTCAGGGAGACATGGGGTTCAGGTCCTTGCCTCATTGGTAGACTCTGCGGAGTTTTCAACAAGGGGTCTGGGTCTCGAAACCCATTAGTGGTGAAATATCCACAGGGAGACATGATGAAAGGACATCAGCTTGATCTATAAAACTTCTATAGCCCCTAAGAAGTTTTCAATGGCAAGCATTCAAGTCCCACGGTTTCTGTGGCGTGGTCCACTTGAACTTTGGATATGCTTCAATTTTGGGCTCATGCCTAAAATGAGCTGAAAAAAATGGATGAACGGTGTGGATTAGACACATACAACATGGTGGGTCGCACAGAGTCTACTGTGTACACTACAATCCCCATCCCTGCTGTGCACGGTTGAAAAACGGCCTAAGATGGGCCCAGGCAGGCGAGACCCCCGGGCCCCGGCCCAGATTGGCCCATTATCCGGATTAAAACCGAAGGCCCTCGGTCGGCCCATTCAACACTGGTAATCCTCTACAACGGATGTTTTACACGGCCCAAGCTTGCGGGTCCCATCTTGTTGTTTGTGTCAAATCCATTCCGTCCATCCATTTTGCCAGATCAGTTTAGGGTACAATCCAAAAAATGGTAGAGATTCAAAGCTTAAGTGGCCCACACCACATAAACCAGTGGGGATTGAACGCCTACCATTGAAAAGTTGCTTGTGCCACATAAGTTTTCGATCAGGCTGGTATTTGTATTTTCTCTTCATCCAGGTCTGTGTGACCTAATGAGCAGTTTTGAATGCAAATAAATATCATGGTGGGCCTAGGAAGGTTTCAATGGTGGGCATCATTATGCGGACTTTCTGCAAAAGCCTTTAGCAGTAAGTTCCTGCACTGGGAACCTAAGTGGGGCTGCTTTGATGTTTGTGAGAAATCCACCCGGTCCATCTGTTTTTGAGCTCATTTTAGGTCATCAAGACCAAAAGTGAGCTGGATCCAAAACTTGAGTGGGCCGAAAACGTGAGGATTGAATGTCACAGTTGAAATGTTGAAATATTTGTGGGGCCACAAAAGTTTTGAATCGGGTTAATATTTGTGTTTTCAGCTCATCCTTGTAGAAATGACATTTTGAACGGTATGAATGGTATATAAGCATCACTGTGGACCTTAGGGAGGTTTCAATGGTAGGAATTTCCCTACCCACCTATTCCTTTAGTGCGGCCCACTTGAGCCTTGGATAAGGTTCGTTTTTTTTTTTTTTTTGCATGTACTAAAATAAGCTCACAAAACGTAAGCTCACAAACTATTTTAAGTGATTTTTCCCATTCAGATTGTTTGACAAATCTAAATTATTTAGCACTTAATTTTAAATGTCACTGAAAGATGTCTGATTTTTTTCAGCCATCTTCCTTTCACTTAATGCCCAAGGCTGAATGCGGTAAGTGATTTTAAAGTTAAATATTTCTTGTGGTACAAGTTTTAAGGAAAGAGGATCGACGTCTAAATGATGTAGCAAAGTTTTGTGCTTATCATGATGTATGTGTCATATCTATACCATTCATCCATTTTTCTGGATCATCATGGGGCATAAGACAAAAAATGAGGTGGACTCAAAGCTCAAGAGTATCACACCATAAAAACAGTGTGGACAATGACGCCCACTATTGAAAACTTCCTACGCCCCACCATTCTATTTATTTTCCATCAAATCTATTCATGAGGTCATATTAACTTGGATGAAGGGAAAACAAAAATTTCAGCTTGATCCAAAACCTTTGTGGCCTTGAAGAAGTTTTCAATTGTAGATATCAAGTGCCGGTGTTTTCTGTGGTGTGGTCCACTTGAGCTTTGAATCTGCCTCATTTTTTGGATCACAAACTAAAATCATCTAAATAAATAAATAGATGATGTGGATCTAACAAATACATGGGTGGGTTTCGCATGACTTTGTCATATCAATAGATTTGGAAGCAATCCAATTTAGATTGCCATAATGCATGCATTTTATCCACGCCGTCCATCTATTTTTCCATATCATTTTAGGGCATAGGCTAAAAAATAAGACATCCAAATCTCAAGTGGACCACACCATAACAAAATAGTGATGATTGAACGACCACCATTAAAAGCTTCTTAAGGCCTGATGCAATATTTTTTTCCATCCAATCTATTGATTAGGTCACACATAACTGGACCTGGACCAGGAAACACAAATATTAGCTTTATCCAAAACTTTGGTGGCCCAATAAGTTATTAATGGTGAGCGTTCAATCACCATTTTTCTTACAGTGTGGTCCCATGAAACTTAGATCTACCTCAATTTTGAGCTCATGCGGGAAAATGATACAAAGAAATGAATGGAAGGCATGGACAAAACAGATGCATCATGATGGATCCCACATATCACTGTCCAGCAACCACCTTGCTCCGGGCAGTCAGGAGTGGATTTGGTGAGACCGCGGCCTCACCTAAGATGGTGCGGTCCTTACCATGGGGCCCACCTTGATATATCTATTTGTATCTATGCCATTCATCCATTTTTCCGGATCATTCTAGGGCATGATATAAAAAATGGAATCTCTGGTAGACCATACTCTTGGAAAAAGAGGCGATTGAACGTCTTACCATTAAAAACTTCTTAGACTGCAGCATAAGCCTGGGTGTGTCTGGTCTCATATTGCCGATGGAGATGGATTTTATATAGACATCAAGGTAAGTCATCTCATTTAATTTCTTGGAATGACCATGGAACACACACACACACACACACACACACACACACACACACACACGCGCGCGCGCGCATGCGCGCGCGTGCGCGAAAGTTACATGGATTGTACCCAATGGTGTTTCGTGGGGCCCACCATGATGTATGTGTTTTATTGATGATGTCCATCTATTTTTCCAACTTATTTTAGAGTATGAGACAAAAAATCGACTTTTATAAATTAAACATGAGATGTTGTTTAGGTTCTCTTATTAGTTGCTTTATTCAAGACACCAATTGAAGGATTATAATTATTCTATTAAGAATAATAAAATACATGGTCCATCAATCAAAAAATATTATGTTTGAGAGAATATATGTGAATTAGGCATAAATGTGTCAAATTTGGTGACATGATAATCACACGCTTTGTCCCATACTCTATAGTAGATATAAATTGAAACATTAGGGGCAAAATGACAAATTGTTAATTTCAAACATTTATGATTTGTGTTTACCAAATAGTTTTTTTTTTTGTGAAAAATTACTTAACTTCATGTATCAAGATTTTTTTCGGATAAATTACCAAAAGGATTTTTTGGTATTTATAAGTATTAAAATTCAGCACTAAGTTTTCAGAACTTAAATTAATTTTTCGACCTTATTTTTCAGTTTACCCGACGGCACCTATAGGTTCCCAGCGGAGGAACTTCCTGGGAAGCAGGAAATCCGCATCCCCTTGTTTTTTGTGATGTGGTCCACTCAAGCTTTAGATCTTCCTCAGTGTTGCGCTCATGACATATATTGATCTAGAATAATGGATGGACGGTGCGGATCTAACACATACACATGGTAAGGCCTACAAAATTTGCCACGAAGCACCGAAGCTGCCAAGAGGTTGAATTAGCTAGGGAGCATATTGGCATCGATTCTCAGATGTACCATGCAATGTGATATTTATTTTTTCCCTTGATAGGTTTGAGTGACTTTTTTTTAGATGCGCAACGCACCCACCCGGTCAGTTGAAACCCCTGGGCATCTAGCGGGCAATCCTCATGTTTGAGTGACCTTATAAAAGGTTTGATGATAAATAAAGATTGTGATAACATTACAGTGGGACCTAGGAAGTTTTTTAATGGTGGAGCTTTCAATCAGCACTATTTTCCAGTAATATGTTCCACTTGAGATTTAGATCTACTTCATTTTTGGGCTCATGGACTAAAATGATATGGCTAAAGGTATGGTAGGTGTGGATATAGAATATATACATCAAAGTGGGCCTACAGTAAAGGCACACAGGTTTGCTAGGCTCCAGCATTCTCTGGTAGAATTAATTTTGTAACCTCTTATAATTGAATATGTGTTAGTTTATCACATTTTTATTATGTAAGTAGCTCAGCTTATGTACAAATGGCATATAATTATAGTAATTTTGAACATTGAAATGGTGAATCTTGAACATTGAAATGGTGAAAATAATTGTATGCAAGAGTAACATCGATTTACATAGGTAAATTGAAAATTTCGATTAATACTCTCTCTTACGTTTTGTTGGCGGATCGGCAATCTTCACAATGGCAGTGTAAAACAACATGATGATAATGCAGAAGATTGTAAATTCCCTAGTGTCCATCAGCTTGTATGTGTGTAGTTCAACACACCAAACAAAACAGTAAAATATTAATATCACCTGTATGAAAGAGAACACAAATATCAGATTTAGTTTGAAAGCCCTAAATCTAGGCAATTGTGTGTGTGTCTATATATATATATATATATATATATATATATATATATATATATATATATATATATATATATATATATATATATATATATATAGGATAAAAAATTAAACAAAACATAAAGAAAAAAAAACACATTTTAAAATTAAGCAAATAGAAATTGACAAAGAATTTGAGCTGTTAAAAGAGCTGAAATAACCTAAAATCAGCTATATAACTAAATTTTCTAATTTTTAATATTTTAGTTTTTGCATCTGGATCGACTAAAACTACCATGAAATAAACATAATAAATATCATAAATCAAAATAATAAAATCAAATCAAATAAATAATACTCTTATTTTTTTTACCTATTATTTATCAGTTATCCTCCAATATCTCATATTTTTACTTTGAAGTATTCTCCACGTGGTTAGTTCTTAACCTAATAATATACCATTAAAAAAAAAAACATACATAAAAATAAAAATATATAAAATATACAATATGACTATATTGTTAACCAATACAAGTACATGACAAATATGCAAATATCCAATACAATTAATAGAGAGAAATGATATATACCAAGTTGTAAGTGTTAAATATATATTAATAATGCAGAAAGATATAACTTGCTAGTTTGGGCTTCCACTAAATGATACTAATCTTCAGTAATGCAAAGAAACCAACATTAAGGGAAAAAACTCTTACAATCACTTGTACCATTTCCCTATATATATATATATGGAAATGGTTCTATGAGGTCGACCTCATGGGAAGTTCCCATGAGGTCGAGCTGTGTGGGCCCCATCGTGATGTGGATCGGACATCTACTCCATCAGTCAGATGCACCATTATGTGGTGGACCAAGGTTTTAAAAATCAAGTCAATCCATGACTTAGGTGGGCCACACCACAGACAACAGTTGGGAGGGGTTATTCGCCCATTAAAACCTTTATGATCTTTGATTGGGCCCACAGAGATGTGGTTCGCAAATCCAGACCATCTATTATGTGTGTTCCACTTGTACTAAGGGTCATACCAGGTTTCAGGCACATCGAAAAGTCAGGTGGGCCCCACCAAGTGATTCTAGATATTTTAGGCATGTCTTCACATTATTTTAGACGTTATGGCCCACATGAGTTTCCTATACGGCTTATTTTTGGCGTATCCTATAACCTAAAGGGGGCCCATCAAATGCACGGAGTAGATGTCCGATCCACATCACGGTGGGGCCCACACAGCTCGACCTCATGGGAACTTCCCATGCGGTCGACCTCATAGAACCATTTCCCATATATATATATATATATATATATATATATATAAGCCTACATTATTTTCTTATAATAGCTTTGAAAATAATGTGCATGATGAAAAATTATAGAGTTATTTATACATTTCATATTGATTTTATTTCCTACATTCCAATAGTGTGATTGAGAAGTAGTTGAGAAATGCGAGAGTGAAAGTTAATGTTGCAAGGCGGGAATCCATCATTTTCGTGAAAATAACACTTGTGTAGGACATCCGCACCCTTTAGAAACTAAACCCCACGAAAAAGATCAGTTGGCAAAAAATAATAAAGTTGGCACTTTGAGTGGACCACCACTTTAATTGGAATCAATGGACACCAACGGCATGACTCCATATACAGGTCTCACTTACCTTATAAGTGGGATAAAAATGAATTTTGCATCATGTGATCATTGAGCAAGCTACAATTTACATGATATAGAAATCCTACACTAGTGGCATGCTTGTTATGCCAGTGGCATGTTCACAGGGAACGACAGGCCCTTTGTGACAAGTTAGCATGTGCGAGCTGGTCATTTGTCAAGTCTTACCTTGGTTCAAAAATCAAGCTCAACCATCCATATTATATTCTCTAACCATATTTTCACACACACACACACACACACACACATGCAAATGTATGCCTTCCTGATGGCGAACCTAACTAATTTCACAATGAATGTTTGTGGTGGGACCCACCTCACAAATAGCATGTATACTTCACCTGCCACATGCAACTTCAATCTCTTCTCACCTGAATCCCCTTAGCATTTTTATCATTTGTATTAAGGGGTATGGCAACATAGAGAGAGGAAGTGAGAGAGATTGGAGAGAAATGACACTATTAAGGTGGAAAAAGAGAACAACTAAAGCGGTTTTGACCGTGAGTGTCCTCATCTATCTCACTATTTTGGTGGTTTTGGTCCACTCGAGATTGGAACTAATGTGTTGGAAAGAATTTGTGTGGGCGAGAGGACAGATGGGTGCATGCTACTCAGACAAAAAAGAATGAAAATGACTAAATTACCTTAATTGAAGGGATATGCATCACATATGAGCATGTTTTAAATTCTCTAGTTGACTAATAAGGGGTAAAAATTTTCATGTCCTACTTGTGGCTGGATGTATCCCATGTGAACCATCAATTAGTGTTTTAAGACTCAGATGTCTTGATCAACTCATTCCGTCCTTAGTCAAGTTGTCCCTTGACTCAGATGAGTCACCCTTATTTACTAATGTACTGGATCATTGATGATTACATCATAATGATGAACTAAAGAAAAGATTAAAAGAATGAGATAAAGACCACAAAGAATTGCTAGTCGATAGCCTAGATTGACTAGCCAACGAACCTTTTCAGCCGGTGGCTGAATTTTGGCCTAAAACCAGTCCAGCTCTCTAGGCAGTTTTTGTCAAAATCAGTTGGCCGAAATACGTCGAATTTTGGCCAAACCTGCTGATATTTGTCAAAATCGGAATTGGCCTGTAGATCAATCTAAAATGGCATGTAGATCAATCTAAAAATCTGAAACTATCAGATTTCATCTTCTAAGATCTTTAATTCTTGATTTCTTCATGTCTCTTAGTTGCTGGAACTTGTTCTTTTGAAGCTCGAAATCATCAGACTTGGCTCGATTTCTCACAAATCTCTCTTAATCACCTACATTTATGAAAACATGAGTGAGTTAGTTCATTTACCATATTGTTTCATGTATATATAACAAGAATTTAGGGATAAATATTGATATGACTTGGATGAAAGAGAACACAAATATCAGCTTTATCAAAACTTTTGTAGCCCCATCGATTCTCCGGCATGTTTAGGATTGAAGGAGTATGAGTATGATCTTAAAAACCAAATGGCATAAAGTAAAATTTACATTTTCAAAACTACATTTTAGTTTGAGAGCCCTAAATCTAGGCAGTTGTATATAAAAAAAACCTAAATAATAACATAGTCATATTATACGATAAAAAATAAAAAAACATATAGAAAAAACAAATTTTAAAATTAAGCAAATAGAAATTGACAAAGAATTTTAGTTGTTAAAAGAGTTGAAATAAGTTAAAATTGGCTATATAACTAAATCTTTTAATTTTTAATATTTTAATTTTTGCATCTGGATCTACTAAAACTACAAAGAAATAAACATAATAAAAACCAAAAATTAAAATAATAAAATCAAATCAAATAAATTAAAATCTTATTTTTTTACCTATTATTTATCAGTTATCCTCCAATATCTCATATTTTTTACTTTGAAGTATTCTCCACGTGCTTGTTCTTAACCTAATAATATATCATTAACAAAAAACCATACATAAAAATAAAAAATATATAAAATATACAATATAGATAATATTATTAACCAATACAAGTACGTGGCAAATATGTAAATATCCAATACAATTAATAGAGAGAAATGATATATAGTAATTTGTAAGTGTTAAATATGTATTAATAATGCTGAAAGATATAACTTGCTAGTTTGGGCTTCCACTAAATGATATTAATCTTCAGTAATGCAAAGAAACCAGCATCGAGGGAAAAAAAAAAAACCCTTACAATCACTTGTACCATATTATAAAAAAAACATACATTATTTTCTTAGAATAGTTTTGAAAATAACGTGCATAATGAAAAATTATAGAGTTATTTATACATTTAATATTGGTTTTATTTCCTACATTCCAATAGCGTGATTGAGAAGTAGTTGAGAAATGCGAGAGTGAGAGTTATCGTTACACGACGGGAATCCATCCTTTTCGCGAAAATAACACTTGGGTAGGACATCCCCACCTTCTAGAAAATAAACCCCACGAAAATATCATTTGACAAAAAATAATAAAGTTGGCACTTTGAGTGGGCCACCACTTTAATTGGAATCAATGGAAACCAATGACATGGCTCCATATACAGATCTCACCTACCTTATAAGTGGGATAAAAATGAATTTTGCATCGTGTGATCATTGAGCGGGCTACCATTTGCATGATATAGAAATCCTACACCAGTGGCATGCTCATAGGGAATGACAGGCCCTTTGTGACAAGTTAGCATGTGCGAGATTCTAGCCATTTGTCAGGTCTTACCTTGGTTCAAAATTCAAGCTCAACCATCCATATATATTATATTCGCTAACCATATTTTCACACACACACATGCAGACGTATGCCTTCCTGATGGGTGGGCCTAACTAATTTTGCAAGGAATCTTTGTGGTGGGACCCACCTCACAACTAGCATGGATGCTTCACCTGCCACATTCGCATATATGCCAGATGCAACTTCAATCTCTTCTCACCTGAATCCCCTTAGCATTTTTATCATTTGTAGTAAGGGGTATGGCAACATAGAGAGAGGAAGTGAGAGAGATTGGAGAGAAATGACACTATTAAGGTGTAAAAAGAGAACAACTAAAGCAGTTTCAACAATGAGCGTCCTCATCTATCTCATTATTTTGGTGGTTTTGGTCCACTTGAGATTTAGATTTACCTAGGTTTTTGGCTCATATCCTAATATGAGATACTGCAACTTGCAACCAATGGACATAATAGATTTCACATGGACGTCAAGGTGGGCCCGGTACTATTGTGTTGGACAAAATTTGTGTGGGCAAGAGGACAGGTGGGTGCATGCTACTCACACAAAAAAGAATGAAAATGACTAAATTACCCTTAACTGTGCATCACATATGAGCATGTTTTAAATTCTCTAGTTGACTAATAAGGGGTAAAAATGTTCATGTCCTACTTGTGGCTGGATGTATCCATGTGAACCATCAATTAGTGTTTTAAGATTCAGGTGACTTAATCAACTCATTCCAACTTTAGTCAAGTTGTCCCTTGACTCAGATGAGTCACCCTTATTTACTGATGTACTGGATCGCTGATGATTACATCACAATGATGAACCAAAGAAAGGATCAAAAGAATGAGATAAAGACTAGAAAGAATCCCTAGTTGACAGCCTAGATCGACTGGCCAACAAACCTTATCAGCTGGCCGAACCCCGCTGACGATTGGCCGAATTTTGGCCTAAAACTAGTCCAACTCTTTGGACAGTTTTTGTCAAAATCAGTCAGCCAAAATGCGTCGAATTTTGGCCAAACCCGTTGGACAAGTTTGGTGGTTTCCGATCGGCCGACTGGTTTCACAGATTTGCGTGGAAGTTTTCATTTTTAATTGATCTGTTTTTGTTTCTTCACAGGACTCTTTACTTATGCAATTAGGGCTTTCTAGGGATCATTTAGAGTATTTAGACACTTTTTAATTACATGATAGTGAGTTCATCTTGATTATTTTTTAATAAAACTTCAGTTTTCTTCTTTCTCGTGAATTCAAGAACTTTTCCCTTAAGGATTCAAGGAAGTCTAGTTGAGGATTCCTGGAGGCTCCGTGGATTCGGAGCAGTTATCCAGTACGGGAGATGGTGATCGACCTTACCATGTGTACGCCTGCACTAAGTGGTATCAGAGTGAGGAATCCCCTCGGGACAATGACTTCTAACGACGACAATCCTATTGACGTTGGTCAAGGGATTCAATATCGTACGAAGAAGATAGAGATGCTCTCCAACAGTTGAATCAGTTGTTCATGCAAGGGCCACATGCGACTCTCGATCATCTCACTACATTGTTGGCCTCGCCCTAAGCTCGAGGTGACGCTTAGCTACCGGTGGTCGTTGTATGAAATAATCTCGTATTTCATCAAGAGCAATCGGTGACAAATCGAAGGGCTACCCCGGAAGTGTCGGACTTCAGTGATAAGGACATTTAGGGGCTTATTATCCGACAACCTGCACATGAGAACGGTCGTGCGGTTCGTGCCAACAGGGACTTCTAAGATAAAGGTGATCTTCCTAGTTCCAAAAGTTTACTTAACATAGATAATTTTCTTAATTGGCTAGCAGAAGTTGAGAGGACTTTGATTATATGGATGTACCAGAAGATAAATAGGTTAAGCTGGTAGCATATGAGTTAAAATTCAGTACTTTTGCATGGCGGGAGCAACTGTAGCTCACTCGCGCCCGTCAGAACAAACATCCCATCCGATCATGGCCACGGATGAGACGTTTGCTTCGATCTTGATTCCTTCCTAAGGACTATAAGCATGTGTTATTCCAGCAACACCAAAATTGTAGGCAGGGGAATCGGACCGTTGCAGAATACATGGCAGAATTTGAAAGATTAACTACGCGCAATGGTTTGTCAGAGAAGGATTAACAGAAAGTCACAAGGTTCATAGGCAGCCTATGACCCACAATTCAAGACCGAGTTCAAATGCATCTACTTTGGACTATGGATGAAGCAGTCCAATTAGCGGGTAGAATAGAAACGCATCTGGCAAGGATCCCTACGCGCTCTTATCCTTCGACTTGTCCTTCCACAATGGGTCCTACACAGGATTTGGTTGTATTAAAAGGAAATGAACTTGTTGGGGGGCGTGTTCAACCTTTAATGATCGTGAGCTGAGACTCGAGAAACAGTCCTCTTAGGCCTCAACATACAACAACTACAACATCGGGTCTAAGCTGGGCTCCAAACCCATATGCTCGGCCTAGACCGGACAATTGTTTTCTTTGTGTCCAACTGGGCCACTTGTCCAATACTTTCCCTTAACGCCCCACCGCCAATCTGACCACTAATGAAGGGAGTGCTAAAGAAGAATTAGCAGAAGGAGAGCTAGAGAATGAGGAGTTTGAGTAGGCCTTTAAAGAGGAAGCAGAGGGAGCGGAATGGATGACAAAGGATCATGGTGAATCTCTAGTCGTGGGGTGGTTATTAATACCATAAGGAAGTAAGTGCACCCGTAAGTGCATCGTAAATGGAAAAGTTTGTGACGTCATCAATAATAGTGGTCGCGGCGAGAATATCATGTCCAAGGTGATGGTGGCCAAGTTGCGGCTGCTAACTATGAAACATCCATCCATGTACGTCATTGGTTGGATTAAGAGGGTCAGTGAAACTAAGGTACCAGATCAGTGTTTAATTTTTTTTTTCTCGATTTTAGCATGAATTATAAAGATCAAGTGCTTTGTGATGTGGTGGACATGGTGGCTTGCCATATGTTGCTCGATTGACCATGACAGTCAGACCCAGATGCGACCCATCAAGGACGAGATAATGTTTACATATTCGTTAAGATTGGTAGAAAAATGATCTTGGCCCCTACAACATCAGAGAGAACCCCAAAGCTTCTAAAGTGGAGGGGAGTTCTCTCCTTGCTATCCGGAAGTTTGTCGCTAAATCAAAAGAAACCGATGAGGTCTACGCAATGGTAGTGAAGGGGGAAGAAACAAACCCTACTAATATCCCTCCAATCATTAAGCCCTTATTGAATGAATTTCGAGACATTTGGCTTGAGAATCTCACAAATAGTTTGCTTCCCGACCATGAGATATCCAACACCACATTGATTTCATTCCAGGGGCTAGTTTGCCCAACCACCTACATTATCGAATGAGTCCGAAGGAATGTGAGATACTCTAGGGGTAGGTAGAAGAACTAATCTGAAAGGGCTTCCTAAGGGAAACTATGAGCCCATGCGTTATGCCGGCATTGTTGATGCCGAAGAAAGATGGAAGCTGGCGTATGTGTGTCGATAGCCAGGCTATTAACAAAATAACAATTAAGTACTGGTTCCCGATACCTCGACTAAGTGACTGCTTGATATGCTAGAAGGCGCCAATGTGTTTTCTAAACTCGATTTGAGGAGCGAGTACCATCAAATTCGCATTCGACCTGGCGATGAATGGAAAACAAATTTCAAGACCAAGGAAGGGCTTTACGAATGGCTTGCCCTTTGGTCTGTCAAATGCACCTAGCACCTTCATGTGCATAATGAACCAAGTGTTAAAATCTTTCATAGGCCAATTTGTGGTGGTGTATTTTGATGACATCCTAATTTATAGCCAAGATGAAACAGAACATATGAGTCATCTCAAACAAGTTCTTCAAGTGTTGCATGAAAATAAGCTATATATGAATTTGAAGAAGTGTAACTTCTTAATGGACCGTTTGTTATTTTTTAGCTTCGTCGTGACGTCCACAGGCAACCACGTGCACGAGGAAAATGTTCAGGCCATCTGTTATTGGACAACCTCAATGAACATGCATGAAGTGTGAAGTTCCCATGGACCAACGAACTTTTACTGTCGGTTTGTCTAGAATTTTAGTACCATTATTACGCCCATTACAATTTGTATAAAAAAGGAGCATTCTAGTGGACCGAAGAGGCTGATAAAAGTTTTGTTGAGATTAAGTGGCGTTTCTCTTCGACCCTAGTCCTAGTTTTACCAAGTTTTGATAAACTATTTGAAGTGAAGTGTGACGCTTCATACGTGGGGATTGGAGCGGTTTTATCTCAGGAAGGCATTCATGTAGCCTTCTATTGTGAAAAGCTTAGTGATGCAAGGAAGAAATGGTCCACTTATGAGATTGAGTTATCGCTGTGACGCAAGCACTGCAACACTGGTGTCATTATCTCATTTAGAGGGAGTTTATCCTTTATGTTGACCACCAAACTTTGAAGTTTATTAATAGTGAGACTAATGTGAATCGTGTCCATGCTTGATGAATCTTATTTTTTTTTAGTAATTTACATTTGTGTTAAACCACAAATCAGGTCAGCAAAATAATGTGGCAAATGCGCTAAGTCGCAGTGCGTCACTCCTAGTGACGATGAGCAATGAGGTTTTCGATTTTGACCGCCTTAAGGAGCTGTATAGCGAGGACGAAGACTTCAAAGATGCATGGGTGGGATGCAGGGAGGGCCACCCGACCAAGTGACTTCCATATTCAGGATGTGTTCATTTTCAATAGGAATCAACTTTGCATTCCGCAGAGCTCGCTATGATATTATATCATCCTTGAGTTTCATGGTGGTGGCCTAGGAGGTCACTTGGGACGAGACAAGACAAGTGCACTAGTGCAGGAAATGTACTATTGGCCACAACTCATGCAATATGTGGGAAGAATGGTACAACGTTGTCAAGTCTACCAATCCTCCAAGGGACAATAGTAGAATACGGGTCTCTACACCCCGTTACCAGTTCCTGATGGCCCTTAGGAGGATATGTCTATGAACTTCATGTTAGGTCTCCCATGAACACTGCTCAGCATGGACTCTGTGTTCGTGGTGGTAGACTGATTCTCTAAGATAACACATTTTATCCCCTGTAAGAAAATATATGATGTGACAAATGTGGCGAATATGTTCTTTGAGGAGATTATGACATTGCACTAGATTCCCAAATCAATCACTTCAGACTGTGACACAAAGTTTGTTAGTGCGGACTTTGTGGAGTCAATTCGGGACGCAACTTCAGTTCAACAACGCTTATCATCCGCAGACCGACGGATAAGACTATGGTTGTGAACCATACATTGGGTAACCTCATTCACTGTATTTTCGGGGAGAAATCAAAGCAGTGGGACTTAGCTCTGTCTCAAGCAAACTTCGCCTTCAATAATATGGTGAATCTCTTGACAGGGAAGTATCCTATCAAGATCGTCTACGGACGTGTGCCTTGTTATACTTTGGATTTAGTTTCTCTACCCAAGATTTCGAGTATGAGTATTGCTGTTGAGCATATGGGAGAGAGGATCACTGGATACATGAAGAAGTACAAAATAAGCTGAAAGAATTGAATGAAAAGTACAAGAAGGAAACTGATAAGCATCGACGTGTCAAGGTTTTTTAAGTTGGTGATTAGATTATGTTTCATCTATGAAAGGAATACTTTCCAACTGGCACATACAATAAACTGAAGAATAAGAAGATTGGGCCGGTACCGATCCTTCGCAAAATCAATGAAAATACGTACATTGTTGACATCCCTGACGAGTTCGAGATATCAAGGACGTTTAATGTTGTAGATCTGTATGAGTATCACGAGTCGACAACTAACCAGAACTCGATGTCGAGTTCTTTTAATGTTGAGGGGACTAATGTAGAGAGGATCGCTGACGATTACATCACAAGGATGAACCAAAGAAAGGATCAAAAGGAGCTAATGACCATAAAGAATCGTCAGTCGACAGCCTAGATCGACCAGCCGACAACCCTTGTTAGCAGGCTGAATCCCGGTAACAATCGGCCAAATTTTGGTAAACCAGTCCAACTCTCAAGACAATTTTTGTCCAAATCGGCAGGCCGAATTAGACTAGACCCGTCGACTGGCCGACACCCGATTCTCGATTGGCTAACGCCCGATTCTCGACGTCCAGCTGACAGTTCTGGTCAACAGGCTGACAGGTTCCGTAGATTTGCATGAAAGTTTTCATTTTTAACTGATTTGTTCCTGTTTCTTCCTAGGACTCTTTACTTACGCAAGTAAGATTTTCTAGGGATTGTTTAGAGTATTTAAACTCATTTTAATTTCGTGATAATGAGTTCATCTCGATTATTTTTCGATAAAACTTTGATTTTCTTCTTTCTCGTGGATTAAAAAACTTTTCTCTTATAGATTCAAGGAAGTTCAATTAAGAATTTTTGGAGGCTCCGTGGATTTGAAGCAGTTATCAAGGAGACGATGATCGACCTTGCCATGTCTAAGCATTCCCCATTTACATCGCTGACTCTTAGTGTCAAGGCATATCCAACTTGTAAGAATGTGACGTGTCAGTCACAGTCAGATCCTTATCTTGTTGGACATGTTTTATTGCTTGTGGACCATCTTTCAGCAGACTCCAGACCGTGGTTTGAAGGCAGTAGACTTGGACTGACTCATTCAGTTCTGAGTTGAGTGGTGACTCGGTTGAGTTAGCCCCTTATTTACAACACTAACTCACGGTGCCTAACCAGATCGGACTTCACCGAGTCATGGGGCGGCCACTTATGTATGGTGATCATAGCCCATCCACAAATCAGGGCCAATCAGCCATGAATTGTGGCCATTCACAAATCAGGGTCAATCAGCCATCAAAAAAAGAAGTTTTGGCCCATCCATGGGCCAATCAGCCATTAAAAAAAAAATTAATAAAATAAATCAACATTGAGCTCGACATCAGATGGTGTGTGGACACAATTCCACATCCATGCAAATCTCATCATTGCTCACTTCCATTTTCACAGTTCACACGGCGACCTTATTTGGTGGCTGGATCCAATCTCCACCGTTCATATCGCCATTCACTGCAACTCTATTGAGAGTGTGGGCCCACCTGCTGGAAATCACACCAATAAGATGATCTTGGATGTCCATTAGCAACTGGATTGAGTTCTGTGGGGTATGGTACAATGCTCCGGCGGGATCTTGATACAGCAATGTTATGAAGTTTGCATAAGTGGGGCTATTATTCAGTCATCCGAACCATTGATATGGTCTGCCTATTTGTGTAAGAGCTAGCTGGGGTGGAGCCCTGATCTGCTAGGGTGCATAGCATCAGGAGAGGTGTCGAGCCTCTCCCCTGGAGCTAGAGGGTTTTAACTTAATTGTGGATAATTATCTAAATTCAATTGCAAACCCTAATGGGCCAGGTCTAACTGAACTAGAGCCCGGCATGATGAGCGGTTGTAAGGAGGCGGATTGAATATTGAGTATAGTGGGCCCACCACGATGTATGTGTCTCATCCACACCGTCCATCCATTTTTCCAGATAGCTTTAGGACATGAACCCAAAATTGAAGCATAGAAAAAGCTCAAGTGGACCACACCACAAGAAAGAGAAGGGATAACAACATCTACCATTGAAACCTTTGTAGGGCTTGGAGTGATGTTTATTTGTCATCCAACCTGTTCATGAGATCACGGAGACATGGATGAAAGGAAAACACAAATATCAGCTTGATATAAAATTTCTGTAGACCCCAAGAAGTTTTCAACGGTAGGCCATTCAAGTCCCACGATTTCCTGTGGTGTGGTCCACTTAAACTTTGGATATGCTTCAATTTTTGGCTCATACCTAAAATGAGCTGAAAAAAATGGACGAACAGTATGGATAAGACACATACAACATGGTGGGCCCACAGAGTTTACTGTGTACACTACAATCCCATCCCTCTTGTGCACGGTTGAAATCCGGCCTAAGTTGGGACTGGCCCATTATCAGCTCCGCGTCGGCCCTTCATCACTGGTGGTCCTAGCTGGCAGGACTAAAACCTAAAGCCCTCGGTCGGCCCATTCAACACTGGTAATCCTCTACAATCATATGTTTTACACTGTGCAACCTTGCGGGTCCCACCTTGTTGTTTGTGTAAAATCCATTCCGTCCATCCATTTTTCCAGATCAATTTAGGGCACAATCTCAAAAATGAGGGAGATCCAAAGCTTAAGTGGACTACACCACACAAACCAGTGGGGATTGAACGCCTACCATTGAAAAGTTGTTGGGGCCAATGTAAGTTTTTCGATCAAGCTGGTATTTGTATTTTCCCTTCATCCCGGTCTGTGTGACCTAATGAGCAGTTTTGAGTGCAAATAAATATTATGGTGAGCCATAGGAAGGTTTCAACGGCGGGCATCATTTTGTGATGTGGATTCCCTGCCAAAGTCTTTAACAGGAAGTTCATGCGCGTTTGGAATCTAGGTGGGTACACCGTGGTGTTCTTGAGAAATCCACCCTGTCCACCAATGTGCTACTTCTGCGACCTCGGTAGTCACCAGATTGTATGCTTGGCATAATTTGTGGTGATACTTTCTCCCATGTCTTGTTGGCGAATCCACAGCTTTGACATCCGCAGTGTGAAACAAACCAAGGATAATGCATAAGATTATAAATTCCCATGTCCATCAGCATGTATGTGTGTAATGATCACAAGTGTGGTTTACCACACCAAACAAAACAGTGGCACATTGATAAGACCTGTATCAAAGAATAACAAAAATATCAGCTTCGTGCAAAATATGTGGCCCCATCAACTCTTCGGCATGTTTAGGATTGATGGACTATAAATATAATGGTAAAAACCAAATGACATATCGTAAAATCTTTTACATTTTCAAAACTGGGTTTTCGTTTGAGAGCCCTAGATATAGGCGGTTGTAAAAAAAAAAAAAAACTAAATAATATCATATGATAAAAAATAAAAAATAAAAATACATAGGAAAAAATGCATTTTAAAATCAACTGAATGGAAATTGACAACCAATTTTAGCTGTTAAAAGAGCTTTTTAACTGAATAAACCAAAATCAACTATATAACTAAATTTTTATTTTTTTTAATATTTTCGTTTTTGCATCTGAATTGCTGAAACTACAAAGAAATAAACATAATAAAAATCATAAATCAAAATAATCAAATTAAATAAATTAAAATTTTACTTTTTACCTGTTGTTTATTAGTTATCCTCCAATATCTCATGTTTTTACTTTGAAGTATTCTCCACACGTGCTTGTTTCTTAACCTAATAATATACAATATATAAAAATAAAAAATATATACAATATACAATATAGTTAATATTGTTAACCAATAACAATACATGACAAATATGCAAATATCTAATATAATTAATAGAAAAATGATATATAACAAGTTGTTAGTGTAAAATATAAATTAATAAGGTAGAAAAATATAACTTGCAAGTTAGGACTTTCACTAAATTGGTACTAATCTTTAGTAATACAAAGAAACCAATATTAAAAATAAAAAAAATAAATAAAAACTTTTACAGTCACTTATTAATATATTATACAAAAAAAAACTTACATTATTTCCTTAAAATAGCTTTGAAAATAATATGTATGATGAAAAATTATGCAATTATTTATACATTTCATAATGGCTTTATTTCCTACATTCCAATAGTGTGATAGAGAAGTAGTTAAGAAAGGCGAGAGTGGGATATCGTCTGGGGTGGGAATCTATCATTTTCACGAAAATGACACCTGTGTAGGACATCCCCACCCTCCAGACAATAGGCCCCACCAAAAAGATTAGTTGGCAAAAAAGCAATAAAATTGGCGCATTGAGTGGGACACCCCTTTGAAATCAATGGACACTAATGGCATGACTCCATATACATGTTTCACCTACCTTATGAGTGAGATCAAAATTAATTTTGTATCGACTGACCATTGAGTGGGCTACCATTTTCATGATATAGAAATCGTACACCAGTGGCATGCTTGCAAGAAACGATGGGCCATTTGTGACAAGTTAACATGTGTGAGGATTTCGGCCATTTATCAGGTCTTACCTTCCTTGGTCCAAAATTTAAGCTCAAACCATCCATATTATTTTCTATAATTCTCCATATTCAAACACACACACACAGATGCCCTTCTGATGAGTGGACCTAACTAATTTGGCGAGGAAGGTTTGTGGTGAGACCCACCTCACGACTGGCATGGATGCTTCACTTGCCACAATCACATATATGTTGGAATATTTGGTTGAATCAAATAAATTAAAAATCAAAAACTAAAAAGAAATTAAAAGAAATAAGATAGAAATTTTATAGAGTTAGGTCAAGGAGTGACTGGTCACTCGGCTTGAAATCTAATTTGCTCCCCTTGGACAACATCTCAAGTGTAACAAGTTTCCAGAGCAATCGACCTCCATAATATAACTATGACCTGGTCCCAACAGTGCACTCATTGTATGCGGGCTCGAACCACTTGCAATTTAACACGAAAGTGCTAAGTTAACTTAGCAACGAACTCAGCAACACCAAATTTCTTAAAACCAACAACCAGAGAGCGTATTTGAAAGAGATCAGGAAATGATTTTGATGATTTTTAAAATCAAAATGAGGTGGTCCTTATAAAGACTTCGAAATGGTTCCTTAAGCACCATTTCGAAAAGGTTTGGTGCAACCCAACAAGAGCGACCAACCGACCGGACGCATCTCTTTGTTCAAAACGAAAAGGTGTAAGTACGAGTACACTCGCACAAATAAAGTCCCGCAAGTACCGCCCCCCCCCCCCCAAAAAAAAAAAAAAAAAAATCAGATGCCCCTTGAATGAGGCTCAAGCCTTAAGGCAAAAAACATATCTAATATACATGAAGAATTCTTGTTCGAATCCGATGTAGGACTAAACCTACAACACAAAAGAAACCCAATTTCAAATTTTAGAGGGAAATAAAAATTTGAAAATCTCCTTTTTTTATTTTTATTTTGAAACAAATACAACAATCCTCCACATGTTTCAAAATCAAAATCTTTCAGGTTAACGCGAAATAGTTGTGCAATGGTGTCGGTGCCACTATAGACTTGAACTGATATTAGAGTAAATAAGACTAGTTTACAGGAATCAGGTGACACCATAGTCGTGAACCTGAGTCCTTTTGGTGTAAATTGCAAGTGCATGCCACTTACACAACTCTTCCTCTGCAAGTGATTCTGCGATTCGGTGCTTTTTGGTCATGCATCATTAGTTGGATTTCATGAGTGCTTTAGAGAATTCGTCTAGATTCTCGTATGAAGTGACCTCCACCTCCACACTCATATAGGTGAATTTCATCTAGTGTACGCAGCAACTGTATATACCACCAAATATATGTTATGGATTCATTAAGGGTTCTGAAAACTCATCCTTTTGCGTTGTTGTTCGCACTACTACACCATAAAAGGGGCTCATATTTATCAGTGCAATCATCTACCTCATGTCTTATTGTTTACCCATTAAACCTATCTAATGGGATCTCCATTTATATAGGTTGGGTTGTCGACACTGTCAACTCATATATTAGGCTTAGCCCCATTGGGCCTAGCCCTATATAGAGCATGATATAATCGGGCCCCATGTGCATCTGGATTGAAAAAATCCATCTAAGATATGAAGAAAATGCCATTCGAAGTGTGAATTGTAAATCGGCCATAACTTTTGATCCAGGCATTGTTGTGGGATGCACAACCTATCGATCTCTATGTAGTAGGCCATTTAGGGTCAATCGACTCACCTAATGAGTTGCGTCCATCCGTTCCATGAGAAAACACACACTTCCCGTTCAAAATTACGATTTTTTTAGAAGAAACATACTACTTTTAGTAATTTTGATTTTTGTCATATTTATTCATTTTTAGAGTTTTTTATTTTCATTTTTTTTAGATTAATTGTAATCATGGCAGGAATATTTCAATAAGGATAATTTAAGACTTTTTATTTTTTACAAAACTGACTATGTTTAGTAAGTTCTACTTTAGTTTAATTAAGATTTCTATTAGGGTTAGAATTTTTTAATTTTGGTAATTACGAATTAGGATTTTATTTTTTTCTTTATTCTTGGTATAATTGAGAAATTATATATATTAGACATTATTCAATAAAATTATTTGAGTTTTCTCTCTTTTCCTTATGGATTCAAGAATCTCTCTTTGTGGATTCAAAGTTTTAATCACTTGAGGAAGATTAGTCCTCTTCACTTTTTTCACTCTCTTCTCTGCATAAGTTTGTATCAAAGCGAGACTTTTTCTCGATTCGATGGCATCTAACAATGGTGCGTGTAACAATCTTACGGTGCTTCAGGGAATAATCCCATGACAATAGCAGCATTTGAAGCTTTCCTACAAAAGAATTTGTGAGTCATGCAAGGTCTGCATGCAACAATTAACTGTTTGATAAAAGCCTTAGTATAGAACTGCATTCATAATAATGAGCAACATGAGATCAACGATAAAGCTCATGATTATCATATTTGTGGTGTGACATTAGTGATGAATCGCATGCCAACTCCCAATAATGATGAATCGCAGGCCACCACTCTGATTGTGAGGAAGCTGTTATATATACCAAATGAGGAGATAGATTTACTGCAGTACAATATCTTTTGAACAAGATTCACTGTTAACCAAAGGGTCTGTGATCTAATCATAGATAGCGGAGTAGTGAGAACATCATATCAAAGACTATAGTGTGCAAAAGTTGCAATTGAATGCATAAATGCACCCCTATCCGTACATGATTAGATGGATCAATGAGGTTAGCGAAACAAAGGTAACTGAATAATATCATATTTCTTTCTCCATTGGTAAATGTTATAGTGACGAAGTAATGTGTGACATGATTGATATAAAGGCTTGTCATATGCTACTTGGTCGACCATGGAAGTATGATATTGAGGTTATGCATAGAACCCAGGATAACATATTTATATTTGTTAAAATTGTAGAAATATTATCCTCGCCCTATGAGAACGAAGAACTAACCAAAGACTTCTAAATTGGAGGAACAATATGGTAATTGTACTGGAGTTCATTAAAGAATCTGAGGAGATGGAGAAGATAAATGTATTAGTTGTAAAGGGGAAGGAAGTAAAGCCCACGAACATTTTAGAGAAGTTGAAACCGATGTTGCAGAAGTTCAAGAAAATATGCCCAATGAACTTTTTGACAAGTTGCCTACCATGCAGGATATTGCTCTTGCTCAGGTAGAATTCACCTACAACCACATATGAAATCTATCCATCAGTAGTCTCCATTTGAGGTTGTGTATGGTTGTGTTTCTAAACATACACTCGAGCTAATCCCTATACCTAAGTTACTCGGTATAAGTGTTGTCATAGAAAATATGGAAACTGGATCATGACTGTGTATACTAAAGTCTAAAAGAAGTTATAAAAGAATAATGCCAAGTATAAGGAAGATGTTAATAAATATTGATGGCAAAAGGTGCTTAAAATGAGTGTTAATATGCTAGTTCACTTGAAATATATATATATATATATATATATATATATATATATATATATATATATATATATATATATATATACACACACACACAAGTTGAGAAATAAGAAGATAGGCCTTGTTCCAATTCTCAAGAGAATCAATAATAACGCTCATGTTATTGATCTTACCGATGGGATGGAGATCTCATGGACTTGCAATGTGGCAAACCTATATGACTATCATAAGACGAGTCCGTAATATAACTCATGGATGAGTTCTTTTTAAGTGGAGGGAACTAATGTAATACGTGACACTAATGCATTTTTAGCATAGCTAAACCAAAAGAAGCCTAAATGGAAGCGGAAGTAGTCCGTCAAATCTGAACCTAGTCCTACATAGGGCATGACGTAACTGGTCCCTAAGTATATTCGGATGAAAGAAATTCATTCAAGATATGGAGAAATTATCGGTTGAAGTGTGAACCATAAATTAACCATAACTTTTAATCATGATGTCGCGTTATGGGACGTATAACCTATCGAACTTTATGTAGCAAGTCATCCAAGGTCAACCAATACTATAGTGGGTCACGTCTGTCCGTTTCGCGAGAAAACACACCCTTCCTGTTCAAAACTTCAATTTTTAGAAGAAAAAATTACTATTTTTAATAATTTTAATATTTATTGTATTTTCTTATTTTTAATTTCAGATTTTCGCATTTTGTAGAGATTGATTATAATCATGCAAAGAATCCTTCAGTAAGGTTAATTTAGGGCTTTTTTTTTTTTTTTTTGCCAAACTTACTATTTCAAGTAAGTTTTATTTTAGTTGAATTAAGATTTCTATTAGAGTTAGAATTTTACTATTTTTGGTAATTACAAACTAAGTTTTTATTTTATTTTTTATATTAATGATATAATTAAGAAATTATACACATTAGATATTACTCAATAAATTTATTTGATTTTTCTCTCCTTTTCTCGTGGATTTAAAAAACTCTTCTTCTGAATTCAAAGTTTTAATCACTCAAGTAGACAATGATCGTCTTCTTCACTTTTTCAGGCTCTTTCCTGCGTTAGCATTCCCATCTATCTAACTATTTCCAATAATTTTTTGCACAAATGAGATTTAGATTTGCTTACGTTTCTAGTTTGTGTTAGATTTTTTTTTTTTTTTTTTGGTCAGTGCACACACCCAACTGTTAGTACACCCACCTCAACCTTCAGTCACGCAACAATGTTAGCCACCCTCACTTGGAATCGATACCAAAACCTCAATGTTGAAATAAGGTTATCTTCACTCGATCTACCATTGGATATGGGTGTGGCTCGTTTGAGATTATCTCACAGATCAACAGGATGAATTTCACATAGACATCATGGTGGGCCCACATACTTTTGTGTTGAAAAGAATTTGTGTGCACGAGAGGACAGATGGTGCGGCTACATCTTAAGAAAAAGAATGAAAATGATCAAAATACCCATAATTGAGGGAACATGCATCAAATATGTGCATGGTTTAAATTCTCTGGTCGACTAATTGCGGGGGTAAAAATGTCCACCTACTACTCTTGGCTGCATCTATCATCTGTGGACCATCTTTTAATGTTTTGAGACTCGGTGACTTGACCGACTCATTCGGTCTTAGCTGAGTCACCCCTATTTACATTACTGACTCAGTGTCAGTGTCAGTGTCAGGCCAGATCTGACTTCTAAGAATGTGACGTCTCAGTCACAGCCAGATCCATGCCTTGTGGACCATCGTTTAGTGGACTCTAGACCGTGGTTTGAAGACGGCGGACTTGGACTGATGCATTCAGCTCTGAGCTGAGTGTCGCCTCGTCTAAGCAAGCCCCTTACTTTCAACACACAATCATGGTGCGCAACCTGATCAGACTGGACTGAGTCATGGGGCAGCCATTTCTGTAAGGTGATCGTGGCCCATCTACAAATCAGGGCCAATCAGCCGTCTAAAAAAGAAAAATTTTGGCCCATCCAAAAATCAGGCGAATCAACCGTAAAAAAAATTTAAAAAAAAAATTGGCCCATCCACAAATCGAGGCCAATCAGTCATAAAAAGAAAAAGGGAAATAATTTTTTTTGGCCCATCCTAAAATCAGGCCAATCAGCACCACCAAAAAAAAAAGCCCATTCACAAATCAAGGCCAATCAGCTGTCAAAAAAAAAAAAAAGAAAGAAAATTTTGGCCCATCCATGGACCAATCAACCATCAAATGGCCCATCCACAAATCATGGTCAAACAGTCATAAAAAAATATAAAAAAAAATTGTCCCATTCACAAATCAGGGCCAATTAGCTATGAAAAAAAACAAAAGAAAAAAAAAAAAAAAACTTTTGACTCATCTACAAATCAGGGCCAATTAGCCATAAAAAAATGAAAACTTTGACCCATCCACAATTCAGCATACCAAGTCTGTCATGCCCCACTGTTAATCACACTGCAATGTTAGCCACTCCCACATGGGAATCGGTACCAAGACCTCAGTGTTGAAACGTCTCAGTCTACCACTTGGGCTATGGATTAGGGTGTGGCTGAGTTAGGCCCTTATTCATTCGCCCTGTGGTTTGAAGACAGTGGACTTGGGTTGACTCATTCAGTTCTGAGTTGAGTGGTGACTCGGCTGAGTTTGCCCCTTATTTTCTCCAAAAAAAAAAAAAAAAAAAAAGATTTTATTTGAATACATCAACTGTGAGCTCAACGGCACTAGTTTCATCTGGCAATCAGATGATGTGTGGACCCAAATCCACATCCATGCAAATCTAATCATTGCTCATTCATATTCAATACGCTGTAGCAAATGTTTGTTCTTCCCGATGTGGGATTATTACACGTACAGGACAGCACTACAATCTTAAAGAGGTGGGCCACATTGCGAATTTGAAAAGGAGAGGTTCATTTTGGCAGTTCACATGACGATCTGATTTGATGGCTGGATCCAATCTCCACCATTCATGTGGTTGTCACCAGGACGGAACTCTATTGAAAGGAAGCCCCCACCTGCTGGAAATCACACCAATCAGATGATCCTGGACGTCCATCAGTAACTGGATTGAGCCATGGCAGTCAAATTGCTCATCACAGTTATCCAAACTGTCGATTTGGTGGACCATATTAAAAAAATACTCAAATCAGACCACCCACTTTCTGAACTATTTCTTTTGAGTTAATACCTTTTGATATTTAGCACTTAAAATTTTCTATGGGGTAGGATCTTGATACAACAATGTTATGGCTTTCAGTTTCTGCCCATTATTCAGTCATTTGAACCGTTGATATAAACGGCTTATTTATGGATGGCCATCTACTATAACTGCCCAGATTGGAAATGTCCAAAACCTTTAATAGGTGGCCAAGGACTAAATGGTTACAAACCAAAGCACAGCAACGGTTCATATTTGATGAAGAAAGGCTAAACATTCCATGGCTAGGATCTTTTGATCTCTGTGATTTTTTAATACAGGCCAACCATGCTTGGATCCACTGTACCAGCTTTTTGGATCACAGAACCATCATGGGACCCACTTGGATAAACAGGGCCAGAGTTCGCCCAAGAACTGAATAATCTCATTATCTGTTAGCCCAAAAGAGATAATCTACAACCCTTAAGTCACAGCACCTGGCCCATCCATGGTTCACATGTGACCCAAGCTTTCATTCTCTAGTAGAGTATGGAGTTTGGCAAAATTTTATTAGCAGCTGCGAACGGGGTGATCACAATTTTCTTTTTCATCCATTAGGTTTTATATGGCATATAGGAGGCCATAGCATCACTAAGTTGTGTAATTATGCGGTTGATGGTATGCATAGTACTCATTCTTATTATAGCTTGTCAATGAAATGTTTGGTAGAGGCATAGGTTAGAGTGGAGTGGTGGCATACCTTTGGATCGACATGAATAGTGCCTTGTTGTAAGGTTGTGCTAGTGAGATGAATGCACTAAGCTCTTTAGGGTCCTTACCCACCTACTTTAATTGTGATATGGCGAGTTTGCCCTTTGTTGTTGTTGACTTTCTTGTGCGGCAAAAGAGCCATGAGGGCGGCGACACTGTTGTTAACCTCTATTGGACATTGGATGGGACCATTTATGTTCACACTTCCATTTCCAATGAGCTTTGTTTGAACCAACTCTTCCTTGCGGGGTTTGCCCGGTGAAGCCACGAGATTATTGTGCCATAGTCATTTCTACTACAAGTTGGTCTCCAACACAAATGAGTTGAGTAAAGTTGGCATATGTATATGAGATGAGATATCCCAAGATGTTTGGATTTGCAAAATGGACAATTATAATGATTTGCTCCTTCTCATCAATGGTTGTTTTCATCTTGGCAGCCATGGCCCTCCAATGTATGACTTAAGCCGGCATAGGATCGTCATTCCTTTGTCTTGAGGCAATTAGAATTTCCTTCTTGACCGCTATATTCAAATCGCATGAAAATCAAATGATAAAAGCTTAGGACAGTTGTTCTCAAGTTTTGATTTTGTGGTGGTCAAGCTATGTGTAGAAATAAATACATTGCCCTTCAGGCTTTTCTTAGAAGAGGCAGATCAATGGCCTTTCATTGGCTGTCAGTGTATCTAGTTACCCACTAAAAGGCCTTGAGATGGTCTGTCAGGCGACCACTACCGTCATATTTTATTTTTTTAATTTGGGTACATCAAAGTTTTTGAGCACCCACAAGTATTGGAAGGACAAGTCTCGAAATTTGATGGATGAGAGATCCACACCTCGTTGCCTTAAAACTTACTTTTAATTATGCGAATTTGTTCTTAAAATTGTTCTTGGAGTTATTTGATCTCCGAGGAAATGGAATGGCATTGTTTTGCCCCTTGGATTGCCATTTGAATTTCTTCATCTTCATAGTAGTCAATTTCATCGTGACCCCTATGGAGAGAGATTGGAGATGTTGGGCTAGAAGTGGATGGAAGATCGAGAAACAAAGGAGTTTCTACAGGTTGACTAACAGGTGTGATGGTGATTAGGTGTGTGCATTTTGAGCAAAGGGCATGACTATGCCTTAGAGGAATTGTGTCATCATGTCCGCCAATCTTTTAATGCTTTGGGTTATTTTAGTGATGGAGGTTGTTGTCGAGGTATCATTAGCTGTGTGGAAAGAAGGCTCATGGGCCAATGAGGGCATGGGCATGTTTTCTTGGGTGAACATAGTATAGCGAGATTGAATGAAAATTGGTACCACGGGTCACGATTCTTTATAAGTGTCGATTGCATAGGCTGCTCTTAGGCCCAATGGTGGCGATGTGTGCTTTTGTTTTTTCTTTAGATTTTTTTTTTTAATTTATTGCTTACAACTGAAAATACCAGGACGTGTGTGTATATGAATGTAACTAAGGGTTCCCAACTTAAGCGATATATCTCTTGGTCCGGAAAGACCAATCTTTAGTACGTGCTTAGGGTGGTGCTTTTCGAAACACCATCTCGACAGCAAAACTAGGGAGATGCTCCCTAGCAGGCTTGATAGGTTTCTGCATGGTTGAACACTCCCTTTTTGTAGGAATGTGAGTGGTGATTGTTTCTCTTGGTTTGCGAAGATAGATAATATATAAAAGATGAAGGAATGTAGGAAAGAATCCCCAAATATCAAATCTCGTGTTTCAAGTCAAACCTAGCGGGTGAAAATTAGGTTTCCATGTAATTCTTAGTGGAATCATCAATTTCTACAACAGATCGTCAGAGCACACCGCAAAAGGGAATACGGTTGGAAGAGATGAAAAACATGTTTAATGGAGTTGCCACTATTCAAAGTCTCAGACTTTATAACAAGCTAGAGATTGTAGAACCAAAACAACCTAGGGGTTGAGATGAAAAGTTTGAATTTGAATAACTACATGTGGTCTATGTCTGCAGAGTCCCAGTAAGGGCCTCGGTTACGAGGAAGGTGTGAGGCATCTTTCCCTACTCGTACAAAAGTACGGTCACTATTTTACAAGATTTCCGTTTATTTGAGATTCCAGCTTTGAATTACTTTTTAAAACTAGGGCTGAAAGTCGGGTGGGTTCAACCTGATTGACCTGTGACCGACCGAACATTGGGTTGGGCTTGGGCAAAAAGTATCAGATTCGATCTCGAGCTTGGGCTATGCAAACACCAACCTGATAAAGCTTGGGTCAGGCTTGGGTTGAGGTCTCGGGTTGCCCAACCCAATCGAACCTGATCTATATACAAGTTACTTATAATTTTATTATACTTTAGTTAAGTAAATTTATTAGTTTATATTACTTTAGTAACTAAACTTATAATGTTTGAAATTTGATATACTTAAGTGTTAAAGGAGTAATTATCCTATAATTCAGCTAGTTTGTTTAGAAAAAGTGAAGTTCTTTACAATAAATAACCATATATATAATTAATAAAGCCATAAGTATAAAAATAAGACATGTATTGAGACATAATAGACTAATGTAATAACAAAAATATTAGCATGTATCAACCCGTTCAACCCGATCAAGCCCACTTGTGTTGGGCTTGGGTTAAGAATTCCCAACCTGAGGTTGGGTTTGGGTTGAGGTATAGGAACATTGGATTGGGTTAGGGTTGAGCAACAACCCGACCCAACCCGCCTGACTTTCAGCCCTACTTAAAACAAGTAAATGAATAAGGTAAGAGGTAAAGGAAAACTACAATAAGGAATATATTAGAAGGTAAATGTAGCAACACGGTAAGAGAAATATAATATAAGTGAAAGCATTAAACGAATCACTCAAATTAATCGAGAGCCTTCAACACTCAACCAAGAGAAAGATGATCAGTGCTCTTAGATCTCCAACCCTACTCTATAACATTTTCGATTGGAAGACAATGGGTCCTGATTGAAGATGTGAGCAAAAAAAGAAGAACACTTATACTCCTCGATAAGAAAAGATGACCGGAATACACCCTATTTCTAGGACTTTGGAACGGTATTCTTAGAGAGAGGAGATTACTTCATCATTTTCTTTAAGATGTCATGACCTAGTCTTCAAAGCTTAGAATTGTTACTATGTTATTAAAAATGAGAGGGGTGGAGGGTATTTATAGTTGGGAGTAATGACATATTTGTTATTAGTGGGTAAGTGATGAGTAAAATGGCATTTGAACTATTGTGATCAAAGTCTTGGAAGCTCCTAGACGCATGACACATTCTTATTGGTTGGTTCGGGTAATTGGCTTAGGAACTCAAGTGAAGATTAAGGGTAAAAGGGTAAAGTGATTTTCTTTTTTAGAACTTTTAGTAATAAAGGTTGAAAACAACTTATGATAAGGGGAAGGAATGATAGAAAATTCAACAAAAAAAAAATGATGTCATAATTAGGTCGTCATCAAGTGGAAAATCAATTTTCGCTTGTGATCTTTGACCAAATCTCAACATTTAACTGATTTAGCTATTGATTGCAAGAACACCTAACAACTTCTTAAAGAGAAGGGGGGCCAACAAAAATTGAATTTTTACAACCACCATATGGCCATTTAAGCCTTATTTTGGAGTACGGACAATTGAGTCGATTCGTACCGGCTTAAAGGTGATTTGAGATGGGCTAATACTAGCTTATATGAACTTTGACCGAATACATAGTTCTGAAATTCAGTTTGAGAAGCGATCCTTCCAATCGGACATGATCAACAATTTTGTTATCAGGTGGGGTGTCTATAGGCACACGGTTATTGATAGACTTGTCTTTGAGGGTGGCAACACAATATACTAGTGGTTACCCATTTAAATATTTTTATGACTTATTTATGAATTTTTCCCAAATTTTAATGGTGGAACATTCAATCAAAACTATTTCCCTGTAATATGTTACACTTGAGATTTAGATCTGCCTCATTTTTTGGCTCGTGCTTAAAATGATTTTTCCAAGCGTATGGGACAATGTGGATATAGAATACATACATCAAAGTGGGCCCATGGTAAATTTAAGTGCACCATAACTTCTTAGAATTAAATAGGTGTTAATTTACCATCTTTTTATTATTTAAGTGGCTCGGCCTACTAAAAACGGTATATAATTATGGTAATCTTGACCATTGAAATGATGGAAATAATTTGTAACATCCTGTACATTCAGTACTTGGGTGTTAATATGAAAATTGTAATTAAATTAATGATTCATTAAGTTGGATCATTTAATGAATAAATCAACCACTAATTACTGGCTAAATAATCCATAAGACCTATTAGACCGCAGATATTTAGGTCCATAAATGATTCCCATTGAATTGTCAAGTGATCATTAAATGAATTTCCAAGGTGCCCCACTATGCATATTAGTTGGACGGAATGAGTTCCACAAATAAACATTGTGGGCCCCACAAATCTGGTAATCATAAAAAATAATAATATTAACAATAGTAGTAATAATAATAATATTGTCATTGGATTATGGATATTAATAATAATGATTAATATTACCCCATATAAAATCGAGCCATGCTAATTTTCAGAACATTTTAACCATTGAAATTCAACGCGAAGTCAATTCATCCGTTGAAACCATTTAAACAAGTAGTTTAATAGATTATTCATTTGGTGCGACCCACTTATACTTGAGATTTGAATCATCTTTGGTCAGATGACCCATTTGAATTATTAGTAGTGAGTGGGCGGTGTAGATATCCCTGTACGTCTCTGTGGTGCCCACTTTTGGGGCTGTGTGTGTATACAGAGTACATGCACCTGATGTACACTTGCGAACCATGGCTGGTCAGCGAGTGCTGACCCGTGAATTCCCAAAGAGGAATTTTCCTCTTCTTCTTTCTTGGTTTCCCGCCCGAGCGGACGGACGGACAACTGTCCGTTTTGAGCTGGGATGTGGCCCACCATCATCATCCACTTAGATGATCCAAACTGTCCATCTTGTTACCAAACCCTCAGTGGTAGATTCCACTTCTAGAACCTGTAGCATGCGTAGTTCAGAGCAGAAGTTAGGCCGTCCAAACAAAAGTCGTGTTTGCAGCAGCTCCAAAGTCGTTGAACTGCAATCGTTGTGGCCCGCCCTTGGGCAATCCAAACCGTCTATCTTATATATGGCATAGCGGTCTATCTAACCATGTGGAATTTTTGTGTTGGGGGCCATCAGTTGCAAACAAATCTTTGGCCAAAGTCACATTTTTCACTTTGCCTTTCCAAAAACGGAAGCTGCCAAGCTGGCAATCCACGTGCATTAGATTTCTTTTATCCCAACCATCCATAACAACAGTAGAAGCCCTCTTTTAGAAGAATCTCAACCGTCCATCTCCCCTCCACTCGAATTGGTGACTTCCTATATAAGAAAAATGGGGTTTTCTTCTCTCCTTTCGTCTTGCAATCTACCGATCCTGATCCTTAGATCCAGTCAATCCCAGCCCTACGTTTCACTTTCTCTTGCCTATCAGAAGACCAGAAATCCATCCCTGCCATCAAATCGATTTTCTCCCTCACATCTGGCGGTCATTCTTCAAATCAGGCCGGCTTCTGGCTATCGTAATCCAACAGCAGCTGGCCTCTGGAATTCAAGCCGCTCATGATGTAGAACCGATCGCTGATTATTTCGTGGCCTAGATGGACCAAAAGAAGGCCGACCGGGGTCGAAAGCGATCAAGACCATCAGGACCGTAACACGATCATATCTCGCAATCCGGAATGAGTTTCTAGACATATAATATATGATTTTGGGGTAGCTCGAGCTACTTTAGCCACCCAACCCGACTTTGCGGGGTTGCCCATGCCGGAATCCCTAGTTCAACTAGATCGACGGTCATTAGGCTAATTTATTTTCAATTTTACTATTTATAGTAAGTTTTAATTCAATCATAACTTTTGATCCATATGGTTTTAGAGTTAGTGCCCAACATGAATAGGGCTTAAAATATTTAGTAGAACAACATGGTTGGGCCTAGTTGAAAACTTTATATTTCTGGTTGAAAATCAAGAGTTCTAGTAGGATTGAGAGACTTCTATAAATAGTAAGTTTACTATTTATAGTAAGTTGTGTTTTCGAGGAATTTGAGTTGGAGTCTGGTACTTTACCTAGGGTTTAGTTTCCTATTTATATGCATTGTAATTCCACTTCTATTCATTCAATCTATCAAAAATAATTATTCGAAATTAATTTTCTCTTTTTATTCTTTTATTTCTTCTCATGTAAATGAGGACTATTCGGTTAGGGAGATGGTGATCGACTTACCACTGTCATCCCTGCGTCAGCTCATCAAATGGACTGCAAGTGGAGATTCAGAGCTGAAGCTGTCGTCGTCTTCGCCAAACAACCATGAAAGGCGTTTCGCACCATATCAAAGCTCTTCTTCTCCATTTCAGATCTGCAATTCTCCAACAATTCTAGCTCCTTATTTGTCTTCTATTGTAGCAGATTTGCAATCTATACATGGTAGATGGTGATTTATTGTGTAGTATTCAGATCATCCATCAACAGTCTGTCTATGAGAGCTACTATCTACTTGTAGGTGATTGAATCGTACTGATGTCCATGATTAAGATTGTTTGGCAAAGTAGTTGTTGTGCATTTTTTAGATTTTTATCACTCATCCCAATTGATTGTTCATCAGGCATGGGTTCCATCACTCCTCTGCATAGCAATAGTGGTATGCTCATCTGCTATGATTGTCTAAGCATAAGACCCATGTGAGCCTAACCTAGCCATTCATGACTAGATCACAATTCTCCCTAGGTCTAGATCATACTCCATCTGAGGCATGGATTAGGGTCCATCTAAGATTAAAATCACGGCCCTTGGTCCGTTTACCAAATCACAGATCTATTCTCCTGATCTGTTCTAACTGAATAAAAGGTCGGGGTGAGCATGAAATTGGTCGTGGATTGATTGCATCTTCGGAGTTGGCTCGAATCTAAAGAGTCCTCCTTATTGATGATTCAGGTACCTTGGCTGCAATCCAATTCTATTTTGTTTTAAAGATATGTTTCAGTTTGGTTTGAAGATATGTTACATATCATAACAAGATAATCCAAATCAGTTACAGTTCGGATTGTGTGAATTAAGTGAGGATTGGGCTTTTATCTAATAACTAGTTGATATAGACTAATAGTTAATTCAGGTTGTGAAAGGAGCTGAATCCTTAATGAAATTCAAACCCGAGTTGGGTTGGTAGTGGTGAGTCCTCTAGTTCAGTTTGGTTGTACTCAGTTAGTAGCCTGATTATTTTGATTTAAATCCAACTAGGTCAAGTCAGTGGGGGGATCTTAGCATCGGTGTATTCTTAAATATGCCTCCATGGTAGATTCAATCATCTTCCAATCGTCTTAGCATTAGGTTAAGTAAAATCCTTTCTCGATTTTCATTCAAGTGTTAGAATAAAATCTGATAGCTGATTAGTGATATTTTGGATTAAACTTAGGGACCCTCAAGACTACATCTCTTGTGCTTCCTTGTTTGTGCGGAATTAAAGATGGGTTGTTTGTCTCAAGGAGTTTAGTTTTATCAAAATTTTACTCTTAATTGAAAGTGCATTGGAATTCAAAATTTTCTTCGTTGAAGGTGAGATTCTCACCCTTCAAGCTTTCCATTAATTTACCTGCCTTGTAAAATCCTTTTATAATAACATTGGTGTAAATACAATTTTGTTTGTTGAATTCTTAGGATAAAATAATTGTGTAGAATAGTTTGTGAAGAGTAGCTTTTATTAACCATTTGATATTTAGATGCCAGTTGATACAAATTTTATACGTTAGTTAGTTTCAAATGAATTTAGTGGTATTATTTAGAATTGATTTGATTTGATACAAGTTTATGGATGTGAAGTGGAAATTAAATTTTACAGGTGACTTGGTTTACCATTAAGAGACGGTGGGTTGAGCCCATGTTTGTAGTGTCCTTGATTGGATTTGGTGCCCATTGTGGCTTTTGTTTAGGAAGATCCTTTTTGGTTGGTGTCCATACATGGACTTGTTGCCCAAGTAGCTTTGTTCGGGAAAAAAATTCTTTTGTTGGAAAAAATTTGAGATAAACATAAAATGGTGATATTTAATTGTAGAATATGAATGTCCTATATTTGTAAAGTATCATATGAATTAAATTGGTTAATTTGTACTAGAATAAATTATGTGGAACATCTCACGGGCCGGGGATGGTGTTCTGGGATGCTATGCCCGAGCCGTCGGCCTATGCTGGGTTGCGCGCACCCCTCATAGTGACCATGAGCTTTTAATTATTTGTTTTGTAAATCAGACTAATAAAAGCTGGTTAATCATGCATACATGGCATTTGCGAGTAATGTTGGTGACGAGCCACATTACTGTCGGTTTGATGTGCATTGTATTGCGGGTAACATTGGTAACGAGCCATGTTATTGTCGATTTGAAATTTGCTGGTTGGATGTGCATCCTCAGGCTGAAGAACATGTGCATGCATACACTCTTTTAAAAAAATTTATAATGTGTAAAATGAACATGAATATTGATTGTTGGTGATCTTATATTTAATTGTGTTGATGTTTATCTCTCTTGAAATTGTAAATTAGTTCATTGAATATCATTTCTTGGAATTCTATAACTTGTATAAAACGAATTGTCATTCTTAGTCAATCTTTATTTAATTATCATTGTGTCTGGTAATCTTTGAGGGTTTTACCTCACTATGATAGCGTTTTGACGCTGTCAAATCACATCAATTGGTGTAGGTAGCTTAGGATGGGAGCTGGATGGACTTTGCAGCTTGGAGTTAACTGTAGTTATATTTCTATTGTATTTCATTTACTTAGTTTAATTTTTGAGACATTTGATTTGTATAAGTTCTATGGGCTCCACTTGAATAACTATATGCATATTTGGACATTCTTTACACTTTATTTCTCTTTCGTTCCACTTTGATACACTGTTGAAAAAATATATAATGTGATTTGAGCTATTAGGGATTGTTTACACCCGGGTTTTCAGAACACGGGCTCAACACCCGAGTAACGAAAATCGAGACATTACATAATTGCAGAGGATAACACTGATTTACATAGGTAAAATGGAATGATTTCTAGTGATACCCTCTCCCTTGTCTTATTGGCAATTTGAACGGTATGCATCGTAAGTGCAATTTGAATGAGAATCTGCCACTTTCGCAAATGGCCATGTTAACCATCATAATAATAATACAGAAGATTGGAAACCCCCTAGCGTCCATCAAAATGTACGTGTGTAATGAGACACAAATGTAGTGTACTTCAACAAACAAAATAGTAGATATTGAGCGAACTTCCTAGATCCCACTATAATGTTTGTAAGTAACATCCAATCTATTCATAAGACCTGAAAGGAAAACACAATATCAACTTGATCCAAACTTCATCAGGATTGAATTAAAGGGTATAATAGTAAAAATCAAAGAAAATAAAGTAAAATCCTTTTTAATTTTTAAAATGGCATTTTCGGTCCATACCACTAAATGTAGGCAGTTGTATAAAAAAAATCCCTAAATATTATTATAGTAATAGTATACAATAAAAATAAAAAATATGCGGCACAAAATGTATTTTAAAATTAACTAGATAAAAATTGACATGGAATTTTAGCTGTTAAAAGGTCTGGAATAACCTAAAATTACTTATATAACTAAATCTTCTAGTTTTTAATATTTTGGAATTTGCATCCGAATTCGCTGAAACTATAAAGAAATAAACACAATAAAAATTATAAATCAAAATAATTAAATCAAATTAAATAAATTAAAATTTTACTTTTTACCTATTATTTTTCAGTTATCCTCCAACATCTCATGTTCTTACTTTGAAGTATTCTTCACACACTTGTTTCTCAACCTAATAATATACCAATACAAAAAAAAAAAAAAAAAAAAAAACATACGTAAGATTTAAAAGAAAAGATTATACAATATAGTTAATATTGTTAACCAATGACAAATATCAAATACAATTAATAGAAAAATGATATATAACAAGTTGTAAGTGTCAAATATAAATTAATAATGCAGAAAGATATAACTTGTTACTTCGGGCTTTCACTAAACAATATTAATCTTCAATAATGCAAAAAAATCAGCATTAAAAAAACATATATTATTATTTCCTTAGAATATTTTTTAAAATAATGTGCATGCTAAATAATTATGGAGTTATTTATACATTTCATATTGGTTTTATTTCCTACATTCCAAAAGCGTGATAGAAAAGTAGTTGAGAAATGCGACAATGAGAGTTATAGTCGCAGGGCGAGAATCCATCATTTTCACAAAAATGACACTTGCGTAAGACATCCCCACCCTATCGACAATAGGCCCCACCAAAAAGATCAATTGACAAAAAAGTAATAAAATTAGCACATTGAGTGGGCCACTCTTTTAGAATCAATGGGCACCAATGGCATGACTCCATAATAGGTCTCACCTACCTTATGAGTGGGATAAAAATGAATTTCACATCGAGTGATCATTGAGTGGGCTACCGTTTGCATGATACAGGAATCTTACACCAGTGGCATGCTCGCAGGGAACGATGGGCCCTTTGTGATAGTTAGCACATGCAAGATTCCAGCCATTTGTCAGGCATTATCTTGGTCCAAAATTCAAGCTCAACCACATATTATTTTCTCTAATTCCCCATATTCACACACGCGCGCGCGTATGCCCTCCTAATGAGCGGACCTAACTGATTTCGCGAGGAATGTTTGTGGTGGGACCACCTCACGACTGGCATGGATGCTTCACCTACCACAATCACATGTATGTCATGCGTTGCAACTTTAATGTCTTCTCACCTGTATCCCCTTAACATTTTTCTCCTTTGTGTTAAGGGGTATGGCATGTGTGGCACACATAGAGAGAGTAAAGGAGAAAGATTGGAGAGAAATGGTGCTATTAGGACGTGGCACAGATGCATTCTTAGCACGACTGAACCAAAGGAAACTCAGAAGGAAGCAGAAGTAATCTGTTAGATCTAGAACTAGTCCTACTGTAGGACATGATGTAACCGGCCCCTAAGCGCATCCATATCGAAGAAATTCATTCAAGATAGGAAGAAATTGTCATTCGAAGTGTAAACTGTAAATCGACCATAACTTTTGATTCGGGTATCATTATGGGACGCACGATCTATCGATCTTTATAAAGCATGCCATCTAAGATTAATCGACCCAT
Organism: Liriodendron chinense; assembly: GCA_003013855.2. Lineage (NCBI taxonomy): Eukaryota > Viridiplantae > Streptophyta > Magnoliopsida > Magnoliales > Magnoliaceae > Liriodendron > Liriodendron chinense. The sequence goes on from ML058380.1 coordinate 118,594, forward strand.
CGAATGGGTCACATCCGTCTATTTCATGAGAAAGCATGCACTTCCTGTTCAAAACTGCGATTTTTATATATAAAAAATTATTATTTTTAGTAATTCTGAATTTTTTTCATCTTTCCTTATTTTTAGAGTTTTATATTTCTATCTTTTATAGAGATTGATTGTAATCATGCTAGAAATGTTTCAATAAAGTTAATTTAGGACTTTCAATTTTTTTTAGAACTTACTATGACGACTAAGTTCTAAATTAGATAAATTAGTATTATTAAGGTTAGAATTTTGCTATTTTTTGTCATTATGAATTAATGTTTTACTTTTCTTTATTAATGATATAATCGAAAAATTATACATATTAGACATTATTCAATAAAATTATTCGAGTTTTCTCTCTTTTCCTTATGGATTCAAGAATCTCTCAATGTGGATTCAAGGTTTTAATCACTTGAGGAAGAAGGTGATCTTCCTCTTCATTTTTTCGCTCTCTTCCTTACATGACTTAGTATTAAAGTGAGACTTTTTCTCGATTCAATCGCATTTAACAATGGTGTGGCAAACAATCTCATGAACTGGCGCTCCAAGGAACAATCTCATGACAACAACGGCATCTGAAGCTTTCTGACAGAAGAATTAGTTAAGTCATACAAGGACTGTAGGCAGCAAATCAACCGTTTGATGAAAGTCTCAGGACAGAACTGTGTTCAGAATAATGAGCAACATGAGATCGGCGATGAAGCTCATGATTATCATGTTTGTGGTGTGATATTGGTGATGAATTACAAGCCACCACCCTATAATGGTGAATTATAAGCTACCACTCTGATCATAGGGAAGTTGTTGTATACGTCAAAAAAGGAGATAGATTTACAGTGGTACAACATCTTTCGAATGAGGTGCATCGATAACCAAAGGGTTTGTGATTTGATTATAGATAATGGAGTAGTGAGAACATCATATAGAAGACCATGGTGGAAAAGTTGTAACTGAAGATAGAAATGCACCCATCTGCGTACACAATTGGATGGATCAAGTAGGTTAGTGAAACAAAAGTAACTAAACAATGTCATATTTCCTTCTCCATTGGTAAATATTATAAAGATAAAGTAATGTGTGACATGGTTGATATGGAGACTTGTTATATGCTAATTGGTCAACCATGACAGCATGATATTGTACTACACATAGAGGTTGGGATAACATATTTATATTTGTGAAAAATGGTAGAAAGATTATCCTCGCCACTATGAGAATAAAGAACCAACCCAAGACTTCTAAGGTGGAAGGGCGATCTCTCAGTAATCGAACCGAATTTTTTAAAAAATATAAGGAAACAGAGAAGATTAATACATTAGTTGTAAAGGGAAAAGTAGTAGAACCCACAAACATTCCAGAGAAGTTGAAACCAGGGTTGTAATAGTTTAAGGGGATTATGCTCGATGAACTTTCTGACAATTAGTTGCCTCTCATGCAAGATATTTCTCTTGCTCAAGTAGAATTCACCTTCAACAACATGTAAAATTAATCCATCAGTAATCCTCATTTACGATTGTGTATGGCTGTGTTCCCAAACATACATTTAACTTGGTCCATTTACTGAAGTTATCGGATATGAATTTTGTGACAGAAAATATGACAGATCGAATCGTGACTATGCATACTGAGGTCTAAAAGAAGTTATAGGAGTCTAATGCTAAGTATAATGAAGATGCTAATAAACATTGACGCTAGTAGGTATTTTAAAATGGGTGCTAACGTGCTAGTTCACTTGCGCAAGGAAAGATTTCTGATCGAGATGTATAACAAGTTGAGAAATAAGAAAATAGGCATTGCTCTAATCCTCGGGAAAATCAATAATAACACCTATATTATTGATCTTCCCGAAGGCATAAAGATCTCATGGACTTTCATGTGGTAAACCCATATGAGTATCATAAGGCGAGTCTGTTAAATAACTCGTGGATGAGTTCTTATCAAGTGGAGGGGACTGATATAAGACGTGGCATAGCGCATTCTTAGCATAGTTGGACCAAAAGAAGCACAAACAGAAGTGGAAGCAGTCTGTTAGATCCGAGCTTAGTCCTATGTAGGGTAGGCGTAACTAGGCTCAAGACATATCTAAATCAAAGAAATTCATTTAGGATAGGAAGAAATTGTCATTCGAAGTGTGAACCATAAATCAGCTATAACTTTTATCTAGGTATCATTATGGTACGCACGACCTATCAATCTTTATGTAGCAGGTCATACAAGGTCAACACATAGTGAGTCACACACATCCATTTCATGAGAAAATGCATACTTTCTGTTCAAAATTATAATTTTTATTATTTTTAGTAATTTCAATTTTTATCGTATCTCCTTATTTTTAGAGTTCTAGGTTTTCATCTTTTTTAGATATTATTTGTAACTATGCCAGGAATGTTCTCCTAAAGTTAATTTAGGACTTCCTATTTTTTACAAAACTTACTATTTTAGATAAGTTCTATTTTAATTAAATTAGGACTTAAATTTTAGTTGAATTAGGGTTTTATTTTTCTTTAATGGTATAATCAATAAATTATACACATTAGACATAATTCAATAAAATTATTCAAGTTTTCTCTCCTTTTCTCGTGGATTCAAGAAACTTTCCTTCTGAATTCAAGATTTTAATCACTTAAGGAAGACAACGATCTCCCTCTTCACTTTTTCACACTCTTCCTTGCATTAGCATCCCCATCTGTCTCACTATTTCCAATATTTTTGGTACACTTCATATTCAGATTTGCCTTGGGTTTTGGCTCAAATCTTAATATGAGATTCATCTTAACTAACGGACATGATGGATTTTACATAGACATTATGGTGGGCCCATTGAACAGAATTTGTGTGCGCGAGAGGATAGATGGTACACTACCTCTCAAGAAAATAATGAAAATGACTAAAATACCCATAAGTGAAGGTACATACATCAAATATGCACATGGTTTAAATTCTCTGCTCGACCAATTGCGGGGGTAAAAATGTCCGTGTGCTACTCTTGGCTGGATCTATCCTCTATGAAGCATCTTTTAGTGTTTCAAGATTCGGTGACTTGACAGACTCATTCGATCTTGAGTCAAGCTGTGTCTTGACTCAGCTGAGTCACTCCTATTTACATTACTGACTCAGTGTCAGGCCAGATCCGACTTCTAAGAATGTGATGTGTCAGTCACAGCCAGATACGTGGACCATGTTCTGTTTCTTGTGGACCGTCTTTTAGCCGACTCTAGACCGTGGTTTGAAGACAGTGGACTTGGACTGACTAATTCAGTTCTGAGTTGAGTGGTGACTCGGCTGAGTTAACCCCTTATTTTCAATACTTATGGTGCCTAACCAGATCAGACTGGACTGAGTCATGGGGCAGCCACTTCAGTACGGTGATCATGGCCCATCCACAAATCAGGGCAATCAGCTGTGTAAAAAGAAAAAATTTGGCCCATCCACAAATCAGGGCCAATCAACCGTCTAAAACAGAAAATTTTTGGCCCATCCACAAATCAGGGCCAATCAACCATTAAAAAAAAAAAAAAAAAAAAAAAAAAGGCCCATCCACAAATCAAGGCCAATCAGCCATAAAAGGAAAAATAAAAATGAATTTTTTTGCCCATCCACAAATCAGGCCAATCAACCATAAAAGAAAACAAAAGTTTTGGCCCATCCATAAATAAGGCCAATCAGTGGTTAAAAAAAAAGGAACTTTTTGGCCAATCCATGGTCCAATCAGCCATCTAATGGCCCATCCAGAAATCATGGCCAATCAACCATATAAAAAAAATGGTCCATGCACAAATCAGGGCCAATCAGCTATTAAAAAAAGAAACAGAAATTTTTTGATCGACCCATCCCTAAATCGGGCCCAATTAGTCATTAAAAATACAAAAACAAAAATTTTAGCCCATCCACAATTCAAGGCCAATTAGTTGTGAAAGAAAAATAAAAAAAATAATTTTTTTGATGTGGGCATACACGCCTTGAAAATGGAGCCCGAGCTTTTAATTGGACAAGTATTTTTTTAGTTTTTGTATAATTAATAGTATTTTCTACAATTATAATATCACCGAGATAAGAAAGTAACTTACAGAACTTTTTATTCCATTGTGAATCAATTACAATTAAATCAAATACACAAATTCAAAATACTTAATTACATTCAAGAATTGAAGAGTATGAGAACATTAGAGTGCATAATATGATGCCTGTTTTACCCTAAATAATTGAGAACAAGGAAGGCATGAGCTTAAAAGGTGCATCTCTCGTGTGTGCGGTGTATCTAGGCTATGCTAAATAAGTTATAGGACAATCAAACATCAAATTGTTTTTTTAATGAAATTAATCAACATTGAGCTCAACAACCATTAAAAAAAAAAAAAAAAAAGCCCATTAAAGGGCCAATCAGCCATTAAATAACCCATCCACAAATCAAGGCCAACCAGCCATAAAAATAATAATAATAAATAAATAAATAAAAAGATTTTTAACCCATCCACAAATCAGGGCAGGGTTAATCAACTGTAAAAAGAAAAAAGAAAATTTTTGGCCCATCTACAGGCTAATCAGCTATCAAAAGGCCCACCCACAAGTCAGGGCCCATCCATAATCAAGGCTAATCTATATATATATATATATATATATATATATATATATATATATATATATATATATATATATATATATATATATATATATATATATATATATATTATTTTGAAGAGGAGCGGCCCACCTGCTGGAAATCACACCAATCAGATGATCCAGGACGTCCATCAGTAACTGGATTGAGCCATGGCGATCAAATTGCTCATAACGGTTATCCAAACCGTCCATTTGGTGGACCATATCCAAAAATAATCAAATCAGACCACCCACATGCTGGACTACTTTTTCTTTTTGAGTTAATAGCTTGAGACATTTACTACTTGACCCAAAATTTTCCATGGGGTATGGTACAATGCTCAAGCCGGATCTTGATAAAACAATGTTATGGCTTTCATTTTGAATTAGTGGGCCCATTATTCAGTCATTCGAACCGTTGATATGATCAGCCAATTTATGGATGACCATGTACTAAAGGGTGGGCAGGGACTAAAGGGTAAAAAACGAAAGCATAACAACGGTTCATATTGGATGAAGAAAGGCTAAACATTCCATGGCTAGGATCTTTCAATCTCTGTGATTTTTTTATTTTTTTAAATATGGGCCATCCATGCTTGGATCCACCATACCAACTTTTTGGATCACTGAACCATCTTGGGACCGGACGCGGATTGGCTGATGACCCCAACACCAGCCTCGGGGCTGGTGTCAAAGCTTTGTGGGCCCCACCATGATGTATGTGTTTTATCCACGCTGTCCATCCATTCTTCCATCTCATTTGAGGAAATGGACCCAAAAATGAGACAGATCCAAATCTCAGGTGGACCACACCACAGGAAAACAATGTTGATTGAACGTCCACCCTTAAAAACTTCCCAGGGCCCACCGTGATGTTTATTTGCCATCCAACCTGTTGATAAGGTCACACAGACCTGGATGAAGTGCAAGCACAAATATCAGCTTGATCCAAAACTTCTGTGGCCTCCAAGAAGTTTTCAACAGTGAGAATTCAATTCCCACTGTTTCCTGTGGTGTGGTCCACCTGAGATATGGATATGCCTCACTTTTGGGTCCGTGCCCTAAAAGAGGTGGAAAAATGGATGGACAGCGTGGATAAAACACATACATCATGGTGGGGCCCACACAGGGTCACTAGCCAATCCGCGTCCCATGGGACCTACTTGGACAAACAGGGCCAGAGCATATTAATTGTAGAAAGATTCGCCTGATCACCAAATAATCTCATAATCTATTAGCCCAAAAGAGATCATCTACACCCTTAAATCATAACACCTGGCCCATCTATGGTTCACATGTGACCCACACATGAGGTGGAATTGGATGATGGTTGATATACACTGCACTGTGAAATTGGATGTATGCACATATGTAACCAAAATTAAACCATCCAAATCCCACGTATGCACTTGGTGTGACAGCGCTAGATTTTCCCCTGTATCTGATCCACACCGTCCATCCATTTTTTTCAGATAATTTTAGGGCATTAACCCAAAATTGAAACACAGCCAAAGCTCAAGTGGACCACACCACAGGAAACATTAAGGATAATGACATCCACCATTGAAACCTTCCTAGGGACCATAGTGATTTTTATTTGTCATCCAACTTGTTCATAAGGTCATGGAGACATGGATGAAAGGAAAACACAATTATCAGCTTCATCCAGAACCTTCCAATAAGTTTTCAATGGTAGGCATTTGATTCCCACTGTTTCCTGTGGTTCCTGTCGTGTGGTCCACTTGAGCTTTGAATATATTTGGATTTTGGGCTTATACCTAAATTAAGCTCAACAAATGGATGAAAAGCATGGATCAGACACATACATCATAGTGGGCCCCACAAAGTATTGTCTATTCTACAAACAATATCCCTGTTTTTTCATGTTTTGGGTTTTTCAGTTCAGAGGAATCTCCAACTGAAACTGCAATGAAATAAACGTAATAAAACTATTAAATCAAAATAATAAAATGGAATTAAAAAAATCAAAATTTTATTTTAAACCTATTATTTACCAAATAATAGTTATCCTCCAATATCTTATTTTATGCGTTTCTTAACCTAACAGCATTACATTAACAAAAAAAAAAAACTACATATAAAAATAAAAATACATAATATATAATATAATTATTAGTGTCAAGCAATAAAAATACATGACGAACTTAACAATACAACTAATAAGAAAATAAGTGTTAAATATAAATTAATAATGTAGAAAAATATATAACTGGCGAGTTAGGGTCCTTCACTAGATCAATACTAATATTCAGTCATGCAAAGAAACTAGCAATTAAAATAAATAAATAAATAAACCCTACAATCACTCATACTTATACTATTGTTTTCTATTTGTACGGAGTTATTTATACATTTCATGTTGTTTTTTATTTCATACATTCCAATGGCTTGAAAGAATAGTCGTTGAGAAATGCAGGAGTGAGAATTATCGTCGTCCCATGGTGGGGGTCCATCCTTTTCATGAAAATGACACTTGTGTAGGACATTTCTATCTTTCAGACAATAAGCCCCACCAAAAAGATCAGTTGGTGAAAAAGTAATAAAGTTGGCATATTGAGTGGGCCACCCATTTGGAATCAATGGACGTAAATGGCATGACTCCATATACAAGTCTCACCAACCTTATGAGTGGGAGTGGATTTGGTGGGGGCTCACCTCATGGAGTAATGTCTAATCTACTCTCGAGCTACACACAACTAGAGAAAAGGAGAACAGCTAAAGTGGTATCAACAGTGGGTGTCCCTATCTAGCTATCTCACTATTTTCTTTGGATTGGCCCACTTGAGATTTAGATTTGCCTAGGTTTTTGGCTCACATCTTAATAAGAGGTATTGCAACTGATGGACAGAATGAACTTCACATAGATATTATGGTGGGCCCATATAGTCATGTTGAACAGAATTTGTGTGCACTAAGAGATAAAAGGGTGCCGGCTACTTTCATGGAAAAAAAAGAAGAAAAAGTTAAAATGACTAAAATACCCCTAATTGAAGGGACATGCATCAAATATGAGCATGTTTTAAATTCTCTAGTTGAGTTATTGCCGGGGTAAAAATGCTCACTTCCTACTTGTGGCTGGACCTATCCCATGTGGACCATCTTTTAGCGTTTTAAGACTCGGTGACTTGACCGACTCATTTGGTCCTTAGTCAAGCCATGTCTTGACTCAGCTGAGTCACCCCTATTTACATTACTGACTCGTAGTGTTAGGCTCCGACTGCTAATAATGTGACATGTCAGTCACAGCCAGATCTCTGCCTTGTGCCTTGTGGACCATGTATGTGTGGAGCCTTTTAATACATCAACCTTGAGCTCAATGACACTTATTTCAGCTGGCAATCGGATGATGTGTGGACTCAATTCCACGTCCATGCAAATCTTAAAGAGGTCCATTTTGGTTGTTCACACGAATGACCTGATTTGGTGGCCGGATCCAATCTCCATTGCATTGGAATTGTGGGCCATGTATGTCATAGTTTCATCTGGCAATGCAATGATCGGTTTGAATTGATCACATAACGATCATGGTGAGACCCACGCAATTGAAGAGTGTGCACAGTTTTACGGACATGCTGTAGGCAACTCTAGATAGAGTTATATTGAAAAACGACTTGGAACATAAAGGATTGAATAGTTGTAAGAAAATGGAAGATTTTACAATGGGTGGACTCTATACTACCACCACTCCAAATATGTAAGTGCATTCCCTACCCAACTCCAAACACTTGATATACAGACATATCTCTTTGGAGAACGTATCCGCTGTAAATTTTACAACACGCAGTTCATATGGTCCTTCACCGCGACCCTATTGAGAGGATAGGCCCACCTTCTGGAAATCACACTAATCATATGATCCTGGATGTACATCAGTAACTGGTATGAGCCATCGAAGCCAAAATTGCTCATCACAGTTATCCAAACTGTCGGTTTGGTGGACCATATACCAAAAAAATTCAAATCAGACCACCCACTTTCTGGACTACTTTTTTCTTTTTAGTTAATAGCTTCTGATATTTAGGACTTTTTTGGATCACTGAACCATCATGGGACCTACTTGGATAAACTACAGCTAGCACTGAATAATCTCATTATCTATTAGCCCAAAGAGATCATCTAGGCCCTTAAATCACAGCACCTGGCCCATCTATGGTTGACATGTGACCCACACATGAAGTGGAAAGCTTTAATTCTCTGGCAGAGTATGATAGTTGATATATGTGCACTGTGAAATTGGATGTATGCACATATGAAACCAAAATTAAACAACCCAAATAGCTAGTATACGCTTGGTGTGACCGCGCGAGTTTTTCCCCTTTGGAGGGAGATAAGAGGTGAGGAGCTTGTTGGACTGTACTGAGGAGCCGAACTCCTCACAGTACAATGGGGCGATGAGTACAGCAGTTTGGATTGGTGAGCGTCCTATGTGATTGATGGTATGCACAATATTCACTTTCATTGTAGCTTTTCATCATGATGTTGAGTGGAGGCATAGGTTAGAGTGGGGTGATAGCAGTACCTATGGATCCACATGGATAGCGCCTTGTTGTGAGGTTGTGCTAGTGAGGTGAATGCACTAAGGTTTTTTGGCGTCCTTGACTACGTACTCTAATTGTGATACAGTGAGTTTGCCCTTTGCTGTTGTTGATCTTGTCGTGGGGCAAAAGAGTCATGAGATGTTCCTATTCCCATTTTAATAAGCTTTGTTCGATCCAACTCTTGTTTGGGTTTGCTCGGTGAGGCCACAAGACTATTGTGCCACATTCATTTCTGTTTCAATTTTTTTTTTTTTTTGGGGGGGGGGGGGGAGACCCGAGACCAGCACTGGTGGGGTTAGTGGGTTTCGACCCGAGACCAGCAGTTGAAACACCCAGGCGTCTACCAGGTGGGTTAGTCGTTCCTACTTCAACTTGATTCCTGGATGAATGAGTGAAGTGAAGTTGGCATATGTTTAGGAGATGAGATATATTGAGTTGTTGGGATTTGCAAAGTGGAAGATTATAGAGATTTGCACCTTCTCATCAATGGTTTTTTTCATCTTGGTGGCCCATGGCCCTCTAGTGTTCGACTTAAGCCGACAAAGTATTGTCGTTCCTTTACCTTGAGGCAATCAGATTTGCCTTTTTTAGCGCTATGTTCAGATTGCTCGAAGATCGACTGACAAAAGGTTGGGACAATTGTTACCAAGTTTTGATTTTTGTGGTGGTTGTGCTATGTGTACAAATAAATACATTGCCCTCCAGGCTTTTCTTAGAAGAGTAAAATCAATGGCCTTTCATTGGCTGCCAATGTATCTAGTTCCCCACAAAAGGCCTTGGGATGGCCCATTAAGCAACCACTAATGTCGTATTTTTTATTTTGGGTAACTCAAAATTCACAGGCACCCACAAGTCTAGGAAGGGACAAGTCTAGGAATTTGATGGATGAAAAATCCACACCCCATTGCCTTTGTTGGGAAAACTGACAGCGGAAGCGGAAGCCAAAACGTGCAGAGTAATGCAAGATCAAACGAGAAACACTATGAAATCAAATCACACACAAGCATCCACCACAAGAGAATTCAAATTCACGTGGAAAAACTCCTCAAAGAATAAAAAAACTACGGCACAAAGTGATCCACTATGATTAACAGAAGATTACAGAGATTGACAGCCCACAAGTAAGGAAAAACAAAAAAACCTCAAGTTCTCTCTCACACAACTCTCTCCCTCTTCCTAACACGATTAAGAAACTTTGGACACCTTAGGATACTTGTTAACCACGATTACAACTTGCTTATATAGGCAAAGATCCAAAATTAGCAACATTTGTGCGTTGCGCAAGAAAACAGCGTTGGCGCTCGACCGGTTGGCCGACCAGTTGCCCAAACGCAAAAACTGTACAGGGAGAAATTCCACCCACGCTGCCTCAAAACCAACCAGTTGCCCGACCGGTTGAAGCCCCCTGCAGACCGGTCGGCCAACCGGTCTGGGGCACGCAGAAATCTTCCAGCGTCTTCACTGTGCAACAGGGCCAAGCCGTCAGACCGGTCGCCCGACCGGTCTAAGCACCCAATCAGGCACAAGTTTGAAGACTCTCCAACAATCTCCACAAGGCTTCAAACATCCAATCAACATCATCCTTACAATGTCATCTCATCTTCAATTATAGCTCCACCACTTCTCGTGCCACCATCGACTTTAACCTTGCACATTCACGCCCTTTTTTCACGCTTCTCATGTAGCTCTTGGGCATTTGCCACATACGAGCAACCGTGGATCTCGTTGCCGATCCTACAGCTCCACCGTGAATAGTGCTCCCGATCAATATGTAAAGATGGTCACACTCCGTGCCTTTATACACACGAGTGCCCCCTTCAACACATCACAACAACGATCGTGGCCGATAAACTATGCACCCTTTCGCCTCAAGTGCACCAAGAGAAATCGCATTCATCTTCATCTTAGAGACGTGCTTCACATCTTTCAGGACTCGTTCAACTCCATCGAACATCCTTATGCTGCACCGTACCAATACCCACAACCTTATAAGCGTAACCATCGCCCACAAACACCGATTCACCACCATGCTCCTTGTATGTCGTGAATGAACTCCTTTCAGAACAAACGTGACATGAAGCCCCTTAATCTAGGATCCACTCACTACCGTGAGATCCCTTGCCAGATACAATCAGAACTTCACAAAGATCGTCACCGTCCTCTACGGTATTGGCTCCCTCTCCAGAAGAATTTTCATACCTCTATTACTTCAACATGGGATTCTGACAATCCCCTCTCATGTGGCCCTCTTGACAACAATTCCAACACTTCACCTTAGCCTTCCCTTTGCGCCTTGGCCTTAGATCCCGATTTTGAATATCCTCCATACTTAGAACCTTTTTTCCCTCATAACCAGTGCCTCTAAGGAATAACGGGAAGCCACGTCACTGATTTTCTTTCTCATTACCTTCGATTGGAGGGCTGAGATAACGGTCTCGATGTTTATGGTTTCCCTCCCTACGCATACAGAGTCCTTGAGCTGACTCATATAAATCTGGAAGAGAATTCAACAGGATGCATGCTTGATATTCATCCTTTATCGGTTCATCGATCTCCACTAACTTGTAAACCAGCCTATTTAATGTGTTCAAGTGGTCCGTCCACTTCCGTCCCCTCAGCCATCCTAAAGGTGAACAGCTGCATCAACATGTACACGCGATTCTTTAGAGACTTCTTGGCATAAACATTCTCTAGCCTCGCCATCATTTTAGCTACATTCTTCTCCTTCATAACATGATAGAGAACATCATCCATAAGGTTTAACAGGATTGAGGTTCTAGCCTTCTTGTCGAGCCTCTTCCACTCATCATCTTTCGTAACTTCAGGTCGCTTTTCAAGAGCTTCATCAAGCCCTTGGTGAACTAGGAAGGATTCAACATTCACCTTCCATAACTCAAAGTTATTTTTTTCGGAGAACTTCTCTACCTCGAACCTTGCGCCCGATCTCATCTTCTCGTCTCAGATCCGAAATTCTACTCCACCCCAACAATAGCTCTAATACCACTTGTTGAGAAAACTTGGCAACGGAAGCGGAAGCCGAAACGTGCAGAGTAATATGAGATCAAACGAGAAACACTATGAAATCAAATCACATACAAGCATTCACCACAAGAGAATTCGAATTTACGTGGAAAAACCCCTCAACGGATAAAAACTACGGCACAAAGCGATCCATTATGATTAATAGAAGATTACAGAGATTGACAGCCCACAAGCAAGGAAAAACAAAGAAAACTCTAAGTTCTATCTCACACAATTCACTCCCCTCTTCCTAACACGATTAGGAAACCTTAGACACCTTAGGATACTTGCTAACCACGATTAAAACTTGCTTATATAGGTAAAGATCTAAAATTAGCAACATCTTACGCATCCCACACGTTGCGCAAGAAAACAGCATTAGCGCTCGACCGGTCGCCCAAATGTAAAAACTATCCAAGGAGAAATTCCACCAGCATTGCCTCAAAGCCGACCAGTCGCAGCCCCCTGTAGACCGGTCGGTCGACCGATCTAGGGGCACGTAGAATTTGTATTGTATAGTCGTAGTCTTGTAGTCGGCCCGGAATGCCTCTGTAGTCTTTCTAATGCTAATGCCTTCTTCCTTCATTCATTTTATAAGCGGTAGCTTCCGCGCCAGAAAAAAGGCCTCCTTCCCGGCCCGGAAGATCGCTTCGCTTCTGGCGACTAGCTTCTACCGCTAGCGCTTGGACTTGGAAGCAAGCTAAAGCTACCTTGAATCAATCAATGAATGAATGAAAAGGAACCTGCTGAAAAACGTATGAGCGCGCAACGGCTTTGAAGCCGTTGCTTGCTGCTTCAAAACGACTATCAATTCAGGCGCGCTAGCGCGTTTGACCTTAGTAATAAGCTTTGAAGCCAGCAAGCAAGCTTAGGCTTCAAAGCCTAAGCTTGCTTGCTTCAAAACGCTTATGACTATCTAATCAAACGCTAAAAATGAATCACTTATTTTGGCTTTTTTATCCCATATTGTAGGGTGGATCTCGAAAGATATGAAAGATCTCCCTCCAAGTCGAACATACGACTTTCATTCGAATACGGCTTTCCACAGAATTCTATATGTACCTATGAGATCGAGTATGGAATTCTGTTTACTCATTTTAAATTGAGTATCCGTTTCCCTCCTTTTCCTGCTAGGATTGGAAATCATGTATTTTACATATCCATACGATTAAGTCCTTGGGTTTCCAAAATAGTATAAAAAGAAGTGCTTCGAATCATTGCTATTTGACTCGGACCTGTTCTAAAAAAGTCGAGGTATTTCAAATTGTTTGTTGACACGGACAAAGTAAGAGAAAACGTCTGAAATGATTTCAATATTGGACCTTGGACATATAATAGTTCTGAATCAAATCTCTTTAGAAAGAAGACAGGGCCAAGCCGTCAGACCACCTCCAACGTCTTCATTGTGCAACAGGGCCAAGCTGTCAGACCGGTTGCCCGACCGGTCTGAGCACCCAATCAGGCACGAGTTTGAAGACTCTCTAACAGCCTTTACAACTTACTTTTTTACCATATGAATTTGTTTTTAGAGTTGTTCTCGGAGTTATTTGATCTCCGAGGAAGTGGAATGGGGTCACTCCTTGGACTACCATTTGAACTTCTTCCTCTTCATAGTGATCAATTTCATTGTGACACATACGGCTCCCAAATGAGAGATCTTGGATTTGTTGGGTTGGAAGTGGATGGAAGATTGAGAATTGGAGGAGTTTGGACAGGTTAACTAATAAGTGCATTGGTGAATAGGCGTGCGCATTTTGAGCAAAGGACATGAATATGCCTTGGAGGAATTGTGTCATCATGTTCACCAATCCTTTGATGCTTTGGTTATTTTGGCCATGGAGGTTGTTGCCAAGGTATCATTAGTTGTGTGCAAAGAAGGCTCGTGGGCTAATGAGCGCATGGGCATGTTTTCTGGTCACAAATATTTGTTAAGTGTTGACTGTGCGGGCTACTTTTGAGCCCAATGGTGGTCATGGGTGCTTTTGTTTTTTCTTTATATTATTTTTTTTCTAAATTTATTGCTTACAACTGAAGATATAAGGATATGTGTGTGTGTGTGTGCATGCGATCGAGGATTCTAACTTCGTCAGGTTCCTTAATTGATATATCTCCTAGTTTGGATAAACCGATCTTTAGTACATGCTTAGGGTGGTGCTTTTCGAAAGGCCATCTCGACAACAAGACTGTGGAGGTGCTTCCTAGCAGGCTTGATAGGTTTTTGCATGGTTGAGCGCTCCGATTATGTAGAAATGTAAGAGGTGATTATTGTTCCCGATTTACAAAGATAGACAATATCTAAAAGGTAAAGGAATGTAGGAAAAGAAAAATGGATAAGAACTTGAGAATTCCCAAATTTTAAATCTCATGTTTCAAGTTGAGCCTAGTTGTTAAAGTCCCTTGATATGCATTGATCCACCATACTCTAAGAGATCAAGCTTTTAGATCAAGTGGTGATTTGACATGGTATCAGAGCGGAAGTTCTTGTGTTCAAATCCCGAAAATAGCAAATATGCCATCAATATATAATCTCCCACGGGCGCCATTTATGGTGTGAGTTGTATGTCCGTTCACCCTTTCCCAATATGTTGTCGTGCGGAGTTCCAACTTGCACGTGCGGGGGAGTGTTAAAGGGCCTTTGTTACAAGGAAGGAAGGTGTGAGGCATCCTTTCCCGCTCATACAAATGTATAGTCACTATTTTATAAGATTTATGAATATTTGAGATTCTAGCTTTGGATTATTACTTGAAAACAAGTAAACGAATAAAGTAATTAATTAATAAATCAAGTCTACAATAGGAAGTGTACGAGAAAGTAAATGTAGCAACATGGTAAGAGAAATGCAATCCAAGCAATAAAAGAACCACTCAAATTAATTAAGGGCCTTCGATACTCCTTTGAGAGAGATGATTATTGGAGCTCTTAAATCTTCAACCCTACTATGTAAGATCTTCTATTAGAAGATGGAAATGTAATCTGTATATTGCGGAATAATCAGATCATCTATGCATCAACAATGGAGATTTCATACTATAATCTTAAAGGCATACCTGATAGGGAAGACATTTCTAATGTTGTCGTGTTGCCGAGAGGGTATCTTGGTCTTCCGCACCTTACACCCTCAAGACAACCTCTCAACGAGACTATGCTTTTCTCTTATGTGTAGGTGAGAAGACTAAGACATATTTATAGAGTAAAGAGCTAGAAAAGCTTACCCATCACACTTCTCCCCTCTAAGGTCTCTATACCGTAAGTTTCCATATCCAGCTTAATAACCACGTATAGGGACCACGGTTCAAGCGTCTCGTCCCAAATCTATTTGTAATGATCACAACCATAGTAGGCCCCACTGAATCGCTTAATCTAAATAATCCAACAGTTATATCTAAACCGATGATAATATGTGGCCCACCTAGTGATGTCTTATAGGAAAGTCCTAATTGGAGATGTATGTGAGCAGGGAAAGAAGAACACTAGTACTCCTTAATAAGAAAAGATGATTGGAGCTCTTCAATATGCCCTATTCTAGGACACTCTTAAACAAAACCTGTGAAAGGTTGTAGTCTTAGAGAGAGTAGAGTCCTTCACTCTTTTCTTTAAGACGACCTCACATAGTCTTTATAATTTAGAATTGTTACTATATTGTTGAAAATGAGAGAGGTGAAGAGTATTTGTAGTTGGAAGTGATGACATTTTAATTTGTGGTTAAGTGAGAGAGAAATTGGCATGTGGGTTGTTGTGATTAACTCTTAAAAGCTCTTGGACACATGACATCTCATTGGTTGTTTGGGATGATTGACTTGATAACTTGAGTAAAGTTTTAAAGGTAAAAGGGTAAAGTAATTTTCTCTTTTAGAATTTTTTTTATAATATAAGAGTCAAAAGTAGCTCATGATAAGAGAAAGGGATGATAAAAACTTTAGAAAACTGAGAAAATGATGTCATCCCAATTTCTACGTGTAATCTTTAACAAAATCTTAAAATCTGATTGATATTGATGCTAGAAAACCTAGCAACTTCTTAAGGAGAAAAGGTGCAAGCAAAAAATTGAATTTTTTTTTTTTTTTTAATCGTGTCTGGATGGCTAGGTCAATTTGGACTAGGTTAGAGGTGATTTAAGATGGGCTTATACTGGCTTATGTGAACTTTGACTGGACATGTCGTTCCTAAATTCAGTGTAAGAAATGATCGACTATTCCGTTATCAAGTGAGGTATCTACAGGCACACGGTTGTTGAGAGACTAGTGGTTACCCATTAAAATATTTCCATGAGTCATTTCTAAAATTTCCCTATGGATTTGAGGAGAAAGGAGGAGAAAGGAGGAGAAACTGGTTGCTTTATTATGTTTGGCACCATAGATTTGATGAGAAGTGGATTTGAGAGGAATCCTGGAGAACTCAAAAAGGCACTTTTAGCCCTTTTTCAATTCCCCCAAAAAAGGTGAGATTTGAAGAGAAATCATTCCCAACGTGGGACCCACCGTAATGTGTCCCTAACTATGGGACCCAACCTGATGTATATTTTCCATCCAACTTGTTGATAAGGTCATAAAGACTTAGATGAAGGGACCATACAAATTTCAGTTTAATCCAAAACATTTGTGCATCATAAAGGTTTCACTCTCCATTTTTTCTTGTTTTATGGTCCACTTTAGATGTGGATTTGCTTTATTTTTTGGATCTTGGCATAAAATGATCTGTAAAAATGGATGAATGGCATGGATTTAAAAATCGAGGCTAATACGGTGGGCATACGGTGGGATTAAAATTTACACCGTCCATTCCTTCATGTTTGATTTCTCTCCAAATCTTGACTGCCAAACAGAAAATCTGGAATTGGTAAGAACTGGATCGATGAGAATTCATATCATGGAATCCACTTCTCCTCACTTCTCCTCAAATCCATGGTGCCAAACGGGCCATAAATTTAAGTATCTACAGTGGACATTCATGTTTACCTACCATGGTTAGCATACTCACTACCATTGAACAACAAAGTCAAGGGCTCAGATCTTACAAAAACATGATCCCCCAAAAGAGTTCAAAATCCAGACAGAAGCCAACTTAAGCCCAGCCTATTACATATCTAGCTAAGATTGTGGTCCACTACTGTTATATATCCATACTTTTTCTAACACTATAACTTATCATTATTGTATTACCATAAGTAGAAAGGGTGCACATAATTACCAATTTAGGTTGGCACAATAGTGGTTTCACTGGCCAATTGATAAAGTCTCTTGTGAAATGGTGGGCTAAGGATGATCTGGAAAACGGATGGAGGTAGTGAATACATCATACATACATCAAGGTGGGCCCATGGTAAGGGCCACACCAGTCTTGAGTGAGTCCGGGGTCTCACCTAATGATCATCTGCTCCCAGAAAAGAGGCATGTACCCCGGCCTCATCCAAGACAAGCGCAGCCCTTACTGTGGGATTACCGTGGGGCCCACCTTGATGTATGGGTTATGTATCAATGCTGTCCATCCATTTTTCTAGATCATTTTACGGCATTATTCAAAAAATGTAGTAGATCCAATTATCAGGTGAACCATACCATAAGAAACAGTGGTAATTGACTGCCCTACCATTAAAACTTTCTTAGGGATCACCTTAATGTTTCCATAATGTTTATTTGCCATATCCAATCTGTTGCAAGGTCATACATAAGCCTGGATGAAGGTAAAAAAACAAATATCAGCTTGATCCAAAACTTTAGTGGCCCATTAATGGTTAATCACCACTGTTTCTTATGGTATGGTCCACCTGATAATTGGATCTGCTTCATTTTTTTTGGATAATATCCTAAAATTTTCTACGGAAACGGAAGGACAGCATTGATATATAATACATGCATCAAGGTGGGTCCCACGGTAACCCCATGGTAAGGGCCGCAACGTCTTAGGTAAGGCCAGGGTCTCACCGCATCAGGTTCTCGTGTGTGGAGAGGAGAAAGGGTTTGCATTGGCTAACCTAATCTCCACTCCCTTTCTTTTATTAACTACCATATCGTGTAGAAACCGTGTACACTACATGGGCTCAGGCTCAGGTCCATAATGTAACCTGGGTCCAATTCCACTAAAACATCACAAGGCGTATTGGGCCATGACCCAAAAGCATCAACCCACACAATGTTAAACTACTTTGAAAAACAAATCATTCATAAGATGAGAAAATTACAACATGTTGATGCATCTGAGCAAGCAGGATGACCTGAACCATTGTTAAGGAGCCGGCAGGGTAAGGGATAGGAGCGGATAATTAGGAGTTACCTGGGTAACAGCTTAGTGGGTGTTACCCCTCCCGTGGGGCCCACCTTGATGATTTGTTTATATCCATGCCGTCCATCCGCTTCTACAGCCCATTTCAGGATGGGATACAAAAAATTATGCAGACCCAAATCTCAGGTGGACCACACCACAGGAAACAGTGGTGATTGAGTGCCTAACCATTAAAAATTCCAAAGGGCCCATTGTAAGATTTTCGTATTGTTTATTTGCAATCCAACCTGTTGATCCAAAACTTTTGTGGCCCATTAAGAGTTTTTAATGGTTATTCTTCACTTTTCTATTCTTATAGTCCACTTAAGATTTGGATCTTCTTATGATTTGGGCTCGCGTCCTAAAATGAGATGGAAAAATAGATGAACAGCAGCCGATATGCAAAATATAAATTGATATGGGCTGACATGATTAGGTAACACCAATTAAGCTGTTACCCAGGTAACCCATAACTTGTGAACTTCTTAAACTTTTATAAAAGCTTTGTTGGGTAAGAGGGGTCCCTCAAAATCTATTTTCTAGCTCTTTATCCTCCTCATCAGCATTGCATAGCAAGAAATGATGCTCTCTTTGACGCAGGGAGGACGTGGTAGGTCGATCACCGTCTCCCTAACCGATAGTTTCTCGAATCCACGAGAAGAAATAAAAGATAAAAAGAAAAAATAAATTACGAATAATTGATTTATTGATAATTGAATGAATAATAACGAAATTACAATGCATATAAATAGGAAATTAAACCCTAGGTAAAGTATCAGAATCCAACTCCAACTTAAACTCCTAGAAAACGCAACTTACTATAAATAGTAAACTTACTATTTATAGAAGTCGTTCAATCCTACTAGAACTCTTGGTTTTCGGCCAAAAATAGAAAGTTTTCAAACGGCCTCAACCACGTTCTTCTACTAAATATTCTAAGCCCTTTTCATGTTGGGCACTAACTCTAAAACCATACGGATGCAAAGTTATGATCGAATTAAAACTTACTATAAATAGTAAAATTGAAAATAAACTAGCCTAATGACCGTCGATACGGTCGATTCTCGCGATTCCGGCTTGGGCAACCGGGCGTAGCGAGGGTTGGATGGCTAAAGTAGCTCGAGCTACCCCAAATTGATATATTATACGTCCCGTAACTCATTTCGGATTGTGAGATACGACCGATTTACGGTCCTGACGGTCCGGATCACTTTCGACCCCGACCGGTCTTCTTTTGCTCCATCTGGGCCATGAAATAATCAGCGACCCGTTCTACATCATCTTCCACCAATCCCATTTTCTTTTTCAAACTATTTACTTGTGCTAAAAACTTTTAAATTGTAATTAAGAGAAGAAACCATTGCTTTAGCCATGTGAATTTGATGTGGGTAGTATGATGCCGCCATAATCTCAATTTTGCTAGATTCCTAACCATGGGTGGCAATGAGCCAAGCCAGAGCCAACTTAGATTGGGCTTGGACCTATTAAATAGGTCCATGGGGTAAGATTGGGCCTTGCATGCATGGCCCAATCAAATTTTCATCTAGGCATGTGCTTATGTCATTTTAGCTTCTTCTTCTTCTTCTTTTTCCTTTTTGGGTTAGTACACACCCCATTGTTAGTACACCCACCCTCATGGTTAGTCCACCGCAATGTTAGCAACCCCCCACTTGAGAATCGATATCAAGATCTCAGTGTGTTGAAATGAGATTATCTTCACTCAGTATACCACTTGAGCTATGGATGGGGATGTCATTTTAGCATGTCCCCAATTTTATATTTACATGTGTTATATCTTACAAATATGTCATTTCAATCCTCAATTGAATTCTATAAGCCTGTTTGGTTTTCCAATTGCTGTAGTAAGTAATTATAAATAGGTAATAATTATTAACTTTTGTAATCGTATAGTTACAATCACTTACGATAGACTGTAACCAAGCTTTTGCTACACTGTTTCATTCAAAGTCACCATAAATATGGTAGTTTATGATGTGAAAACATAACAATTACAATTTATTTTACCCACTTTCTTTAAGAGTGTATTTGACTCTTATTTATAAGCTATAATTTTTATTTAAACAAACCCCTGAAGATGATAATGATGGTTAATGTACTTTGTATTTCATAGGAAATTGAAAAACCAAGTAGTGATCAATTGGTTTCATCTTGGGGTACATAATTTTTTCATAATTAATGATCCGATGGATTAAGAACATTGCATTATCATTTTTTGGGCTGGACAGGTCCCGACAAATCCAGCCCATTGCCACCCTTAATTGATGGCTCACCTAGATATCTCACACGCTTAGGGCCTGTTTGGATACAACAAAATAAGTTGCTTTTCTTGCTGATAGCAGCAGTTCAGTAACTTACTTGAGATAAGTTAGTTTGGTTAATGAAGAATTCTAATTTCTTATTTTATGAAAATCAGTCCAATACTTCAGCATTAATTTTTTGCTTTTTCACTTTTCATCCACCAACTGCAACGAGAGGTGGTGCTACGTCCATAGCTATAAACGGTGATGGTTTTTGTGGCAACTGCCCAGCCCATGTTGACCACCATGCTTGTTGGGGCATACTGTGATGTATTTGACCTGCGCCGTCTATCTGGCCTTAGATGTGAGTGGGGCTAGTATGTGAGGCAGAGCTAAGCCTCAACTGGACCGCACATCAGGAAGTAACAGTGATAATGATCACACTGTTGAAACCTCCCTAGGCCCAACATTATGTGTTTTACTCATGCCATTTATCTATTTTTCCAACTAGTTTTGGGTGGCTCACTGGGTATTGGGGCCACATGCCGTGCACATGAAATCCACACCGTCTACTCTTGTTGGTCCAGCCCAAAAACAAAACAGAATCCAATCTCAAGTAGACCGCACCTCAGGAAACAATGGTCATTGACGCTCACCATAGGTCGGCCCTAATGATGAGTGGCCCATATCCAAGGCATGTCCCGCATGATGGACGGCCCACATTAGAGGTGGGCCTCACATTTGGGACGGCCCACATTAAAGGTGGCTCCACATGATGGACAGTGGATATTGATGGTGGGCCACTTGATGGATGACCAACATTAAAGGTGGACCCTACCTAATGAACGGTGCACGTTAAAGGTCGGGTCGTAATGAAGAATGGCCCACATCCAAGGTGGGCCCCACATGATGGACTTCCCACATCAAAGGCGGAGCCCACACAATGAACAATTCACACCAAAGGTTGGTCCCAAATTATGGATGGTGGATGTGCAAGGACCAAACAAACTTGAGGGATAATTACTTAGATGTTGGAAACAAAATGCTTTTCTTGTCGGCCAAACATACTTATTTGCTAATTAAGTAGAAATCAAAATAAGTTACTTATAGGATAAGTAGCTTATCTTAAGTAACTTACCATCCAAACTGGCCCTTAACATATTTGTAAGTGCAGTCACATTAGTAGATTGTGACTTGGCTGCCACCTCCGAGCCAGACCTTGGCCATAAGCCCTACATCGATGTATGCATGATATATCCACCAGTTTATTTGTTTTGCCAGCTTATTTTATAGCATGCTCCAAAACTGAAGCTGAAATTTGTATTTACTTCATTTTTTAGACCATGCCGAAGTAGTCAGGCGAAAGCAGACGAACTCTGTGGATATAGAATGCATACGTCGAGGTGGGCCGTGCAGTCAGGTCCGGGGGTCGCAGTCAAGTCGCTCTCTCACTAGCGTTCCTTGCACGATTGGATGGGCTGTTTGTTGCAGACTCGAAGTTGTGGCCCGCATGACTCGCCACTTTTTAAGATCCCAATAAACTCTAAAAGATTAGTAACGTTTTTCTTAGTTACTAGCCTATCAATTAATGCCACGTAGCATCCACTTGAGGACATACGTGAAAAAAAAAGTGGGAGCTATTCATGCTCCGGCAGCACACAGCACTTGATACGCAGGCATATGTTACACGTCATCTGCATTAACTCATATTAAACTAACTTACGGTCCCCGAGTTACATCCCAAAATAAGTTGCACAATCCCAGCCTCTGATCCGCTGACATTTGTTGTTGAAAGAAGACCGTTGAATTCTTTCACTTTAACCGTCCAATAAAATGTCCACAAATTCAGACATTTCAAATTAGCCTAATTTTTAGTTTATGATATATCTAAACTTGTATACTTAAATTGGATGGTTTAATTTAAATTAAGTGTATGCCACCTTTGCAATTTCTATGTAACTTATAAGTGCCCGCGTATCATCAATCACACACTGCAGAGTATAAAAGTTTTTTTTTTTTTTAAAGAAAATGAAATGCTTTGATATTCTGTCAGGTGTGACTATCCGCACTCACGCATAAAGACACTGTGCACGTTGTCTGCATTTTACCCAATCTGAACCATGCAAAGCTTCCCTTTTGATCTTGACCATTGAACTAATGGCGTTCAAATGGACGGGTCAAATGCAATTATTTCAATCTGTTTCGGAGATTCGATACATCTGTAGGGTGCCAGACCATTTGGACAGTTAGGATTGAGATAATAGACGCCACGTGTAGGGTTGCAGTTCGTATGGATGGTCATAGTCTGCAACCAAATCAGATAGTCCTCTCAAAATAGATTTGAAGAAATAATATTTCATCGTGAAATGATTCGCGCGAAGAAAGATTTAAGGGCTGAAGGGTACACATTTTGATGTGTCCCACGAGTGAAAGATCGGGACCATTTATTAGGAATTCTATGTGTGGATATGCTCTTTACATTCATTGGAAAGGAGACAAGTGTACAGTAAATATAGAAAAACTTATAATTATCGATTTTCTTCAAGATGTTGACCTACCTGATGATTTATATTAGAATTATTGATTTTACAGAGTATATTCGAGGTAATAACATCCATATAGTGGCTCTGATTTCTTACATGTTTGTAAATTTTGTACTTGTGCCGTGATTCACTTACTCAATATCTATACGCGCGAATATCTAAAGAGATTCCACTCGGTTAATTCGCCATTTTCTCATCCTTTCCGCATGATGACCGGGAAGACTTCAGAGGACTCGAGTACGACGCAATGGAAGTCGCGAAGGAATTGAAAGCTCAAATAATCGCCGATTACCCCACCGTCTGCTGCTCGGTAATAATCGGCGATGGATAGCCCGATTTCAAATCCTCGGCTGTACTGGAATTCTGCGGCTGGTGGGGACTGTGGAGCCCACAGTTTCTCTGCACGTGATACAGTAGCAGCCTAGCAAGTCTGTGAGACATCCTAGCCGTACACAATGTGGGCCCTGCTGATATAGTGATCTGGCACAAAACTTAGATAGTTCACTTGAATATACGATCTACGTTTGGTCTTTTGAATGTAGACCACTAGAAACCTCTTCTAAAACCGTCCATTGCTTTTTTGCATGTGTGGCCCACCTGATGAGTTGATCGGTCTGATTTTTGGGCCAGATCTATGCATCTGGACCCACAGAATCCATTTTTCAACTGATGATAGGTCAGCAGGTGTGGAGGTGTGTGTGGGCGAGCCGCCTACCATTTAATCAGGAAGATAGTACAGCCACCTCTTCAGGCTATCAACGGGCCGGGCCTGCAATGGGTATCGGCCCGAATTTTTAACTGTTTCGGGCCGGGCCTCAGTTCGGGCCTCGACTACAGGTTAATGTACCAATCAGGTCTGTGTTGTCCCTCATGTGGATGAATAATATTTCAAATACCAAATGGATTGGATAATCCTAGCCATTAGATCCACCACCATCAAAGAGAAGGCAGAAAATAAATATATTTGGGTGTGTTTTTTTTATTATTTCTATAATAAATGGTGGTAAATTAATAATAATTATATTTCTCCACGATTTGAAAGATAAGCATTCATTAGGTGAATTGCACCTTAATTGCCTCTCCCAAATTGCCATGGGTCATATTGGAGTTCCCTACGTTGACCATCTGTTTTACCAGCTTATTGTAGGGCATGAGCTAAAAATGAGATAGCTTTGCGTCTGTAAGCAGATTGAGATACGGTCACCCGCCTCTTTTGCTTGATAGTAATAACATTTATAGTGAGAGCAGAATCCTTACTAGGGCCCACATGTTTTTTTATTATCCAACCTGGTCATAAGATCATATAGACATATAGATAGGTACAAAACACAATATTCAGCTCCATTTAAAAATTTTATGATTCCCCATTAAATTTTCAATGGTTGGCATTCAATTTCCTCTATTTCCTATAATGTGGCCCACTTCAAACATGTTATAGTTTTATTTTTGAGCTTGTGTAGTAAAATGGGCTGCTGAAATAGAATGCCAGCATGGATAAACAAGGACACAAGGACACTACGGATAGGTCACATATATGACAGTGGGCCCTACAGCTTTAGTACCCTTTTAGGCTTTTAGAGTCAAACAACTTCCACGCGCCCTACAGCTTTAATACCCTTTTAGAGTCAAGCAACTTTCACGCAACAACCTCTCAACATTAACAGAGTATTACTGTCATAAATAATTATTACTTGTTTGTACGGATTTACCATGGTAAAATTAAAAAACAAACGACCACCAAATGGCCGGATATTCAGAGGGAGGGAGGGTAGATGAAAACAGATAGACCATCATGATAAGAACTTGTAGATGGTCGGACCTGATTGTTACATTATGCTGCTTGTATGGTAGGCATAGCTTGAGGTTCCTGCATGGAAAGCTAGGTGGGGCCCACTGTGATGTTTGTGATAAATCTACTCCATTCATTTGTTTTGCCACCTCATTTTACTAGAGAAAAAAATGAGGCAAGTATGAAATTAAGGGGGCGTTTGGCATCTCTACAAATAAGAGCTTATTTGGCTAACTTCTAAAAAGAAAAAAAAAAAAGGCTTTAGACCATTTGGTAAAAGCCTAATGAAGTCTTATTTTTTTAGAAAGTAGCAAATAAGCTGCGATTTAATAAGTTGGTGAGGGGTTATTTTTTAAAACGGAGCTTATTTGGCTTAAGTAAGTAGACATTTGGACTAATTTTTAGATAAGTTTATCCTTAAACTTTTCAAGTACTTCCCATCTTACCTTCTTCTCTTCTCTTTATAATTTCTTCAAGAAAAGCCCACATGATGAACGAGCCATAGTGAAGGTGGGCCCTTGATGATAAATGACCCATTTCAAAGGTGGGCCTACATAATGCATGGTCACATCAAAGGTGAGCCCGATATGATGGATGGCTTGCTTTAAAGTGTAGCCCCACATGATGAACGATCCACATCAAGCAGGCCCTACCTGATGATGGTCCACATCAAAGGTGGGACCCACACGATGGATGGTGGACATTGTATGTGAGACCGCATGACTGAAGATTGACATTAAAGGTAGGCCCACATGATGAATGACCCCATATTGAAGGTGGGCACGGATTTCCTGCGAAAGCCTTGCGCAAGAAGTTCCTACACTGGAAACCAAGGTGGGGCCTAAAGTGATGTTTTTTGATAAATCCACCCCGTCCATCCGTTTTGGGAACTCATTTTAGGACATGAGAATAAAAATGAACTGGATCCAAGACTCAAGTGGGCCGAAAACGTGAGGATTAAACGTCCACAGTTGAAATATTTGTGGAGCCACAGGAGTTTCGAATCAGGATAATATTTATGTTTCCAGTTCATCCCAGTAGTATTGACATTATGAACAGTATGGATGTCATATAAACATCACTGTGGACCCCAGGGAGGTTTCAACGGTAGTAGTTTACCTACCCACCTTTTCCTTTAGTGAGGCCCACTTGAGTCTTGGATCCGGTTCATTTTTGCTTTCGTATCCTAAAATGAGCACCCAAAACGGAAGGACGGGGTGGATTTATCAAAATAATCACTGTGGGCCCCACCTTGGTTTCTAGCGCACAAACTTCCTGCGCAAGGCTTTCGCAAGAAATCAACGCCCATTGCAGGTTAAACCCCACATGATGGCAGTTCATAACAAAAGGTGGGACCTATATGATAGATGGTGGACATCAAAGGTGGGTCCCACATGATGGACTATCCACATCAAGTGGGCCCCACATGATAGATGGTCTACAACAAATATGAGACCCACATGATGGATGTTCCACATCAAAGGTAGGACCCACATGATGGATGGTGAACATTGAATGTGGGACCACATGATGGAAGGTTGACATTAAAGGTAGGCCTACATGATGAATGACCCATATTAAAGGTTGGGCCCCACATGATGGACTATCCTCATCAACTGGGCCCCACATGATAGTGGTCCACAACAAAGGTGGGACCCACACGATGGATGGTGGGCATCAAAGATGGGACCCTCATGATGAATGACTCATATTAAAGTGGGGCCCCACATCAAGGTGGGCCCACGTAATGAAAGGTTCACATCAAAGGTGGGCCCCACATGATAGATGACTCACATCAAAGTGTGGCCCAACATGACAGAACATGCGCATCAAGTGGGTCCCATTTGATGGACAGTCAACGTCAAAGGTGGGACCCACATGATTGATGATGGTCATTGAAGGTGGGCCCACATGATGAATGACACATAATAAAGGTGGGGCCCCACACAATGAATGGCCCAAATCAAGGTGGGCCCACATAATGGACGGAGTGGGCTTCACATGATGGATGGCCCACATAAAAGTGTGGCCCCTCATAATGGACAGTTCACATCAAGTGGGCCCCACCTAATGGACGGTCCTACATCCAAGGTCTCTCATGATGGATGGCCCATATCCAAAGTGGGTCGTATGATGGATGATCCACATAGAAGATGCACCCCACATGATAAATGGTGGATATCAAAAGTGGCCCCCACATGATGGACAATCTACTTCAAAGGTAAGGCCCACACTATGGACACATCAAATTTGAAGTCCACATGATGGGTGATGGGTAGTGGACATTGAGGGTCCCACATAAAGAATAATTAGGAATGATGTTGGGCCCCACATGATGGACGGTCTGCCAAAACAACCATTTGGATTGCTCTTATATTAAAGTTGTTGTAATCTTTAAAAATGACATCAACTACCCTTAAAAAAAAGCTATCATTTGAAAGTTTTACCAAACGTGCTTATTTCAAACAAGAGCCTTTTTATTTTTTTTTTTTTTTTATTTTTTTTTTTTTTTTTTTTTAGATTTGACCAAACGAGCTTATTTAAAACAGAGCTAAAACAAAAGGGACTTATTGGAGTAGCTCTTATTCAAAAAGCTCTTATTGAATTAGAGTAGAGATGCCAAACGAGCCGTAAGTGGGCTACTTAACTAAAATGGTATGAAGGAACTACCTATCATTGAAACCTACGTCGACCAGTGATGTTGATATGACATTCAAACGATTCATAAGGTCATTATCATTTGGATAAACAGAAAGCATAAAAATATTAGCCTAATCCAAAACTTTTGTGGCCCATGAATGTTTTAATGGTGAGTGTTCAATCGCCACTATTTCCTTGTCATGTGGCCCCCTTGAATTTTAGATCTACCTCATTTTTTTGTTTCAAATTTTAAAATGAGGTGGAAAAACGGATGGACTGGGTGGATTTCTCACAAATATCACATTGGGCTCCTCCTAGCTTCCAAATGCTGGAACTTCCTCCGCTGGTTTGCAGGCAATCCACATCGTAGCTATTAGGGCTCTCAATGGGTTGAATCTGATTCCAAGTCCAAAAATATGTAGACGGATTCGGATCAGATTCAGATCTAACTTGGATCCAAAAGGTGATATCCATATCCAATCCATTTATAAATAGCCATATCCATTTTCGATCCAAAATGCATATAACCATCAGATTCGAATTGGATTTAGGTCCGAATCCACCCCATCACAAATTCAAAAATATATATAACATAATATATTTAATTTAGTAGCAAAATGATACAAATCCCACTATTTATTGTGATATGGTTGACCTGAGATTGGCATATGTCTCAATTTCGAGACTTGGCCTAAAATAATCTGGAAAACGGATGGCCGACATGGATATAACATATACAGTAAGGTGGCAATTTGGATTTGGATCGAATTCAATTGGATCTGGCTCCAAGTCCGAAAATTTATAAACGGATTTGGATCAAATTTGGATCTATTTTTGTGAATCTAAATCTGGTCCATTTAATTAATCGGACCTATTTTAATATCCAAATCCGCATTATATGGATTCAGATAAAATTCGATCTCGGATCTGACCCGCTCCATTGAGAGCCCTAGTAGCTATATCGTATCTAGTTCTTCCACATCTTTGGGGGAATAATAGTTGAAAAAGCATTGATTTGTAATGTATTTGTAACATTGTCAGACCTATTTATTTATGTAGCCCGCCGGACACTGTTTGGATTTTTGCTAGATCAAAATACCTCTCTGCCACACCTCTCATGTAGCAGCAGCTTTTTGTGGAATTCGAGAGGGCCTTTTGAGAATTAGGTGTGGGCCCCACAAAATCAACTGTTGGGGTCATCCCTTAGCCGATCTAATTCATTCATTTTAATCAGACATCCGTGAACCCACAAAAAATTCATTTTAAAAAAATTGCAGCTTTCTTATGGCCCACACCTATGTTAATATTGTAAGTTAATTTTGAACTGTTTTCTCTAGTGTGGTCCATTCGTGATGAGTTTTGCCCTCAAATTGGATAGGTGGCATGAAATTAAAACCCTTTTCATATGGATGGCTTAGATTTGCTCCAAGATTATCCAGTGGAGCCCACATGAGACGTGGGATAGGTTCAATAGATGGATCCCTTGTATGGGAAAGGTCATTTGGTCATTTTCTTTGTTTCTTCTTCTTCTTCTTCTTTTTTCGGGAGGGGACCATTTAGCTATTAGGATCGTTGCCACCTCCATGGGATCCACTCTGGCGAGCTTTTAACTTGCATCTGGTGTCATTCCCTCCATTCTAGTGAGTTTCTAAGTGTTTTTTTTTTTTTTAAGTTAACTATCATAACTCCATGAAGATTGCAGATTCCACCAAAGTGGGGCTATTTTTTAGTAATCAAGTGGTGTCCAAATGAGGTTATTAAAAAATCATCTGAAAGTTCATCAAATTATATTTTTATCAAGTACAAGATCACCCAAATTGGACATGTAACAAGGGAGTTATGATCGTTTTCATTAGATCTGCGAATGACGGAGTATCGACGAATAATAGTGATTTTAGGCCCACTTTTAGGCATTCAAGTGGTGTCCAAATGAGATTATTCTAAATTCATCTGAAAGTTTATTAAATTATCTTTCCAACGAGTACAAGATCACTCAAATCAAACATGTAACGAGAGAGTTATGATTGTTTTCATCGGATCTACGAACAACGTAGTATTTATGTACGATAGTGGTTTTGGGCCTACTTTTAGGCAATCAAGTAGTATCCAAATAAGATGATTCTAAATACATCTGAAAGTTTATCAAATTTCTTTCCAACAAACATAAGGTCACCCAAATTGGACATATAATGAGGGAGTTATGATCGTTTTCGTGACTGTCAGCTATCAACGAGTATAAGATCCAAAAAATTATGTACATCCAAATCTCAGGTGGACTATAATAATGTAAGTAGTGGTACTCAACTATTAAAAACTTATCATGGGCCACAAAACCTTTGGATCGAGCTTATATTTGTGTGGTCTCTTCATCTAGGTCTTTGTGACCTTGTCATTACGTTGGATGGAAAATAAACATTCCAGTGGCCGCCATGAAGTTTTTAATGGTGGGATTCAATCACTATTGTTTCATGTGGTCTAGTCCACCGTAAGATTTGGATCTACTTCATTTTTGGGACCATGCCCTAAAAAAAGCTTTCAAAATGTATGGACAGTGTAGATGTAAGGCACATACATCACAGTGGCCCCACAGTTGGGGATCCACCCAAACTATTCCCATGTATCCCTCATTGTGGGACCCAACATGATGTATATCTCACATCCATGCCGTCCATCCGTTTTCAAAGCTCAGTTTAGGACATAATCCAAAAAATGAAGAAGATGCATATCCCAAGTGGAGCATAGCACAGGAAATAGTTGTGATTAAATACCCACCATTAAAAAATTCTAAGGTCACATGAATCTTTATTCACCATTCAACTTGTTGATAAGGTCATAAAGACCTGAATACATCCTGATCCATAGCTCAAGTGGTAGATTGAGTGAAGATAGCCTCGTTTCAACGCTGGGTCATGGTATCCATTCCCATAGTAGTGGTGGCTAACATCGTGATGTGACTAACATGGGGTGGGTGGGTGTACTAACAATGGGGTGGGTGTACTAACAATGGGGTCATAAAGACCTGAATGAAGGGTGTTGTGATGTGACTAACAAGGGTGGGTGGGTGTGCTAACAATGGGGTGTGTGAACTAAAAAAGAAAAGGTCATAAAGACTTGGATGAAGGGACCACACAAATATCAGATTGATCCAAAACTTTTATGCATCATACAAGCCCCTCCACATTTTCATGTTATATGGTCCCCATGAGATATGAATCTGCTTTATTTTTAGAATCCTGCCATAAAATGATCAGTAAAAATGGATGGATGGTGAGATCAAAATCCAAAGTATATGTGAGCATACAGTGGGATTAAAATCTACACTGTCCATTCCCTCTTATGTGACTTCTCTCCAAGTACTAGCTGCCAAACAGAAAATCTGAAATTTATAAGAATTGGAATTGAGATAATTCATATATGGATTCTACTTCTCATCACTTCCTCTCATATATGGGTGCCAGACAAGCCCAAGTTTCGCATGTACTACCTATTGAATACGTGATCCTTGATCTCCAGCTAATCTTGCAATTAGCTGGAGTAGCTCAGATGGTTAGAGCGTGTGGCTGTTAACCACAAGGTCGAAGGTTCAAGCCCTTCCTCTAGCGTGTTATTCCATCTAAACCATCCAAATTGTGGTTCCATTGCTTTGTGTCCAAACGTTGCCCAGTTGAGGAGTGGACTAGGGTTTTTTTTTTTTTTTTTTTTTTCTTTCTGCCAAGACATTTATATGGTGAGACATGCCTGATGAGCGGCTTGGATCATGCACATGAACTTCCAGCCACCACGCAGTGGATGGACCCCACCTTGATAGGACAACCTTCCGTTGGCCTGCTACGCGGTTTTTTTTTAGAAATACAACTGTGGTCATACAACTGAAAAGGGCAAAAGATTGAACGGCAAGGATCAACCAATCGTGGAGAAAAATATCCGAGCTGGAAGACAAATGACCCTTCAACACATGATTCTATTGATTGATAGTCGAGAAAGAAATTATAACTGCTGTCCACATCTAACTGAAAAAAAAGGTCCATATGATTTACAGACAAGATCTTATAATATAATCCAGGGTGAGGTGGAGTACCCATCAACGGTTTGGATCATTGGAACAATGGACCGACCGGAAGAATGAAGATCGGTCGGACCAGCTCGGGCTAGTTGCAGATGGACCAGCTTAAAATGAAGAATCCAAACATCGGAGGACGTTTGAGCCTTTCAAATGGGGGAGTGGATTAGTTCAGATCACATCGGATAACACCAAGTTTGTCAGGCGCTATGTGGTGTCATTTCATTGGCCTCGTCCAATATGGTTGAGCTGGTGGCCCCTCTCTTGAGGAGCATTTGGCGGGCCAATGAAATGACACCATGTCACAGCTTGATGTAACTTGGTGTACCATCAACCTAATCCCAATCACTCCATTCAAATTGGGATGTAATTTTTTTTTTTTTTTTTCTGTTAATACACCCACCCCAATTGTTTGCTGGAGTGTTAGTCACCCCCCACTTGAGAATCGATGCCAAGACAGAGGTTATCTTCACTCAGTCTACCACTTGAGTAATGGATCAAGGGTGTGGGATGTAGGTTATGTAGTTCACTAGAAAAGCTTCATTATGTAAGGATTATATGGGGTCCACCTTTATATATGTGTTTTATCCATAGTGTCCATCCATATTTCCAGCACATTTTAGTGTCGGAGCCCAAAATTAAACCATGTCCAAAGCTCAGGTGAACTACACTACAGGAAACATGGGGGATGATGCAATTGTGCACCCTTGAAACCTTCCTCCAGACACAATGATATTTACTTGTCATCCAACTTGCTCATAAGGTCAGATAGCATTGCTAAGGAAAAACATAAATATTATCTTGATCCAAAACTTCTATAGCCCTCAAAAGTTTTCAACAATAGGCATTTAATCCCTACCATTGTCTCTAGTGTGGGGCACTTGAGATTTGAATATGCTTCAATTTTGACCTAAAATGAGCTAGCAATGGATGAACACCATGGATAAAACTAATAGTAATAATCTATTTTCCGAATCTATCACATCATGAGTTTAAGGCATGCACCTAAAAATTAAAGCATATTCAAAGCCCAAGCGTACCACAAAAACAGCAGCAGCAGCAACCACAGCAGTAATGGATGGATAATAATTTCTGCAAAACATTCATAAGGCCCACAATGATGTTTATTTGTCATCTAACCTGTTGGTATGGTTCCGTAGGCCAGGATGAAGGGATATCCAAAACTTTTGTGCCCCAAGAAGTTATCATCAATAGGTGTTCAATTCCTGCTATTTCCTATTATGTGGTCCACTTGAGATTTCGATATACTTCAATTTTGAGCTCATGCATTAAAATGAACTGGCAAAATGAATGAACAGGGCAGATAAAACACATAAATCCCAGTGACTACAGAGTCCTTACACCATGTGACTAACTCACCACGCAATCAAGTCCTTCAGATGGGAAGGAAAGAAGGTAAGAGGCACATGGTAGACTGTAGAGGCATCTCTCTACGGTAGATATGTCAGGGAGAAGTATCAATCGGGCCATCCATTTACGGGGATGCAGTACGGATGGCTCATGTTTCAACAAATAAAATCTATCAGATAATCCTATCACCTAATCTCTGGCCCTCAAATCGACAACCTAAACTGAAAAATGACAGGTAGGATCGTCCAATGCTTTTAATTTTTGAAATATAAGCCATCCATCCTATGACCCACTAAATGGATGGACCCGATCTATAGATCACCCTGCCAGGTATAGTAAGAAAAGATATGGATATTTATGTCTACCTTCTTCAGTTTCTTCCGCTCTGCTTGATTCGCAGGTCGTCAGTACAAAATTTCCTTATTGGACGTACGCGCCTGGACCACCAAATGAACCGTCTCTATCCGGCACGTGTCATGGGGGATGTGTGGACAAAAAATGCTTACAGACACTGCCAAAGAGATTCACGTGAACAACGCAGACGTGCATGCAAAGTGCCTGGTGGGGTCCATTTTGAGCTTGCCCTGACACAAAAGGACTCGGATTCGGTAGTGACCTTCGGCCCTCACCATGATTTATGTGTCTTACCGGTGCTGTCCATCCATTTCCCCATTTCCCCAGCTCATTTTAGAGCGTGGGCCCAAAAATAAAACAGATTAAAAATCTCATGTGGACCACACCATAAGAAACAGTGGTGATTGAACTCCAACCATTAAAAAAATTCTTGGGGGCCACAAAAGTTTTGGATCTCCCTTTATTCTAGTTTGTGTGACCTAATCAACAGGTTGGATGACAATACGAATTATAGTAGTTCCATTTTTCCAGCTCAATTTTTGGCATGAGCCCCTAAAACGAGGTAGACCAAAAGCTTAAGTGGACTATATCATAAGAAACAGTGATGATTGAACTGTCACTATTAAAAATTTATTGGAGGCCACAAAAGTTTTGGATCAAGCTGATATATAGGTTTCTCTTCATCCAGGTTTGTGTGACTTAATTGACGAGTTTGATAGAAAACAAACATCATAGTGGGCCTGTAGAAAGTTTTTAATAGTAGGTGTTCAATCACCACAATTTCCTGTGATGTAGTCCACCTGAGACCTACATCTGCTTCAATTTTGGACTTATGACTTAAAATGCACAGGCAAAATGGATAGATAGCAGTATGAAAGGGCATATATCATGGTGGGTCTAACGTAACTTTTCTAGCACCCACCAACACTGAAGTGGGCACTGGAGGAGTCACTACCAAATCTAAGTCTGACCCAAAAGTTAGATTCTCTGCTTATCAAAGCCATATTCAAAAAAAATAGAAGAATAGAAAAATTGAACACTTACTGAGTTTTACCCACAGAGGTGAGGTGACGAGGCTTGATTGGATGAAAGTTACTGTTAGAGATGAAAGCCCAGTCAAGTAACATGCTCAACTGAATAACTTTTCGAACCTGTTTTATGTGGTCTATGACAATGACTTGTTATCCAATCAAATCTCACCACATGATGCTTGTACGGAGTTTGATAGGGCAAAAAGTGAATGGCTAGTAATGAAAGAAGGTAAGAGCTCCACACAGAGAGATATGCCATCTGAAAATGGTAGAACCATCTCTCATAGCTCACATGGCAGTGTATTACATCAATATAGACGCCACCCCTTCCCCCAACATCCTCTATTTTTGGCAGTTGTGAATTTAGGATTTGCAAAGGTAGAGTCATTTATTACCCATGAAAATTCTGAATTTCAATGTAAAGTGGTTCAAAATGTAGAATTTTCACCCTTTAATTCTAAGGGAGATCCTAGCATCGAAAAATTGAATTTTTTGAGTTATTTTCAACCACAATAAGTACCATATCCTTCTTTGGTAAGGTATTCATATCCATTCTTTGCACTAAATGTTTTCACTTGCATTCACATTATAATGATGAGATATTATAAAAATAAAGTCAATGCAATTTTTATGTGGATCATACTATAAAAAAGGAAATTAACAATCACCTGTAAAGAAATTTACATAGCAGTATTAAATATGAACCATAGTGCCTGTGACCCTATGGCTATGTGGGAGATGCATAAGAATTTCAACATGAGGTCATGGGTTCAAGAGCCGTTTTGATATGAGTGTGCAAGCATGTGTTGGACGTGTGAGTGTGTATGGTAACAAAAACATGAAATTAGTGAGCCATTTTTTAGCTCGCAAGAAACT
This sequence comes from Liriodendron chinense, assembly GCA_003013855.2. NCBI lineage: Eukaryota > Viridiplantae > Streptophyta > Magnoliopsida > Magnoliales > Magnoliaceae > Liriodendron > Liriodendron chinense. Next base: position 153,981 of record ML058380.1, read on the forward strand.
TGGAATTGCCTTATTTTGAGATAGGATTGCATATTTGCATGCAATGATCGTCTTATATTGCAGATGTATTTTTTATTTAGAATATTTGAGGACATTTAATTTACCATACACATTACTTAGAATATGCTATAAAATAATTTCAAGAACTAGGAATAAAAATCCAAGCTACCAATACAATTTTTGAACCCAAAGATCTTGAAAATCTATATTGCTAAACAAAATTGAAATCGTAAGTTGCAGATCCAAGATTTCAATTCTATGCTCCCAAACAAGTCTCCATGGATTGCCAATGTTTTAACAATCAATGCTATAAGACAATTCTACCTATCAATTTTGGACATGGATAGTATCAATATTGGTACATGCATGTGGAGAAGTTTGATGAGACCTCAGGCCACTATTAGTGATGGAGATAATTCAATCTAGTATGTGTTGGCTAGTCTCATTTTTCATCATCCAATCAAATTTCGTAGTGGTGCTGATGGGTAGCAGTACCGGCAATTTTCTCACATTGTATTTCAATCATTCTGATTTTCATTTACCACCTTTGCTGTGATGGCCACTGATTAGATGGAGACGATCATCCCATATATGTATGTATACTTTGAACCATTTGGCATCCACGGACAACTACATGGACGGTCCCAAACGATTAGGTCGCCCTGCCACATGTTCCATGGAAAGATGGCTGCACCAAATTATGGTTCTAGGGCCTCTATTGTACGTGGATCAGCTGCTCCCCCAAGTTCAACCAGGTGGGTGCGACCCTGACCATGGGGTCCCACATTGACGTATGCATTATATATCCATGTGGTCCATTGGTTTTGTCAGTTTATTTTATGGTATAATTCATTAAAATGAAGTAGATATAAATCTCAAGCGGACCACACCATAGGAAACAATGATCAGTGAACGCGCACCATTAAAAAGTTCCTAGGGTCGACCACACAGGCCGGACGAAGGGAAAGCATGAATAGCAGCTTGGTCCAAAAGTTTTGTGCCTTAAATCTACACCTGTCCAACCATTGTGAAAGCTTATTTTAAGGCATGATCCCAAAAACGAAGCTGACTCAAATCTTAGGTGGACCACACCCTAGGAAACAGTCGTGATTGAATCCCCACCATTAAAATCTTCATGGATTCCACCTGAATGTTTATTTGCCATCCAACCTGTTGATAAGGTCACAAATACCTAGATGAAGAGACCAAACAAATATCATCTTAATCCAAGGCTTTTGTGGCCCACAAGAAGTTTAATGGTCATTCACCACTGTTTCATGTACTATGGTCCATCTGGGATTTGCAACTGCTTCAATTTTTGGATCATCACCTAAAATGAGCTTTCAATACGGATGGACGGCGTGGATGTAGTCACAGTCATCACAGTGGCCCCACAGTCAGGGTCCCACCCACCTCGTGCTATTTACAACTGAACCGAAACCATTTCGTTACATGCCAGCAATTTAAACGGTAATCGATTGTTTCAACCTGGATGAACTTTGGTCTGATCGACGGTCTGATCACCTACTAATTCCGAGATGTTTACGAAGCCCACACGTGTGTGAAGCTTTCCCATCTACACGCATGTGACTATCCAATACGTCACACATGTGCACTATCCGAGCTTTACACCACGTGGACCAACCTGATTAGATCTGTTATCTCAATCATCAGACTGTTGAACTCTACATGTGATCCAAACCATTAAAAATAAATGGACGGCTAAATCAAATTTTCCTAACCATCGATTTTTTTGCAAACTAACTCAACTAAAATATCTGAATTTTAAACCATATTATCTAAACAGTTCCGTGCACCTTATGAAAGGATCAGATCTATAACATGTGTGTAAAATTGGCACGTGTGCTTGAGTGTAGGTCGTAAGGGCTCCATACGCGTGTGGGCTTTGACACGCCTCCCCTCCTCTGTACTTCCTCGTCCGTACTCTCCGTCCCCCCACCTCTCATCGTAATCCCCAGCGATTCATTCAATTCCTCGCCCGGAGGAAAACACCCACTCGCTCGAGTACTCTTTTCTAGTATGGAAATGCAATCTCTTCACAAGTGTAACCAGAGCTTAAATATGCAACATCTGAGCCGTTCAGTCGATCTCCATTATTTAATTTTCATACCTCAAACGAGTCCGATCAGATCATCAGGTGGCCCACTTTGCCTTTCCAATCTTGATCGTTGGTCAATTTCTCTGAACCGTTCGTTTTTTGGGTGAGATGTGGACCACCTAAATCCTAATGATAGTATTAAACTGATTTTGAGAAGGGCACTACTCAAGTGTGGGAGTCACCTGGTGAACGGCTAGGATATCAGACACGTGCGCCAACTTCCGCACGTGTGAGGCGAGTGCAACTTGTATTTCTCAACCTTCTTACTATAAATGTCGCCGTCCTCCCCACGCTATCTCCGGAGACCACCGCATTTTTCCATAACCAGCAAAAAAGAAGAGAGAGAGAGAGAGAGAGAGAGAGAGAGAGAGAGAGAGAAGCTGAGCTAGGGTTAGGTTTCCAAAAACCAAAACCTTGGAAATCCTTCTATTTTCATCGAATTTCTGCAGAGATTCTCACCTTCTCTTGCTATTTCAGCTCTTGGATTCCTCTTCCAGCTGTTTCACGGGTTGGATTAGGTTTCAGGTGCCAGAGCCTTGAAATTCGCTGGCCTGATACTAATTTTGGAAAGGAAAGTTCTAGGGCTGAAGAAAATGGCGTTTTTTAAGCTCTTTTGGGGCGAGGAGCGTGGAAGATGTGTGTTTTGGAGGAGGTGATGGCGATTTGAAGGGAATTCAAGAGATTGAAGAGTTTAGAGAGGTATTGATGATCTTGAATTTTGTAGATTTCTGCTGGTAAAATTATTATATATTCTGTGATTTTAAGGGAAATCAAGTTTGGTTTTTGGAATTATCACTGATTGAATCTCAGCATTTGGATATACGTAGAGGAAATTTGGGTTCATTTTCTGAGTAATTTTCACTTGGTCAGATTTAGTTTTAGCTTAAACAACTGTTTTCTGTAATTTCAATGGAGATTGCAAGTTTGAGGTTTGAAGCAGCAATGAGCTTGAATTGCTTAATTTCATTTGTTTTGTGCTAAGCTTCTTCTTCTTCTTCTCCTCTCTTTTTTTTTTTTTTGGATATCGAGGAAAAATGAGTTTGTTTTGTTAGTAATTATAGTGGAGAAATGCTCCAATGCTCTCAGAGCACTATAACTTTTAGCGCTCCTAGTGGCATCAGTTCACTTGGACAGTCCAATCAATTGATCTGAACTGTCTATTAAGTCCAGAACACAATTCATAGGCTATGGTGCGAAAATCTCACTGATCGGATGATCTAATGAATCCTTGATTTGGCATTATTTTTATAGTCATCCTTTTCTAAGCCATGGCTGGGATGGTTACAGTTGCCTAACAAAAGTTATTCTTCAGAATCATATGCAATCCGTGGTTGTTTTGTGAAATAGATTGATCAAATTGTTGATTGAACATATTTTTGTGCAAATGATCTCAACTGTCCATATTGAAGGCCATTGATCCAATGGTTAATAGTTGTCAGATTGGTGTGATGTTCGCATGGTAGCCCATGGACGTGTGTTGGACTAATCAAACAGTCTAGACTCTGGATCAATGGATTGGACTAAGTTTCCCAATGCAACTAAGAGCACTGTAACTTATAGTGCTCTAAGAGCATGGAATATTTTTCATTTACTGGATTTTTCGATCTTCTTTGAGGAAGTTTTAGTTCTTTTTCTGAGTAATTTGTTAGTTGACCTTTTTTTCTGTACAAAAATCTGTTCCCTGTAATTTAAGTAAATAATCCGTATGATTTTTTTTTTTTTTTTGAGAATTTTTTGTTTTTGTGAGTAATGAGCTTGGTTATTATTAATGGTTGATATGAAGGTGATAACACTTACTAAAATTTAAATCGTCCGAATCGTAGGTCCCAATTTAGATGGCTCCGTAAAACGAATACTACACTGATTCGATTTTGTAATTGGTTGGTTAGTAGACATTTTATGGACAGTCGAAATGAGAAAGTAGCGAATTGTCCAAATTCTACGAATTTGTTGCCATTCAGATATTAGGACTGCTCAATGAATCTGTTTTTTGGATGATGACCCATCTCAGGTCCCACAAATTAGATGTGGATGAAGGACGGTTGATTTCATTATTCTTTATAGTTTATACTGTGGCAGTGTATGATGGTTGATATGAAGGCACTAACACTCAACTAGAGAACATTAAATCGTAAAGTGAACACTACACTTTAGATGGTTCCAACTTAGGTGGCTCGTAAAGTGAACACTACACTGATTTGATTTCCTAACCAGTGGATTGGTGGATATTTAGTGGACGGTCCAATTGCAAAATAGACAATTGTCCAAATTCTACAAATAAATTCCTGTCAATCAGAGGTTAGGACGGCTTATATCAGTCTGGTTTTTGGATGATCGCCTAACTATGTTTGTCCTACAATTTGGACATAGGATGGTTGATTTCATTATTTTTTTTAATACTTTGGCAGCGTATGATGGTCGATATGAAGGCACGAACACTTGACTAGAGTTAACTTCAAATCATCCAAATCATGGGTCCTAGTTTATATGGCTCATAAAGTGAATACTAGATTGCTTTGGCGGATTTGTAGACATTTAGTGGATTGTTGAAATGAAAAATAGACAATTGTCCAAATTATACGAATAAATTGCCATCAATCAGAGGTTAGGACAGCTTGATCAATCTGATTTTTGGATGATGGCCTACCTATGCGGGTCTTGCAATTTGACATATCCTTTTTATACTCTTGCAGTGTATGATGGTTGATATGAAGGCACCAACACTTGCTAGAGTTTCTTTAAATCATCCAAATCATGGGTCCCAATTTAGATGGTTTGTAACGTACATACAAGATTTTCTTGATTTCCTATCTTGGGGATTGGTAGACATTTAATGAACGGTCAAAGTGGAAAGTAGACAATTGTCCAAAATCTATGAATAATTTGCCATCAACCAGAGGATAGCACTGCTCAATCAATCTAGTTTTTTTTTTTATTTTTTATGATGGCCTACCTATGCAGGTCCTGCAATTTTGATGTTTTTGTTTGGGTTAATGCGCCAGTCGTCACTTTCTGAATGCCCGCATATCAACCATCACACTCTAACAGAGTATCAAATAGCTGCTCTTTAGGTTTTCATTGTGTTTCAATTCGACGTTAATAAATGTATTATGGTATATCTTTAGGACATTTGAGTCTGTTTTCTGATTACTTATGTGTAAAATGTTGTTTTCACTGCATGTACTTTCCAAGTGTTTGTCACCTGCAACTAATTTGTTGGTACTACTTTTCTGAAATCTCATTCTTAGCAGCTTAATTGCTTCAGAAGATGCCCTTGTATTCTTACTATTGGGACTCATTAATGTTATATAATGACTTAGATTGATCACATATCCACTTGCTGTAATTGCTTGACAAATTATATGTGGTGTCTGGTCTGGATCTACAACAGGGTACTGAGTAAGTTATTCCATGGATTCCCAAACAGTCCAGCACTTTGTTCGGTTCTGGACCAAGGTATCCCAAAACGGTTACGATACGGCCGTATCGGCCGATACGTAAAGGAAACGGTGGTGGCCGTTACGCGTTACGGGATCGTAACGGCCGTTACAGAAAAAATAGGCCGTTACGGGACCGTTACAGCCCTGTAACGGACCGTTACAGCCCCGTAACGGTCCCGTAACAGTCATGTAACGGTCCCGTAACGGTCATGTAACTGTTTTCTTCAGAAAATAAAAAGGGGCCGTATCGGCCGATACTGGGGTCCGTAACGGCCGTTACGGCCCGTATCGTAACGGTAACGGTGGTGGCCGTTACGGCCACCGTTACCGTTATGGAACACCTTGTTCTGGACCCACGTAAGATGTGTATGTCCCATCTTTTCTTCTAAACGAGAGCCTGGGGGAAATTGGGCATCTTTCCCTTCATTATTAGTGTTGCCCATTGCATAAAACTAATTACAGCATGCACTGGTTTAAATTGGTACCTAAATTTATATAGGCATTACTGATCCAAATGAAGTTATGTGATTGTTTTGAGAATTCTATAGTTGCATTTGCATGCATTTTTATGACTCTATATACTAAATGGTTCATAAACTTTGGTTGCTGTTTTTAGACTTTTGATTTAGAGTTGGATCTTCTTGATGATCTTGCAGTTTTTTCTTTTATCTAACAAATGATCCTAAACTTATGGCATACTTATTTGCCTGCACAATGGTATCTTGCAGCCTGTTCAACATGTACCATGCCAAGAAGTTTTCAACTGTGGCCTTAGTACCTCATAAGGCCCAGAGTGCTGAGAAACTTGCAAATGTTGGAGTTTTGGGGGGATCTACAATAAACAACCCACCTGTGTCTGGGGGAAGTGGAAAGCAACGGTTACGGTGGACTTCGGATCTCCATGACCGCTTTGTTGACGCCATAACGCAACTTGGAGGACCAGAGAGTGGGTTATTCTCTATTAAGTAATGAAACTGTATTGCTGTTTTAGTGCTGATAAAATAAAACAGGATCATAACTGGACTAGACAGACACAGATTCACACCTTGCAAGCTGTACCAATTAAGTGGCCATGATTTCTCCTTAGGACTTGGCCAGTTTGGTTCACCACTGGAAATTGGAAAATTAAACCCTTGTAACATGTGGTCCAGCATCTGTCCCTGGAATCCACTGCTGGACCAAATATTTCAGGTGAAAATAAATATAGGAGAATCTATGGTTATTTCTGCAGTGTCATAGAATGAACATTGTGTAATCAATAAAACATAAGATGCATACTTAAAGAGGGAACTTCTTATATGAAGCCTCAATTGATTTAAAAAAAAAAAACAATTCCATAATATGAAGAACGGTATTTGATAGCTGTGTTTCTCATGGGAACTTGAAAGTGTTCCTCCATTCACTGTTCTCAGTTTAGTAAAGCGGAATGTTTTCAATATGATTTATTGTCATGTACTGCTGTATGTTTATTGAAATTGCTCTCTTTATCTCAAAATGGAACAATAATCTTTGAGAATTTGTGTTATTATTTGGATATGTGGTGTTATAAACCATGACGTGGTAGTTTACTTAACGGGCCCAGAATGCAGGTAGGCTGACCTTTGACAAGAAATGAGATGTCCAGGACCTACCCAAATGTGACCCATTGCCACCCCTAGATATAGCCGGCATAGATCGTCGTCAGACAAAATGACTATTGAACCAAAGTTATGCCTCTCTAAAGCCATCGTCATTATGCACCCACTGAATTAAGATTCCCATTCTAGTCCAAAATTTCCTCAGTCGTGCATCTCTCTTCTTGCATTTCAATGGCTTGGATTTGTTTATTCCTAATCCTTCAATGAGCTTTCACCTGTCTTTGAAAATGTTTGAGCAATAGTTGACCACATTTCACTTCGCACTTTTGTGCTTCATTGGCATCTAGAATTCATTTCACACTTTCAGAATCCACAATCTGATAACGGGCTTATTTTGACTTTGATCTCTGCTTTTGGGCCCCAGAAGATTAATTTGACTAGCACTTAATCACTTTTACCTGATTTGACTAGGCACCTTCTTGGGCTTGCAGATTTTATCCCATGGTTCCAAATATCTGTATTGTATGGACCAGGGGTGCATTGTATCCATTTTGTCAAAGGCAAGACCCCAAACGGAGGTGAAGCGGTCTGAACCAAAAATTGGTGGCTGTATTGGCTGATACAGGCCATATCTGTACCTATACATCCACTCCATTTTCGTTGCTGAACGGTACTCATATAAAGGCTTATTTTCCAATCTTATTCTTATCTTTGTTTTTCTTCTTATCAATCTTAAAGCTAGCTTAGAAACCCATTTTCAACTAGATCTAGACCTATTTTGGATACCAAAACACAAGATTTAAGCAGAATTTGTCAATTAAAGCAATGTGGACCATTTTTTATTAACATTTTGGTAGTTAAGTAATTATGTTTTGTGAATCTGTGTGTGCACATACGTGCATGGGTGGTTTAGACTTTCAAGGTTTTTTTTGTTTTTTTCTTTCTAAGTAGCAAAAATAGCAAATGCTTTGTCTTGCATGAACATTCTAATTGCTAGATGATATCATGATTTTATTTGCCTAATTGGCAATCATGACTCTTTACTCTCCATAGGCCTATACTCTGTACTCTCTAGTTTGTAGTTTACACATCACCTGATGGAGATGATAGTTTGTACTTGATCTATCATATTGAGTCATATTAATCATAAAAATTTAGAGGTCAGACAAAGCTACTTAGCTTTCAACCGCCCGACAGAGCATTTGTACCATATGTTATCCAATAAGCCATTGAATAATGTCCAAAACACACCGATGTTTTTTGTAATTTGATGGGTTCTAATATGGGGTTTTCTAAGAGGGCGGCTGTGTATATTAGGGAGTGGGCTCTCTCTGAGGGTGGTGCTTTTCTTGTGGTTTGTTTCTTTTGTTTTTTGTTGTTGTTTGCATCTGTTTTTCTGTTTTTCTTCTTTCTTTTTTTTCTTTTTTTTTTCGGCCTTAATAAGATCATCATCATTCAAAGAAAAAAAAAAATCCAAAACACACAAAAACAAATAGATTCTTGTGTTTCCCATTTTTTCCCTTTTTCTGGGTGTTTTTTTTTTTTTTTTTGGAAAATTTTTTGTTTAACAAATTTGACTGATACGGCTCTGATATCACCCAATACAGTGCATATTCTATGGGTTATGGCCTGGACCAATATGCCCTTGAAATTGATATTTAGAACTTTGTTTTGCTTACATCATTTGGACATATTTGTGGCCTAAAACTAGTAAATTTTGCAAATGATGGATTTTAATAGTTGATGCATATGGTATGCATTTTCCTCGAAATGATTGTTTCCTCCTGAGTTGGTCACCATCTGCAACAAAGATTGTTTGATTACATTTGTCGATGGATCCGTTTTGCAGTTTCTTACTGCAATGGGATCATGTAGGAGCCAGTTTGCTTCTTCCACAAACACATTGCGCTATCGTAGAAGAACACCCGGTAGGAAATTTGTGTTAGACTGTTCATTAGTTTGCATTATGGACACTTGGATGTCACATCAGGAAAGCCTAAACCTCTTTATTGTGAGATGCCTACACACACACACACACACACACACACACACACACACACACACACATATATGGACACCTGGATGTTACATCAGGAAAGCCTAAACCTCTTAAAATCGGTACTCTGCAATCAATCTGGTTTTGGAAATTTGTTGGTTTTGACACACACACACAGTCACACACACACAGTCACACACACACACACACACACACACACACACACACACACACACACATAAACGAGATTATTGGGGATCCCACATAATTGGGATTAAGCCTAATCCCAATTTGGCAGGCCCCATGCCCTCCACATCAGATTTGCCATGCGAAAGTGGCGCTTTCCTCCACATAAATGCAATTAGCGGCATTTCAAGTTTTTTTTCAAAAACTTCTCTAATTGCATTTAGGCAGAGGAAAGCACCATTTTTAGGGTGGCCAATCCGACATGGATGATGTGGGACCTACCATGATCAGGATTAAGCTTAATCTCAATTTAATAGGATCCCCTACCCAAATGGACCCTTGTGGTTTAATCCTTATTCATAAGCTTATGATCTATTGCCTCATGGATACCTCAAAAGACGGGATTTATGCTCCCTTTGTTGGCGCAGCCCAAAACAAAGTCCAGAAATTTGAGATTTCAGTTGATAAACGTACCTAACTCATAAGCTCTACTCATTCGTTGCTGCAGAAAGTACCAGCAACAAGATGCCTTGGTGTTATGGAGTCATGCATGCGATAGAATATAGAAATGTAGGGTTTGAGGGAGGAAGAGGATCTTTTGAAGAGGGTTCCAACAGTCCCCTAATGGAATTCAACATTAGAAAGAACTAAAAGAGCCATTCTTCTTAAAACCCCAATTGCTTAAGCAGAAATTCAGAATGTTTGCTGATCTGAGCATGCCTCGAATCACCCACAGGGCCCGTCTTCTAGATACTTTCCTATATTAGGTCAACTGCCTGACTACTGAATTAAGGAAAAACAAAATTGTTAGCTCAACTAATGGCCAAAAAAAAAGAAAAAAGAAATCAATCTATCATGCTCGAAAATAGGAACTAAAGATAATATTTGTGCTAACCAATGTGGATCTATGCATGGACAATGCACCTAGGTGAACAATGAATGTGTCTGAGGCTACATCTGATCAGACCAGCTGTGCTTATAAGTGGGGCCTACTGCCTACTGTGTAATTGGCATCAGATCATGCACATGGGATCTTATGAGATAGCTTCTAAGGACTTTTGTCATCCAGATAGGCTGTTGGGGCCTACCCTTTTGATCATTGGTGCTCCCCCAATGTGCCAATTGTTGTTTCTGTTTATTTCAATGTCTAGTGACCTCTACTTGGATCTCTCAAAAAAAAAGAAAAAAAAGAAGAAGAAAGTGACCACTACTTGGATGTTTACATTCTCTTTATGAGTGTTACTGTGTACTTACATTTTATTCTTGTCTTCGCTTCAGGGGCAACACCAAAAGGTGTTCTAAGGGTGATGGGTGTACCAGGACTTACTATTTACCACGTGAAAAGCCATTTACAGGTATTTTTATAGAAATACATAATGCTTGATGCTTTGATCCGAGTATATCTACAGTTTGCTCAGGTTTCTTGGATCAGTTATCCTATATGTTAACATGGTGGCCTATGCACCAAATAACTTCTGGATGAAAAAATTGTAACCCTTCAATTACTGGCTAGAAAAAGGATGGCTAGGAAAGAAAAACACAGCAATAGGGTCCTACATTGTCGGGTGCAATGCAATCATACCTGCACTAGTGCCTCTGATCCCATGAGAACAAGGTCTGCCTTGGACTGAAAGGCCAAACATTTGATTGCTAGGATCTTCCTGTTTTGGAGGTTTTTGGGGGTATGGGACGCCTACAATAGCTGAATTATGATGCCACTTGTATGAACTGAAAACTTGAGGTAGCGGTACATAATCTTGTGTCAAGACCCATTGTATAATCACGTCATTCAATATCTAGGTTTTCTGCTGTTAGCTTTGACTTTTGAGCCTTTTGTGAAAATGTAGGTTTTTTGCTGTTATTTTAGACTTTTATATAATGCCAACCCACTTTTTGTCCTTTGTCTTTCCCTGTAGAAATATCGGCTGGCAAAGTACCTCCCTGAATCTCCAGCTGATGGTAAAGGTTCCAACCCTTTGAATGACTACTTGGTGTAGATTTCCTATCGGTTTCAAACAGCCCTGTTTGATCATTACTCAGTTTCAAAGCATGTGTTTCTTAGGCTCCAAAGACGAAAAGAAAGATTCCAGTGATTCCCTCTCTAGCATGGATTCTACGCCGTAAGTAAATAAATTGATTGTTGCATCCTGCAGACTATCCTTTGTAGGATATCCAGTAGATCAAAGTCATTGTTGACCACTTTTTTAACTTGTGATGTTTCATCCACCATGCACGAGGCATGCAAATGTCAATCCAGTGTGTTCAACTTGTACGCCCCACTGGAGATGGAGCATAGCCCCAAACTTTCATATACCAGACAATCTTTAATCTTCCAAGTTTTCTTGAATTTGGACTGCTGGCCATCCTTCAACTGACCATGTGTTGGCCACCAGCAATTTGGGTGGTTAGGATTGTTCAATGATTGTGATATTCAGGCTATGAGCCGTCCAAAATGAACTCTACAACTAGGACTCTGGATTTATGTTAATGTTTGCCACGGGTAATGAGATACCACAACTTCTAAAATGTTGGTGAAATTTCACTGCCGTATTTTCTTTGATAAACATTGCATGTCTTAGTTCCGTCATCCTTTCTCATTATTTCGTTGGAAATGGAGCTGTTAAGACTCCCTAGTGATGGGTTTTACAAACCATTTTGTGTTGACAGGGGGTTACAAATTAACGAAGCACTTAGGATGCAGATGGAGGTGCAGAAGCGGCTCCATGAACAGCTCGAGGTCTGGTGTGGTCTGTCTTTTCAATTTTCCTTCCATCAGAGTCCTTCCCAGGCCGATGTGCATGTGATGTTTCCTTCTCTCATAGATGAATGCATTGTAGGTACAAAGACAGTTGCAGCTGAGAATTGAAGCCCAGAGTAAGTACTTGCAGAAGATCATTGAGGAGCAGCAGAAGCTAGGCGGGACTCTCAAGGTGGCCGACGAAAAACACAAGCCATCCTCCCACCTGCCTACAGGTTCTCCGCTCAAGAAACAGAGAGTGGATGACTGTGGATTCCCAGTTCCGCATCCGGGCGATGACAAGTCTGATTTCATAGGCAGGTGGGATGAGGATATGTATAGGAGGGACGTCGTGGGGTTTGGATTTGACATGGGGGTGGAGTTCAAAGAGGTGGGAGATGGCAGGCAGAAGCAAGTGGGCCGACTATTGGCCGGGCCCACATGTGGCTCTGGGGGGGTTCTGTCTTAACTGCCGGGAGACCCGTTCCTTTTACTAATGGGGGTTGATGACCTGGCGGTGTTTGGCTGACGTGGCTGTCCAGAATGTATCATTTACACTGTAATCCATTTGTAAGTATATTTAGAATGTTTGTGAGTAGCATATAGGTTTTCATGTCTTGTAATCAAAAGGACCGATGTAGAGAGGTTTGCTGCACTATGCAGCGGGCAGGCGATCACCTTCCTTTGTAGCGTGGCGTGGCCCTCTCATCAGTAGTCAACCATTTTAGTTTGTGATGTGGTGGTCACTGATCAAGTTAGTAGTCAAAATGGTGGGACCCACTCTAGATAGGTTATAGCGCCAACACCAACTTGATTGGACGTTCCTAGCCTCTGATTAGCAGACATTTGTTCTTGGATTTTGTTCAATCAACCATCCATTGGATGTCCACCAATCGGCTGAGTAAGGAGTAAGGGACCCTATTAGTTTAGATTTCCTAGCATCTATCACAACTGCAGTGCTACGGTTACTGTAGCCACACACGACTGTGTTATGTAACGAAGTGGAAGCTGTTTTGAGACCATAGTGTTATGGATTAAACTACCATCTTTTATTTAAAACCATTGTTGACATGGGCTTAGGTCTGTTTGGTTCCCACTTGGAAAAAAAAATAGTTCATCACACTTTATTTCATCTTAATTATGTGTAAGTGTATGAGAGATCTGTTTTGTTGGTAGTGATTAAGATATCTCTGATACATAATCAATATTCTCTTCTTCCTTTTTTCATCCTTTTTTTTTTTTTTAAGTGTCAGCCAAACAGGCCCTGATATGTTCACATTTCTCCATTTTTCATTTCACAGTAGGTGTAACTGTAATGCCAATCGGTTGTGATGGTGTCATCTTTAGTTCTAAAACTTGATGACTTGAGGCAAAACTTGGCCAACTCGATGCAATTCAACCAAACAACCTACCAAAACCTGATCCTCTAACTATTTCTCAATGAGAAATCCTCTCCCACCAAAAAAAAAAAATCTCAAACTAACCATTGACTCTCCCAAGTACGAGGTCTTATACAGAGATGAGTCCCTTATCTACCAGCCTTATATCCAAACTACATAATTTTTTGAGTAACCCTCCAAAAACTTCCATCCTTCGACCTGAATCTCCAAAGCCATTTTCCCACTAACTGATGGACGGTTCCAATGTTGATCCCTGGAATCTACCAATTTGGGGGAAAAATTTGGGGCATTCTTCATTTCCTGTGGGCCACATAGGCCCAACTTTTAATAGTTGAAAACCTATGAGGACGATGGAAGCGGATTTGGATGGTGACCCCAAGCTAGGTGGTGTTAGGTACTGTGGGGTCCACCATGCTGTATGTGTTTTATCCACCAGCCATCTGTTTTGCCAGATCATTTTGGGGTATGAGGTAAAAAATGAAGCAATCAAAGGCTCAAGTGGACCACATCACAGGAAACAATGGTGATTGAAGTCCCGCCGTTAAAAACTTCCTTCTTGGGGCCACAAAAGTTTTCTATCCAGCTGATATCTGTGTTTTCCCTTCGTCCAGGTCTGTGTGACCTTATCAGTTGGATGTCAAATAAGAGCGCGGTTTCAGTGGATCCGAGGTGGGTGGTTCCCTGAACATGGTGTCCACCTCGATGTATGTTACTTATATCCAGACCATCCAGCTGTTTTGAAAACTCATTTTAGACCTATTATACCAAAAATGAAGCAGATCCAAATCTCAAGTGGACCATAATACAAGACACAAGAACTTTGGATCAACCTGATATTTGTGTGGTCTCTTCATCTAGGTATTTGTGACCTTATCAACAGGTTGGATGGAAAATAAACATTCCGGTGGCCCCTGTGAAGTTTTCAATGGTGAGGATTCAATCAAGACTGTTTCCCGTGGTATGGCATCCTAAGATTTGGATCTGCTTTATTTTTTGGGTCATCATTTAAAATGAGCCATCAAAATGGATGGATGGTATGGATGTAAGGAACATACATCACAGTAAGCCCCACAGTTAGGATCCACCGACCTCAGTTGGATCCGGGGATCCATCCCAACCGCTCCCGTTAAATAAGCATTACGGACGGCGGGTGTCATTATGTCTACTGATTCCTGTGGTGAGATCTACTTGGAGGTTCTGATCTGCTTCGATGGTATTGTTGTCCCTTCATCCATGTCTGTGTGATCTTATGAACAGTTTGAATGACAAATAAACATCATTGTGGCCCAGGAAAGGTTTCAATGTGGACGTCATTATTATCCCCGCAGTTTCCCATGGTGTGGTCCACTTGAGTTTTAGATATGCTTCAATTTTGAGTTCATGCCCTAAAATGAGCTGGCAAAACAGATGGACAGCATGCATTATATACATCACCGGTGGGCCTCCCAGTCTTTACTCAGTACGCTATAGCTCCGTTCCCTGTACGGTTCTGTCGAGTGAGTAACCACCCAATCCGTTTCTGTAGACAATGCAAGGGCGGGGCACGACCCGGAGCCACCGTTGTAGGTGAAATCGGATTGCGTCTTGAGTTACTCAGTACGCTCTCATCAAAACGTACCGAATAAACTCAGTTGTGCCCATTGTAAATGTATGTAGTTTACCTACGCCATCCATGCGCTTTTCCAGATCATTTAAGGGTCGAAACTAAAACTGAAGTATATCCAAAACTCAGATGTACCGTACCACAAGAAACAGTGGTATAATGGTTTCCACAGTTGAAATATTTCTAGGCCCACAGTGATGTTTATTTGTCATCCAAACTTTTCACAAGATTACACGATGAAGGGAAAAAGGGAAAAACAAATATCAGCTTGATCCAAAACTTCTGCGGTCTCCAAGAATTTTTCAACGGTACAGTTCAATTCACATTATTTCCTGTGGTGTGGTCCACTTACGCTTTTTATATGCTTAATGTTTTTTATCAAGCCATAAAATTATCTGTTAAAATGGATGAACGGAATGGATGAAATACATAAATCACTGATGGACCCCGCAGAGTTTACTCAGTACGCAATCCGCTTCCCGTTGTGGGTGGAACCCTGACCCTGGGCCCACCTCGACCAATGCTTTTTATATTTACGCTGTCCGTCCGTTTTGCCGACTAATTTTATAGCATGAGGCCGATATTGAAGCAGATACAAATCTCAGGTGGATCACATCACACGAAAGTGGTTATTATAAAAGACCACCATTAAATACTTCATAGGGCCCACGGTAATGTTTATTTGACATCCAACCTGTTGATAATATCACAGTGACCTGATTGAAGGGAAAACACAAATATCATTTTGATCCAAAAATTTTGTGGTCCATAATTTTTTTTTAATAGTTATTCACCTACTGTTTCCTGTTGTGTGGTCCACCGGAGATTTGTATCTGCTTTATTTTTGGGCTCATGTAATAAAATGAGTTAGAAAAACAGATGGGTGGCTTAGATATCCATCGCATACATCAAGGTGGACCCCAAGGTCAGGATACCACCCACATTGTCGCGTCCCAAAAAAACGTGAGACACTTCTTATTGAGGGCCAATCTGGATGTGGTCAGCGAGAAGGACTGCCTTGGTCTGACCTGCTAGGGACGCCAAGGTCCTGACTAGTGCTTGTTCATCACAATGTGGAACAAAGATGCATTAGATCCACCCCGTCCATCAGATGCACTGTTATATTTTCACCATGGATACTAAATATTAGTCCAATCCAAGACTTAGGCGGTTCAGATCATTTGGAACAGTATAAAATTATGTTTAAACTCTTAAATTCACATGGTGTGGCCCCCTTGAGTCTTGGTATGTCCTGATTTTCTGCCAATCCATTCATCCTAGTGCAGAGCCTCACGATGAGTGGATTGGATGGCGTATACGCACACGACATTTGACCAATTTGGATGATTTTAATTGTGGAACTTTCCATCTCAACTCTTTCCCATGGTGTGGCCCACCTGAGTCTTGAATCGCCCTGATTTTTGGGCCTGGTCTGAACAAAGGGTGGCGTGCCCTGAGGGACGGTATTGATCTTGTTTACTTGAAGTCATTCGGTCCACATAAGCGCAAGTAACTCTCCAAGTACAAATGAAAAGACACACAAGAGCTATAGATAGCTTACTATACAACACGTGACAAGTTATCACGTGTTTAGGAGAAAAACATTGAAACTCTGGCAGAGTGTGATAGATCATAAGCATGCACGTAAAAATTACTTTAAAATTGCATACGTGGCAAATAAGTGACTATAAATGGACCGTTTAAATTATGGGTCTCAAGCTAAGTACAACTTCGCGAGAATGGATTCTACCGTTAATTCTGTTTAGCTTGCGTTAATGTATTTGACGTGTACAAGTTCTGATTAGCTGTTTATCAAGTGTCATGTGCTACCAGAGTATTAAATAACACAGGGTGGGAGATGTACACCTACAACTGGCTGCATGATGCTGGAAAAACCTCACGGAAGCTCATGGAGTATGAATCAAATGAATTCCACACGCATGCACGCCATCAACACCGATAGCAATCTGATTTTTGCATGGTAAACCCTTGCAAAGAAAAAACTACGGCACAAAACGACAACAACACTATACATCAGAAGATTACACAGATCAACTACACACAAAAAAACCCCAAGAGACGAACAAAGCTTTCACTCTCCTCACAAACCTCTCCCTAAACCCTAATTACCAATTATGATACCGTAGAATACATTTAAGTCCGGATTAGCATCTTTTTTTATAGAAGAGAAATCGAAAATAGAAACATTTTACGCAGATTTGCGTAACCATGCAAATCTCCACCACCATTGATGATCGGTCGTGGCCCACTCACGATCAATTGCAGGTGGCCAGGAAGAGTCCAGTGAGATCAGCTAAAAATCGACCCGTTTAGCCTCAATGCAAGATCGGTCACCAGCAACTGACGACTGGTCGTAGAAGCCAGAAACTGTCCAGCGTCCAAACTGCTCTGCCCAGCCAAAATTCGACTGGTCGTGCCCAGTGGGCGACCGGTCGCTAAACCCTGTTTCAGCACAGTTTAAATGCTCCTCCAACAATCTCCATCGAGGCTTCAAACGACGAATACCATTCACCCTTACTCCTTTCATGATCATCTCATCTTCAACATAATGTCATCGCTTCTCATACTCCTTGCGTCTTCATTCAGTCTTCGCCAATCCTAGAGAAGTTGCGCATAACTTTAACTTCTTTGTAGAGACCACCTTGGTTAGCATATTCGTCGGATTCAGGCTAGTGTGAATCTTCTCCAATGTCACATCTCCTTCCTCAAGCACCTATCGGATAAAATGGTGATACACATCAATGTGTTTAGTATGAGAGTGATAAACAGAATTTTTAGCCAAATTTATAGCACTAGAGCTATCACAATTAACTGGTACAGCTTCCTGCTGAAGCCCTAATTAATTTATCATGCCCCTCAGCCAAACTACCTTCTTGAATGTTTTTGTCACCGCCATATACTCAGCTTCAGTAGAGGAAAGAATCACCACCAACTAAAGCTTGGACATCCAAGTAATCACTCTACCCACTAGCACAAACGAGAACCTGAAAGTCAATTTTCTACAGTCCACACTACCTGCATAATCAAAATTGATGTACCCAACCAACTTGTCCTTAGACTTTTCAAACATCAAGATGTAGTCCTGCGTACCCCGAATGTATCGAAGTAGTCATTTCACAGCTTCCCAATGTTATTTGTCAGGGTTAAACATAAATCTTCTAACAACACCTATAACTTGTGAAATATCAGGTCTTGTACAGACCATCGCATACATCAAGCTACCTACTACTCTTGAATAAGGCACATGAGACATAATGTGCTTTTCTTCATCTATTTTAGGACATTGCTCTGAAGAAAGCTTGAAGTGAGCCACATGGGGAATACTAACCGACTTCGCCGTATCCATCCCATACTTCACAAATACTTTTCCTATATATTCAGCCTGAGATAACCAAAGTCTGCTCATCTTCCTGTCTCTATATATATCAATGTCGAAAACCCTCTTAATTTACAGCCCCTAGATCATTCATCTTAATGTCCCTAAAAGTTGAGTATTCAACACATCGATGTCAAACATGCTATGACTGGCAATAAGCATGTCATTGACATATAACACCAGTATGAGAAACTTTTCATCACTTAATGCCTTAAAATAGACACAGTGATCATACTCACTCCTGGAAAAGCCCTGACTCATCATGAAATAATCAAACTTCTTATATCATTGCTTAGGTAGACTGTTTAATACTATATAACGATCTCCTTAACCTGCAAACATTATTCTCTGCCCCTTTTACTATATAACTTTATGGGAGTATCATGTAAATCTCCTCTTCCAATTCTCCATGCAGGAAAGCAGTCTTTACATCCATCTGTTCCAACTCGAAATCGTATTGAGCAATCAATACTAACATGAACCTGATAGATATTTACTTCACAATCGATGTGAATATCTCACTACAGTCCAGACCTTCACATTGAGCATATCTCTTCGCCACCAGCCTTATATTTATCAAGTTTCTTCCAAAAAATCCATTACACCCGATCGCTTTTTGACCCTACAGAAAACTCCATCAGCTACCGTGTTGAGTCCATCTCGTCTTGCATTATCGTCTTCCACTTTTCAACATCCACATCTTGTAGTGCCTCCTCAAAGTTAGACAGACCCCCCTCATCCGCAATAAGGGTGAATGCAATGTCTGAGTCATCAATATACCTAGCCGGTAATTTGCGATCTCTGGGTAGGTTTCTTTGCACAGGTGGCTGCTCCATCTGATCATATACCTTTGCCTGCATTTCTGTCTCGACCTGTGTCTCATCTCTGTCAACTTGGATGTCGACAACCTTTGATTTTTCATGTTCCTTTGGCACATCCTTTTGGAATAAAAACCATTCATCAAATCTGACACCACGGCTTAGGGTGATTTTGTGTGTGATGGGGTCATACAACCGGTAACCTTCACACTATCACCATAGCCCACAAAGATCCCCCTTTTTGGGAGTAAATCTCGTAACCAAACACCTGCAGACATGAGTAGTCAATTGTATGACTACTCCATACTTCTTCAGGAATTTTACATTCAATTACCATTGAAGGAGACCAATTTATCAGGTAACAGACGGTGTTAACGGCCTCCATCCAAAGCTCTTTGCCCAACCCAACATTACTCAACATGGACCGGGCTCTCTCCAAGAGGATCCGATTCATCCGCTCAGCCACACCATTATGCTCTACTGTGTGGCACACTATGTTGTGCCTCACGATCCCTTCATCCTTATAATACTTGTTAAATTTTTCGAAAGCGAACTCACCTCCATTGTCGATTTTCAAAACTTTTAATTTTTGCCTGACCGATTTTCTACCATAGTCTTCCAATGCTTGAAAGTGGATGAAAATATCGGATTTATTTTTTTAGAAAATAAACTCACACTTTTCTTCTAAAATCATCAATGAACGATACGAACCACGATAACCCCCCCAATAGAAACTACGGGCAATGGCCCCCATACATCATAATGGACATATTCTAGAATCCTTTTACATACATGTTTCTCCCTTTAAATGATAATTTAGACTATTTACCATATATACAATGCTCGCATATACACAAGTTTAAAGATTTAAAAACAGGAATTAAAGATCATTCAGAGAGTACCTTCATGCCCCACTCGCTCATGTGGCCCAAACGAGCATGCTACATACATGCAGACGTGAAATTCGCTACAGTTGCTGCGATTCTACCCAATGAAGTTCTCCAAATCAGTTTGTAAATATTGTCGTGCCTCCATCCCTTCATAATTACAAGGGCCCACTTTGAAACTTTGTAAAACCGATCAAAACTGGTGAAGTTGCACCCCATCACCATGAGTGCACCAAGAGAAATCGGGTTCTTCTTCAACCTTGAAACGTACCCCACTTCTATCAAGGTTCATTCAATCTCATTGAACATCTTGATGTGCACAGTCTCAATCCCTATAACCTTGCAGGCATTGTCATCGTCTAGAAATACCAAGCCGCTCCTCATACTCCCTATATAAAGTAAAGACGCTGCTGATCCGGACACATGTGATACGAGGCCCCGAAAGTTCATGATCCAGTGCTCATCGCTGAGAGATCCTGTCTTCGACACCGTCAAAACCTCACACACATCACTATCGCTTTGAGAAGATTCAACGGTATTGGCTTCCCTTAAAGACTCTCTCGTCTTCTCTTTCTTACTTTTAGGACTCATGCAGTCCTTCATGTGTCATGCTTAGCCATATCCCCAACACTTCAACTTGGCCTTGCCTTTTGCCCTTGGATTTGGATCTAGAATGCGATGATTCTTCATCCCGCTCTGAATTTCTTCATCTAGTAATCAGTGCATCGGAGGAAGATCCTGCGTCACCGTTTTTCTGTCTCATTGCCTTCGACTGGAGGGCTGAGACAACGGTCTCAATATTTATGGTTTCCTTACCCACACACAACGGGTCTTTGAGTGACTCATATGAACTAGGAAGCGAGTTCAGTAGGATGCAAGCTTGATGCTCATCCTTCATCTGTTCTCCAATGTCCAGCAACTTGCAAATCACCTATTAAATGTGTTGATGTGGTCATCAACATCAGTCCCCTCCACCATTTCAAGGTAAAGAGTTACATCATCAGATACACCACGTTTTCTAGAGATTTCTTCGCATATACATTCTCTCGCTTGGCCCATGTATCCGTTATTGTCTTCTCCCTCATGACGTGATAGAGAACGTCATCCGTCAGTCATAATTGGATAGAGGTTCAGGCCTTCTTATTTATCTGGGTCCACTGATCCTCCTTCATAGCTTCTAGTCGCTTTCCAAGGGCGTGTTCAACCCCTTGCTGTGTCAAGACGGCTTCCATCTTCACTTTCCACAACTCGAAGTTGTTTTTACTGGAGAACTTCTCAATGTCGAACTTCATGCTCAATGACATATGATCATCTCAAATTCAAATCTGCTACACCCAACGATATCTCTTATACCACTTGTTGGGAAAACCTCGCGGAAGCACAGAGTATGAATCAAACGAATTTCACACGCACGCACGCACGCAATCAACACACAGAGCGCAATCCAATTTTTACATGGAAAACCCTTGCGAGAAAAAACCACGACACAAAGCAACACCAACACTATGAATCAAAAGATTACAGAAATGAACTACCTACAAAAGAGCCTCAAGAGATGAATAAGGCTTTCTCTCTCCTCACAAACCTCTCTCCAAACCCTAATTACCAATTAGGATACCTTGAATACATCTAAGTCCTGGATTAGCATCCTTTTTATAGAAGAGAAACAAAAAATAGAAACAATTTACACAGATTTGCGTAACCATGTAAATCACCACCACTGCTGATGACCATTCGTGGCCCACTCACAACCGGTCACAGGTGTGGCTAGGAAGAGTCCAGTGAGATCAGCAAAAAAATGACCAGTTCAGCCTCAACACAAGACCAGTCGCCCGATCGATCGTTGGCAACTGACGACCGATCGCCTAACTGGTCGTAGAAGCCAGAAACTGTCCAGCTCCAAACTGCTCTATGCAGCTTAAAATTTGACCGGTTGTGACCTGCGGATACCGATTGCTGAACCCTATTTCAGCACAGTTTGAAGGCTCCTCCAACACATGATATCACCCATATTTATACACCCTCCTTGTTTAGCATATGCCTAAAAATCAATTCATTTTATTTTAGTTAATAGTAATTATGTATTAGAAATGATTCAGTGAGTCTGGTACGAAGCAGATTGCATCCTGCCCCCACCTGGACCCTAATTTGTCCATGCGGGGGCTCAGTGGGGCCCACCTTGATGCATGGGTTTTATCCATGCTGTCCATCGATTTTTCCAGATAATTTTAGGTTCTGCGCCCCAAAAATATATGGCAGATCCAAAGTTCAAGTGGACCATGCTATACGAAGCACTAATGACACCGACGGTTGAAAATTTCAAGTCACTGTGATGTTTATTTGTCATCCAACCTATTCTTAAGGTCATATAAACGTTGATAAAGGGAAACACAAACACCAGCTAGATCCAAAACTTTAGCGTTACCAGGAAGTTTTTACCTGTACGTAGGCGTTCAGTTCCAACTGCGTGGACCACTTGAGCCTTAGGCTTTACATGCCACTGACTTTACAGTTTCGATCATCTTATCAGTATGGTTTTTTCAAGGAAGCCTATGAAGAGTGCACTGTATCCAATGGACGGTTCAGATAGGTGATGTAGATGTGGATGCCAACAAGTCCAAATGCAACTAAGTGCATGGATCTTAGCCTATAAGATCTTTTCTCATTCTTGATTAGTGTTAACAAGAATTCGTTATCGATTAGAGATCAAGATCTCTAATGCATGGTTACCGTTCATTACAGTGAGATTAGCTCAATTTAGGCATCTACCAAACAAAGGCTTGGAAAATATTCTATATTTTAGGGACGGTTTGGATGCAACTTTAGCAAAACTGATTTTCCCACAAAAGCAAGTTTTCTTTTCTAATTATTGTGTAAAGGGCACTAATTGAAGTGTGCCATCAATGAGAATTTTGGGCCATGGTTAATCGTTTATGGGCCTATAAGATCAACCACCTGGATCATCCAATACGAACTAAAGGCCTGATCATCCAATCAACCATCTAGTAGTTGCATTGGGATTTGATGGCATTCACATCACCTATCCGGACCGTCCGTTAGCTCAATTCCCCTCTTTTGAGGATCCCCAGAGGAGATCATGCTGATCGGATGGTCCAAGTATCCATTCGATGACATGAAACATGGATGGACAAGATCATTTTTATAAGATAGCTCCACTCACAGATGCCTAGTACATCCCATTGCCGTGAGTAGAGCTGGGTACAACCAAGCCAGCTCGGGAAGCTCGGCTCTGATTGGTTCAATAGAAGTTCAAACCTGACCAAGCCTCGGAGTCAAGCTCATTTAGAAAAACAAACCAAGCTCAAATTAGGGCAGTACGGGCTCGCCTCGCCTCGAAGCTCGGTTTGATTTAGCTTCTTTTGATTCGGCTTGATTCAGCTCGTGGATTGTAAACACACTTGTTCTTGTGGTGTGATCCACTTGAACTTTGGATATGATTCACTTTTGGGATCATGTATTAAATAATATGTAAAAATGGATAGACAGTGTAGATAATACATATACATGACGATGTAGATAATACATAATACATATACATGAATGCACATTTTTCCTAGCACTTATTATAAAATTATGCTTGTGCATTTTTGTTTAGAAAAGACTCTTACATGTCTATTTTAAAGTTACACTCCTCCTCAAGAGGATGTTAAACATAATGTAATAAGATACTTTTATATATATTTTTCTTGTATTATTTTTAAATTTTTTAGTTCTTTTCTATTTAGACAAATAAACAAACAAAAGAGTGGCCACTCATTCCAACTCGGTCCAACCTGATTCAAAATTTTCGACCAAACCGATCCCCACCCGAACCAAATCTTTTTGGAGCAAACCAAAATCGTGTTGCATGGGTTTGCCCAAAATCCAAACTGAGTCAATCTATAAATTAGGGTGGCACAAAAACAAGCCAAACCAAACTAGGGTTGACTCAGTAGGATCGTTGCCCACCTCTGGCCGTGAGTTCTGCATAAAAGTAGAAGATAAAAATGAGAGGACCTAATGTACGGTCCAGTTAGGTGATGTCATGACCTAGATGTTTGTGAGCATGCACATGACCACATCAAATCTGTCCATCAAGGAGACCCACTGTATAGATGTCCTGGACCAAGAATCAGGTAGGACGTCTAATTAGGTGGGCCCTAATTTCATTAAACTACCGTTCAGCTTAGAAAAACTTGCCCCATTTTTTTTAAGCTGTCCACTCGTTTCTATCAACATGGATCGATGTATCAACTTAATTTATGAAGAGAATATCTCCAAGGTGGGATCCACTTGGTGGACGACTTACATTGAGACTATTCGCCACGCTAGAATACATCCGGACGTGGCGATTATAGCCGTTGCATCTAGGGTCATTTTCGGTGATCTAAACTGTTGATCTGACGAAGCACAACATCCAAGGTGTCTTTCTTAAAAATCTTCAAGATTGGAAGACCATAGCATTAAGGATCAATGGCCACAAAACAATAATTAAGGAAATGGTCCATAACAAAAAAAGGTAAATAATAGAGTTTAATAATTCAATATCCTCTATCTACGGTGAGACCCATCTATTAAACGGTTTGGATCAACAAAAAAGACCCTACATCTAACTAATATTGTCATGATTGTATCCTACTGTAATATTTCTCTATGTACTATAGCAAGATGTCGGCTTGAATGGTTCCCAACGTGATACACAACACATGATAGGTTGGGACTTTAGCCTTTGAATCTCGATCATCTCTCAATCATCCAAATTGTTTAAACCACAAGTCTCACTTTCCACAGTGGAAAGAAAATAAATAAATAAAGATCCAATTCAATTATTTCAACCCTTTGATAATTTGTCTCTTTTGCTTCGAAAGTGAATGGTTATATTAACCTTTGAATAATCAAAGGATTGTAATATTCAATCATAAGCTCTCGATTCAATTATTTCAGCTCTTGGATAATTACAAAAATAAATGGTTATTATAACCTCTATATAATCAAAGGATAGAGATATTCAATCTTGGAGGCTTTTCAAGAATCACCATCCACGAAAAGCCTTATCTAAATAAGTTATCTTTGGATCATTGAGGGCCTATTTGGATACCACTAAATAAGTTACCTTTTCTACTTACAGTAGTAGATAATTGGTAACTTATTTGAGATAAGTAAGTTTCGTTTATGATCAATTATAAGTTGCTTATTTACTTAATCACTTCAGCTTAATAAGTAGAAACCAAAATAAGTTACTTGAGGCATAAGTAGCTTATCTTAAGTAACGTAAGATCCAAATGCCCCCTAGAAGTCTCTCAATCCAATTATTTCAATCATTTGATAATTTGTCTCTTTCACTTTGTTAATGAATGGTTGGCATAGCTTTTGTATAATCAAAGGGTTGAGATATTCAACGGTAGGGATTTATTTTTCGAGAATCCCATATCCAAGGGAAGCCTTATCTTATAAATAAGTTGGATCATTAAAAAAAACACCCAAATTCAACGGCTAGAGTCCTCCTGCATGCAATACATTGGAGCAAACCTCATTTGTAAATAGAATTAGTTTTAAACATTTTTAGAAATAGAAATACTCATAGCTTTTATCAAGACACTTGGAGAGTCTAATTGATCAATCCTGACCGTCCATTACGTCCATCACAAATCAGTGGCCACCATGCAATCCATCCCTACCATTACATTCTCTTTATAGCCATATGCTTTTGTCGCAACAATGGATGGAAAGATTAGGATTGTTTGATAAAAGTGAGGCTTGGAACCATAAGCCATCATAACAGCCCCTAAGCTCAATTTTTTAAATGGACCCATTTTTTTATAAGCCAATCTGGGCTATCCATTTTGAAGGACAATGATTGGACGTCTTGAACCGTCGGATATGGGTGATTTTTGCATGATAACTCTCAAAACGTGTTGACGGTCCCAATCGGTAGATGTTATCCAAGTATCCGCATGCAAATAGAAGTGTTACAACTAATAGTGATCTGAGACAACTGGTCCATTTATCTTGCATAATCTACTGATCAACGGCTAGATTTTATTCAACTTTTCTAAATAATAAGAAAATTCAGATTCTATTACAAAGGTGATAATAGAAGAGATTCCAACATAGAAAACCATCTGTTTTTGTACACTTCCTGTAGGAAATTCATCTCAAAATCTAATTTCTTCATTGAGAGAGAGAGAGAGAGAGAGAGAGAGAAACATACCTTCTTTCCCTTCCATGACACAAACTAGATAAACCATATTCTATCTCTTTTTTCTTTCATAGAGATGGGAGACACACACATCCATGTGGTGATCATGTTTGTGTGGGGCCCACATCCTTATTGGCAGGCATAGATTTGGACCGTCTCATCCAAGTCGACGATCGCGAGCGGTGCAATCGGCACCTGAACGAACCTTGATGAGTGGTCGGAGAGCACAGGCACCGGCCCACTACTCCCTCTCCTTTCGGCGATGAAACACTGACTGATATCGTTTCTCCACCGTTGCTCTTCGGGGACACTACATTTGAACCGTTGGATGCCATCTATCTATGATCCTCAGATGGGATTTCTTCTCCTACAACGACAAGAAGGAAGAAAATCAGACAACCCAAGTTGTTATTGTACTAGGAAGAGAGAGTACACTTATCTTACAGGAAGTTGCAGGAGATGTGGATTTTTAAATGGACCTGTCGAGGAGAGGAGGACTATATAATGATACTTGACCATAGGTTTTCATTTTTGAACCAGTGGGGCCCATTGATCATTGATCCAGAACGTTGGTTTGATGGGCCACTTCATGGATGGACGTTCGCTCTAAAAAACTGCTAGATTGGAATAACCTGGCCATCATAACTATAGCCCATTTCAGTTGAATGTGGACCGTTGTTGTATCTCTTTTCTTAGCCGTCTCTTCATATCTACCGTTATCATTGAAATATTGGCCTCATTCATACAAACAAACAAAGAACCGGAGGATGAGTATCATATACTCGGTCCTTTGGAGTGGCCGTTGGATGCATATCCATCACACCATTCAGTTTAATCTGGACACTTGATTCATTTATCTTCTTAACCGTCCATTCATATGCCACGACTCAGAATAATGGCATAACCACCGTCGATGTGATTTTCAGGACATAGGCCATCCATGGTGCACCCCAACAAACGAACCGCACGGATAAGTGAACCGTGGGCCCCACTTATAGGAAAGGAAAACCCGAATATTATATACATATCCTCGGTCGGATAATGACGAAGAGCCGAGTAGGATACCACCACAAAAAAAGGAGTAGAAAAGATTATGATAGTGTGAGGAGCATAAAGAGATTAGGCTCCGAAAAAGCGTGTGGTGGAGTGCAAAGCTGTAGATTCTCCACACAATAATGGAAAATGCTTTGGGTACCTCGCGCTAGCTACCTACCTGGATTGCTTTCATTTAAGTGGTAGAAACAACTTAACTTTAATAAAATCCAAGCTGTTCATCACCTTTTCAACCTAATTTTAGATATTTCTGAAGAAAATCTCAATGATTAAACATTTAAGTGGCCCACTCCAATAAATTTATACATAAAACTTGTAAATTCAGGACTTATGGCCCACCTGAGTTTTAAAATAATATGATTTTTGGATAATGATTTCATACTAATGATACACGTCATATGAATGGATTGGATATTATATAAACACCATTTAGGGTCCTACACAAAATTATTTATGGCATTCCATCTTGTCATTTTCCTTCTGTGTGGTCTATTTGTGTTTTCAATGATCACAAATGTTTGGTTCAATGGTTAATATTAGGAATCATACCGGATGAACGGTTTGGATCTTATAAAGTTCGAAAACCTTGGCTACTGGTTTGAGAAAGTAACTCCTGTACGTTCCTAGTGCGAGTTACCCCAGCGCGGCTCCACTATAATTTGAAAGTATCGCATTCGTCGTCGTCCCTTCCCACTTCCCGCCATGAAGCACGCGAAAGTTTCAATAACCACCTGTTGTAGGATAACGCATGCAACACCCGAGCACTTTTATACTAAACATGATATTTTTATAAAATCCACTCCCTCCATCAATTTATTAACCTAATTTTCACCGTAGATAAGAAAATTCAGATCGTTTATAATAAAAAAAATGGGCCATAACAATGCTTACAGTCACCATAAAACCTCCAGCTTGGATAATTTATTCTTTTATGTAACTGAAGGTTTTATCTTTCGATTAATGGTTCTCAGATTATGAACGGGTTGGATGGTATAGTAACAATGCGTTAGTCCCCAGGAAGGTGCCTATCGTGGGCGTCCCCATCGCCACTGTTCCCAGTCGTGTAGACGAAATGAGTTTTGGATGGCCCTGATTATTATATTAAGGCCCTAATATTATGTAAATAAACTAATGGACGGAGTGGATTTTACATAAACATTACGGTGGGCCCATATATCTCGTGCGTCACACGCTGTTTCTACAACAGGTGTTGCTGCGTATTTGGGTCCGCCCTCTCCAATCTCCATTGTCCGTACTCCGTAGTCGGAAACGCACGAATCGGGATGCGATCTTTTTGCCTCCGTCGCGACTGAGGATTACCCCAGTATGTGTTGTCCCGTGGGGCCCGCATACAAAGATGGTTTGATAATCGGAAGCATTCATCTTGTGGGTCCCATTTTTAGTGACCTATTTTTTTTTTAATCACACTGAATTAATGAATGTGAGCCATTGAAAAGTTTAGTCCATATGAAGCTACAAATATCCAACTTTAGAACCATCCATTCACTGTAAGTTTCTTATTTCTTCACATCTGGTGTACTGTGTAGAACATGGACGGTTCTGATCATGGACCATCTCTCCAAGTGTGCCAATGGCCCCACACATTATGGTGGTTTTTTAGAACGGGCAGAACCATCTCACCCATGGATCAGTGATCTGGACTATTTGTTGGCTGATTGCTCCGACGTGGATGGCACATGCTGAAAATGTCACAAGAATAGGCCTTCTTTAGTTGAACGTGGATTCTTAACCGTCTATATTTGGGCCATTGTGGAGCCCAATAGAGCATTGGTCTGGATTACTTGAATAAGGCCCACTTATCCATATAGAGAAATCATGTGTAATATTCATATGATGGGGGTCACGGAACGGTAATGGGGAAACGGGTCAGATTTGGGCTGGGCTTGGACTGACTAGGTGTTGTGTGTTACCCTTACCATGTGGGGCCCACATTGATGAAAATATTGTAAATCCACTCCGTCCATCCATTTTTTCAGATCATTTTAGGTTGTTATCCCAAAAATTAAGTAGATTCAAATCTCTGGTGGACCACACCACTAGAAAACGTGGGAACTGACTATTAAAATATTTTTGTAGAGCACGAAAGTTTTGGATCGAGCTGATATTTGTAATTCCCCTTCATCAAGTTCTGTTTGACCTTATCAACGGGTTAGATGGAAAATAAACATTACAAATCTGCTTACGGTGGGACTTGGGAAGTTTTTAATGGTAGGCGTTCAATCACCGCTGTTTCCTGTTGTGTGGTACACCTGATATTTTTATCTGCCTAAATTTTGGAACCATGTACTTAGATAGGCCGTAAAAAAGGATGGACGGTGTGGATATGCGACACATCATCAAGGTGACCCAGGTAACACCCACTAGGGTGTTACACGGGTAACACCTAATCCGTTCCCTGGATCAGGCCGGGGCCTAGTCTGGCCAGCCAACATCCATTTGGTGCTCTGATAATGTATGACACTTGATATGTGGGCACTCAAAATCATACAGGTGGTGTACTTTAACTCAAATTAAACCTACGATCTTGTAGAATTTCTAAGCCACAATTCAAAGCTAGCCTTCTTTAAACAATCCTAACCGTTGATTCTTAGATGCCAGTTTGTTGAAAAAAGAATCATGCGTTATGTTCATTTTTAACTGTCCAATAAATGTCCATCAATCCAATAGCTGGCTAACAAAATAAGTTTACTTTTTGGTTCATTATACATCTAAACTGGGACCCATAATTTGGACGGTTTAATTTTCTTTTTAAATTATTGTTGCGCAAGTTCTAATTGCATGCATATCATCCATCACACTACGCTAGAGTAACAAAGTTTTTTCCCTTCCCTGATCCACTCGAATTCCGAGCCACACGCTTTTCGAAGTTCTTCCGCAGACGAATTAGAAGGATCTGGGGCCATAGAACGCGAATCGTGTCCTGATGCACCTGTTTCTATATAAAAGGTCCCAACATTTTGAAATCCAGACCGTTGATTTGAAGTGTCCCTAAAAAGTACCGTCCATCATTTGCGCTAGTTCATGTGATAGCTTGAGCCCTAAAATCAGCTTGATTCAATACTCAAGTGGAACACACCACAGGAGAAAAGTAGGAATGCGATCGCTGCCGTTGAAACCTTCTGGGTCACAGAAGCTTCGAATCAGGTTGATATTTTAAATATATATTCATCATAATGGTATTAAACATATAAATAGTTTGGATGTAATAAAACATCACGCAGGACCCAAGAGAATTTCAGTGGTGGATGTCACCATCATCACTTTTTCCTCTATTGTGGTCCACTCGAGTGTTTTATTCTTCTGAGTTTTTGTATCAAGTGGTATAATTATCTTCTCCAAATTATGAACGGACAGGATTTCTCCCAGACTTCACATTGAACCCATAATGCAGTTAGATTTACACGTGTCCATCTTTTGGTTTCGCTGCGGGTTACACGCTTACCGGGTGGCTGTTAATCGCGCTAATCGTTTGAAATGACAAGCCACGTCAACCGTCGCATGAGATCCGACGGCGGATAGAGGCTCTGCTCGGTGGTCTATTGATACAGGAGTCGGATTGCGTCCTTCCTCAGTATTGACACAAAGCGTCCATACCGAGCTGTGGAGGGGCCTACCGTGGTGTATCTGTTTATCCACTCCGTCCATTTCGTTTCTACGGTCAGACCGACTATATGAGACCAAGAATTAGGTAGGTCCAACGGTCAGATAGACCGCGCTCGGGTTGCATTAAATGCACCAGCATTAAATGCAAGTTGCTGCAAGAATCATTTACTTGCATTTAATGCAAGAATCATTTCTGGTGTGATCGATCTGACTGTTGGACCTGCCTCATTCTTTGTCTCATTGGTAGGCCTGATCTTAGAAACTGAACGGACGGAGTGGATAAATAGATACATCACGGTGGACCCCTCCACAGCTCTTATCTCTGAGGAAGGACGCAATCCGACTCCACACCTTTGTACCGGACGGATCCAATACAGAGGCAAGAGATTTGTACGTTTAAGAAAAGGTCCAAAGCGCACATCAAACGTTAAATCTCAATCGTGGGTGCGAGTCTTAACCGCACCACAGGGTCATTTTGGGCATTTAAAATTGTTGTTGCGAGTAGCCGTGCGTGTAGCCTGCACTCCACCAAAAGTCAAGGCATTGATAAGTATTTGTAAGCGTACCGAGTCAACTCTGTGGGTCCCACCATGATTTATGTATTTTATCTGCTCTGTCCACCCACTTTACGAGATAATTTTAGTGCTTGAGCCCAAAAATAAAGCATATCCCAAGCTCATGTGGACCACATAACAGGAAACAGTGTGAATTGAACCGTTGAAAAATTCTTAAAAGCCACAGAAGTTTTGGATCAAGATGATATTTGTGTTTTCACTTCATCCATGTCTGGGTGATCTAATGAACAGGTTTGATGACAAATAAACATCACTATGGGCCTATAAAATTTTCAACCGTGGAAATTATTATAACCAGTATTTATTGTGGTGTGGTCCACTCGAGCTTTGGATACGCTTCAATTTTGGGCTCAACAGATAAAATGAGCTGAAAACACGGATGGACGGCGTCGATGAACCACAGACATTCACGGTGGGCCCAAAGAGTTTACTCAGTACGATAAAAAGAGTACTGAGTTACTCGGTACGCAAGGATTCGAGATATGTGGTGCCACACAGATGCGTGTTTGTCACATCCACTTCGTCCAAAGCATATTGCGTACTGAGTAAACTCTGTGGGACCCACCGTAATTTCTGTATTTTATCCACTCCGTCCAGACATTTTACCAGATAATTTTATGGTTTGATCCAAAAAATGAAGAATATACAGAGCTCAAGTGGACCACACGACAGGAAACAGTGTGAATTTAACATTTACCGTTGAAAATTTTTTGGGGCCATAGAAGTTTTGGATCAAGCTGATATTTGTATTTTCCCTTCATCCATGTCTATGTGATCTTATAAAGAGGTTGGATGCCAAATAAACACCACTGTAGACCCTAGGAAGTTTTCAACGGTGGAAATCATTATTCCCACTGTTTCTTGTGGTATGGTCCACGTGAGCTTTGGATATTCTTCAATTTTGGATTCAACCACTGAAATAAGCTTGTAAAATGGATGGATGGAGTAGATAAACCACATATATTCACGGTGGGCCTAACAAAGTTTGAAGTTTTGGATTAGGCTAGTGTGTGATTTTCCATTCATCCGGGTGGTGGGACTCATCTTATGAATTGGTGAGATGGCATATGAATACAACGATGTGCCTCAGGAAGAATTCAATGGGACTGTTAGTACACCCATCCCACTGTTAGTCACACAACAATGTTAGCCAACCCCACTTGTCCTCAGTGTTGAAAACAGATTATTTCCACTCAGTCTACCACTTGAGTAAAGGACTGGGTGCCATTTACAACTATCTGTTGGAAAGGCTCTAACGTTAAAATTCCTAAAGCAAAATTAAATTACTCTTTGGCTTTTTGCTGGGCTTTAATAAGACGGCTCTAGGAGACTCATAGCCCATTGAAAAACCATGCTAGCCAAATGCGAAGATTGATGGGCTTGCAGCTTGATGAAATCAATCACCGGCCAGTCCAAAATATCCGTAATACTCGGCCGCGCACAACCTCAATCAGGCTACATTTTTTAGACTCCAGCAATGGTGAAATCTGAACAAATTAAATCGAAAGGATTCTCGGCACCTTCCAAAGACAGCTACTAGAAGGCAGATCTCAACCGCACATTTCAACTCCAACAACCATGGAATTATTCACGTAACAACTGGGGTCCAAAAATGATAAAAACTAACAAGATGATCGCAGGTTTTCTGAAATTATTCCTGGGCCCAAAATCAATAAAAACTGACATTTGGGGCCCAAAAAATGACATTCTATCAATCTGGTTTCCTGAAAGCACCATCCCTGTAGGCCCCTCTGACATTATATCAATTGGGGCGACAACCTATAAGGGCAACCTATAATTTACCAAAGGTTCATATATAACAGCCGATTTTCGTTTATAAATACCCCTCACAGTGAGTTAACAGAGAGCGAGGGAGGAAGTGTGAGTGAGAGGAAAATGGTAGAAAGTGTTTGGGGATTATTTTTTTTATTATTATTATTTTTTTTTTTGTGCTAAGTACAGTGTAGCCTCTACCTGAGGTTGGAGAGCATTTGGAGATTCTTAACTGTGCCACGGTGTTGCCCAACTAAAAGACGTCCATCATCAAAGTTACTAAAAGACAAAAGTAGAGTTTGAATTGGGAATATTAAGGTATCCCTTTTACAGAAAGGGTGTCTAGTCTCTCATTTTCTTACTAACATCTCAAATCAATTTGTATTCAATTTCACACATTTCAAGAACACTAACAACACACACTCACTCTTTTATTTATTTCTACAATCCTTCTCTTATATCTACATTTCCTTTTATTTTTATTTGCCTACCTGGGATAATAAATATTGCAAAGGCTAGATGTAGATACTATCAAAGTTCTACTTAAATCCTCTTAATATTGTTGAAATTCTGTAAAGTAGAGACCACATGCAGCGCGGGAAAAAAAGTATGCCTAACAGTGTCATTTTCTGTCACTGAGGCCCTTATTTAAAATCTACAGTTGTAGACCAATCGTAGGAGTCACTTAGGTTGTAAAATCTTACGATTCTTCAACCCTTAAGCGATTTTACGGTTTCTAGCAGGCTATAAATTCTAAAGCTTCCTTTAGCTAATGGCAACTCCAAGTCAAATACATTACCATATCTTAGTTAATTTCACACTCCAAACTATACGAAACAAAAAAAATAAAAATAAAACGCTAAGGAGGTGAGGGTGTACCGCATCTTGTGTGGGAGCATCGTTCACAGAGTTGGCGACTCTACTAGGGTTTAACTAGCCACTAACCTCCTGAGGAGAGTACAGGGTAACAATTGATTCACTATCCCGTGATGGCAAAATAAGCTAACCATTCTAATAAGGATGCCAGTCGCAATATAGGCAACCCTTGGTTAGCAGCGTCGTCCTGCTCAGGGCCTATAAAATCCAAAAGCCTTAAAAATCAGGAAAATGTTCAAAATCTAAAAAAAATTAAAATTAAAATTTTCAAAAGATACCATATATATATATATATATATATATATATATATATATATATATATATATATATATATATATATATATATATATATATATATATATCCAAAAAAAAATCCAAAACACTAAGAAAATTGCAAAATAGAAAAAATCATAAATTTTCAAAATTTAAAAACATCATAAAATTTTCGAATGTCTAAAAATCGAAAAAAAAAACATCCAAAATTTCAAAATCAATCCAGAAAACTTTAAAGAAAATCCCAATAATAAAGTGTTAAGCTTGTCTAATGAGCCACATGAATTCGAAGGTAACTTTTTCTTTCAATCTAGAACTAGACTCGAACTCATAGGTTTAAAAGTAATAAAGGACAAGGGAAATGATGATTCGACACCCAAAGTTAAGGATATCCTTGAGAAGTTCGATTTAATAGCCAACGTTATTTCTGACTACTTAAAATCATAAACTTATGAGGCATTTGAAATCCCTGGTGTTGGTGCTGGAAATTCGTTAATAGATGAGGATGAGTTTTTTTTTTTATCTTGACGGTTGAATGATGTTGATCTTCTCCCTGAGGAAAGGTTGGATCCTATAGAACACAAAGGAATGCAAAAAGAGGGGTGGCTGGGGTCCAGCTGTTAACCCTCCGATGCCTAAGTCAGTAGGATCTTGAAAGATTAAATATCTATCTTTTGATCAGTTTTTGTATCGTACCTTGATAAGGAAGAGGACGCTCCAATTTATAGACTTAGGTCATGGAGTTGCGTTCCTCAGTTATTGTCGTGATGTTCGTAGAGGAAATCTCCGAGATTTCCTAAGCTATCCCGTGATCTTCGAAGATATTTGGCGAGTTGGTTAGAGATTTCCCGGATTCTTTTTCTCTTATTACGCACATACTTAGAGAATTGCGGTAACGGAATCAGGTCGCTCTAATGAGAGCGGTCGGCCTTACGAGGTCGTCCACAGGGATCGCCTTTCCTCCTTAGACTAGGTCGGTCAGACCTGATGACATGTATTTGGGCCGTTCCGTCTGTCGTCAGCTCGGCTTCGAGCTGAGCAGGCTGACCTGGATCTATCCCCTGGTCAGCTCGTATTCTTCTCACAACAGAAGTCCCCCCGCTCCCGAGTCTAGCTCGTTTGTCTCGGGAGTAGCTTGGTAAAGAAGATACGACGATCTGATTACTTTTGACATTTTTACAGCTGTCACACCGTCATCTCGACGGGCGGAAAAGCGGCATTTAATACGTCGTTCAAAAAATCGAGGCGTCATCATTCATTTGTACGGCGTATCAGTGCTCAACAGAATATTATCGAATGGGGTGGCGACACGTATCTGGAGTGATGCGTTACTTTTTGTACGCTTCAACCGAGAGCCGCCACGCGGAATCATAGCATTAAATGCCAAAGAGTCCTTCGGGTATAAAACTCGAGAGTTAGCGAATTTCGAAAAAATCTTTCTCCTCTCCAATTCTGCTTTTCTCTCTTTTTGGGTTCTCCTCCTCCATTTCCTGATACCTCTCATCCAGCCGGTATACCAATCAGCTAGGGTAAGCTCTTCTTACCCTTAGAAAGCCTTATTTTCTTCTTATATTTTTCAAAATGTCGGAGACCTCCTATTCTGATGCCATACCGATGGTGAGGTTTGGAGATTCCGAATCGGACCCACCTCTATCAAAGCATCAGGAGGTGGACCCCAGAGAATCTCATTCCAGGACAGCCGATCCTGTGAATGAAGAGGAATCCGACGTACCCGAGCCAGGAGTTGGGGATGGGACGGCTCAGAGGGATTCCTTCGAGCTGGATGGCGTGACCTCGCAGATTACCCAAAGAGAACTGGATAATGCGAGGAGGACGTACGGGATCCCGGAATCCGTAGAACTTAGGATTCCGGACCGAACTGATAGACCGAGCCGACCGAGCCGGGGGAAAACCGTTATCTCCCTGATGCATTTAGAGGCCGGGCTCAGGTTACCTCTACACCCCTTCGTGCGAGAGGTCCTTAACACCTTAGGTCTCGCACCGAGCCAGTTGCAACCTAATGGCTGGAGGTGTATGGTGGGATGCTACATCTTGTGGCAGAGAGTAGGAAATAAAGAACTGACCTCGAACGAGCTGTTCTCCATGTACAGTCTCAAGTCTCTGGGAGGTCAGGGTCTTTACTACCTCTCTTCTCACCCGGGCCATGGGGGCTAGATAGTGACCGGCCTACCATCCTCGACAAGAATTTGGAAGAGGAAATGGTTCTTTGCGTCGGGGGATTGGGAGGCTTCTTCGGATGAGCTTCGCCCTCTGGAGCATAGGGTCCGAACTGATTTTGCTCTGCTAGGTCGAGCTGTGCTTAGAATTTTTTTTTTTTAATTTCTAATGCTTTTCATTTATGCTTTTTTGACTCTGACGCGTGTTTCCCTGTTTGTGCAGCTTCGGTGGCCATCAGGGTAGCGCTTTCTGCGGTCCAAGAGAGGCAGATCCGAGCTGCACGGGAGTATCCGCTTGAAGAAAGGAACTTTCGCAGTTTAATCACTGTAGAATCCGTCTTTGAATCAGGTCAACAATATTGATATTTACATTTTACTTGTCGTTTTTCCACATGCTATGTCCTGACATTTTACTTGTATTTTGGACAGGCATGGCACCAAAGGCTGTTTCTAAATCTCGCAGAATCCCTGCTCGGCTCCTTGAGCGCGGGGAGAGCTCGGCGGAGCCCCCGAGCAAAAGGGTGGCCACGGAGGCTCAGAGGCAACAAAGGTTGCCTCAGTCGTTCGTGTGTGGGTCTGGACAACCTCTGGACTCATCCCCTACAGGGGGTGAACCTCTGGCTGCCCAGTCCCCTGCTTCCGGGGTTCCGGTCGTCAACGTGCCGGACACCTCCGATTCCCGGGTTGAGCCATCTGCAGGCCGACCCGCAACTCGTGCCAGCTCGTTTGGTACTCCGACAACATCGACTTCAGCGGGGCCTGCTCGCACCCCTGCCGAGGTCGGATCGTCGCGCCCTCCTCCGGCTCCCCGGGCCACTCGCACTGCAGCTGCTTCTGGGGCCGAGCAGCGCGAAGACCAGGTCAACATGCCTCCGGTAACGGAGCAGTTTGAGACTTGGAAAGAGGGGATTAACGCCTACATGGACGTTAACCAGAGCATCCCTCAGGATCTGAGCTCTCTTGCGTCGTCAGATCCTGACCAGATGGTCGGAGTCGCAATTGAGAGCAGTCTCAGGGTGAGCTGACAGCCTCTTATTCTCCTTCTTTTTCTTTATTCGTGCTACTGTTGCATTACTAACTGTCGTAACTCGTTTGTGTAGGACTCGGCCTTGCTGATAATGATCCGCCAGAAGATGGCTGAGTGGACTCACCAGATGCAAAAAGCTCTGGTTGCCGCCTCTTCCTGGAAGAACAAGACTGAGGCGATGAAGGCTGAGCTGAAGAAAAAACTGTCTGAGCTGGCAACGGCCCAGACGGAGCTGCAGACGTCCCAGGCCGAATTGCAGACAGCCCAGTCCGAGCTGAAGGTGGCTCAGTCAGAGCTGGAGGTGTCGAAGTGCAAGTCCAGTCTCTGGAGGAGGCGATGAGAGAGACTTCAGCCAAGGCCCAATCTAAGGTGAATAAGGTTGAGTCGCTCGAGGCTGCTCTCAAGACAGCTGAGGAGGAGAAGGTGGACTTGGCCAAGCTCTTGAAGGAGGTCCAGATGAAGCCTCTGGCTGATGCAAAAAGCGCAGAAGCTAAGTTTGAGAAGTTGAACGCAATTTCTGAGGAGCTGTACAATCATGGCTTCCAGGATTGTAGACGGCTTGTTCTCAAACACTTCCCCGATCTCGACCTTGCTCCCGTTGACAATGATGAAGACGAGGACGAAGTCGCGAGAGAGGGACCTTCAAAAGGGTCTGCGGCCGGTCCATCTAACGCTACCGAAGGCTGAAGTACTTTATATATATATATATATATATATATATATATATATATATATATATATATATTTTTTTGTAAGCAATGTAAGAAATTTTTTTACTTAAATACAAGCCCTTTAGAGGCACCCTTTTGCAGATTGTGTGCAGCACTTTATTTTTCTTATGTATGCACAGATCTTGGAACGACTAAAGAACCCTTTGTAATTAGCGAAGCTCGGCAACATAAATTCGACCAGCATATTGGAGAAGATGACTAATCGTAAGGCTTCGACAGTAGTATGGAAGTCAGCTCGGAACGTTAACACCGCTAGGCCAATCTGCCGTTATAAGTCGGAATATCGCTATTCACAATACTTAGGAAGCAATTCTAAAGCAATTTTATTGAATCATCGCCTCGGAATACATATGAGGCCTTGCTCGTTCATGGATAGTAGATCTTCAGATGATCAGCGTTCCATGGATGGAAAAGGGGTCTGTCGTCCATGCTTTCGAGCCAATAAGTACCAGGACGACGTGAGCTGAGCACTCTGTATGGCCCTTCCTAGTTGGGACTGAAGGCAGCGATTTTGTCCTTAACACTGACCTTTTTGAGAACCAGGTCGCCAGCTCGAAGCCGCCGCTCTTTTACTTGGGAGTTATAGTATCGCCTAACCCGTTGCTGATAGGCTGTTAATCGTATTTGGGACACCTCTCGTACTTCATCGAGCAGGTCCAGGCTTGTCCGTAGTTGTTCTTCGTTTTGATCAAGTCGGTGTTGGCTCGTCCTGCTCGTAGGCATCCCGACCTCAACTGGGACGACAGCTTCTGCTCCAAAAGCTAAAGAGAAAGGCGTTTCCCCGGTTGTGGACCGAGCCGTGGTCCGATAGGCCCAAAGTACTTCGAGAAGTTCGTCAGCCCAAGTACCTTTCTTCTCTCCGAGCCTTGTTTTGAGGTGATTCTTGATGATCTTGTTAACTGCCTCGACCTGGCCGTTGGCTTGCGAGTAGTGGGGAGAAGAATACACGTTCTTGATACCCAGACCTTTATAGAACTTTCGAAACCTTTCGTTGCCGAACTGCCGCCCATTATCAGTGATTATTGTACTCGGGATCCCAAATCAGCACACGATTGCTTTCCAAATGAACTCTGTTATTTTCTTCTCGGTAATGGTAGCTAATGGTTCTGCTTCCGCCCACTTCGTGAAGTAGTCAACGGCGACGATTGCATATTTCACCTGTCGCTTCCCCGTTGGAAGAGGGCCAATGATGTCGACTCCCCATTGAGCGAACGGCCACGGTCCAGACATGGGGGTGAGCTCTTCGGGTGGTAGGTGAGGAATTGGAGTGAATCGTTGGCATGTATCGCATCTTTTAACAACTTCCCG
Organism: Liriodendron chinense; assembly: GCA_003013855.2. Classification (NCBI taxonomy): domain Eukaryota; kingdom Viridiplantae; phylum Streptophyta; class Magnoliopsida; order Magnoliales; family Magnoliaceae; genus Liriodendron; species Liriodendron chinense. Next base: position 193,758 of record ML058380.1, read on the forward strand.
GGCGTCGTGCTGGATGGTGGGCCAATAATATCCCTGTCTGAGTATTTTCTGCACTAGTGCTCGGGCACCACAATGATTCCCGCAACAGCCAAAATGGATTTTGCGTAACACGTAATCGGCTTCTTCGGTTCCCAAACAACGCAGACATGAAAAAGAAAATCCTCTCTTGTAGAGGATCCCATCGATCAGAGTATATCAAGCTGATCTATAACGGATGCGCTGAGCTTCTTTTTGATCGGCGGGCAACTCGCCCGACTGTAAGAATCGGATGATAGGATATCTCCAATCTGGGGTAGCCGACACTGGAAAAACTTCTGCAATTTCGTTTGACAATATGCTTCGTTGAGGGAGGAATTCGATGGGAACCATCCTACCGAGCTCTTCGTTAGCTGATGAGGTGAGCTTCGCGAGAGAATCCGTATTCATATTCTTGCTTCTCGGGATCTGAACAATTTTATATTGATCAAAACGTGACAGTAGCTCTTGAGTTCTTGCCAGATATGCGGACATTTTCCTCCTTTCGCTTGGTATTCTGCGGTCACTTGCCCGACCACCAATTGGGAGTCACTATGTATCTTTATAGATCGGATTCCTATTTCAGAGGCGAGGCGGAGACCGGCTAGGAGGGCTTCATATTCAGCCTCATTGTTTGAATCTCGGAATCCAAACCGGAGAGCGTATTGAATTTGGATCCAGTCCGGCGCTGTCAAGACAAGTCCGACTCCGCTGCCTTGTGAATTGGAAGATCCATCGACGTGTAATAACCAGGTCGGTGTGCCGTGGTTATTCTTTGGTGGCGGGTCGGACTTGCTGTTGTCCTGAATTTCGAAGGGCTCGGTCAACTCGACGATGAAGTCAGCGACGGCTTGACCTTTGATCGCCGCTCGAGGTCGATATTTTATGTCAAATTCACCGAGCTCAACAGCCCATTTGACGAGACGACCTGAGGTTTTCGGGTTTTGCAGTACCTGTCGCAATGGTTGATCAGTCAGCACAGCTATCGGGTGTGCCTGAAAGTATGGCCTCAACTTCCGGGCTGAGGTGACCAATGCCAAAGCTAGCTTCTCTATTGTCGGATATCGGATTTCGGAGTCGAGTAGGGCTTTGCTGATGTAGTAAACAGGCCTTTGGATTCCTTTGTCGTCCCGGACTAGTGCCGAGCTAACTGCCGCTGGTGAGACTGCTAAGTATAAGAGTAGTTCCTCTTTACGTGCTGGTTTGGACAACAGCGGCGGAGAGCCGAGGTAGGCCTTCAACTCGCAGAAAGCTTGCTCACAGTCCGAGGTCCAAGTCACCTCCTTGCATTTGCGCAGCTGCTTAAAGAAGGGGAGGCATCGATCTGTAGCTTTTGAGACGAACCTGTTGAGCGCCGCGATCCTTCCTGTGAGCCGCTGGATATCCTTCACTGTGCGAGGTGAGCTCATGTTGAGGAGTGCCTGAATTTTTTCAGGGTTGGCTTCAATTCCTCGCTGGTTTACCATGAAGCCAAGGAACTTTCCCGAGCTTACTCTGAAAGCGCATTTGCTAGGGTTAAGTTTCATTTTATACTTCCGCAATATTTTGAACGCAGTGTAGAGGTCGCAGGCATGGTCCTCCGACCGTTTGCTTTTCACGAGCATATCATCCACGTATACTTCCATAGTCCTACCGAGTTGATCAGCGAACATCTTGTTTACCAGTCGTTGGTAGGTTGCCCCGGCGTTTTTTAGCCCGAAGGGCATAACCTTATAACAGTAGAGCCCCCGATCCGTAATGAATGCTGTCTTTTGCCTGTCGGGAGTATGCATTTGGATCTGATTATATCCAGAGTAAGCATCCATGAAGCTGAGAGCTCGTGCCCAGCGGTTACGTCGACGAGCTGATCTATCCGTGGTAGAGGGAAGTTGTCTTTAGGACAGGCCTTGTTCAGGTCAATGTAGTCTACACAGACTCTCCATTTCCCATTGTTCTTTTTGACGAGGACGACGTTTGCCAGCCATTCTGGATAGCATATTTCTTGGACGAATCCCGCCTTGCGCAATTTTTGTACTTCCTCTTCGATGATCATATACCTTTTTGTATTGAAAGAGCGCCTTTTTTGACGGATCGGTTTGACAGTTGGATTGACGTTTAGCCGGTGGACCATCACTTCCAGACAGATTTCGGGCATCTCTTCATAGGACCACGCAAAGACGTCCACATACTTCTTCAAAAAGGTGATTAGGCTCTCTCGAACCTTGTCCTCCAAACATGATCCGATCTTAATAATTCTTGTCGGGTCGGTATCCGACAAAGGAATGTCGATCAACTCTTCGGCGGGCGACCCGCGCTCCTTCTCTTCCTCTCTTGGGTCGAGAGAGGTCGCATGAGAAACGGTTGATACCGTACTTTTATTCTTCCCTCGTAGGGAAAGTTCGTAGCAACGACGGACTTCCTGCTGATCTCCCTTGACTACGCAGATTCCTTCGTCGGTTTCGAACTTCATTGCAAGGTGATAGATGGAAACGGCAGCTTTGAGAGCCCGCAGGATTAGGCGGCCGATAATGGTGTTATAGGCAGAGGGGGTATTTACGACAAGAAAGTCAACCATAATTATTTTCTGGTTTGGTTCTTCCCCGGCGGTAACTAGTAGAGTTATCTCCCCTTCGGGCATGATGTTGTCCCCTGTAAACCCGGTCAATGTTGTCTTGACCGGTCTCAGTCGAGATCTATCGATCTTCATTTTTTCAAACGCCGAAGGATATAGGATATCGGCCGAACTACCCGTGTCGACCATCATCCTGTGGAGTCTTTTGTTGGCGACCACCATTGCAACGACAAGGGAGTCGTCATGTGGGTGTACGACCCCTCGAGCATCATCTTCGGTAAAAGTTATTGTTTGCGAGGTTACCTTTGCGACCTTTGCAGGTCGGCTGGTGATGTTCACAGAAGGTCTCGGTAAGGATGTTCTTCCTTGCCGTACATAGTTTTTGCGGGAGTTCCCGGTATCTCCAGTGGTCGGCCCCCCGAAGATCATGTGGATTTCTTCCACAGGGTTGTTGCTTTGTTCCTCGTTCAGGTCGTTAGCTCGACCTTCATCTCTTCGTCCATCCGAGCGCTGGGCGATGTAGTCTTTCAAAAATCCTTGCTGAATGAGAGTTTCTATCTGTCGCTTCAAGTCAAAGCAATCCACGGTGTTGTGACCGTGGTCTTTGTGGTATAAACAGTACCTTGATTTCGACCTTCTATTGGGGTCGATTTTTATCTTTGCGGGTCGTTCGAAATTGTATTTACCTTTCTCTGCTAAATATACTTGCTCAATGGTTTTGTTGAGCGGCGTATACTTTTCGAACCGTGGTGCAAGTGATTTTGTTCGGTGAGCAGATCTATTCCGAGTCGGCGATCTTTGCTCTGACTTCCGCTCCGACCTGTGTCTTTTTGAGCTGCCACTATCTTGACGATCCTTATTCCTGGTCGTCGGTCGGTGAGCGTTAACCAGTTCCTCGGCGTTGATGTGTTTCGCCGCCCGATCTAAAAATTCTGCCACGGACTGAGGTGGCTCTTCCCCAACAGACCAAAGGAATCTTCGGTCCCGCAGTCCTCCGATCATGGTGTGTAACAGTACGTCTTGTGAGAGATTTTCAATTTGAACAGCTTCGGAATTGAAGCGCGCGAGGTAATCTTTCAGGGACTCGTCTTCTTTTTGCTTGATCGCAGCGAGGTATGAGTCGAATGCTTCCTCGCGTCGGTGCTCCCGATGAGCTGAGTGGCGAAAGCTCGGCTCAATTGAGAGAACGAACTGATTGTGCGGGGTTTTAGATTGCGAAATCAAGTCCATGCCTAGCTCGTTAAGGACAATGGAAAAGCCTTACATATAATGTGTCCGTTGGCCCCGAGGAGATCCATGCGGACTTTGAAGTTTTCTAAGTGTTCCGCCGGATCTCCTATCCCAGAGTATTGCTTCAACTGAGGAACCTTAAACCCTTTGGGAAGGGGCTCTTCACGAATCTCGTCAGTGAACGGCGACTCAGATGAGTCGACCAGTGCATCTATAGCGATTGGAGCTTGGGCTCGCTGTGCTCTCTGAATATCGCCCATTTGTTCCCGCAGTTCTCTCAGCTCGGCCTCTAGTGGGCTTAAGTTGTCGTTAACTTAGTAGCTGGCTTCATGATCAGCTCGTTCATGCGCGAGACGAGCTGTTCTCCGTTCCTCGAGCCGGTGTCGCTGATCGTTGGCAGGCAAATCCGTTGCTGGTCGAGACCTTGCCCCGGTTAATTTACTGGCGGCCTCGCTTTCTTCGACCGGAATGGGCTGTTGAGAATGCTGCGACGGCCGAGTCTGGCGAGAGTGCTGGGATTGTTGGGGTCGGGGGTGAGTAGGCTGAGGCCCTTCATGGTCTCTTTCATTTGCAACCGTTGGTTGGACCAGGCCGGTTAGAAGAGCCTTAATCTCGTCCAGCCTCTGGTCCATGTAGCCGAATCGTTCATCGACGCCTCCCAGCTTTTGGTTGACTCCCCCCACCTGCTCTTCGAGAAGAGACAACCTCATTCCTCGATTACGAGGCCTCTGTTGCCCTCTCTGCTGAGTATAATGAGGAGAATCCCCTCCGAGTTGTATGGCGGGAGTTTCAGGAAACGATCCTTCATTTTCTGACATCTGATCGTCTAAAGGTTCGATGATCGCGGGCGCTTTCCCTTTATACTTTCTTTTCCCGACCATTGCAAAAAAAAGGGGGAAGATGTTGAGGTGGTCTTAGACGATTGGGTGAGAACACGGATTTCCTAGTTAAAGGAAGAAAGCGTATTCCCACAGACGGCGCCAATCTGTTGGTGCTGGAAATTCGTCAACAGATGAGGATGAGTTTTTTTTTTATCTTGACGGTTGAATGATGTTGATCTTCTCCCTGAGGAAAGGTTGAATCCTATAGAACACAAAGGAAAGCAAAAAGAAGGGTGGCTGGGGTCCAGCCGTTAACCCTCCGATGCCTAAGTCAGTAGGATCTTGAAAGATTAAATATCTATCTTTTGATCAGTTTTTGTATCGTACCTTGATAAGGAAGAGGACGCTCCAATTTATAGACTTAGGTCGTGGAGTTGCGTTCCTCAGTTATTGCCGTGATGTTCGTAGAGGAAATCTCGGATCTCTGAGATTTCCTGAGCTATCCCATGATCTTTGAAGATATTCGGCGAGTTGGTTAGAGATTTCCCGGATTCTTTTCCTCTTATTACGCACATACTTAGAGAATTGCGGTAACGGAATCAGGTCGCTCTAATGAGAGCGGTTGGCCTTACGAGGTCGTCCACAGGGATCGCCTTTCCTCCTTAGACTAGGTCGGTCAGACCTGATGACATGTATTTGGGCCGTTCCGTCTGTCGTCAGCTCGGCTTCGAGCTAAGCAGGCTGAGTTGGATCTATCCCCAGGTCAGCTCGTATTCTTCTCACAACACCTGGGAAAGTGCATATCAAAAAATTTCTATCCTTAAGAATGAGTAAAGGAAGATCGAATTCTTAGAACCGCAATTGAAATTTTTTTTCTTTCCTCATGAAGACACGCTTAGATTTGACTTAGACGCAACATTCTACCTATAAGCTGAATTATTGCATGACAGCCACCCTAAATATGCTGACATCAAGCAATATCTAGAAGCTTGAACGTACCAAGAAGACATAACATCTACATATCATCGTTTAACAGCCTAATTCATTATTTAAGGCAACATTTTGTGCAGGAAAATCTCTTAACCATGCCTTGTTACAATACATGGATGAAATAGGGACAACGAAACTATCTCCGGGTCCACAAAGAAGTTTGCAGTCCACGCATGAACAGACACTTGATAGCTAAGAAGATCCTATGACAAGAATACCACCAAATGTCTATTGAGTCAGATTTCTACCAGCATGTCATGAAAGATTTCAAACACCACGAGCACACAAATTGAATCCACATGTTTGCTTCTGTAACTTTACAACCCGACAACACCCTGCTCATTCTCAATCTTTAGTATCAACATCACCAACAAAAGTGAGCCCAAAAGCATCCAACGATCGCGAATACACATTCATGGTAGTCGATAACTTCACAAATGGGTGGAAGCAACATCTTTAACCAGCATAACAACATTGTATGGAGTGAGAATTTTGAAGAACAACATTATCAGCCATTATGGAACTCTGCAAGTCATCACCACAAAAAAATAGGACACCCCTCATACACTAATAGACAAAAGACTTCCTCAAAACGGAGTGGACATCGACTCACTGCGATCAAATATATTAGACCAATGAAAAGTACGCGTAAGTGCTGTGTCACTCCTCAATCTACCAAAAAAAAAAAAAATCACAAGAACACCCAACAAGTAAGTTTGAGTAAGAAACTCACTCGACAAGCAAATTTGAACGAGAAACTTCAGAGCATGGTAGTGAAAAGAGTCCCGACCCCCCTCACTTGCTTGACCTTGAGGGCAAGTTCAAACCCATATAGGGGTGGCCTACTAGTTGGCTGAGAAGTTCTTCTAGGAGGCGCTTCTCGCCTTACCAACTTGAAGGGTGACTTCCTTGAGCCAGTTAATGCCGATCATGTCAATGTCTACACAACCATCCCAACCTCATGTACACATGTCCGTACATAAATTCAGCCCACTCACCTTACTCGTTACCTAACTATAAAAAAAGGTCCTCATCACAACATGTCCTAAGCTGTTTTTTCTTTCATTTCTTTTCGTCTACATATGGGGCCCTTCCTATATTTCCTTTATAACGATCCATATTTATTACAACTATGTGTATATTATGCTTATATTTAGTAGGTCTCATCCCTTGATTTTTTTATTTATGAAGTGACAAGAAATTGCACGTTATCCAATCAATGGGTATGAAACTGTGCAAGTGTTACCTGACCTTATGGAATTTTTACTTTAGGTATGGATGGAAGATGAAAATTGATAGAGTAATCCAGAAAAATGAGTAATCCCAACTTTATTTTTATTTTTTATATATGCTATACTATTTGATGGGCCATATACAAGTATTGTTGTCCCTCTTGAATTTAAGAGAGAGAGAGACAGAGTGCGTAGGAGAGGCTATTAGAAGCTAGAAGTTGTACTGGTCACTGTAGATGCAGTTTGCATATTGTAATTGCAAACTGAAAAGGCAACATTCAGATGCAGGTAAGAAGAATGAAATGTAATTGTTGCCTGTCTCACATCTGTGATGTTGCCAAAAGTCATGTGTTTGGGACTCAGTTACATGGTATCCAAAAAGGCAAAATTACAAGGACTTCAATATTCCTTCAAATCAAATAGAATTTTATCTAACAACAACGTGTTCGAATGTTCAATACATGCTTCCAAACATGGTTCTTCAGGAAGATTGGTATTTCAATTTGTTAAGGTTTCTTTTCAAATGTGGCTTAACCAAAATATGGGATTAACTTCTATGACCTGGTATTTTCCCAAGCATGGGGTAGAATTTTTAAATCACTATGGTATTATTAGATAATTCCTAAGTAATGATTGTGGTTTAGCAATTCTATAAATCCTTATCTCCCTTAATCCTGATTTCCAAACTTGCCTTAAATGATTAAAACAAACACTTTTGGATCACGGTTGTACTTTTAAGATCCTAAAAATGATAAAATATACAAAAAAAAATAGTAAATAATTGAATTTTGTAAAGCCATTTGGGACCCAATGAATTTTAGTTGATTGGCGAGAATGGAGAGCTTGTCAATAACTTTTTCATGACATTATATGTGTGAAACAGATAACTTTCATAAAATTATGGCCGTCAAAAGCTATAGTGCGTGTTTAGGCCATATTAGTTTAGATTGAAATTTTTGGTTTGATTTTTTCAGTCGTGGCCATCCGTTAAGTCTTCCTTAACTTGTTCTACATTAGTCCCCTTTATTTAAAGAGAACTAGCCTTCAAGTTAATCAATTGTTGCACTTGCTCCACTTGTGCATAATACTCGAATAAATTTGCAATGTTGAATGTCCGTAATATAGCGAAGTCTTTAGAGAGCAACAATGTATGCATTATCATTAATCTTCCAAAGTATCTAAAATTACATAATCTTCTTATCCTTCGACTTGTTATATATTCTTATGAAAAATACTCTCTCCTCCAGTGGATCATTACCATGTTCTCTTCCTGAAACACTTTAAATCACCTCTACTTGTCAACATCTTCCTTATACTTGCATTGGACTTTTCTAACTTCTTGACATATGCATACACTGTTACCATTTTCTCTACCATTTTATTTATGATTATGCTCATCCCTACTAGTTTTGGTAATGACACAAGTCTAAAGTGTGTACTTGGGAACAGTGATTATATACTTATTTTGAAATGAGACTGTTTGTAAGTCTATTTATTATATCATTGAAAGTGAACTCAGCCTGTGTAAGAAAAAAGTCTCACTGCTTGGGCTTATCATTAGAGCTATATAATCGATTTAATTAACACTTTCATATAGTTGTCCATCTGAGATGGGCTCTTCCAAAATGTTTATCATTTTTAAAAAAGTATTTCTATCTGAATTGATCAATTAAGAGTCTTAGGCCGTCTTTGCTCTATTTGGATCTTTGCAGCTTGATTCCTTTTGATCCTAGCCGTCTATGAAATTGTTTGCTAGCTTAATTGCTTTCGATCCTAGCCACCCATGAAATTGTTTGCCAGCTTAATTGCTTTCGATCCTAGCCGTCCATGAAATTTTTTTCCACCTACTCTACATCACTATCACTCATAAAGCATTTCGAAAATCATGTCGAAATATGATCCTAGCAATTTAATTCATGGCCATCCGAATGATATTGGACGACTAGAAAGAATATGTTCGGCGATTTATATTCAATCCAATGAACATATAGCTTAGTTTGTCCAATCAGCATGATTTCGAAACTATCTCATCAACTAAGTATCATGATTTCAACGATCAGATCAAGTGCTTACTAATGACTTCCCAAATCTAGTACTTGGTGGCAAAAGCATGTATAAGTGCAACCCTTTTTTATTACTCTTCGGTAGGTAAGGTGGGAATGAAGACAAGGCACTTTGGATTATGTTAAAACAAAGCAACAGGCACCAATGCTAAGTAAACAACATCATCATTATAAATAAGAAAGTGAATTATATCATGATTTAGGGTTTTTTTTTTTTTTTTTTTCCATTTCCTTCCTTAATCTCACTAAAAGACTTGCAACGACTCAGATTGACTGGTTCAGCCCTAAATCCAGTTGCCACTCACCCGAGTCGGGACTGAATCAGCCCGAGCGAGGGGCGAGACAGGTGGGACCCTAAGTCCTGTCGCGACTCACCCAAGTCAGGACTGAACCAACCCAACTCGTCCAAGTAAGGGGCGAGACGGGTGGTGACTTGTGGGGTTGAACCGAGTAAGTCTGAGTCCACCAATCTGGGTCATAACTGACTCAGCTAGTAGCACTTTTCAGTTTGGTATAAGTTCACGTCCCCACAAGGCACGTCGATGCTCTTAATGAGCCATTTGGGCACATAATTCATAGATGGTCAATCAACATGGACCGTTCATGTAGACATTTATGTGATGATTATGGTCATTTTAATCAAAATGGTTCCTTGGAGCATTACATTATCCCAAGTGGACTCAATCAAATGGATTATTATTGATAATCAGATCTCCTTTTATCTAAACCATCCATTTTTGGATTCCATGGGATGGAAAGCTCCTTTGGTTGGTTTGAATTTAATTTCGTCTGGACCCATAAAAAGTGCCATACTTCAGTGGACGGTCCAGATGGATGGCTTGACTAGCATTTCTATACATGAGGTAGCTATTCAATTAGTGGAATGATCACCTACAACCCCATTGCTTGTTATGTGCAACCTGATAGAGATGTTTCAAAATAAACATCTTGTGGTGGGCCCATTGAAAATAAAAGGGAAGAAAGAAGGGGTATGTGAAGTTTCTTTCCAACGCCCTTTGAATAGACTACCAATGGACGTGGATTAGGTGGTTTGTTGATGAGCTGGGGCGCTGTGGGCCTAAATTGATGTATGTGTTTTATATTCATGCCGTCAATCATTTAAAAATGCAAAAAAATGAAGCAGCTCCAAAGCCCAAGTGAACCACACCACAGGAAGCAGTGGGAATAATGACAGTCTGTTGAAACCATTCTAAGGTACACAATAATGTTTATTTGTCATCAAACCTGTTGATAAGATCACCTAGACCTGAATGAAGTAAAAATAAAAATATCAGCCTGATCAAAAAAATTCGTAGTCCCCAATAAGTTTTTAATGGTGGGCGTTCGAACACCATTTTTTTCCTGTTATGTGGTCCACTTGAGCTTCAGATCTGCTTCATTTTCCCTCTGTGCCCTAAAATTGAGGGGAGAAACGGATGGACGGCGCGGATATTAAAAAAATACATCATGTTGGGCCCCACAGTGCCCAACACAACGGTGCACCACCGGCTGGGGGTGGTGTCGGCAACAGCACCTGATCCAAGCCATTGCCACCATGGTTACAGGGCCTGGCGGCTACTCGTTGAATCCTAAATCGAGTTAGGCTTGCCCAAGTCGAGTTGGGTCTGAATGAGTGGTCGACTCGTGGCACAGAACCAGCTCTGATGGTCTGATCGAGTCTAAGCCGACTGGAACGAGTTGCATCAGACTCGTCCGAGTCTTAAAACATGATTGCCACGGTGGAGACATGTGGCCCACCACCTACTTGGATGACTAAAGCAGCCTAGGTTTTAACTTTCCGGCCAAAATGCTACCTTTTTAGGACATCAGTACCACAAAAATGTTAGGCTCCACAATGATGATTGTCTTTCTCTAAAATCAGGTTGATCAGATCATTACATGGGCTACACTTCCATGTTGAGTCAGACTATCCGTTGTCCATTGATTCCAATGGCGTGGCTTACCTCCTAGGCAGAACAGCCTGATTTTTGTCTTAGCTGATCTTCATGGTGGGGTCTACTGTTTTCATGGTACAGATTTTCTACATAAGTGTCATATCGGTGCCTGGTGGCAAGGATGTTACAGTGTAGCTGTGTGTGTTATTTCATGCATCCATTCAAGTGGGCCAATCATGTGAATATTCTTAATTGATGTGAGCTCGACCGGACCCGAACTTGAAACCAAGGTCCAAAGATCCGGATGGGTTCCCGAGCCCAGTTGACTCTGGGTTTGGCTCCTAATAGAGAAAACCAGACCCAACAGACCCAAAAGGACCCAGAGCTCAAACCAGCATGACCCAAATCCGATCAGCCTGTGAGTAAGGAATCGGATCAGCCGGGTCGGGTTCCCCATTAATAGTCCTGTGAGTAAGGGTAGCAATGGGCTCGGGGACCCACCTTGGCCTGCCTAGCCTGACCCCGCTTTGGACTGGGCTTGGACTTACCTTTTGGGTTGGGCTTGGACTCAATCCATATGCACATGCCTAATATCCTACAAATATTCCATTTTATTTCTTATTAAGCAACTCACGCATCTTGAATATACATTGGTGATTTTAATCCCTCTTCAGTGTCTATTTCTTCATTCATAGGTGGGCCACTTGATCAATGGATAGATTAAGAGGTCATTTGGTAGCTTATATTTGATATGCATTAGTAATTATTATGAAATCCCTGTGAATTAGAATCACTAGTTGTGCTTAATTGCTTTAATTGAAATCCACTTGAATCTAATAATTAGGTAATTAAAATCATCAAATACTATTTGACAACTAGCATTTGGAATAGGAAAAAGAAAAAAAGAGAAATGGTCCTAACTTGCGAATCGATTGTAATTTCAAACGTGATTTTATTGTAATTTTAAAAAAGTATCTTTCATGGTGTTTGTTTTTCAATTCCAAAGTGTAAATAAATGTAAATGGATGATGATTAATTACCAATATAACTCCTTCACTTTTTTCTGTGTCCACAATAAAGACTTACTTTTTAACACACTAAAATCATGGATTGTACAAATTTCATATGGGGCCCATTGTGATATCTATAGCTTATCCACACAGTTCATCCACTTTGTGGGCTGATTTTGGGCATGAACTCAAAATTGACGCAGATCCAAGACTCAAGTGGACCACACTACATGAAATAGTGGGTTAAACACCTACCATTAAAAACTTTTTACGACCATGATTTCTTATGGTGTGGGCCATTTGAGCTTTAGATCTATCTCATTTTTAGGCTCATGTCCTAAAATGTTCCAATAAAATGGTCGGACAACATGGATATGTCACATACCTTATAGAGGGGTCCACGCATTTAAATCCATTCTTTTCAAATGACATTTCAAGGAGAAAATACTCATTTGCGCCAAGCATATGTAAATAGTGATTATTGTTCATTTACAGCGCATACCCATTGGAATTAGAAAACTAATACCCCCTATTTGATGTGAATTGAATTCTAGTTCACATCAAATGCATTCCTCCAAAATGCACCCGTTCATGCCAATGATTCACGCTCCCAAATGACCTCTAAAGAACCAATTTAATGTAAATACTTGTAATTTGATCACAATTAGCATTTATTACTTACAATGGTAAAATCGGTGAGTAGTCACAGGTAGATGTTGACTTCTTTTGCTATGTCCCAACTTGGAAAATGAGGTTTATTGTGTATGCGTGGCAAAACTCTGTGGACCCCACTTAGATGTATATGTTCTATCTAGACTGCCCATTTATTTTGCTGGATCATTTAAGGTTGAGAGCCCAAAAAATGAGGTAGATCCAAAGCTTAAGTGGAACACACTCTAGGAAGCCCTGATAATAATGACACCCACCATTGAAACCTACATAAGGCCTCTTGTGATGTTCTTTTGAGATCCAACCTATTCATAAGGTCACATAGACATGGGTAAAAATAAAATAGAAATATCATCTTAATCCAAAACTTTTATAGGCCTTAAGAAGTTTTCAACGATAAGCATTCAATCCCCACTATTTCCTGTGGTGTGGTTCACTTGAGCTTTGGATCAGCCTCATTTTTGGGCAAATGCCCTAAAATGATATGAAAAAAATGAATGGACCCCTGGGTTCACACACACACACACACCATGGAGGGGCCTACGGAAAATTTGAGGTGAAATTTATGCTTCTTTCCAAACATGTTTAAAGAAAATAATTACACTTTTACCTCTAATTCAAAGTAATTACAGCAAGCCAAAACAGGCCCTAAAAACATTGAAGTGTGAAAAAGGGATTTTATCAATGCCTAGGCCAGGCTAGGTTGGGTGAGCCCATGGCTTAGCCCGGACAAGCCCAAACCCGGCCCATCGCCACCCATATCCATATGTGTCAGGGCCAGGGGAGCCAGTGCAGAGACTGTTGAGAAATACTTCAATGCTCTGATGGCACTAGAAGTTACACATGGACAGCCTAATAGATAGATCTGGACCATCCTTTAGGTCTGGCCAATAGTTATATGGCCTCATGGGAAAAATCAGATTTATAGGAGGATTTCAACCATTAGATAAACAGCCATTAAAATGGACGGTCAGGGTATATATTAAAATGAATAGAAAATTTGAACCATTCATTTAGCGGAGCGAATCATGTATTGCTTATCGTTGTAAGGGATCACTTTGATGAGGCGACGCTAAGCTTCAGATACACTGTTTTCTGTCTCGAAAATCGACGGCCACAAAGTAAGAAGGCTCATTTTTTTAATGGACAGGATGAACCAATAGGTTTGACTTTTACATGGTAGATACTGAATTGTACAGTAGTCGAGCACATGAACGATAACCATGCACATGCAATCAGTTACCTGACACGTGGCTTACCTTTACATAATCTCAAACTGATCAAATAGTGGGTCCTACTGGAGAAATAACATATCTAAACAGGGAGATTTATTGGACGATCCTAACCGTTGATTCTTGGACATTTGTGTGGTGGGTTCAAACCAACAACTGCATTCTATTTTAACCATTCATTAGATATCCGGTGATATGAAAGCTTGATTTTTAACCTATAGAAAAATACACTTCTGGAATACGATTTCAACGGTTTGGATTGAGGTAAATACATATGAAGAATGCACTGGATTTGTGCATGCTCAGGGATCATCCAACTCCGCACAGTATAAAAGAGACGGCCAACGCTCATCTCAGGCATTAAAAAATTCCATCCATTGAAAAGGTAGAGATTTCATTCTAAAAATAAAGAAATTCAAAATCCAATAAAAGATACAGTGCTCTCGGGACCACCAAAGTTATAGTGCTCCTTTGTGATGAAGCGGATTATCCGTTGAGATGTCATGACCAAAATCTGTGGGGCCCACCGTGATATATGTGTTTCATCCACTCCGTCCATCCATTTTCCCAGATCATATTAGGACTTGATCCAAAGCTCAACTTGGTCAAACCAAAGGAAACAATGGGGATTGAACGACCACCATTATAAACTTCTCGAGGACCACAGAAGTTTTGGATCAAGTTGATATTTGTGTTCCATGTCTGAAGGACCTTATTAACAGATTGGATGATCAATAAACATCATGGTGGGGCCCAGGAAGGTTTCAACGGTTGACATCATTATCCCCACTGTTTCTTGTGGTGTGGTCTACTTGAGATTCGGATCTGCTTCTTTTTATGGTTTAGGCCACAAAATAAGATGGAAAAACGGATGGACGGCGTGGATGAAATACATACATCATGAGGGGCCTACAAAGATTGGTCCAGGTCACAGGGCAATCCAGTTTCAGAGGCGGCCTTGAAACCGATCCTATCTTACATATGTATTCAGTATTTGCACGTGCGAGGCGAGTGCAATTTGCATTTCTCGAAAATTCAAAGAAGCAAAGGTAGCTCAGTTGAAAATCGCTGGAAAACGAGTCAAAGAGAGCAATTTTTTCTTGCAGCTGAGATTTTAAAGAAGAAAGGAGCAGAAAGGAGAGAAAAGGAGAGCAGAAGAGAGCTCAAAGAAGCTCTGAGAAAATTAGGGATTTTGGTGTCTGGGTCTGTCAAAATTTCTGAAGAAAATTGCCTGAAAACGACTCGGTAGAGACGATTTGACGAGCTGCTTGAAGATTTTGGAGATTTTGGGTTTTGGGTGATTCGATTTTGGGATTTTGATATCTGGGTTGATCGAAATTTGGGAAAAAATCCGTTGGAAAACGAGTCGGTAGAGGCGATTTCTGGAGATTTTGGCGGATTCTGGAGATTTTGGGTCTTTGAGGACTTCGATTTTGGGATTTTGGTATCTGGGTCAATTGAATTTTCTGGAGATATTGCTTGAAAACGAGCCAAAATGGAATCTTTTAGAGATTAGGGCTTTTGGGCACATGGATCTTGTTGTAATGCGGTGATTTGGGTTGAAAAGATTGCTGTTTTGTAGTTGGGTTTTTGGGAATTAGGTTTTCTGATATCTGGGTTTGTCTTGGATTTGTAGGGATTAGGGTTTTAGGTTTTATTAAGATAATTTTGGGATCCTTTTTCCCCTTCTTTAGAAGATTGGGGTGGTGGTGATGGATGGGTAGTAAGAAGGAAGGGACAGGCGTGATGCCGAGCTTCACTCCTCCTTCATTGGCAACACAGTCACTGTAATTCTCTCTTTGGCTCTTTCACTTGATTGCTTTCAGTAATTTGCTGTTGTAGTTCTTGCCCTGCTTTTTCTTTTTATTTTAATTAATTTTGCAACCTGGATATGTTTACTTTTGAGCTAGTTTGATTCACGTCCACACTGTTAAATGGTTTTGACTCATTCCAATATAGCTAAACACGAATTGCCCAAAGTGTCGGCTCTAGTATGCATCGATCACTACCTGAAAACCACACTGATCAGACCACCTTTACCTGCCTGTTGAATTTGGACAGTGAGAATCATTTGATATTGTGATTTCATGCTCTAGTCTGCTTGATGTGACTACAACCACTTTTTTTTTTGTTAGTCATGCAACGTACCCACCCAGTTAGATGTGGCTACAACCACTGCCCAAACAAGTTCCACCAAAATCAAAACACTATTTTGATTCCAATGGCACACGGAATGTGCAAGGATCATGTGCAATAAATAGAAAGAAGATAATGGGGAAAAAGCTAACCACAAACAACAAAACAACACAAAATATATGCGGTTCACCACTTGGGCTATATTCACGAACAATCTGGCAAAGAAATAATCCATTATAGTAAGTAGAGATTACAAAGAGCATGGTATAGAGTACCTTTTTCAAGAACACAACAAAGTCCCTTTGAATCCAAGCTTAAGAAAGGAAATCCCTCCACTATCGCATATGCTAGCAATAAACCTCCTCACCTTGAAGACCTTGAGAAGGAGATCTTGGAGCACTTTTGAGTATCACTTAAGAAAGTCTTGGAACCCTTGAACCTTGCCTTCAAGAAGAAGAAACCCATCTTGAACCCTCTCTTGATGTGCACAAAAGAAAACCCTCTCCAAATTCGTAAGTCCACCTTTTCCCCTATAAAACTTACCCCAGAAGCTTCATTTTCATGAGTGAAATACCAAAAATACCCCCTCCAAGGATCCACAAACACTTAGGCCTTGTTTGCTCATATATAACATAAGTTGTATGGGTAATGTTAAAAAAGTTATATGGGCTTAAAAGGTAGTTAAAAGCATAGTGATTTTGATGTCACTATTTTAACAACCTCCATCTTGATAGCAAAATCACCTTCTTGCCTTACCGATCCACCATCATTACCTTGCCTTGAAGCCTAGAGAAATCAAGCTTCAATCTAACTTCTCCACTTGCACAGTCTTTGTGAGCATGTCCACTAAACTTTCCTTCGTTCCTACCTTCAACAGACGAATTCAGCCATCTTCAATGACTTGGCGAATGAAATGGTGCTGAATTGCAATGTATTTGGTCATCTTATGATTAATCGAGTTCTTTGCCAAATAATTAGTGCTCATATTATCTATCACAAAACAAATCCATAGGTTCACAAATAAAGCCTCTCTCCCATAAGTCCTTGAAGTCAAACCGTCTCCTTACAAGCTTCTGTGTCGCCATGTACTCTACATCCATAGTTGACAATGTTATTGTTCCTCAAGGCTTTGACATCCAACTTATAGGACCGTTTCCAAAATAGAATATGTATCTCGTAATCGATCTTCGCCTATCAAGATCACTGACAAAATCTGCATCAACAAAACCATGCATCACCTTTGCCCCTTTTACAATAGGTAAGCATATAATTACTTCTGCCTCTTAAGTATCAAAATACCCATTTTGTTGCCTCCCAATGTGGTTTCCCTGGATTCACTATAAAACGACTAAGCACCCCAACCACACTGGCTATGTTCGACCTAGTACATTTATGGCAAACATTAAACTTCTAACCACACTTGCATATGGAACCCGAGCTATATATTCTTTTTCTCCCTCCAACTTTGGACTTTTCTTGGAAGATAACATAAAATGAGCGGTCAATGAAATCTCTACAGACTTTGCTTTGCTCATACCAAAATTATTAAGTATCTTTCCAATGAACCCCCTTTGAGAAAGTGACAAGGTTCCACTTTGTCTATCCCATTCTATTTCCATTCCAAGGATTTGATGTACCGTCCTAAATCCTTCATCTTAAATTTTTTACTTAATTGAGCCTTCAACTCATTAATCCTTTATCTTTGTATACCAAAAGCATGTCATCGACATATAAAGCCACGATAAAAAAATTTCATCACCAAAAAACTTGAAATACAAGCATGGTCATAATCACTTTTTAATATTCAAGACCTAACATAAAAGATTTAAACTTTTTATACCATTGCTTTGATGCTTGTTTGAGTCCATATAATGATTTATTCAGCTTGCATATAAGATTTTCCCTGCTTTTCACAACAAACCCTTCCATTTATTCAACTCACATTTACATCCATTTATTCAACTCGCATTTACATTCATTTATTCAAGCTCCAAGTCTAACAAAACTACAAGTGCAAGAATAAACCAAATAGAAACAAGTTTCATAACTGATGCAAATGTTTCCATAAAATCAGCACTTTCCTTTTGTGCAAAACCTTTGGCAACTAGCCTTGCCTTATATCTTTCAATTTTACCACTCGCACTCTCCGATTTTGCAACCCCACTTGCAACCAACTGCCTTATGACCCTTTGGCACCAAAACCCATGTATGATTTTTTTTTTTCCCTAAGTGCATGCATTTCTTCTTCCATAGCCTTCTTCCAATTTTCTAAATCTTCACCTTGCATAGCTTCTTCAAAAGAGCTTGGTTCTTGATTTTTAGCGGCTAGAGCCCTTGATGTTGTAGGATCTATATGGCATTCGCCCTTTGGAAATGGGCACCGTATATGCTTTTGGGTGGTGTTTGGTGTGACAATTGACGCCTCAGGACATCTTTCCAAGATTAGCTTCTCTAGCACTGGATTGCTTCGTTTCAGTTTCTCAGTGTTATTCTACATGTGGTGGTTATGCTTGGAGCCCTCCTTGCCGTAGGGATCGGGCAGACGATTAGTTCATAGAGTTCGTTGACCTTACGGATTGTCTCAAGAATGTTGTTCCTTCATCTTCCGAAGAGGACACCTTGATCTGGATTCAGCATCAATCTAGAAAGTTCTCTATTCATTCTCTTTTTAGCCTAATTGTTGACTCCTCTCGCAATTCCGATCCTTCTCATCCTTTCCATCATTGGTTCTACAGGCCCCTCCTTATGTTGCTGTTTTGTGTGGCTGGTTGGTAGAAAGAAAGTTCTAACTATTGATAATCTTCAGTGGAGGTCTCTAATCCTTCCAAATATATGTTTAGTGCCTAAGGAAAATGCGGAGTCCATTGACCACTTATTTAGTTGTCGTTCTTTTGTCTGAAAAGTGTGGGCTTTTTTCTTGTGGCGTTCCACATGAATTAGGTCATGGTAGAGTCATTGGAGGTTGTTCTTTGGGTGTGGCATGGAGGGGTAGGTGGGAAAGCGAGTAAAGTAGTTTGGGGGCTTCTCATCATGGCTATTTTTTGGGCTATATGGAAGGAGTGGAATGAACGGTGCTTAACAAATGAGAGGTCCTCGGTGGATGGGGTGGTTAGTAAAGTTAAGGGTTTTGTCTTGGGTTGGGCTCCTCATGTAAATGTAGCTAAGGCTGCTATCTCTTCGTCTCTTTTTTAGTGTTCCATTGTATTCTTTTCCTACCCTTTGGTGAGCATCTTAATAAATGTTTAGTTATCTCTAAAAAAAGGTCTATTATCCACATAATCCTTTAAATATGTTGGTTAATGGATTTCATGACGTGGACCCTCCATCATAGGTTGTACCCATTCTTCACCATTGTCTTCATTTTCTTCAATTCGTTCAGTTTCATTTTGATCATTTCCTTGATTTATGGGATTATAATGTTTAGCACTGAACATTTGTATCTTCAAAAATTTGAACATCATAAGCTCATGAGACTCATCAAAATGTACATCTCGACTAATGATCATTTTCTTGGCTATCGTTTCGTACAAACTATAAGCTTATTGCTCTTTTGATAACCAACAAAAATGTATTTTTTGGATTTAGATTCTAATTTATTTCTCTAATAACTAAGAATTAAAGCAAATTCATCGCAACCAAATATCTTCAGTTCAAAATAATCACAAGGAATTCCAGACAGTACCTGTTGAGGTGTTTTCTTCTCTAGAGCTATGGATGGTGATCGGTTGACAAAATAGCAAGTTGTTGATATAGCTTCCGCCCACATTTCTTCTTCAAGTTCCGCATTGACCAACATGCTTCTAGCACACTCCATTAGTGTATGATTCATTCTTTCAACCACACTATTTTGTTGATGAGTGTAGACAACTGTAAAATGTTGTTTGATTCCTTCATCTTTGTAAAACTTGGAGAATTCATTTCAAGTAAATTCCTTCCAATTATCTATTCTAAGAGTCTTAACCTAGCGCCCTGATTGCTTCTCCACTGTGACCTTAAAATACTCGGAAGCTATGAACACATCATTCTTGGACCTCAATATTTTCACCCACACTTTTCTTGAGAGGTCATCAATGAATGAGACGAAGAATAGCGCACCATCATATGAATCAATTGGCGGCAATTCCCATACTTCTGTGTGCATGTCATCAACCAAGCCTTTGCTAGTGTGACTATCTTTTGAGAACTTCTGCCTTTGTTATTTCCCATTGAGAATTTTCTCAAAATTTCTTTTCTCCAAAGTTCATCATGGGCATTAAATTTCTTTTTGCCGACACTTCCATCTCCCTCTAGCTTATGTGACCCAACCTGCTATGCCATAAGCGCAATGGAAGTTCACCATTTTCAACAACTGCATTTGCTATGCCATTTATCACTGTACTTCCTAGCAACTTGTACAAATTTCCAACTTTGGGCGCCTTTCATAGCAACACATGCTCCTTTGAAGACTTTGAGTACTCCCCCTTACCCTATAAATTTACAACCATTCAAATCTATTAGTGCACTTTTCCGTGGCATACTAGTGCACCTTATTTGTCAATTACGTAGGTCAATGAGTCTAAGTGTTGGTTGAGCCCAAAGAAGATGAAGACCAAAGACTCAAGAAGACAATTGCATCAAGGAAGAAAATACAGATAAATTAGAGATGCCTTGGTGAGCTAAAACCCTTAATCTAAACAAAAACCAAACCTCTAAATGACTTAAACCCATAGGTATACTTTTAGTCATCTTAGAATGGCATTAGGTGTCCCAAAAGATCACCCATAGGAAGGCCTTAGAGATACACGAGTTGCTGTAAAAATACAATGCAAACAGCAGAACTCATGTGGTGTGCGATTGGTCGCAAGCCAGGCAAGACCAGTCGCCCAAGGGCCAAACAAGACAGCAAGCTACATGTCTAATTCAACCTGTCGCTGAACAGGTCGCTGGGTTCTTGAGACCGGTCGCCATACCTGGTTGACCGATCGCAACTGGCCAAAATGGGACAACAAGCAGACTTTGGTCCCTGGCCTAATTAGACCAATCACAGCTCGTTTACGACCGATCACTGACCCTCTGCTATCGGTCGACAGTTAGCCATTGGTACTCGTTTTCTATCCGTTGGAGTTCGAAACTTATATATATGGAGCTCGAATTTTGGGTATTTCTTGAGGGTATTTGGTGCATTGTTAGCATAGGTGATTCCCACTCATATCCATCACCCTAGCTACCAATCCAAAGAGTTCCCATGTTATCTTCCATGTGTTAAACACTCTAATGAGCATTCCAAGCCCACTTAATGAAGATGGGCATGAACTCTTCATTTTCTAGAGATTAGACCTAGCCCAATAGTTAAACCCATTGTCTAATTGATCCAGAAGACCCTATAGGTGAATCTCCTAATTAGATCAAGTTACATATTACATGTAGGAGACTTCACCATCCTCCCATCACCTTGGTTATTTCAAAGAAGATGATATGTAAGGCGATTGATCGTTGAAGCTGAAGCATTGACAATGTATCAACAATAAGATGGGGGGAGCAAAGGAGAGCTGATTGAAGCACGGGAGAGCAGAGATCAAGCAACCCAAGCGGCGCTGAACAAGGGGCTCAATCCAACAAGTGTCAAGTTTGAGAGTCTATTAACACTTCTTCCTTTTGGTAAGATTGAGTGTGAATTTAAGGTTGATGGTTAGCTTATTGAAAACCATGTAAGTTTCCAAGGGGAGCCACCGACACAGGCGTGTATGTGTAGGTTATTGGTTAGCTTGAGAAACCATTGTAGGTTCCTAGATTGGAACTGAAGGGTTGGGAGGAACCTCGTCAAAACTCCTGGGTTGGGAGGGACCTTGTTTAAACTTGGGGATTGAACGACTATTCAGGTTGAGAGGTGAACCTATGCTAAAACATCCGTGTAAAGGTTGAGAGGAACCTATTTAAAATTCCTAGGTTGGGAGGAACCTGATGCAGGGGCATGCGATGATCTAACCCTAGATGCATGTATATCAAGTTGGAAGTTATTCAAATAATAAAATTACGAAACTAACTACTTTTAATCAGAGGAAACTAACAAATCTCAACACGAAGATGAAATCCGTCCGTCCGGATGATGGCCCTATGCATAAAACCATGTAAAATAGTAAACAGGGAGGATCTAGGGATATGAGGATATCCCAGATCTAGCATAGACCAGTCCACAGTTAAGTTTGGATTCGGTTATCGTGGCTAGGCATCCCTCTTTTCAATCGTACCAAAAAAGGGGGGGGGGGGGGGGTTTCAGAAAAGGACGAGGGATGTCGAAAAACAATGGGTTATCATGAATAACGAATTAGGAATAAAAAAAAGCTTACCTTTCCTCGCACCTTGAAGAAAGAGAGAAGAGAAAACGGAAACTCCGGGGTGGAATCCTCAACACCCGAGGGCCAATCCTGAAATCCTAATCTCTCAAATAAAGAGGAAGCAACTCACGAATTTTCTATTCATTCAATAATTTCGAAATAGGGTTCTCACAGTATATATAAGCTACGAAAATAAAAAAAGTGCACTAAAGTGCCTGAAAACCAAAGAAATAACATAAAAACGCCTAAAGTAAATAACGACACTAAAGCGCCTAGAAACAAGGAAATAAATAGAAAAGCGCCTAAATGTAAATCCGCTCCATGGTCCAGCGGTCATGATGCTCCTGCGCGATCCTGCATCTCGCGTACTCGTAACGCGTTAGAAAATGGGCCCAATGGGCCCGGCGTCCATCCACATCAACTCGTCTGCTCCAACACTCGATCTGCGACGTCGCTTCCTTTGGTACACTCTAAAGGGTGCACCACTGATGTCCGCATCAGAACCTGATTTAAACTCTCAAGTGAAATCCGGTGTTCTCATGGATTGAGAACGACAACCGAGAGTGGAGTAGACACGTAGTTGAACCACTATACATGCATGTGTTTGAGATTGTCATTTGAGCACATTGTTATTCTTGCATTGTCTTAACTGTTAATTATATGAATGCTTGAATGGAATGTATGCTATGTATGATAGGTAGATTCTCATACACATGTTATAGTTTCACTCTCTAGACTAGGTGCTTGATCAGTAACATCAATTGTAGTCTAGACATTGCATATAGATTAGTTGCTTGATAGTTATATCGTTTATAATGTATGTGCTTAGGCTAGTTTAATTAATTGCTTAATCTTTTCTAGCTTATGAGATTGAACCCACTTAAGCTTGGAAGCTAATTGTTATTTGCTTAATTAGTTTATAATTGCTAACTAGTTTAATTAGGCAATAGTTTTTAAAAGAATTTAAAAAGGTCCTAATCAACCCCCCTCTAGGATTGAGCCATAGTTCTAAGCTCCGGTCTTAGCTTCCGCATGGTTAGTGTCTACAAAGTGTGAGTGATAGATGTAATATCAAAATCTAATTTAGAGAGTAAGATGAAGTTTCTTTTCAGTCTTTGTACATGCATCACATTTTGAAGTCTTATAGCATTCCATTAAACATCTTCAATGCAACCAAGCCAACCTCAACCATTGTGCTAGTTGAGTCATTTTCCATCGATACAACATCACCCTCATCTGATTCATATGTGCTAAACCACAATTTATGAGAACACGTATAATGAGTAGCACCACCATCGTTTTTTGAAAGATTAAGTGGCGCCACTATCAAGCATCTGATTTTGATAAAATATCAGGTTAGAACTTGCCATCAACACCTCATCTTTAATAGACTCTAATGTTGACACTTTTACTTAATTAGCTTCATTTTTTTATTCAGAAAGTTCCTTGCGAGTGTTTGAATCGGATCCGTTTGGATTTTTTATTCTTTGCTAATAATCTTTCTTTAATTGACTGGTCTTTACACATATCCAACAAGTACCTTCGTCACCCTTCAATATTGATCGACCTCGAGACTTGCTTCTTGAAGAGTTCTTTGGCTTGCTACCATGATCATTTGGCTTTTCCCTTGTCACAAGAGCTTCCGCTTTCGAATGATTTTAACTTTCCAAAAATGTCATTTTTCAAAGTTCGTTGGCAAGCAATGCACTACAAGCTGTAACCCAACTGAGTGAATCTTCCTTGGTACAACTCAATGATGTAACCAAATTGTCATAAGATTCTGGTAATGTACATAGCAATGTCACTGTCTCATCTCCCTTCCCCATACTCACACCTATACTTTTAAGCTGACAGATAATTTTGTTGATTGTGTTTAGATGGTCTGAACTTTTTGCACCATCCTTCATCTTTGGGGCATATAATTTTCTCTTCAAGAAAATCCGGTTTATGAGGGACTTTATTTGATACAAGCTTTTTAACTTCTCTCATAAACTCGACGTGATCTTCTCACTAATTATGGTAAAGTAAACATCCGCCAAATACAAATGGATAGTTGATAATGCCTCGAGATCCATCTAACCCAATCATCGTTGATCATAGATTCCAATTTCTTTGCCTTACTGAGCAATGCCTTGTATTCTCCATGTTGAACTAACAATTCTTAAACTTTTAATTTCCAAAGCTCAAAATTTTTATGCCCACCAAATTTCTCCACTTCAAATTTACTACTAGCCAACTTTTTCAATTTATTACACAAACCCGGGTGCTCTCATACTACTTGATGTGACTAGAACCATTGCCTAAATTATTCGCCACCAAAATCAAACACTATTTGATTCCAATGGCACATGAAATATGCAAGGATCATGTGTAATAAATAGAAAGAAGATAATGCAGAAAAAACCAACCATAAACCACAAAAGAAGACACGATATATGTGGTTCACCACTTGGGCTATATACACAAGCATTCTAGCAAAGAAATAATCTAGTATAGCAAGTAGAGATTGCAAAGAACATGGTATAGAGTACTTTTCTCAAGGATACAACAAAACTCTTTTGAATTCAAGCTTAAAAAAGGAAATCCCTCTACTATTACACATGCTAGTAATAAACTTTTTCACCTTGAAGACCTTGAGAAGAAGACCTCGGAAATTTTTTAGCACCTCTTGAGAAAGCCTTGGAACCTTTGAACTTTGCCTTCAAGAAGAAGAAACCCCTCTTAAACACTCTCTTGATGTGTGCTAAAGAAAACCCTCTCCAAATTCGTACTCCACCTTTTCCCCCATAAACTTGCCATAGAAGCTTCATTTTCATGAGTAAAATACCAAAAATACCCTCCAAGTGTCCACAAACACTTGGGCCTTGTTTGCTTATGCATAACATAAGTTATAGGGGCTTAAAAGGTAGTTAAAACCATAGTAATTTTGGTATCACTATTTTAACAATTTCTACCTTGATGGCAAAATCACTTCCTTGCCTTGCCAATCCACAATCATTACTTTGGTGTTACTATTTAAACAATCACCACTTAATGTTGCCAATATTGAACAGGCGTACCATGTTGTCTATAATTCACCTCCTCAATCTTCCTGTTGTAACTCAATCATAATCTCTACTGACAAAAGAGCAGGGCAACCAATTCTGTTGCAAGTTATTGTGCATTATGCAATGTTTGCAATATACCCCTGAGTTTTTGGTGTGTCCAAGTGGGGGCCCATTTGTTTGGCTCATTTATGTACCTCTTTACACATGTAAAGAGTTTCATTGGCAAACTATTTCATTATGTCATGATGGTAGCTATTGGGGAGAGACAGGGGTCAAGTGTTTCTTTTTCTTTAAAAAAAAAAGTGCCGTTGAACCTCAAGTGTTTATGTGGTAAAGTGTTACTCAGCCTCATAAGAGGAATCAGTTGCTTCTTTTTTCTTTTGTTCTTTTGTTTTTATTTTTTTGTTCTGTGAAGTGTTACAAGGTGTAAAGAATTTTTACCCTTTCACCACATGTGGGATTTTACCCGTATCCAAACAACTAATGATATCCATTCAATTAATAAAGGGCAATTATTCTATACCTAAAGGTTCTTCAAATATGGGGGATAGATCATCCAAAGTTATAGGCATGTCCTATCAATGTTGGACCACAAGACGTTGGGCCTCACTTGTACTAACTGAAGGTCCAAACATACTGTACTAACCTTGAGCCTAAGGTGGTATACCTCCAGCTAAAAACAAGAGCGCATATACAAACTCTTGGCCGGGGCATATGTTTGAGGTATGCTACCTTGCAAGTATGTGTGGCATCTGAGCAGTGTGTAAGCAGTGTTTTAAGTATCGACGATATCGGCCGATATATCCCACGATATATCTTGTATCCCACCTGTGCGATACGAAACACACAAGTAGTGTGATATATCCCACATGTTCGATCCAGTGAGCATTTTCGATTTTTGATCCTTTTTCCCCCTATAAATCATGTCAAATCAGTGTCAAATTGTTACAAATCCATGATTTTTCATAAACATGAAAAATCATGAATCGGGAGCTTTGATTTCGAGATTTAGAGGAGATGGGACAAGTTGCAGAAAATTGGAAAAAATAAAAAATTTCCAATTTCTCACAAATCGGTTGCAATCTTTGTGTCCAAACAAAAAATCAAACATGTATGTAACTTGATCTAGTGATTCTTCTTTTGCTTTTGAATGTATTGCTTGTGTTTCCGTACGTCTTCTTACATTTAAAAATTATATGAATAGGCTTTGAATATACTTGCATCAATTTAGTTAGACAACGCATAGATTTAGGACCCCATACAAAGAAAACCTATTATGTGCACTTGTTTTTTGTAATGTTTTGATTTCTAAGTGTGTAGTAGTGTCTTTTTTAACAATCACTGAAGTTTCATTGAAAAATTCTACCAATTTCCCAATGTTTCCCCATGTTTCCAACAACAGCGATACATTACGCGATACAACCGATATATCCCATGCGATAACCAATATGTATCTGTATCCCAAGGGTGCAATAAGTAACACGATACTGATATTTTGAACACTGTGTGTGAGTTTAATCATTAATGCCACTGTGAAGATGACTATATATAAAAGAATCAAACTGGTGGTGCAATATCTCGATAATATGGGCCATGGATCACAGATGATAGTTAGGCAAACCTCTCCCAAGCCATTTAAAATTTCCATGAAAAATACGTTAGCCAAACAAGAGAAATGGAAATTAAAATTAATTTCCATGCAATTTTCTGTCAAAACAAACAACAGAAATAGTGTTTCCTTCTTACCCCATTTATTTCCTGGAAATGATCATTTCTTCATTTTTTCCCCCATGAATCCAAACAGCTCCTAAAGGAATTATAGAATCCTTGAGCTGAGGCTTTCATAGTATGTTTGGATTTTTGGTTCTGACAAGTGGGCATATCATTTAGTAATCCAGAACATTGGTCTATTATGCCCAACCGTTGATGGACTATGCCCTCAGAATCACCCCAATAGGACAGTCACAACCTTTCAACGTACAAATGATTGATGAAGAAGATAAATTTAGCATGATTTACATTCCACTGAAATAGAGTCCCAAGACTAGGCTAGGATCTTCCTATCTGCGAGATTTTCGGGGTGTGGTCAATCCATGATATGATGCAGCAGAAAGGTCTCTGATCCAACCATGGGTGTTACCCTTCAGAATTGAAAACCCAAGTAAACTGTGCAAAGCCTCAGCTTGAGGGTCCAATAATTCCTCTTTTTTTTCCTTTTTTTCTTTTTTTAATCTGTGCTAGTATCAGCTTGGCTTTGGAGTTGAATAGGCTGATTTAACTTTTGTCTGGTTTTGGGTTTGCATTTGCAAATTTTGGTAATTTATGCTGATTTATGTGTCCAATACTTTCACTTGCTCTTTTCAGAGGCAAAGAAGGGAGCCACACCCATTCTACTCATGTTTCTGAATTTGGCGTGCTTGAGCAATCTATCGTATCTCGTTTAAAGGATGCTGTTGACCCTGGAAGAAGTATGTATTCAAAGCCTTCCTCTTTGTAAGAGGTCAGCCTGAATATGACCGAGCATCTATATATCTCTTGTGCTTGTTCCTGTTCTTGGTCTATATTAGAAATGTGTAATGGCTCTAACGGTGTTCAAGAGCACCATATAAGGTTTTTGGGTGTGTTTGGGGCTTGTTCCCGTGTCATTCTGGAGTTGCATTGTTCTTCTTGAGAGTTTTGAACTATCAGCAGTTTATATCAAACTGTCCATTGTTTTTGTACATTTTGGGCCACCTGATGAGTTGATGAGGCCCATTGATGCAGGCTTGGGAAGTCCCACACACATTCCATTGTGGCTGTATGTGGTGCTGTTTGGGCTTGCAAAGGCTCTTCTTCTTGAATATGATGAGATCATGTCTCTTGGGTTTCTGCAATTTTAGAGTGCTCTTGTTTTCAAAATAAATAATGATCAACTGAGATACATGCTGGTGCTTTTAAACTTCAGAATTCTAACAATTGTAGTTTGTATTGTACATTAATCGGTTGGATCGATTGTGACATAGGCTTGCTGGAGTAGATGCTGATTTCTTCTCTTCTCTATCTGTTTCATGCATTGAAGATCCTGTGTTCAACTCAAAGTCGAGTGGCCAGGCTGTTGCTTCTGATTCTCTCCAATTC
Source organism: Liriodendron chinense (assembly GCA_003013855.2). Taxonomy (NCBI): domain Eukaryota; kingdom Viridiplantae; phylum Streptophyta; class Magnoliopsida; order Magnoliales; family Magnoliaceae; genus Liriodendron; species Liriodendron chinense. Next base: position 222,080 of record ML058380.1, read on the forward strand.
GTCCATTTTAATAAGGTAAGCTCGATTCCTCTTTGACATTAAGGCTGCATTTGGACGTCTCAACATTGTTGGACTCGCTGGATGCTGTTCCACCCAATCTATATTGGCTACAAGTCAGGTTTGACCTGAAACTTTCCTGATTTCATTTAAGGGTGGAAAAGGTGGAAAAAAATGGGAACCTGTGCCCAGTGTAATGCAGTTCTAGAAATCCCTGCTGCCCCAACAGTGAAAAGGTTAACCATCCATTCTGCTGAACTATCCGATTGTTCTGATTTGGAAACATCCAAATGCACCCTGCATCGACATTCTTGAGATCAGTGAGCTAGCATTACTTGAGAAGCTTGCTTTTTCTGACTGGTGATTATCTTTTTTTCTTTTTTTCTTTTTTGAAAAAAAAAAGCAGGCGGTTGCTTCCGCTGATATAACTCCCAGAGTCGGATCACAGAGGTCACCTCAAGAGAAGGGACAACAACCTAACTTTGTTTCTATTGGTCATTTTGATAACTGGGGAGAGTCTACAATGGCAGATACCAGCCCTAGGACTGACGATACTTCAACAGATGTGGATACAGATGAGAAGAATCAAAGGGTAATGCTTCCATCTTTCTTGTTTTGATTTTTCCAAAATGTTATACCAAAAGATATGGTTTGTTCGTTCATTTATGGGGATATGGAATTCACACCCTCTCCTTGCACTCTTTTCTTTTCTACTATTGGCACTAGAATATTACACCTCTGGTGCTATTCTAATCCCACAGTCGAAGAAATGGGTGTTTGTGTCAAAAAACATGTTTGTAAATATCATTTCCCTTGTTTGTGTCATAGTTGTATGTATTGTGATTTCATTTATTTCTCTATTTGATGGGGGATGATTGTATTAGGAGTTGTGATATGTTACATGGGCTACAAGATTAGGAGTGTAGAAATTTCAGCTTTGACAAGAGTTCATGGGTGGTGTTGTTCATGTTGATGATGTTATGATGCTTGAGGTTGAGATTTATAATAGGTGTATTATGTTTTTGTGGTGAATGAACTTTATATAATTTCCTACTTAAATTTTTATTTGTGGTACTGGTATCAATAAGGCCATTTTTGGATGCGTATTCCATGGGAAGGGGGGGAGGGGGTAATGGTTAGGTAATGATTATTTCCATGGCAACTATTGAAACATGGATTCTATTTTTAGGAGTCTTGTTTGGATAGAAAGTGGATATCTCATATTTGTGAGACAAAAGTCTCCTAGTTTCTTATGCTAGAGAATCCAAGCTATGGAAAAATGTCATGATTGCTTTGTGGAGTCCTCCCTTTTCTCTGATATCCCAACATTTCAAATTGTTACATCAATGGAAATCCTTTTCCATTTACATTGATTTCTGTGGAATTGGTGATATTCAAACCTGCCCTAAAAAATTAATGAATGTATATACTTCCATACTTAATATTGTCTTTTTTTTTTTTGAAAGTTAACACTACCAGGGATTGAACCCTGGATCACTCACTCACACTACAGTTCCTCTACCAGCTCATCTAACGAGTGGGAGACATGTAATATTGTCTTTGTGATATCAATTAAAAAAAAAGGGTTCCTTTGCACCGTTTAAACATATTTCTACTCTTCTTCCTTTTCTGGTAGATTTCACCATTTTATTATCTATTTCTTCCACATTATGATATCTTGCGAAGCTTAGGACAGTAGTTGAACATGCATGTGGACCTCCAATTTCCAATTCAACACTAATGCATTTATGCAGGCACTCACATATGCATGTTTTTGTACTCTGAATTTGTATTATACCTTTATATTCTCTCTAGATACCATGCTATATATATATATATATATATATATATATATATATATATATATATATATATATATTTCTTTTTTTTTCAAGTCAAGTAACCTCTTCTTTGCTCGTTCATCATCCTAGGCCCTGTATATTGGTGTATTCTCTATGTTACTCTTCCATCAGTGTTACCCCCTGATGAATGTCCATCACTGGGCAAGATAGCAGGAATACAGATGAATATATGAGTCTATGACTATGTACTTGTATTACACATGATTTTTCTTTCGTAATATTCTTGATCATGCATGCATACAAATGAAAGCGCACACATGCACACATGTGGATGTGTGTGTATCTGTGGCTGTGTAGTTTAGCAATAAATTTTGTTATTCTTTTTTTCCAGCCAAAGCCAAGAACTTCATGGGATTTCATCGGAGGACTTTTATGGAGATTGGGCTTGTTCCTTGAAGGCCATGTTTAGTTCGGTTTTGGGGTTTCTGGGATTTCCTTTTGCTGTCCCCCCCCACCCCCACCACACACACACACACACACACACACACAAACACACACTTTTTAATGGTCTCTTGTTTAGCGACAAGAGGGTCACATAATGCTTGTGTTGCCGTGCTTTTGCTGTTTTTCTTTGGTTCTAATAACATCATCTCCATTCCAGGGGCAAAAAAAAAAAGTGCCGAATCATTGCATTCCAGTCACCAAAATGAAACTGAAATCCCTCCCCCTTTTCTTAGGCTGGCCTGTTTTAGTCATTTCAGCCATTTAAATCTGTTTCAAACTTCGTTTGTTGCAATCCATTTCAGCTAGAATATTTCTGGTGCAACTTATTTGAATTTTTTTTTTAAATTCCGGCAAATTGAACTGGTGTTGCTTGATGCCTTTAAGTTATTTTAGTTAAAAATGTGTGAAAACCTCTCATTTGGGAACAGAGAAGCTTTCCTGTTTCCTTCTTTTCTAAAGAAATTTATATGCACGTTTTCAGTCTCAGAGTTAGGGAGTGATAAGGCTCCTAACTCGGATGGTTATCCAACTGCTTTCTTTCGGGTTTTCTAGGGTATGGTGAAAGATGATCTGATTAACTTTATCCATGAGTTTATTGATTTGGGTCATTTGGCTACCGAGTTTGGGGCAACATTTATTGCCTTAATCCCTAAAAAAGAAGGGGTGGAATGTCTTAGGGATTTCAGGCTGATCAATCTTTTAGGGGGTCCGTACAAGATATTGGCAAAGATTTTAGCTTCCAGATTCAGTTTGGTCCTAAGCAAGGTGGTTTCAAAATCTTAGGGAGCATTGTGAAAGGTAGGCGGGCATACCCTGTTGTCATTAAAAAAAATTTGTGAAAGGTAGGAAGATAGCGGATAGTGTCCTTATAGCTCATGAATGTATTGATTCTTGTAAAAGGAAAGGAAACAAGGGCATTATTTGCAAGTTGGGTATTGAAAAAGCATATGATCATGTTGATTGGAGCTTCCTCAATTATATGCTACAGTGCCTAGCATGCGGGCTGAAATGGTAGGCTTGGATGCAAGCGTGTATTCGATCGCCAAAATATTCGATGTTGGTAAATGGAGCACCATCAGGACATTTCTCTTCTTCTAGAGGTTTGCGATAGGGCGATTAACCATCCCCTTATTTATTTGTCTTGGTGATGGAGGCATTTGGGCCGATGATAGAACAAGGCGTGTCGGCAGGATTAGTGGAAGGACTTCGGGTGGATAATTCAGAGTTCAAATCTCTCATCTCCAGTATGCGGACGATACTTTGCTTCTATGTGAGGCAGACGAAAGCAAAATAGATAATCTCCATTCTATAATCACATGCTTTGAGGCAATTTCGGGCTTAAAAGTCTGTAAAGTAAAAGTGAACTCTTGGGGGTGGGTTTTCTAAGGAGGAGATTGTGGCTTTTGCAGTTCGTTTTGAATGTAGGGCGGGTTTCTTCCCTACTTCATATATGGGGGCTCCTATTATGTATTGGGAAGCCGACCAAGCATCTATGGGATAAAGTGATTGAAAGATTTGAAAGGAAATTATCATCTTGGAGGGGCAGGCATCTTTCCTTGGGGGAGAGGTTGACTCTAATTTAGTCCCCTATGTCTAATCTTTTGATTTATTTCATGTCTAGGAAAGATTAGACGGGATTTTCTATGGCAATGTTCGGAAGAAAATAATAAATTCGTAAAGAAGTATGCAAACCGATGTCTCAAGGAGAAGCGGGATTGCACAAGTTCGAGATTATGAACAGGGCATTGTTGGGTAAGTGGGCGTGGAGATTTGGGGTTGAGGATGGAACTCTATGGAGAGATGTGCTGTGTAGAAAATATGGTGTTTAGGGGGGGTGCAGGGCCTCATCATTATGTTAGTCGGCAAATCTATTAAAAGACAAAGTCTAGGAATGTGTGGGGTTCTCATTAGGCAATGGCAAGAAGATACGATTTTGGGATGATTTGTGAGCTAGAAAGCAAAACTTGACCTTTCAAAAAAAAAAAACCAAAACTTGAGTTCATTATTCCCTCAGCTAGCATGTGTCGCCACAGATCCAAATATTCCGGTTGAGAGAGGAAGTTATTTGGCCTCCTTGTAGAATAAATTTGGTCGATGAAGAGGAGGAAGAGTTGATAAGAATGTTAGATTTTCTCTCAAGTCATTTCCCATTAACCTCGTAGGAAGATGCTTTGGTGTGGGTCATCGAAAAATCTGGAAAATTCTCGGTAAAGTCCCACAAGCAACTACATAGGAGTTATCATGAGCAAGTCGAGTGCCATACAACTTGGCGTTATGGTGCTCCATCCAAGTTGGCGGTGTTCGGGGGGCATGATAATTCCAAATGTGTGTCTTTTATCTTATAGCGATGAGTCGATTGATCACCTATTTTTTCATTGTTCTTTTGCATCAAAGTTGTGATTTGGTTTCCTGAATCTGTTCAGAGTTTCATGGGTTATTAAAAGATTTATCGATCCGTTCTTCTTGGCTTGGCATGGAGGTGTAAAAGCAAGATCAGGAAATGAGTATGGCATTTATGCCTATTAGTAGGTCTTTGGAGCATTTACTTGGAGGGAAATAGCCACTGTTTTAAAAATCGAAGGGGCTGGTTTCTTGAAGTTTTTATTTGGGCAAAAAGGAGTGTAATTGAATGGGGGCAACCAGCTAATGTTTTAGATTCTGCTCATTTTCCATAATGCCGGTTAGTTGTTATTATTATTATTATTATTATTTTTCTTTCTTTTGTATTCTTTGCCTTTTGGCCAGTTATTCAATAAAAGCTTTATTATTGTCTCCAAGAGAAAAAAGAAAAAAAAACACAAGCATTCCATTCCAGTAGGAAAAATGTATGCTAAGTTGGTGTACACACATTCATATATTTATGCACATCTACTTTTTCCTTGTTGCTTGATATGAAGCTATGTCTTAGTGCTATCGTTGTGAACTATTGATGTATTGACGGGTTCCTCCTCTGCTCAGTTTGAAGCAGGTCAGTCTAACTTTATAGCAGCGTCTGATTCCAATGATAGATCAAAGACAGGAGATCAGAAGGTTTTTAATCAGCTACATTACAAACCAGTTTCTATTGTTTGCCCTGAAATCCATTAGTATTTAATGATATGTTTATTTGTTTATCTTGCAGACACTTCGTAGGCTTGCTCAAAATCGTGAAGCTGCAAGAAAAAGCCGATTGCGGAAGAAAGTGGGTTATTTTATTTTTTTATTGGTTGCCCTTGCAAATGTTTATTTGCACTGTTATGATGTATTGGACCATTAGTTATCTTAATAACCCCTTCCTAAAAAATACGCATTCTGGACCTATTAAAAAAAAAAATCCATTCTACACACTAATTCCCTGTTTGCTCGTGGGGCCACAATAATTGTTCTATCCATTTCATTTTGAGTGGGAGATGAAAGGAAACAAATCGAAAATGGCCACCCTTTTAATGTGTTCCAACTTCTGTCCATGATGTTTTGGATAAAGCAGTGCCTACTTCTGATTCAAATGCTTTTGGATAAAATCCAAAGCTGTCGTGATTTAATACCCTGTCCAAGCAGGTTCCAAAGACCATCAGAAGCTGATCTGAGTGAAACTGCTGCCTCAATGGTAATGCTACTAGTCTTGGAATGTGAAAAACAAAGCGAACATAGGAAGTTGAAGTCCTCATTAGCCTATAGAAATATCTCTTGGAACCAAATTCCAAACTATCAAAATCAAGCAGCTCTGAAACATGAATCGTGTTTCAAATCCAATCATTGGATATATAAACTATTTGTTAGTTTTGATAAGAAGAATCATCACAGCTTCAGTTCAAATAGGTTTTTATCATCAAGAAAATATTCATTACAGAGAAGGAAAAAATCCAAAATAAAGAGTCTGAAGAGATTTCTGGGTTCCCTTTCACCAGATTTAATTTCGTGACAGAAGCAGAGTGAATCTAGATTCGTAAATCAGTTGTTTTGGGTGCATTGAACTGTAAATTGACTTCCAAATTCTAATCGTATACGATTAGTAGCAAATGTCATTATAACTTGTCATTTCCTATTTATCTGAATTTTCGCTATTCATTTCGCTTGTCCTGCCAAACAAAGCGTTGTTGTTTGATGTATGATTTCATTGAGTCCATTTTGCTTGAGGCCATTGATCCTCACAATCGCACACCCTCCCATGTCCATCAAATTTTCATTATAATCTGCATAGAGGCTTTTAGTTTCACGAGATATTCCTATTAATTTTGATCTTTCTTTTCTTCAAGGCATATGTCCAACAACTGGAAAGTAGCCGCCTGAAGCTAACTCAACTCGAGCAGGAGCTCCAACGAGCCCGCCAGCAGGTACGATTCTTGTATCCTTTGGTTCACCCACTTTGTTATAACACTTGAGTTCGGTAGGTCTACATAGCATGCAAGTTGCTTTTACCTGTCGAAACTCATGGACATCTTTTTTCTTTTTTGTAGGGCATCTTCATTTCAAGCTCAGGAGATCAATCCCATTCGATGAGTGGAAATGGTATTTTGACTGCTTCTAATCCATGTAATTTTGTTCCTTTTGACAAGGCTTGTGAAAATTGAATCATGCGCAGATGATTATTTTTGCAGTGTTTTCCTTCTATAAATGGTCATATGTGTATTCTTAAAAAAAGACGGGAGTTAAAGTTGCCACAACAGAAAATTCTTTCATTTTGTGACAAGTCTTCCCGCATTATCATATAGGTTGGAGAATCACTTGTAGTGGTTTTTCGCATCATTCTATTCTATGAGAGGCTTCACACAAAATGTCAGGCTCCTATCTGATGGGGAACTTATGGCACATGGCTTTTGTCCAATGAAAGAATATCCCAAAATGTTCACTCTATGGAGCCTTATTAACCATTCTCTTTTTTTCATAAAATATACAAATCAAGGAAAAAGATTAAAAGAAATATCTTTTCATCTCCTCCGTTTTCAGGTGCCTTGGCGTTTGACATAGAATACTCACGGTGGCTGGAAGAGCATAATCGTCAGGTCAATGAGCTGAGGGTGGCTGTGAACTCCCATGCAGGTGACGGTGAACTCCAGTCTATCGTTGACAGTGTTATAGCTCACTACGAAGACATTTTTAGGCTCAAGGGGGTTGCTGCTAAAGCCGACGTCTTCCACATACTTTCGGGCATGTGGAAGACTCCTGCAGAGAGGTGCTTCCTGTGGCTGGGTGGATTCCGTTCCTCTGAACTCCTCAAGGTGAGCAACAATAGTCGATGAGTTGTCCCCCTTTCTGAGCCATTTAAGAAAAGAGGCATTATACAATGCTCGGGGCCAGAAGTTTTTAAATTACTGTTCAGTATTTCAGTTTGTTGATGTGGGAGCCTTGTTCGGTGGTCTAATCATTGATATTGTGGTCCACACTCTGGATGGCCAATGCACGAGAAATCCCCCAAAGGGAATAGCCTAGCCCTTCAATGGGTTGCCAGTAAATAGACGGTTATAGAGAAACTACAGCAGTGGTTCATGTTCAACCACAGAAAAGCCAAATGTTTGATGGCTAGGATCGTTTAGTATAGCAGACCAGCACATGGACCATCCACAGTGGGGTTCTTATATCAAAGGTTTGGGGTGATTGAAGCGTGGGCTCCGCTTGTGAAATGAAAGCCCAAACAATACCATATAAACTTTCGGTCCGAGAATTGCATAATACCTATTTAAAATGCCATTACTATGTTCGTGTGTACGTGATGGATTTTATTGTTAAAATGAATTGCACTAGCCTGAAGGGAATGCCAACTATCAGCAAATAAGTTTCTTCTTCTTCTTCTTCTTCTTCTTCTTCTTCTTTTTTCTTTTCTTAGGCACAAGTTTCCATGGAGAAATGAGACAGGCATGGTTTGAAAAATCGTCAATCCAAGTCATATTGGATTCGGTCTGAAAGGAAACGAATAACAACAACAATGTGAGACCGAAATGGGAATGAATCAGACCGGTTTTGGTCCCCCACCGAGTCTCACTCCGAAACCACTGCTTAAATCCATGGCGGCAGGTGGTGGCAATAATCCAGGCCACCTCAACCATACTGGGCCACTGCCCAAAAATCAGGCCAGTTTGACATCCCAAGCACTCGATTTGAGAACCGAAATGACTCCAATTTGTGTGCTGTTCTAATGGAATGGCTAGAATCATTCTGCTGATCTGATTTTCAGGCCATGGTGTGTATAAAAAATGTGGCTGATCAGATAAGTTCAGATCTTGTACATGTCCTCCACATGCCCCCACAGGCGGAAGGCATGGATGGTTTCATGATGACTCGAAGAGCTGTGGTCGGATGTGTCTTCTCTTCGGGTTTTTGTGTTGATGGGTTTTGTTGATTGGATTGAATTTGCACTGTGGCAGCTTCTTGTTAGTCATCTGGAGCCTCTTACCGAGCAGCAGTTGATGGGTATCTGCAATCTGCAACAGTCCTCCCAACAGGCGGAGGATGCGTTATCTCAAGGTATGGAGGCATTGCAACAGTCTCTAGCGGAAACACTGGCTGGATCTCTTGGACCCTCTGGATCATCTGGGAACGTGGCAAATTACATGGGTCAGATGGCAATGGCCATGGGAAAGCTTGGTACCCTTGAGGGGTTCCTCCGCCAGGTAAATTTTCATCTCCTTGTTTTCCATTTCCTTCTGCTTAACCGCCACCCTTCATAGCCATGCTTTTACTATCAGGGAAAAGATCTGATGCTCAATACCATTGTTATAGTTATTTAGCACTCAATCATGGTGTACATGGTGTACATGTACATCCAGACCATTCATATGCTGGGATCTATCTTGGATGGGCCATTTGCCAAAAACCGCACCAGTTAGATAATCCTTGTGTCACATTAGAGGCCATGTTTGTCCAATTGATTGTTGACTGTTGGTGTGATGTGTTTCTAACCTCCCAAATTGTAGTCAGTGGCTTTGACTTCTGTGTACGTCTGACCACAGCAAACCCAACAAATGAATGGTCTGGATCGTGTGCATGTGGAGCAACAGATGGAAATGTCCATTTAGCATCGAATGCTCTCTTTGCTGCATGCATTCATGCGTATTGAAATGACTTATTTGGACATTGGCAGAGTAATATGAATGCATGCACATCCACCATAGGATTTGCTGTCTCCATAGTTTCTCAGTTTTTACAAGTGAGGCTGATGGTTCGGTAATCCGGACAGTTGATCTGATGGACCTGACCATAGACAGACCATGCTAATAATCTCCAAGTCGGAATACTCATGGGGTCGTAAAATCTTTGGCCTTGTTTAATTCAAAGTTTGGCCCTTCTTGTATTTCCTTAACCGTCCATTTGCATGCCATCAGTCTGATGGGTTAGGAGTGTCTCATTAAAGAGCATTGTTGGCGATGGTCCATCCACTGTCCAGCCTATGACATCAATGGCTCTGGATCAATGAACCATGGACCTTACTTTTACAAACTAAAAACCTGAGGATGCCATACAGATTGATGTTGAGCATGCATTCACGCATTCACATGCATTCATGCATGAACTGAATTGACCGGGATATTGATGTTTGGCATTCGTCAGGCTGACAATCTTCGGCAACAAACACTGCAGCAGATGCACCGGATATTAACGACCCGTCAATCGGCACGGGCCCTTCTTGCCATAAGCGACTACTTCTCCAGGCTCCGGGCTCTCAGCTCTCTGTGGCTGGCCCGACCACGGGAGTGAAGCAGCCGTGGATGCCATTTGAATTCTTCCGGAAGATCACGGATCTGGCTAGGTGGCGGGCCGCGAGCAGATGGTGATGCACATCTTGTAATTTACAAGAAGTTTCAACATGGGTTGTATCTTTTTATCTGTCGTTGAGACTCTTGCCACATCCTGTCCATGTATCATATTGTCATGGTCCGCGGGGATTGTTGTATGTTTATTCCATGCTAGGCTCTCGGAACAATAGTGGTAATAAATCAGTATTTGTGTCGGTTGTTTAACGTAATTGGGAATATATTCAGCATGCCTAGGAAAAAAAAAACAGATCGAAAAATGAGAAAGTGATGTCCATGTGTGCTGGCATGGCAGGACTGTGGGACCCATTGTGATGTTTGTGTTATATCCGCTCCTTCCATCCATTTTGTCTTCTCATTTTAATGCATGACCCCAAGGATGAGGGAGATCCAAAATTCAAATGGGCTACAAAGGAAACGGTGCCGTTTCCCACTGGGCTTGTGGTTACAGGGGATTTCATGTGGAGGTGGTCCATTAGAGGTTTGGGTCTGGTTATGTTCTAAAATGAGCTGGAGTTCATGGTGGCCCCACAGCTTACATGGGATTTGTTAACCCCGGCCTACATGGGCCACACAATCGTTAGGTTATGATCCACCCACAATGTTTAGGGGTCTGTTTGATTTTCTAATTTCAATTGTAATTCATGGTAAATGGGTAATAATTATTTAATTTTGTAATTCGGTTGGCTTTCTAAGGTAACAATGACAGGCACCTTTGATATCATTTCTTCACATAACTTAAAGGAGGAAAACTTTAAAATTGTGGGGCCCATCATAATGTTTGTCTCATCCATTCCATTTGCCAGTCATTTAAGGGCATGAGTTGAAAATGAGCAGATCCAATCTCAGTAGCCATCATTAGGAATAGTGAATTGCACTGTTGAAAACTCCTTGTGGACTCTTAAGAAGTTTTGGATCAAGCTGATAATTTCTTTTCCCTTTATCTATGACTCTGTGACCTTATGAACATGTTGGAAACAACTTTAAATAGCGGACATCTTTGAAGTAGACATCTTTAAGACCACAGTTCCCTGAGGTGAGATCTACTTACAGCTTTAAATCTGCTTTAGTTTTGGGTCCATGCCTTATAATGTGCTGGTAAAAATTGTTCTTACACCCAATTCATAGTTCAGGTGGTAGACTGAGTGAAGATAATTTCGTTTCAACACTGAGCTCCAGGTATTGATTCCCAATTGAAGGGTGACTAACATTGCCGTATGACTAACGGTGGAGTGACAATATTAGTACGCACACCTCACCCACCTCCACTGTTAGTCACATGACAATGTTGGCCACCCCTCACTTGAGAGTCGATACCAAGACCTCAAATGTTGAAATAAGGTTATCCTCACTCACTCTACCACTTGAGCTATGGATGGGAGTGTTGTTCTTACTTCATATATTATGTATTTTATGAAAATTGGCTAAAGTCAACTTTATTGTTAGGTTGTCCAATCCATTACAAAATAAAATTAAATGATTTCTAGGGCTACGTCCGTTGTAGACCCATTAGATCAACGATTTTGATCACCACATGGTGGGCCCCGCATGTACAGAAATGGATGCCAGCGTCTAGGAAACTGGTCGGGACAATTCAGTGCTATGTGGAGTACAAAATTTTCTTGCCTCAAATTTTCTTGCCCCGCGTGTAGTCTAGAAAGTTGGGAATTCCCTGGTGACCCTGCCATTCTGTGGGGCCCACTGTGCTGTATTTGTTATATATCCACACCGTCCATCCGTTTTTTCATCTCATTTTAGGAAATCAGCCCAGATTCAAAGCACAAGTGGACAACAACGCAGGAAACCTGCAGTGATCATGAACCCACTGCTGAAACCTTCGTGGAGCCCACCGTGATGTTCATTTACCATCCAATCTGTTGATAAGGTCTGTGTGACGTGGACGAAGGGAAAACACAAATATCAGCTTGATCCAATACTTTTGTGGCCCCAAGAAGTTTTTCATGGTGGGAGTTCAATCACTTTGGATCTGCTTCATTTTCCTGTAGTGTGGTCCACTTGAGATCTAAATCTGCTTTATTTTTGGATCCGTGCCCTAAAATGAGCTGGCGAAAACAGATGGATGGCATGGATAAAGCACATACATCATGGTGGACCGCACAATACATACATCATTTTCCTGTAGTGTGGTCCACTTGACATCTGAATCTGCTTTATTTTTGTATTCGTGCCCTATAATGAGCTGGCAAAACAGATGGATGGCATGAATAAAGCACATACATGATGGTGGGCCCCACAGTACATACATCATTTTCCTGTAGTGTGGTCCACTTGAGACCTGAATCTGCTTCATTTTTGTAGTCATGCCCTAAAATGAGATGGCGAAACAGATGGATGGCATGGATACAGCACATACATCATGGTGGGCCCCACAGCACCTCAATCCGCTTCCGGATACTACTGTTCCAAAACGATTAATCTATGGAAATAATGTCACTTGTCATTGCCGCACACGTGGCATACGAGGACAAGATCTGAACCGCTCATTCAGTTGGTCAACAGGACCTGGGCAATAGATAAGAAATCACGCCGTTTAGAAGTATCTCACGTTTCAATTGACGGAGTGCATTAGATGCGAAAAAGGCAAAATATCAACGGCTCACGTTCAGCGAGAAAAGTTAATTTATTTCAAAGGCTAAGATAGTTCCACCAACACAACTTTTGTTCAGCATCTAATCCACGGTGAATGCCATGGGATGCATGGTTCGGATCATCACAGAAATGTGCCACGTGGATACTACAAGATAGCACGAAAGTTCGTGCTCTGGGAACCGTTGGATCTCTTTCCCGAAACAGGACTGGAGATTTAAACGAAAAAGACGGGTTTAAACCGTTTAAACCGTCAGAAGCGTCAGCCAATAAGAGAATGACACGTGGCAACAGTGCCCGCGAAAATCGAAACTTATATATAAAGCAGATACGTAGAAGTAGCTAAGGTCGGATCATTTCCTCCGTCCTTTCCATCAAGGCCAGCCATGAACCACCACCACAAAGAGGTAAGAGAGAGAGAGAGATGAGAGAGCATTTGATTCTTTCATGTAATTCCTTCCATCATCATCATCATCATCACCGTCCATTTCCTTGTTGCTATAGTTTTTTATTTTTTTTTAACAACATTTATTGAATTTTGAATTTTAACAATGGGAATGATGAGATATGGTCCAACATGTATGTTAGAACTGGTTGTGGGCCCCACCCGTGATGAATGTGTGGAATCCAAACCGTCCACACGCCTCCTCATGTTTTCACCTTACGCCCCAAGAATCATCCTGATCCAAAATTAGGTGGCACACACAGAGGGAGAGCAAGATATGGTCGTGCCTTATACGATATGTATGCATGCAGAGAATTATTCAATGTAAATGTTTATTAGTGAAAACGATTTCATTGAATCATTTGTGGGACCCATGACACCCTTCCTTGTGGTGGGGCCCACCTAATGACCGGATTAGATGGCATATAAATAACATGGTAGACTCCACATTCCATCCGCAAGCTTCAATCCCGGCGTCGAACTCCCCAATTGCCCCCCATTGTTCCCTTTGGTGTGGCACAAATCATGGTGGGCCCCATAAAGCATGAATGCATTTATTTGAACGTATGCGATCATGTTTTTCTTTCCACAATTGTATTTTCAATAAATATATATTGAATTTGATGCTAAGCATTTAGTTATTTTTAATGAATTTAATGATTTTTTTTTTGTTGGTCCATATATTAGCTAATCAATTAATTGTATTTTGTATGATATATCTAAATTGGGGTCCATAATTTGGACAGTCTAATTTAAATTGGTTGTATGGAAATTATGATGTCGATCTTTTTTGTTTTTTAACTCCTGGCTTGAAATGAAGCTCAAGTGGTAGACTGAGTGAAGATTGCCTCATTTCAACACTGAGGGTCATGGTATCGATTCTCGTGGTGGGGGATGGCTAACATTGTGATGTGACTGAGAGGGGTGGGTGGGTGTACTAAATGGGGTGTGTGAACTAACCCACCAAAAAAAAAAAAAAAAAAATTGGTCTTGTTCTTTTTGGCCTTTGGCCCTTTTGAAGTAATAATATTACTGCTGATCTTTAAAAAAAAAAATTAAATAATTTCTAAGTAATTAATAAGTGCCTGTCTATCAGCCACAACACTTTGCCAGAGCATCAATGCTAATGTATACACTACATAACACTAGGGCCCGAAGAGTGTCATTGGCTCAGGCGCAGCCTGGTCAGGATGCAGGCCTAGATTTTTAGCCCAAGCCCTGGTCCATTGCCACCCTTAACAGGTGGCCTCTGAAATCATTTTTCAGAATCTCTCTCATATATATATATATGTGTGTGTGTGTGTGTGTGTAATGGACATCCACGCGGTGCATTTGGTAGGTCCCCTCTAATTCATGGGATGTGCCAAAAATCAGCCATATCCAGAACTCAGTTGGGCCGCATCATCTGAAACCATGAGAAATCATGACTAAAATATGTAAAAGCACTTGGTGGAGTTTCAGAGTGACTTGAAATTTGGTGCGACCCCTCGTTCAAGTGGGACACACACAATAGATGGACTGTATGTCTAAAGCCCATCTCACTGGGAGCTTTATACAATCAAGAAGGTTTCAATGGATGGGAATCCACTCTCAACTGTTGTCTATGGTGTGGCCCATCTAAGTGATGGATTGGCCTTCCCATGAATCGTGCTCTGCCTTGTTACAGTTCAACGGGCTCTACTATATCATTTCCCTTTAAATTTTCTAGCACAAAGAAAAGGATGGTTGAAAAAATAAATGATTTAGCTGTCGACTTTGTTTCACACATTGTGGCACACCATGAGTGGACGGTGCTGATTTTGAGCTGGGCATTTGCATGGGTGTAGGTCCCAATGATGGATGACTAGGATGTTCAACACATATGCCAAACACAGCCAATTGTGACATTTCATGATATTTGGTGCAACCAAACGCAGCCTAAATCATTTCCGAAATGTTTGCTTAGTGTGTTAGCATTCCTAACTGAGCTTTTTGTCTTAAAAATAGCTGAATAAGTAATATGCTCTTCTTCACAGAGTAATGACTTGAGGTCTGTTCCTCAATTTGGAGGGTGGGATCAAAAGGCCGGTGGTGCAACCGATTACTCAATGGTCTTCTCCCGAGCTCGAGCGAATAAGAAGCAACAGAAGAAATCTGATTTCAATCCGTCCAAGGGCAACGAAGACGATTTCATTGTCGTCCCGCCCCAACAGGAAGATTCACCATCATCAGTAAGACCTTTTATAAAAGGCCATGTTTCTACAACTGTGTGTGTGTATATGTGTGTAGTTTAAAGGCACTCTTGGATCAAGGGTTATATTCCAATGAGCAAAACCATTTATACAATGGGACTCATTGTGGATGGATAGGATGCTGCTAAAAGAATTTGATGGGCCACAAGGTGGATGGAACATGCCACAAATCTCCAACTGGAAGATCCTAATATCCAGCTTCTTCTTCTTCTTCTTCTTCTTCTTTTTTTTTTTTTTTTTTGATGTTTTGGTGAACTGTTGCCTTCTCTCTTTATCAATCATCAGTTTGAAGGTCGCCAATGGAAGGCTTAGGAATGTCCACAGAGGTATTTTGGGGGCATGGTTCATCCACCATGGGGCCCATCCGAATCAACCACTGGCCCCACTTGCACAAACTACCTGAGGATACTGGACAGTTCATCAGGCAGGGGCCCAGTCATGGATGTTGCATGACTCAAAAAATCAGTGATTGAACCATTCTAACCTGAGACGGTTTCTAACATACTCTATTGGTCTGATTGGATGGTTATGATCGCCCAATCGCTGTGATTTTGAGCCTTCCAAATGTGCCATGTGTATGGCTGTTCGATTTGGACAGCTCTGCATCCATTACCACCGTTGGATTTCAAGCGTCTAGCCGATACTAGATAATTCAATTCTGAAATTTAGGATAGCTTTTATGATAATTGATGCAAACAAACCCATCCTTAGATTTTAATTGCAAGAAAACTGATTATTATTATCATTATTATTATTTTAATCTTTTGTTTAAAAGAGTAATGTGGTGAGAATTCTTGTTTTTGTTCACTGACCCATTGTAACTTCAGGCGCAGAGGAGGAGGAGGATTTTGAGCTACTTCAACTGCTGTATAAAGCCAACTTATCAGCCCACTCAGAGTCGTTGATTTCCAAAATTTTGGGTCTGTTTTGAAAGTTGGGATTTCATGACTATAGACACTCTGTAAATCAATATCAGTAAACTGATGAAGGCTTCTGTAATCTATGATTGAGATCTATTTCTTGTATTCTATTTTATCGTATACTTGCTCTGTCATTGTCATCGTCGTCGTCGTCGTCGTCATCAACTAAGCATTGTCCCAAGTAATTGGGGCGAGTTCTACAAAATCCTATTTTGTCATTCCACTCTATCACGGATCATATCCCCGGTTAAATCATAAGTCCTCAAGTCCTTTCTTACTACCGTTCTTACTACCTCCCATCTTCTGGGCCTTTTCATGTCTTTAGTTAAAACATAAAAGATTACTCCAGTAATTATGGTTAAATTTCAGTCCAGGACTCAATGCAACAGAATCAATTGGAAGCCAACTAGGAGATATCATAAGTTGAACTCCTAGTTTTAGTTGCCCAAGCAAGCCATGTAACCAGATGGGGGGAATAAGTAAAGGAGCAAGTTAGGGCTCTAAAAGCAAGCAAAGGTGGAAACGAAGAGCTCTAAAATAACTATTTTGTCAACAACATTCATATTCCTCATAATTATCTCCTTATCCTAACTAACTGAGGTCGGCTACATGAATCTTTTTTCGTGAGTTCACTCTATCAAGGGTCAAAACTTCAGTTAAACCATAGGTTATCAAGGATTTTTTTTCTTACTATATCCACCCACGTCTTCTTAGGCATTCCCCTTGCCATTGTAGAGCCCTTGGTATGTATCAACTCACACTTTTTAACCGGTGGAGTTCTCTTCTTGATCTATGTTGCACCCAACGGAGCCATCCAAGTCCATTTTTGCTCATCTTATTATCTATTAGTGCTTGTTATGATCCCAAAGATTTAAAGAACCTAGCTTGACACATTCCATCAGTTCTAGGGCTTTTGGCGTACTGATTAGGTTCTTAACAATTGATATAATAGCCAACAACATATCCACTTTTGAATCATGAAAGGGGCGACCTATGGAAAGGACAACCTGGGCAGAGTGAAAGTCAACATGATATGAAAAGGGCTACCTAGACAACCAGAGTATAGCCGCCAAGTGGAAGGGGACTACCTGGATAACTTGGGTGCAGCCATCATGCCCTGGAAAGGGCTACCTAGAAAAGAGGCTAGAATGAGTGCCGCCATAGAGAGGGCCACCATAGACGTTGGCTGCAGAGCGTTATGGAATGTCATGATCCCAACGATTTAAAGAACGTAGCTTGACACGTTCCATCAGTCCTTGGGCTTTTGGTGTATTGGTTAGGTTCTTAACAGTGCTACTCATGAATTCCCTCAAATGTAATCATTTTCTAATTCCATCCTTGTCTTGTCGCTCATCCATCTCAACATCCTCATTTCAGCTACCCTCATGTATACTTGCTCTATAAATTAAATAATAACAAGAATAACAACACCTAAAACAACTACTGTTTAAAATGAGGGGAATGTAATGAGCTAACAGCCTGAATTCGAGGTTGTCACAACAACTGTTTGATCGTCGAGATCAAATGGCGTTGATGTTGACACAGACAAAAATTTGATCCAAATGTGACTCATTTTAGGTAATTCCTCCAGATAAAATGAGTCCATATATTCTGATGGATGTAGGTACTTATAGGGTGTGTTTCGAATAACCCAGTAGCCAGAAAATCGCATTTGTATCCGTCAGCTCTTGCCAAGTTCTCAAGGGAAGCAAGTAGAAAACAGAGTTTCTGCTGTTTTGTTCTAAATTCATATCCATTGAGTTTCAGCCCCAAATGCACTGGATATAAATTTGCGGGGAGAAGTATCCGCCCAGCGGAATTTCTGGGGACTTCCAAACACACCTTTATGAAATACATTAGCAGTTTTTAGTTGGGGAGAAACCCATCATCCCATTTATCTTGATGGATGGTGATGGGAAGTTGGGTTCACTTGCTTTGACATTTTAGGTAGCAGGATCAAGTGGAGCCCACTTCATTGCTGCATGATGAAAATTCAACCTCAGCAACCATCCTGCACCCTGTCTATATATCGTATGCATTAAACGAGGAGATCTGGCACGCATGTGGAACCTAGACAGCTCATTTGTCAGGCCCCACCATTGGCCACGCCCAATAAATCATGCTTGCTTCACAATCCCAACTGGTCAGTCGAGGCATTCACCATCAAATGTGAGCCTGTCAACTTTTTCTGTCCTTTTTAACCTCAAAGCTCCCATGATCGGATGGTTAGGATCGACGGAAAGGTTTTCATTATTGGGCCATGGCCCATGCACGAAGGTGCCCGCTGGATGAGCAAGTCCAGATGTAATACACGTACCATTAATCCCCATGGTGCGTAGTGGGCTACTTCCAGGACAAAGCATGCTAACAGTTCACTCTACCTGATGAAAAAGCCAACGGGCAAGAGATGGTTTCCACATAATGTCATGTGTGTCCATGGGCATACGATGGGAACACATGATATTTTCCCTCCATAAATAGTTTCTTTCCTAATATAGAAATGGAGTCACGTTGCCAGGGTCAGCAACGCAATAAATTAACAGTTTTCAATATATGTAATTATTTTATTCGGTAGTATATACAGTGTACTGTATGTGTTTTTCCCCCTATTTAACTTTAGTTCTCAGAAAATGCATGGAACCTCAGGCGGCTGCTGTCAATCGGTTAACAGGGGCATGGAGGGAAGACAGATATGCAGCATCCACCTTGTTGATGCCATCAAAAATATAACCAAAAGGCGGCATTTTTATGTACCTTCCAGAACCACGCTCGACCTTGAGTTTTCCATCTTCCCATACGACTCTTCCTCTTGAAATCGTCACTTCTACTTTCCCCTGCAGAGAAAAATAAAACGAAAAATTCAGAACACAACTTCATGGGTTAAGGTTCAAGGAGGGGTTCGGTTCTTATCCTTGCCTCGGTGGTAGACTCCTAGGAGTTTCAACACGAGGTATGGGGTTCGAGTCCCATAGGTGGTGAAATCCCACTACAGGTGTGTGTGTGGGGTGTGCGGTGCGTGTGTTAAAAGAAAAGGTTCAAGGAGGGGTTGGATCAGCAGTACACCTGAATGTATATGGCCACCTGACAAAGACTTCCTTTTTCTGGTGCAATATGGGGAACATGTTGGGATGGATATTGAATACATATTATTTCGATACTAGCAGAGGAATAATCTCATACAAGTAGTTGAATGGTACAAAAGATATGAACTTTAGACCTTTGCTAAGCACAAACAAGGGTGCAATAAGTTCATGTACATGCCACACATGCCAGCATGGCACATAGGTGCGAGATCCAATCCATCCATCAGGTGGGTCCGACCTTTTACATGCCTTCACAAAAAATAAATTTGGTTTACTCATCATGTGGGCTCCAATGAAAAGGTAGGTGTGGGTTAGAAAATTTCAGCCAAGTTTTTCAGAGCGTACATTTTTTTGGTAAACTGTTGCCCACCTGGCCAGTGGATCAACTTGCTGGTGCCTTTCAGATGGATGGATTGGATCTTGGACCTATATGCCATGTTGTTACGTGTTTGGCGTGTACATGAGCTTTATTGCCCACGAGCGTGGGCTTAGCAAAGCTCTGAGCTTTAAATACAGAAAATATTCCTGAAAGGTTCTTGAAATTTTTTTATTTAAAGATAAAAAAAGGGGCTCTTCTCCAGCGTGCCCTGATAGCCAGAATGCAAAGGGTTTGGACTGCCTTAAATGGCAAGCTAACTGGAGAAGGTAAGACGAGGGCGAAGGTGGCGACTCCGGCCCGGTTGGGGGGTGGGGCTGAGCTCACGCAAGATGCCTTGCACTATCGGGGGCCTAGGTGGAGCCTAGGTAAATTCAACCTGTCCCCCCCCCCCCCCCCCCCCAGTTGTGTCATACATTGTTGTATAACGTTTCCTCGTCCTCGTCGTATACTATTTTGAATAAGGATAAGAAAAGATCTAGAGTAGAACCAAAAGATGTGTAGTAAAGAGGAATCATATGATTCAGTGACCTAGACTATTGATCTGATAGGCAGATTGTAAATTGACCATATTACCCTAATTATTTCCGAGATGGAACAAACAAAACCTTTGACAATCATGGCCTCAAATAGTTGTGGCCCAGAAAGGAATTACAGCAACTGAACACATACAAGTGACCAAAAAAAAACCTGCTGATCAGATGGCTGGATTTTTAGGATATGTTCCATACACAGTAGGGTTCTTATATCCAAGTTCTGGAGCATCGAACCAATGATACGATACATATGCAGTAGATCAGTGATCCAATAGTTCCTAGCATAGAGAATTAATCGATATGTAGTGCTTCATGAGACATATTTTAACTATTCCATTGTTCTGCATACCTTGCCTTTCCGCCCTTCATAGACATTTGTATCCGATCTTGAGTGGTGTGTATTCGCAGTTATTTTGAAGCTTGAATTGGGGTTCAGAATGATTATATCAGCATCAGATCCGACAAGTATTGCTCCTTTTCTTGGGTATATGTTGAATATACGGGCACTGCGATTCACTCAAGTAATCAATGCAGGTATTTTTGCACAATATGTGTGTGTGTGTGTGCGCGCGCGCGCGCGCGCACGCACCTCACGAGACCATTTTGTGCGAGCAAATAGAGGCTGGCTTTGGTGGGCTCCACCATGATGTGTATGTGAAATCCACTCCACCATCAGATGCGTCAGTTCATGTTAGGCCCAAGGCCCAAAAATCAGGCTGGTTTGTGATTCAGGTGGGCCATACAAAGGGAAAAAATTGGAAGAGGGATGCTGACCCTTGTTTTTGACAAGGCCCACCATGATGTATATGTGAAATCCACTTTGACCATCAGATGCATCATCACGTTTTAGGCCATGGGGTGAAAAATCAGGCTGGCCCGTGTTCAGGTGGGCCATACCAAGGGAAACAATTGGGAGATGGACACCCAACCATGATTTTTTACAGGACCCACCGTGATATTTATGTATATCCATTCTGACCATCAGTTGCATTATCACACGTTTGGCCATGGGCCCATAAATCAGGCTGGTCCCCATGATTCAAGTGAGCCACACAAACAGAAAAAGTTTGGAGGGTGGCCATCCCCCTCCATGTGGAAGAATCTTATTTGATGAAAGATCTGCACATCCATAAACAACAGATGGAAAGTGCAAGATTTTTTTCATTAACTACCTTTCTGTGGATAGTGAAGATCTCTGATCAGTGAGATTTTTCCATGTGGTGTATCCATAGTAGAATCTACTAGATGAACACTACTGATCACAACATAGCAAGGACAAGAGGCGAGCAACTAGAGGAAAGAAACAGGGATGATAAATGCTAGCAAACATCTATCCACATATGAACGTATTACAAGCACTGAGACTTGCATAACAAAAAAAAAAGGTATTACTATGCTACTGATAAGGTAACAAAATCATACCATTCAGTGCTTGTTATTTTCACATAATCAGTTACTGAAATTCTACCAGATTCCTGCACCAAAACAAGTGTTTTTTTTAGAGAAGCTGACTTATTACAAGAGAAAAACATTGGATTATTTGATTTTACCAAACCAGTAGCAAATCAAAGGCTGCTTACCACCATTGTATCCCAGATCAGATGCATCCTCTCTTCAATACCTGAAGTCCCGGAATGTAATAAAAGAAGAAGAAGAAAAAGAAGGAAGCAAGAATTAACAAGTCGAGCTGCAGAAAGTTCTCTTCAAGTCAGGGCATTGAAGTGAACTGGGGCATACCATTGACACCATTTGGAATCTTCCGAAAGTCATCAATGCCAAAAGCTTTCTGTGTGGAGTTGAATGTACAATGATCTGTTCCTACAAGCTGCATGTCAATTAAAAGCTTGTGAGCAAATGGGTATTTGAGTACTTTTTGGACAGCCAAACACCTGGAAATCAGTAAGTTGACGGAACAAAAATTGAGAGGAAAGCTCATTGCACATGTGCACACAGAGTTCCATGGAGACATGAAAACATTCTTAATGTCGGTGTCAGCTAGCATATCGGCCCGGAGAAAAAATGATGCGATACGGCGTCGCGTATCGGTATCGAGGCCATATCGGCCCGAATCAGTCAGAAATTTTTTTTTAAAGCAAAATAATATGGAAAAATAGGAGGAAAAAATGAGATATCCAAGAATCTATCTTTTTTTATATATATATTTTGACCATGTATTCAATGGTGTATCGGACCATTCATTGATGAGAATGTTGTCTGTCGATTTGACTTGTTGAAGGTCAACTAAATAGGCCCTAATTAAACACAAATGAAGGATGATTTTGTGAATAATGACCCATTACATTGAAAAACAACAAAAAGAAGATGAAAATATTTTTAAAAAGTGAAGGTTTACCCTTCTTTCCGATTTTTTCCATAATGGTCCACTTTGCTTTAATTTGTCGAATTCCATTCAAATAATTTGTTTTGATCCCAAAATAGGTATAGATCTAGCCTAAAATAAGTTTTTAAGCTTCTTCCATGGTTTAATTGAAAAAATAAAAAGAAAAGAAGACGTGCGAGATTTTGAAAAATAATGATTCAAAATTGGGTTTTTTATGGGCGTATTGGCCGATGCTGACCGATACGGGTCAATTTTTTCATATCGGACCAATACGACCCCGTATTGCATATCGGCTCATGCCAATACGGATGCGATATGGCTGTATTGGCCGATACGATACCGATATTCATATCCATGCATGAAAAGCCATACCAGAACCAACAGTCACCTGCCAGCCCTCACCATGCATGCCCCATCGCCCAAAAATCAGGACAGTTGGATGATGTTAATCAGAACTGAGCAAAATATGGGCAGTGGTATCAAAATTGAGCAGTTAGGATCGTCCAACCAGCTTTATTTTGGGACAGCCCACATATGCTATGGCTGGGTAGATGAACAGTCCGGATCTTGTAAACATTTTACACATCCTCATCGGAACTCTGGTGCAATTCCTCTAATAAATAAAAGCAATATAGTAATACAGGAAGTGATTATGGCTGTGCAGTGCTAGATGATGATACTAAAGGCCCATGATGAAGTTGATTAATTACAACATAGCTGGTGCTTATAGAAGAAGGCCCTGTTTAGAATCAAGGGAATGAGAATTGGAATTTGGTATATCCGAATTTGTCAAACGGATTTGGATTTGGCAAATACCAAAGTCCATTGTCTGGGATTCAAACTACAAATCCATGGATTTGTGCAAAGGCAAGGCATTTATTGCAAGGAAATACCATATTGGAAGGTCTCACATGCAAGCTGTAGATGAAAAAACATGCAACCACCATAGTATATGTATGACATCCAATTCACCAATTAGGGTTGCCCTATCAGTTGAAAATAGGATGGCCCAAAAATCATGTTCATCCAAACATCATGTGGACCACATGAAAGTAAACAATGGACAACCTACCCAAAAACCTTGAAATTCACATGGTGGCCCACTTGATTATGCCATACAATTATGCATACACCATGGCATAGTGGGGCCGACACCCCCCAACTAGTTGTGTGTGAGACCTTCCCCCTTTTTCTTTCTTTCAAAAAATCTCTCATTTTGAAGATTTGCCAAGTCCTTTTTTCTTTTTCTTTTTTTCGAATTTGGATTTGCCCCAAATCCATGGAATGGCAAATCCCCAACAAAAAACAAAAAAGGCGAGATTTGAAATCCATGAGTTTCACAAATCCCTCACTCCAAAATAGCCCCTAGGGGAAAAACCTGGGACCAGTCCATAAAACATCAATCCTGAAAACCATGTCTAACCATTTTGTTAGGTATGCAATTACTTTCAAGGACAGAAGTTTATTGGTGGAAAAGCTTGTTACAGATAGGTTTGACTTAAGAGAAGTTGCATTTAGAGGAGATGACCCATTGACTTAGATCACATCTATGCAGCGAGTCCAGTGACCTTGGATAAGGGTGGGTTGGGATTTTGCTTGTTGAGCTCTTGAACCTAGCTCACCACAGGCCAGTAACAAGCTTGACTCCTAGGATCAATAGTTGGGCCTGGGATTAACAGGAGGCCTGTAAATAAATGGATTGAGCCTAAGCCCAAGTTTGAGAAACTTCTACTATCTTGGTTTGAGCTTCATCCAGGAATGTTTGTATTGGTCATGGCCTGCTCCCATTCTGAATTTCAGGCCTGATTGCCAAATTATTGGGATCATGCTGAACCCTGCTCAAACACGGGCCATTGCTACCCCACCTAGCACCCTGCCTCACTGCTTTCTGTTGCTATTCTGCAATGTGTTACAGGAATCATTCTAGGCAAACAGACATTCTTTGAGGTGCTATATTCATCCTACAGTGTTTCAGTAAGGTCACTCTGTACGACCTAGATGTTGTGTCTGGTGTGTGCGTAACAGATCATTTCATGAAATCTTAAGAATAGAAAGAAACCTGCAAAATTCCCATTGAAAGGGCCGCTTGAAGGGCTTTATCATGTCCCAATTTCCTTATTGGAGGACTCATCACATACCTACCACATGAACCGACCACATGATGCTGCATAACTTCAAGAATTAAAAAGCAAACAAATAGAATTCAAAGGTATATGAGGTCTTGCTTGGCTGCAGTGGTGAAGTCTGGGTGCCAAAGCCAAGAATCATCAAGGACCAGCCCAGAGACAACAGATTCTCCA
Organism: Liriodendron chinense; assembly: GCA_003013855.2. Taxonomy (NCBI): domain Eukaryota; kingdom Viridiplantae; phylum Streptophyta; class Magnoliopsida; order Magnoliales; family Magnoliaceae; genus Liriodendron; species Liriodendron chinense. Next base: position 246,949 of record ML058380.1, read on the forward strand.
ATGACCCTCTGCCCTGCATTCAGACAATAGAGACTAGTTCAGTCTAAATCACGAAACCATCAGTATAAACAATGCATTACAGGCCGTTTGGAGTCATAGTATGACGTTACTGAATATACAAATAGAAGAATGGCCACTAGCCCAAATGGCCAATGTGCTTGTTTCTTAAATTTAAAGCAATGAACCATTTTGTGCTGGTTTCGCCAACTTTCCCCATTCAATTGAATGATTGGATGGACTCTCCACTCTTTCACAACAAAGATCCATTTGAACTTGATGTGGGCATCATTGCACATTCTCCATTTTTGTGCCCTTCTGCAAACGGTACCTTAACTTTGAAGAACTAATGACCTGATTTTTTAGCCTTAGCAATCTCCTCCACAGCATCAGTGCTCATGACATGAACTATATATAAAGGTGTATTCACAAAACTTGCCAAGCGGATAGCTCTTCCAGTCGCCTCTCCTTCCAGCTGCACAAGCATCAAAGATGACAATCCATAGCAAAACATAATCCAACGAACATGCGATCAAACAACCATAGAAGCAGAACAAGGGTCACCACTTTATGGCTCCTCTTGAGTAAATCTTTTAGGGCAATATTGTTTATCTTTTCAGGCAAGTTGAATTTCTTTAAGATTTGGGGGGGCTTGGGTGATCCATATGATAGATCTTTCTCATTCCAAAATGAAAGCTTAAAGAAAAACCAATAGTTTTGGGACTGTTATTATTCGGCTAGTCATGCAGTATGTAAGCCTTGTATTGGTGGTCTAAGGAAGAAAATAAATTCCCAAAAGAAGCCTTATGCTCACTCTCCAAGGACTTCCAAACTGTGTCAAAAAAGAGATTATGGCAAAAGTTGGATGAAAGAACAGAAAAATTGCCCTACAACTTGAAATCGACATAGATTTTGGTCAAAGAAGAACATATTTTAAACATACCACTGGAGGCCTGGAAAGTGCATGCCCCTCTGGGCCTGTTATACCAAGATCTATCATCCTCTTCTGCCCTGCGGCGACTCCATCTCCATTTTCGGCATGCACCATAGCCAAGGCACCAAGGGACTTGCACCTCTCCAAGCCTTGCAATAGAAGTTCATCGCTGATCATAAGAGACCCTTTGTAGGCCAGAAAGAATTTGAAAGAGTTTATACCTGTTAGTCATCCCAAAAAAAAAAAAAAAAAAACAAAAACAAAAAACTTTAGAATGGTAGTTAAAATGCAAAAACAACCTCAATCTGTCCATTGATTGTACCTGCCACTGATATCCATTCTTGACTTGAACAGATTTATGTAAAAGAAAATTTAAGCAAAAATAACTATTCACCAACAATGCATTGAATGTGAACTTCACATGCAATGGGTGCAGACTAACCAACATTTGAGCTGTGAAAAAGGCAGGCCCCACCATGACGACCAATTGGCAGGCTAGCACAAAATTATACAGGTCCACTCATCAAGTGACCACACTATAAGAAAACAATGGACCATTCAAATCAGAACTGCCAAAGTTCTGATTCGACATACAAGAGCAGCCCCCTTGATGAGTGGACTGGATAGATTTTTTTGTGTCGGGTGATCTTCATGATGGGCATGCCTTTTGGATCACTTGGATGTTGTACAAACCTGACGCGTTGAAACCTGCATTGCCATTGCATTTGAAGTTAATACGCAATGCATTGTAGGCAAAAAGGCCTCAACTAAGAATATGCTAACCTTTCTCCTTAACCATGAGTTCCATCTCTTTCGAGACAACTTCATCAAATTTTGTGATGGCCATATGAAACCCATAATCCATGCACGAGATTTTTGCTTTATTCAAATAGGATTCATAGCCAGCAGTTAAACTTCCATTGACCGGTATTACAAAGTCAATGTGCATCGTCGTTCCCCCTGCTAATGCAGCAGCCTGACCACCAAAAAAGTCATCAATAGTCTCAGTGCCCATAAACTCCATTGCCAGGTGCGTGTGAGGGTCTATTCCTCCTGTAACCATTACAAAATAAAATTAAAATTAAAATTAAATCAAATAAATATAGTCCATCAGGGACAGATATTCGAGATGATAACCAATTGGAGTCCATGTCCTAGGAAAGCTTTGAAATTTTCACCTGGCATGACATACTTCCCTGTAGCATCAAGTACAGTTACATCATCGCTAACCTGTAAACAGCATATAAGCAGTTCAAATCATTGTGATAAATAGTGCCAAATATTCTGGCAGAAAATTCACTAAACAATATTATTGCAAGAATATAGCAAGACTTCCAAAATCTCGCCAGTTTTTTTTCCGCAATTTTATCATGAAATTATTGGGATTTGAACAAAATAAAAGTTTGAAAGTTTAAATAATTCAGTTTTACCAATATTTTAAAAATTTAATTATTTATTAATTTATATTAAAAAATTTAATACTTTATTTTCAGCGAGATTTCCCAATAATATTGCGAGGAAAATGTCAAAATCTCCCAAGAAATTCCAATGCCGAGAATCTGCGCGGGGCAAGATTTGTCGCTATGGTTCAAATGCATGTGGTTATTAAAAAAAATCACTAATAATAGTATAGCATTGCCAATGTAAAAAGGTATAAGAATGGGAAGAACAAAAACAGTTATCAGGTTGCAGGCACTAACAGGGTAATGAAAGAAATGGCCTTCTCAGTTAGAGATCCGAATATAATTACCACAAGCGAGTCCAAAAGTCTTTCAAGGGATCCAATGCAGGTTTTCCAAATATATTTTTCTCAAGAGAAACATAAGCATAGAATGGACATTTACAATGTTATCCAATGGAAGCACCATATCAAATAAATGTAGAATACAAGAAAATATTTGTATACAAGATCAAATATAAGAGTGCAGATTGATTGAAAATATCGAATGGTGCTCTATGCTAGGCCCATCCTTACTTGTCACTCAAGCAATTGACAACTATGATGCATGACTTCAACAAATTAGTGTGTTGAAGTTTGGGACTTGTGTTGTTATATGCAAACAAAAAACAAAAATTGTGAGATTCATAAATGGCTACCATTAAACTGTTTTAAGCATGGTGATTTTTTTATGATTGCACCCATATGATGTAAAAGCACTATATTTTCGCTTTGGTGCAACAAAGCTATAACAACATATCCTAAATATCCCATCTCAACCTAGGATATGACTCAATAATATCGCTAGCTTACTTGTGAGAACCATATGCCAATCAATGCCCTGAATTGAAATATTGGTTTCCATGTCCAACCCAGTCAACGGCAAGTCCAGGCCATTTCATTGATGCCAAAATGACTTGAATTAGCAGTGAAGTCGGTATTTTATTTTATTTTATTTTATTTATTTTTTTTTTGAGAGATAGCAGTGAAGTCAGTATGAAACCATAATGTGTGTGATTCCTAGGCAACATGGAGAAACAAAAAATCAACTATTGTGTGTATCATAGGCATGGACGAATCACAGATACAAAAACGGGTGACATTATGTGACTAGGCCAGGTCAGAATGAGTTGGCCAAGTCAGACCCACAAATCATCTAATCTAGGGTCAATGCTAAGTTGATGTGGTTGAGTTGACTCAGTATCATATGATACTTTAAATCATGATCCATCCCACTCGTTCGGTCAATACATCAACCATCCAATCTTCATCTTGCATGGATCCTCTAGTCGACTTCTCCATTTAGCTTAAAACAATAGTAGGCAGTCATGAGTTTTTTCCTTGCATGAAACACTGGTCTTGCTAACACATCTAGTGTGTAGTGTGATTAAATTGTCAGTAGGCATATTATGTATACTGTATCATCCAATGCATATTGGTTGTCTCGACAGAAAACACAAGTTCACACCAATATATCTATGTTTTTCACACAGTGACATCTCCCCATGACGAATCTATGAATTTTATCAGACTCAAATATACTTTTGCTACAATTGACAGAATTGCAACGACTCATTCAACCGCATGTGTCAATCCAAATTGTGGGCCCCATTGTGAGGTAGTATAACTGTATAACCTTAGAATCACACTGATCAAACAATCTTCAGCATCTGATTTTTCACTGTGGAAGTTGGACCTCTCACCATTTTCACTGTGGAAGGTTAGGATCTTCCGATCAGTGTGAATTCCAGTACATGCACCATCTAAAACAGGGCCAACAATCTGAACAGTTGGGATCAGACAGTTTGGACTGAGACATATCAGTACCACACGCATCACTGATAGATTAAACTCTTCGTCTAAAATTTAAGCAAATCTTATTATGAATTCTCTTTCATATCTGGTTTCAGTTAACTAATCTAAACTTCTGAAATAAGTTAAATTCTTAAAAAGAGAGAGAGAAATTCTACGGACAGGATCTTTACCTTGATGTTGGGCCCCACAGAGACGACAATCCCATCCTCGATGTAAACATCGGCGACCTCCTGATGATGAGCATTAACAACAGTCCCGCCCTTGATCAAGATCTTCAACGGTGACACCTGCGGGCCGCAGTTCAGGTCACCGTATCCAACGCCACCGCAGAACTGAAAATCTCATCAGCATGTCAATAAAAACACGAGAAATCGAGAATTTATCACGAAACGATAATTTCCGAAAGGCTTACCTCTGGGATTTGCTGAGATTGGGAGAACGGAACGAGAGTGGAGGAGAGGAGAAATACGATCGAGATGAGAACGAGACGATGGATTTTGAGGGTTTGAGAGAGGAGAGATTTTCGATCTGATGCTGTTTCTCTCACCGTGAGAGAGAACGAGAGAAGCTCCGCTGGAGCTGCCATTGCTCTTTGAACAGTCAAAGCTGATAGTAGGGAGAAGTTCTTCGCGCCGGTCTGTATTTCTGTAGAATTTTTTTTTTTTTTTCCACCCAGTCAATCGCGCACACAACGCCAGTCATGCAACGCACCCACAAGTCCAGCAGCGTGAAATTCCATCACTGATGGGTTTCAAATCCGACAAGGCAAGGCTCCGAACCCATTGGTTGGACTATATTTTGTTGTTCACCCGTCGAACTTGAGTAAGAGAAATTAACCAATAAGTTGGTTTTATCATTAGGATCATTTTCTAAAGAAAAATTAAACAATATACACCCATCTAGTGGGCCACACTTCTATTTTGATATTTATCAATGGATATAAATTATTTTCTATTATATGACTAGTTAATGAATGGATAAGTCCTATATTTACATTAAATGGTCTACCCTAATGGAAGGATTGGATGTTACATTCACTTAATAGGTTGGATGCTATCCATTGGTTAGACAATATGTTGTTGTCCACCTAGTAAAACTTAAGACAAAGGAATTAAACAATAAGTTAACCTTATCATTAGGATCATTTTCTAAAGAACATATACTCATCTAGTGGGCCACACTTCTATTTTGATCTTTGTCAGTGGATATAAATTGCTTTCTATGATATGACCCAGTTAATGAGTAGAAAAGGACAATTTTTTACATTAGATGATCCACTTTCATGGAAGGGTTGGATGTTGCGTGCACTTAATAGTAGAGCTGTCAATGGGCTAGGCTTGGGGTAGGCCTTGGCCTGAATTTTAAACTGTTTTGGGCCGGTTCATCGGCCGGGCCTATTCAAAATTCTGATTTTTCAGGCACTGAGCCCTGTCCATTGACTCCCTTACTTAATAGGTTGGATGTTATCCATTAGTTGGACTATATTTTAAATTCTGATTTTTTGGGCACTGAGCCCTGCCGGTTGACGCCCTTAATAGGTTGGATGTTATCCATTAGTTGGACTATATTTTATTGTCCAATCAGGTGAACTTGAGACAGAGGAATTAGAGAGAAATGCTCCCATCTAGACTGTTCAACAGGTGCAACTCATATTTCATGAGCTACCATGTAAATATCACTCCGATGTGAAGAAAATTAGCCGTTTGATCAATGGCATTTAATATGGATGGTCGAGATCATTTTCATGAAAAAAATTCCAATTATGGTCCATAATGTATTGCTTGTGATCATGGAGAATCACTTTTGTTAGGAGATTTTAACAATCCCATCCATGGCTTGGAAAAAGGATGGCTGAAAAAAAAAAAAAAGACCAAATCAAGGACGGATTGGATCATCCGATCTGTGCAATCTTTTCATGGTAGGGTATCGAATATGTTCTGAGCTTAATGGATGGTTCAGATTGATCGGTTGGAGTATCTGATCCGATGCAACTAAGAGCGTTCTCTAGTAGCACTGTATATTTTTTTTCGAGATTATATGGTCCTCGCCCGCATTGCACCTTGTACTCAGGGTTTTAACTAACTATTACAAGTGGGCCACACTTTATTAATCTGGACCGTTGGTGTGTTCTTAACGGCTGGAAATTTTTCTTGGCCTTTCTCTTTCTGGGAATACATGTAAACGGTTGATAAGAAAAATAAGTGATGGTCCACGTTCAGCTGTGGAGGGATGATTATAAATGCACTTTGATGGGATGATTATAAACCATTCATTTAACTAAGTATGTGGGCAAATAATTCATATCTATTACATTAAAGAAGATGGAACCAGTGATTTAGGCCTTCATCATGTGGGACCCACTTGATTGCATTTGCCTTTTAAAGGTGACTTTGATTAGATAATAATAACCAACCAAAGAGTGGCTATGAAAATGAACGGTCCATATTGATTATGCTAAAGGCTTGTCAATTGATTTAGACCGTCCATCACGTGCGACCACCTCTAGTTATCCATGCATCCTCAAAAAAACGCTTCGATTGCATTAATCGGATTGATGATTGAAAAATAGATGATCCATTTTTTATATTGCATATAGCTTGAATCATCTGATTCCTGCTTTTGATGGTCTCTCTATTAAAAATCACTTTAATATAAAGTTATTAAATGTTAGATCAATGGATGGAAAATGAAGGGTCCATATATATTATGTTGGAAAACATCTAACCAATATTTGGATTATCCATCATGTGCGGATCACCTTTGATTGCGACTTCTGAAAAAACTAATCAATTTATTGATTTTTAGCTGTATTTCTATTCCAGATTAGATGTATTCAAGGGTTATTATTATTGTTGTCATTGTCCAAGCCTTATCTCAATTTATTAGCGTCAACTATATGAATCATGTTATGATATTATATTATATTGGGGTCATATTTTCAATTAAACCATAGGTCATTAAATATTTGCTTACCACTTGTATCCTATTTCCTTTTAGCCATTAAAAATTCCAAAGGGCCTAATCGTAAGGATTTCATAATGTTTATTTGCAATCCAACCTATACTGAGGTGGGTGGGACGCTGATTTTGGCACTCACAGTGACGTATGTGCCTTAAATCCCCACTATCCAACTGTTTTGAAAGCTCATTTTAGGGTACGATAAAAAAAGAAGCACATCCAAATCTTATGTGGACCATACCACAAGAAACATTAGTGATTGAATCCCTACCATTAAAAACTTCATGGGGCCACTGGAATGTTTATTTGCCATCCAACCGGTTGATAAGGTCACAAAGATCTGGATGAAAAGACCACACAAATATCAGCTTGATCCAAAACTTTTTTGGCCCATGAGAAGTTTTTAATTACCATTATTTCCTGTATTATGGTCCGCCTGAGATTTGGATCTGCTTCGTTTTTTGAATCATGTCCTAAAATGAGCTTTCAAAACGGTTGGACGGTGTGGATCTAAGGCACATACATCACTATGAGCCCCACAGTCAGGGGGTCCCCACCCACCTCGGTGGGTCTCACCTAATCCGCCCCCGCAACCGTGTGGGCCCACATGGACCCAGCAAGTGTAGTAGCTAAATGGTATGAGGGACCTACCGTGCACAAGCCCCGGCCATAACATCAGGCTGTGCCAGATGTGTCCATTGAATATAGACCGTTGCTCCTTTCCTTCAAATGTGTGGGCCCACTTGATGAGTAAACGAATTTACGTCGAACTGATTTTGGGCCGAGGCTTCTGCATGGAGGGTCCCACTGGTTGACCCATGCACATTGAATATAGACCATCGCTCCCCCCATTCCTTGGTACGGACAAATGCAATCCTAGTAAGGCCCAAGGTTGGTGATATGGGCTTAAGTAGTCTTTTTAAGACCATGTGCATGAGGTGTATTTTAGTCTTCTCGCCAAAGAAGTAAAATGAGATCTTTTTAATTGAGAGAGAGAGAGAGAAAGAGGAGAAAATAGAGTTTTGTAGAAGAAGTCAAAGAGCCTTCTACCACTAAAATTTTCACATCCAAGTTCGTAAGGGTCCATCAACAACGCCAATTTCTTCGATTGTCTTTTCTAAGGGTTATGTTTGAAATTCTCTACAATTCTTAATTGCTGAGAATTTCTTTTCTTTCATATTGTTTCTAATCCACCTTTGAGTAATGCATTTGAATATCCAAGAGAAGTTAGTCTCTTGATGCTTGTACTTTCATTATTTTCATTACAATGGGTTTGTGGCAGACCAGGTCCCATGATTTTTTCCCTTCATATTAGAAGGCCTCATATTTAATGATTTACTTATTTGTGTTAGAAGTGATTTTCATCCTTTAAATCTCTTATATTGTCAATCCCATTGATTTGCATGTAGAAGAGAAAGGTGTGTTGTTTCCTAACGTCATCCACTATTGGTTGAAACAGAAAAATAGCCTAGATCCAGGCCAAATGCTCTGCAACAACTGTACACATGGAAAGGGAGATGGTGAATTGATACCAACTGCTTAGTGTCCTAAAGCGAGTGAATGACATTCCAGTAACCACTATCAATCAAACACTTTAGATTGTTCATATTGTAGGTCCCATTATAGGTGAGCCACACCTCAGAACTCAATCTCAATTGACCACACATGGGTAACACGTCCTAAGTTAAACCATAAAAGATTATTCTATCAAGTAATCATACTTGAATTTCACTCCAGACTCCATGCAACAAAATCAATTGAAACTACCCTAGGATTACTATCCAGCCAACAACAATCACTCTACCTGTCATTGTCATCATCTAAGCCTCATCCTAATTGATTGAGATGAGCTACATGAATCCTTTTCCACCATTCCACTCTATGGAGGGTCATGGCTTAGGCCTAGACCATGGTCATCAAGTATTTTCTTACTACCTCCACCCACATTCTCTTAGGCCTTCCTCTTGCCCTTTTGTACCAACTCACCCTTTCTAACAGGCACAATTCTTTGTGATAATACGAGGGCTGCAGGATTGCATGGCTCGTGATGGGTTTGGGAGAAGATGGGCCTGACAATGGGGCTAGGGTTTTGGAGATCCGCAAGCAACATGAACAGGGGCAACAAAGTCCATAGCTCAAGTGGCAGAATGAGTGAAGATAGTCTCGTTTCAACACTGAGGTCATGGTATCGATTCCCATAGTGGGGGTGGCTAACATTGTGATGCGACAAATAGGAGTGGGTGGGTGTACTAACAATGGGGTGTGTGAACTAACCCACCATAAAATAAAAATAAATAAAAAACAGGGGCAACTAACTATGGCGTGTAGAGGACCATGACAACTGGCAGCGACTTGCAGAGTAATGAACTCAAAGATCAATGAACCTCTGATACCATGATAACACAAGGTAATATAGAAGTCTCCCGTGTTTTTCATATATGCATCTTAGCCTCAATAAGGCTTTTTTTTTAGTACACACACCCCACTGTTATCACACACCACCAAGTATACTTTCCCTCATCTCATTACCTATTACTCCTACTCTTGAATTCCCTCGAATGCATTCATTTCTAGTTCTATCATTATCTTGCAATTCATCCATCTCAACATCCTCATTTCAGCTACACTCATGTATACTTGCTCTATAAATTAAATAAGAACAAAAACGACTACAATATCTGTTTAAAATGAGGGGAACATAATAAGCCAACAACCCGTGAATTAGGGCTGGTCATGAGCCGAGTCAGCTCGAGAAACTCAATTGACTCGACTCGAAAAAGCTCGCCTCAGCTCGAATTGACTCAGCAGAACAAGTCAAGCCAAGCTTCATTTAGAAGCTCGAGTCAGAAATTGAGTCAAGTCCGACCATTGGGTCACTCAACTCGACTCGATTCAAGCTCGACTCAGCTCGAGCTTGAGCTCGACTCGTTTCATATAGATATTTGTTAAAAAAAAAAAAAAAAAAAAAAAACCTAATCTTCTTATTTCTTGGTTCTCTCTCCCCCCTCCCCACACACACATTAGGGTCCAACCTTAGGATATATAAAACCCTCACACATTGGGAGGTTTCTTAATCGTACTATGTTGTTCAAGTAAGAACATTCCTTGTTGAGCATATCTGATGGATTGAGTAATTTCAAGTACAAAACATGGTGAGCACACAATGGCTGTGTTTTACATGCTATAGAAACACAGGTGCTACGATTAGACCACACACCATACATATCTACAAAACAGGGGCTATGGTTAGACCAAACACCATATGTAGCTATTGATTGCAATTTTACGAGGGAGGTGGTGCATCTGATCCATGAATCAGTTGGGCCTCATCATCAAGATGGTCCACACAATAATTAGGGCAATCCATTCATGTGGTGAGCTATGCATGTACTGTGTTAATTATGGTTCATAAAATATTACTAGTGGTCTGCATTCAATGCATGTGTGACTTGGCCAAAGAAAAAACTGATCACAGCTAGGTCATTTTAATGGTGGAGTCAGACTTGTAGAAATACTATTCTCCCCTAATATATGTGTGACTTCTAAAACTTAATGTTGTTGACTTTTAATTTGTATTTTGCAGTAAAAAAAAATATAATAAATTGAGGTGGGAGCAAGCTTGACTCGATCCACTAGCTCGCCTGGAGCTCGCCTCGAAATTTTTAGCAAACAAGGCAAGCTCCAATGGTAAGCTCGAGGGTGAGCTCAAGCTCAAGCTCGAACTTAAGGAGAGCACAGATGAGTCAAGCCAAGCTTGGCCCACCTCGACTTGACTCGACTCGACTCGGCTCGATGTACAGCCCTACTGTGAATTCAAGATCGTCACAACAGCCGTTTGGTCGAGATCAGATGGCACTGATGTTGACACAGACGAAAAGTTGATCCAAATGACTCAAGTTAAGTAATTCTTCCAGAAAACACATTTCTGCCATTTCGCTCCAAATTCAAATCCACTACGTTTCAGCCCCAAACGCACTGGATATAAATTCGTGGGAAAAAAGCATCCGCCCACCTGAATTTCTGGGGACTTCCAAACACACCCTTACGAAAAGGAAAAAGGATTGGGTGAATACATAGCGATTTTTAGTTGGGGGGCACCCCATCTCCTGTTTGTCTTGATGGATGGTGATGGGAAATCGGGTCCCCTTGCTTTGACATTTTAGGTGGTTGGATCAAGTGGAGCCAACTTCATTGCTCCATGATGAAAATTCAACCTCAGCAACCATCCTGCCCTGCCGATGCATATCGTATTCATTAAACGAGGACATATGGCATGCATGTGGAATCTAGATGGCTCATTTTTCGGGCCCCACAATTGGCCATGCCCTATAAATCATGTATGTGCATGGGCATAGGACAGGAACACATGATATTTCCCTCCATAAATAGTTTCTTTCTAATATTAAAAAAAAGAAAAGAGAGAGAGAGAGAGTCATAATGCCAGGGTCACCAACCCAATAAACTAACAATTCTCAGTCTCTTTATTTTATTTGGTAGTATATGTACGGTACAGTATTGTATCTACATATTTTTTTCTATTTAGTTTTAGTTTTCAGAAAAACGCATGGAACCTCAGGCGCTGTCAATCGCTTGACAGGGGCATGGAGGGAAGACAGATATGCAGCATCCACCTTGTCCATGCCATCAAACATATAACCAAAAGGCGGCATTTTTATGTACCTTCCGGAACCAGGCTCGACCTTGAGTTCACCATCTTTCCATACAATTCTTCCTCTTGAAATCGTCACTTCCACTTTCCCCTGCGTAGAAAAATAAAATAAAAATTTCAGAATGTAACTTTGAGTCTTAAGGCTCAAGGCAGAGTTGGCTCAGCACATGTTGGGATGGATATTGAATACAAATTATTTCAATACTACTTGCAGAGGAATGATCACATACAACTAGTTGTACAGTACAAAAAAGGATGTGAGCTTTAGAGATTTGCCAAGCACACAGGTGTGTGCGAAAAAGTTCATGTACATGCCACATGTGTCAGCATGGTACATAGATGAGATCCAATCCATCCATCAGGTTGGTCTGAGCACTAAATGTTTACCCAAAAATAAATCTGGTTCACTCATCATGTGGGCTCCAGTATTGGAAAAGGTGGATGGGTTAGAAAATTTCAACCACGTTTTTCAGAGCTGTACATTCGTTTAGAAAACTGTGGCCCGCCTGACTGGTGGATCAAGCTGCTTCTTGGGCCAGGGCATCATATAGTGGTGCCTTTCAGATGGATGGATTGACTCTTGGTCCTATCACGCCATGTGGGCATGTGTTTGGCATGCACATGAAGCTCTGAGCTTTGAAGACAAAAATCCTCAGTTGCATCATACAACTAGTTGTATATCATTTCCTCCCTGTATACTATTTCGAAAAAGGTTAAGAAAAGATCCAGCATAGAAGTAAAAGATATGTAGTGAAGACTAATCATATAATCCTATTAGGTCCATAGTTTGTACAAGTGGGACCCACCGTTCTGAGACCCAGACTGTTGATCTGATAAGCAGATTGTAAATTGACCATATGGCCGTAATTATTTCCCAGATGGAACAAAAGAAACCTTTGACATCCATGGCCTCAAATAGTTATGCCCCAGAAAGGAATTACAGCAACTGTCCACATTCAAGTGAGAAAATTGAAAGTAAAAAAAAAGGTGGCAGATCAGATGGCTAGATTCTATTAGAGGTACAATACATAGTTTGGGTCAGGGATCAAATAGTTTCTAGTGTAGAGAATTAATTGGTATGTGGTGTTTCATGAGCCATATTTCAAGTATTCGATTGTTTTGCATACCTTGCCTTTCCACCCTTCATAGACGTTCGTATCCAATCTGGAGTGGTGTGTCTTTGCAGTTATTTCAAAGCTTGAATTGGGGTTTAGAATGATTATATCAGCATCAGATCCGACAAGTATTGCTCCTTTCCTTGGGTATATGTTGAATATACGGGCACTGCGATTCACTCAAGTATTCGATGTAAATATATTTGTGCAATATGTGTATGAATGCATGCGCATGCACGCACACACAAAAATTTTGGTCTCCTGCAAACCATCTCATGGGACCATTTCATGCGAGCAAATGGGGGCTGGCTTCTGTGGGCTCCACCATGACAAGTATGTGAAATCCACCCTGCCACCAAATGCGTCAGCTCATGTTAGGCCAGGGCCCAAAAATCAAGCTGGTCCGTGGTTTAGGCGGGCCACACGAAGGGAAACAATCGGAAGAGGAATACCCACCCTTGATTTTTACAGGGCCCACCATGTATATGTGAAATCCACTTTGACCATGAGACGCATCATCACTTTTTAGACCATGGGCCGAAAAATCAGGCTAATCTGCGATTCTAGTGGGCCATACCAAGGTAAACAGTTGGGAGATGGACACCATTTTTTTTTACAGGGCCCACTGCTGTTTATGTAAATCCATTCTGACCATCAAGTGCATCATCGCACATTTGGCCCTGGGCCAATAAATTAGGCAGGTCCGTGATTCAGGTGAGTCACAACAAGGGAAACAATTTGCAGGGTGAGCATTCCCCTAGACACTGTTTCCAATCCCATAGCCCACCTAAACCACAGCCCAGCCCCATTTTTGGGCCCTGGGCCTAAAATGGGGTGATGCATCTGATGGTCAGAGTGAATTTCACATATGCATCAGTGGGGCCCACCCGAGCCCAACTTGGTTTTGCTCGCATGTAAGTCCAATGTTGCAGAGCTTGCAGGGACGGTCTCTCTCTCTCTCTCTCTCTCTCTCTCTCTCTCTCCACATTCATATATGGAGAGATGCTCACACAATTGTACACCGAACAAGTTGGCGTGTGAGGCTCACCATGGTGTTTGTGTGACATCTCGCCCGTCCAGCAAGGTTCACCAACCATGAACATGGGATGCCCAAAAATCAAGTAGATCCAACTATCAGGTGGGGCACACCATAAAAAACAATGACCAACCACCCAAAAAACTCCACATTCACACAGGGCGCATCTAATTGTTGGATTGACCTGATTTTTGGGGTATCTTGTTTTCATGTGGGACAACCTTGTTGGATTGGCGAGATGTCATACGAACACCACGGTGGGCCACACGTACTCTCCAACTAGTTGGACGTACAACTAGTGTGTGAGCATCTCTCTCTCTCTCTCTCTCTCTCTCTCTCTCTCTCACACACACACACACACACACACACATGTATACATACATACATACAAATGTATGTATGCACATCCATGTCGGCGTTTTGAAATGTGAGCTTTGCTAGCATTGCATGCTTGCCTTTTGTTGCTCTGCCATTATTCCTTGCCTGTTGTGCCTCAGTGCATGATAATCCAGATGGGATATCCAGTAGGCGCCACCATGTATGGTCCATGTGGAAAAATCTTATTTGATGAAAGATCCTCACATCCATAAATAAGTGATGAAAAGTGCAAGATTTTTTTTTTTTTTAATTCATTAACAGCCTTTTTGTGGATACTAAAGATCTCAATCAGTAGACTTTTTCCTTGTGGCCTGTCCATCGTAGAATCTAGTAGAACAGTACTGATCACAACATAGCAATGAGCAAGAGGCAAGCAGCAAGGGAAATCAACAGGGATGATAAATGCCAGCAAACATCTACCAATGTATGAATGTATTGCAAGCACTGAGATGTATATCACACACACACACACACACACACACACACACACACACACACACACACACGCAAAAGTATCACTATGCTATTGATGGGCATGGCTTCGATGGATCCCTTACTATGGGGCCCACCATAATGTATGTGCACCGTCCATCAGTTTTGAAAGTTCATTTTAGTGCAAGATCCCAAAATGAAGCAGATCCAAATCTCAGGTCGACCACACCACAGGAAACAGTGGTGATTGACCATTAAAAACTTCTTGTGGGCCACAAAAGTTTCGGATTAAGTTGATATTTGTGTGGCCCTTTCATCCAGGTCTTTGTGACCTTATCAACGGGTTGGATGGAAAATAAACATTCCGGTGGCCCCCAAAAAGTCTTAAATGGTGGGTATTCAATCACCACTGTTTCATGTGGTGTGGTCCACCTGAGATTTCGATCTGCTTCATTTTTTGGAATCGTGCCCTAAAATGATCTGTCAAAACAGATGGACGGTGTGGATGTAAGGCACATACATCACGGTGGACCCCACAGTCATAAGGTGCATCATGCCGCGCCTGCTACTCATAAGGTGCATCACCATGCAATTAGAATGTGGCATCAGAGACATGGTCATAAGGAAATCATACCATTCAGTGCTTGTGATTTTCACATAATCAGTTACTGATATTCTACCAGATTCCTGCACCAAAATAAAAATGTTTTTTTAGAGAAGCTGACTTTTTTTTACACACATACCATACCACATGGGCACTCGATCCCATGATCTCAGTGTTGAAATAAAGTCTGTCTACCACTGAGCCATGGAGCCAGACCCAAGCAGACTAATTTACTAGAGAAAAATATTGAATTATTTGATTTTACCAAACCAGTTGCAAAACAAAGGCTGCTTACCACCATTGAATCCCAAACCAGATGCATCCTCTCTTCAATACCTGAAGTCCCGGAATGTACGAAAAAAAATGCAAAAATTAACAAGTCGAACAGCAAAAAGTTCTCTTTAAGTCAGGGCATTGAAGTAAACTCAGACATACCATTGACGCCATTTGGAATCTTCCGAAAATCATTAATGCCGAAAGCTTTCTGTGTGGAGTTGAATGGACAATGATCTGTTCCTACAAGCTGCATGTCAATTAAAAGCTTATGATCGAATGGGTATTTGAGTACTTTTTGGACAACCCAACACCTGGAAATCAGTAAGTTGACAGAACATATATTGAGAGGAAAGCTCATTGCACATGTTACTGCACACGAGTTCCATGGAGACATTGAAAAGCCATACCAGAACCAAAGCGGTCATCTGCCAGCCCTCACCATGTATGCACCATCGCCCAAAAATCAGGTCAGTTGGATGATGTTAATCGGAACTAGCAAAATATGGACAGTGGTATCAAAATTGAGCAGTTAGCATCGTCCAACCAGCTTGATTTTTGGTACAGCCCATGTATGCAATGGCTGGGTAGATGAGCAGTCTGGATCTTGTAAACATTTTACACGTCCTCAACTCTGGTGCAATTAGCATTCCTCTAATAAATAAAAGCAATATAGTAATTCAAGAAGTGATTACTAAAGGCCTACGATGAAGTTGACTAATTGCAATTTATCTGGTGCTTGTAGAAGAAGGCCCTGTTTGGGATCAAGGAAATGAGAATTGGAATTTGGTATATCCATGAGGCAGTCAATTCATGGATTTGGATTTGGCAAATTCCTAAGTCCAATGTTTGGGATTCAAACTACAAATCCATTGATTGGGAGAGCATCTATTGCAATGGTAGGGCATTCATTGCAAGGAAATACCATAATTGGAGGGTCACACATGCAAGTTGTAGATGAAAAAACATGCAACAAAGTTGCACGTGGGGCCCACCATGGTGTATGCATGACATCCAATTCATCCAATAGGGTCGCCCTATCGGTTGAAAATAGGATGGCCCAAAACTCATGTTGATTCATACATCATGTGGGCCACATGATACTTAAAGATGGACAACCACCCAAAAACCTTGGAATTCACATGGTGGCCCACTTGATGGTTGGATTGGCATGATTTTGGGAGCATCCAATTTTCATCATGGGGCAACCATGTCAGATTGGTTGGATGCCATGCAATTTTACATACACCATGGCATGGTGGGCCTGACACCCCCAACTAGATGTATGTGAGACTGAGACCTATATATATATATATATATATATATATATATATTAAACTTCTAAAAGAATCTCTCATTTTGAAGATTTTGCTAAGCATATTTTAGGCATGAAATTACTTTAAAGACAAGGATATTGGTGGAAAGGCTTATTATGGACAGGTTTGACTTGAGAGAAGTTGCATTTAGAGGAGATGACCCCCTAAGAGAAGTTGAATTCAGCGGAGATGACCCAATGACTCATATGACAACTATGTAGTGAGTCCAGTGGCCTTGTATAAGGGTGGGTTGGGATTTTGCTTGTTGAGCTCTTGAACCTAGCTCACCAATGGCCAGTAACATGCTTGCCTCCTAATATCTAGAGTTGGGTTTGGGACTAATATGAGGCCTGTAAATAAATGGATTGACCCTAGTCCCAGGTTAGACAACTTCTACTATCTTGGTTCGGGCTCATCCAGGCATGTTTGTGCATCATTCCAGGCAAACAGATATTCTTTGAGGTGTTACATTCATCCTACAGTGTTTCAGTCAGGTCTCTCTGTATGACCTAGATGTTGTGTCTGGTGTGTGTGTAATAGATCATTTCATGCAATCTTAAGAATAGAAAGAAACCTGCAAAATTCCTGTTGAAAGGGCAGCTAATAGATCTTTTCATGCAATCTTAAGAATAGAAAGAAACCTGCAAAATTCCTGTTGAAAGGGCAGCTTGAAGGGCTTTATCATGTCCCGATTTCCTTATTGGAGGACTCATCAAATACCTACCACATGAACCGACAACATGATGCTGCATAACTTTAAGAATTGAAAAAATAAACAAATAGAACTCAAAGGGATATGAGATCTTGCTTGGCTGCAGTAGTGAAGTCAGGGTGCCAAAGCCCAGAATCATCAAGGACCAGCCCTGCAGCAATGGGTTCTCCAATGACCCTCTGCCCTGCATTCAGACAATAGAGTAGTTCAGTCTAAATCACGAAATCATTAGTACATACAATCCATTACAAGCTGTTTGGAGTCTTAGCATGCATTTGGATGTTGCTGAATATGCATGTGGCAGAATGGCCACTAACCCGAATGGCCCTCGTTACTTAGATTTATAGCAATGAACCATTTCGAGCTGGTTTGGCCCACGTTCCCCATTCCATTGAATAATTGGATGGACTCTCCAATCTTTCACAACAAAAATCCATTTTCAACTTGAAGTGGGCACCATTTAAAAGGGGTACATTTGCCATTTTTGTGCTCTTCTGCAAACGGTACCTTAATTTGAAGAACTAATGACCTGATATTTTAGCCTTAGCAATCTCCTCCATAGCATCAGCACTCATGACATGAACTATATATAACGGTGTATTCACGACACTTGCCAAGCGGATAGCTCTTCCAGTCGCCTCTCTTTCCAGCTGCACAAGCATCAAAGATGACAATCCATGGCAAAATCATAATCCAATGAACATGAGATCAAGACGAAACAACCAAAGAAGACAAAACAACGGTCACCACTTTATGGCTCCTCTTCGAGTAAATCTTTGAGGGCATTATTGTTGATCTTTTGAGGTGAGTTGAATTTCTCAAGATTTGAGGGGGCTTGGGCGATTCATATGATAGATCTTTCTAATTCAAAATGAAAGCTTAAAAGAAAAAAGAAAAATATAGTTGTGAGAATGTTATTATTCGGCTAGTCATGCAGTAGATAAGCCTTGTACTGGTGGTCTAAGGAAGAAAATATATTCCCAAAGGAAGCCTAATAATCGCTCTCCAACTACTTCCAAAATGTATCAGAAAATAGATTATGACAAAAGTCAGATAAATAACAAGAAAAAAAAAATCCCCTACAACTTGACATCAACATATATTTTGTTCAAAGGAAAAAAAATTTTAAACATACCTCTGGAGGCCTCGAAAGCGCATGCCCCTCTGGGCCTGTTATACCGAGATTGATCATCCTCTTCTGCCCTGCAGCAATTGCTTCTCCATTTTCAGCATGAACCATAGCCAAGGCACCAACAGACTTGCACTTTTCCAAGCCTTGCACTAGAAGTTCATCATCGATCATAAGTTCCCCTTTGTAGGCCATAAAGAATTTGAAAGAGTTTATACCTGTTAGTCATCCAAAAAAAAAAAAACTTTAGAATGGTAGTTAAAATGCAAAAACAACCAATTCAATCTGTCCATTGATGGTACTTGCCAATAATATCTATTCTTGACTTGAACAGATTTATGTAATCGAGAATTTAAGCAAAAAGACTACTGTTCACCTACAATGGATTGAATGTGAGCTTCATGTGCAATGGGTGCAGGCTAACCGACATGCATACACACCATTTTGAGCTGTGAAAAGGGCAGGCCCCATCATGACGACCAATTGAAAGGCCACAAAATTAAACAAGTCTACTCATCAAGTGACCACCCTATGACCATTCAAATCAGTAACTGCCAAAGGTCTGATTCAACAGCAAGAGCAACCCCCTCCATGAGTGGACTAGATTGATTTTTGTGGCAGGTGATCTTCACGACAGGCATGCCATTTGCATAGCTTGGATGTTGTACCAACCTGAGATGTTGGCACCTGCATAGCCATTGCATGTCAAGTAAATAAACAATGCATTGTAGGTGAAAAGATCTCAACTAAAAATATGCTAACCTTTCTCAACCATGAGTTCCATCTCTTTGGAGACAACATCATCAAATTTTGTGATGGCCATATGAAACCCATAATCCATGCACGATATTTTTGCTTTATTCGAATAGGATTCATAGCCAGCAGTTAAACTTCCATTGACCGGAATTGCAAAGTCGATGTGCATCGTCGTTCCCCCTGCTAATGCAGCAGCCTGACCACTGAAAAAGTCATCAATAGTTACAGTGCCCATAAACTCCATTGATAGGTGCGTGTGAGGGTCAATTCCTCCTGTTACACCCCAAAAAAAAAAAAAAAATTACAGTTCATCAGGGCCATCAGGGCCAGATATTCAAGATGATAACCAATTGGAGTCCATGCTCTAGGAAAGATTGAAAATTTCACCTGGCATGACATACTTCCCTGTAGCATCAAGTACAGTTACATCATCACTAACCTGTAAACAGCGTATTATCAGTTCAGATCATTGTGACAAATATCACCAAGTATTCTTGCAGGAAATTCACTAAACAATATTATCGCAAGAATATAGAGAGACTTCCAAATCTCAGTAGTTCTTATTTTTCCGCAATTCTATCATGAAATTATCAAGATTTTAACGAAATACATATTTGAAAGTTTAAATATTAATTTAGATTTTAAAATTTTAAAATTATTTATTAATTAGATTATTTTTTTTAATATTTTATTTTCAGCAAGATTTTCCCAATAATATCGCAAGAAAAAAAAAAAAAAAAAAAAACACGTCAAAATCTCCTGAGAAACTGTTGAGCGCAAGATTTGTCACTATGGTTCAGATGCATGTGGTCATTAGAAAAAATAAAAAAATAATAGTTGAGCAGTGCCAATGTAAAAACTAAAAAGGTATAACAATGAGAAGAACAAAAAAAAAAAAATCACAAAAAACAGTTATCAGGCCGCAGACACTAATAGGGTTAATGATAGAAATAGCCTTCTCAGTTACAGATTCAAACATAATTACCACAAGCAGGTGACTGATACTGCTACATATAAGGGTCCAAAAGGCTTTCAAGGGATTTCAAATGCAGGTTTTCCAAATACAATTTTCTAAAGAGAAGCGTACATTGGAAGTTTACAATATTAACCAATGGAAGCACCATATCAAATAAATGTAGAACGCAACATAATATTTTTATACAATAGTGGATACAAGATGCAGATTGATTGAAAATCTTGAACAGTATTCTGTGCTAGGCCTGTGCTTACTTCTCACTTTAAGCAATTGACAACTATGATGCTTGACCTTAAAGAATTGGTGTGTTGAAGTTTAAACATGATCCATCTCCACTCATTTGGTCAATACATCAACCATCTAGTCTTCATTTTGCATGATTTCTCAAGTTGACTTTCCTGTTTAGCTTAAAACAATAGTCGACACTCATTAGTTTTTTCCTTGCATGAAACACCTGGACTTGCTAAATGCTAACACATCTAGTGTGATTAAATTGTCAGTAGGTGTGATATGTAAGCTGTGTCACCCAATGCATATTGGTTGTCTTGACAGAAAACACAAGTAGAGCTGTACACGAGCCGAACCGAGTCGAGCTTGGTGCAGCTCGGCTTAGTTCGGCCAGCAGCCTACCCCAGCTTGAGTTCGGTTTGGCTCGGCTCTGTCAGCAGCTCAGGCCAGCTCGAGCCGAGTTCGAGCCAAGTTCAAGTTCGAGCTTTTGAGCCGAGTTCGGGTCGACTAGGGCGAAAAAACAAGAAAAGAGGGCTCGGGCGATTTTATTTTTTTTTTAATAGGTAGGGATTAGGGTGCTCGAATTCGATCGATATTCTATGTATATTATATATATTTAAGGTATTTAAAACTGGGCCGAATCGCACTGAGTCAAGTTCGAGCCGAGCTTCGAACCAAGTCGAGTCAAGCTCAAGTCAAATCAAACTCGGCTCGAAATTTTTCCGAGCTCAAAAAAATAGCTCGGCTTGGCTTGAACCTAGCTTTCAATCTCAGCCGAATCAAGCTTATTGGAGCCGATTCGAGCGAGTTAACCGAGCTATCTTGGCTCGAGTTCAGCTCTAAACACAAGTCTACAGCAATATCTATGTTTTTCACACGATGCTATATATCTTCCCATGATGAATCTATGAATTTTATCAGACTCAAATATGGTGTACTTTTGCTACAAAAACAGAATTGCAGCAACTCATCCAACTGCATGTGTCAATCCACATTGCGGGCCCCATTGTGGGGTAGCATCACCTTAGAATCACACTAATCAAACAACCTTCAGCATCCTATTTTTCACTGCAGAAGTTGGACCGTTCACCATTTTTACTTTGGAAGGTTAGGATTTTCCAATTGGTGTGAATTTCAGTAGCCAACAATCTTAACAGTTGGGATCACTTAACATTTGAATTTGGCCACAATTCAGTGAGGCCATGACAGTGGGACCCACATAACATATTTTTTGCATATCCACACCGTCCATCAGATTTTCCAGCTCATTTTAGGGCATGGGCCCAGAAATGAAGCAGATCTAAATTTTAGGTGGGCCACACCATAAGAAACAATGTTGATTGAACACTCACCATTAAAACTTCTTAGGGCCCACTGTAATGTTTATTTTCCATCCAACTAGTTGATAAGGTCACATAGACCTGGATGAAGGAAAACACAAGCTTGATCCAAAACTTTTGTGGCCCACAAGAACTTTTATTGGTGGGCATTCAATCACCACTGTTTCCTGTGGTGTGGCCCACCTAAGATTTGGATCTTCTTCATTTTTGGGCACATGCCCTAAAATCAAATAATTGATAAACGGAGTGGATATATACAACATGCATCAAGGTGGGCCCCACAATTACGGCCATTGCTTTTTCTATTTTTATTTCATTTCCATCTATCCAACTGTTGAAAATATGGCCCCCATTGTGGATAAGCTGTAGGCCATAAGAAATCAAATGTCCAGGTCCTTTTGATGGTTGGTATGGACCAATGGTTAGACACTCTATAATTAGCGTGTGCTATCAAGTCTATGTACCTATATGACATACATGAATGATTAAGAAAGGTTGATCATTGGTCTAAATTCTTCGTACATATATGATGGACCACCTGATGGCACTGGTATGTTTGTGGCCGAACCTTGTAGATGAATGGTTTGGATTCCACATGTATAATGCACTGGCATGTATGCTGCAAATGGCCTCTTCAATCTTCGATAGCTTGAGCTCACCACTAACATGCATTTTCTCACAATTATGTTTCTCCAGTCTTCTTCTTTGTTCCTTTAGTCAATGTGTAATTGATGTCCTGTCAATGTTGTCTTATCACTAATTTCACTTAGGGCCTGTTTGGATTGTAAGTTGCTTAAGATAAGTTACTTATGCCATGAGTAGCTTATCTTAGTTTCTACTTATTAAGAAAATAAGTGTGTTCAGCTTTTCCTCTCTTTCATTTCTCTAAAAAAGTTAAAAAGCTAAAAAAATTAGCTGAAGTGATTATATACTTTTTAAGTAAAAAAGTTACTTATTACTAATCATAAACCAAACTTACTTATCTGAAATAAGTTACTTATCTACTGATGTAAGCCGAAAAAGTAACTTATTTGGTAGTATCCAAACGGGCACTTAGTTGCTATCTACACATTATCTTCAATGTTTTGTACTCAACAGTGGCTAGTGGCTAGATCATGTGAGGATGTTTTTGAATTCTGTGAGCCCATTTTTATAGCCCACTTGATTATTGGTTTAGCCTAAGAATTAGTTTAAATATTTATCTAGATGGGTTTACAAAATAACGTACTTTTTGCCAAGCTTTCTTACATGTAAATTAAATTTTAAAATGATTCTCTACTCCAAGGTCTCTTTAGTGTGAATATATATGTTCTGACTTGTAACTACTTGCGAGTTACCAAAACACAAAAACCAACTTACATGTAAGTCATCCAAACAAAATTACTTGCAATCTGATTTCCACCCGTAAGTGAAGTCAAATCACTTAAAAGGCATCCAAACGCGCCCTTAGAATCACACCGATCAAACCATCCTCAGCATCTGAATTTTCACTGTGGAAGTAGTACCACTCACCATTTCCACTGTGGAAGGTTAGGATCTTCCGATCAGAGTGAATTTCAGTACATGAGCCATCTAAAACAGGGTCAACAATCTGAATAGTGGGGATCGGAAAGCGTGAACTGAGACATATCCGTGCGTCATGTATCGCTAACACATTAAAAACTCATCCTTTGAAATTCAAGATGAATTCTCTTTCATATCTGGTTTCAGTTACCCAATCTAAACTTCTGAAATGAATTAAATTCATAAAGAAAGAAAGAAAATCAACGGACAGGATCTTTACCTTGATGTCGGTCCCCACAGAGACGATGATCCCATCCTCGATGTAAACATCGGCGACCTCCTGATGATGAGCATTGACAACGGTCCCACCCTTGATCAAGATCTTCAATGGCGACACCTGCGGGCCGCAGCTCAGGTCACCATATCCGACTCCAGCGCAGAACTGAAAATCTCATCCGCATGTCATTAAAAACGCGAGAAATCGCGAATTTTTCACGAAACGATATTTTCGAAAGGCTTACCTCTGGGATTTGCTGAGATTGGGAGATCGGAAAGAGAGTGAAGGAGAAGAGAAATACGATCGAGATGAGAACGAGACGATTGATTTTGAGGGTTTGAGAGATGTGAGATTTTCCATCTGAAGCTATTTCTCGCAACGAGAGAAGCTCTTCTGCTGCTGCTGCTTCCATTGCTAGGATCAAAGCAGAGTGAAGTGAGAAGATTTTGGCGCGGCTCTGTATTTCGTTAGATTTTTAATGGAAAATTTGTTGTGTACAATCTGTTGGACTATAAGTAATGGTCCATCTCGCTAATAACTTCCAACTTTTTAAGTTTATGCCAAATCCAAACCGTTCAATAAGTTGAACTTATCATGAGGACCACTTAAATAAAGAATTAAACAATATATACTCATCGAGTGGGCCACGATTTTTTATTGATTAACGGCTATAAATTGTTTTATATGATGTAACCCATGTAATCAGTATATTGGAATGATTATTGCATTCTCATGGTTACTCGGTGGTGTGTTGACGTCATCATTTTCCATGGGCCTCACCCTAATGTATGGGTTATATCCAAACCGTCCATCCATTTTGTGAGATCATTTTAGGGCATGAGTCCAAAAACGAGGGAGATCAAACCTCAAGTGTAGAGCACACCAGAGAAAATAGTAAGGACTGAATGCTTACCCTTGAAAACTTCATTAGGGCTATTGAAGTTTTGGATCAAGCTGATATTTTTGTTTTCTTTTTATCCGACTTCTCTACGACCTTATGATGGGTTGGATGTCAAATAAACATCACCGTGGGCCCTACAAATGTTCCAACCGTTGGCTTCATTGCCTCATTTCTCTGGTGTGGTCCTCAATTTTGGATTCATGCCCTAAAATGATATCATAAAATGGATGGACAGTGCGGATATAACACATATATATATATCATGGTAGGGCTCAAAAAATGGTGACGTCAACACACTGCCGAGGTTGGTGGTGCATGGCACACCACGCAATCCGCTTCCCTTTATAGGTAATAGGTTGGATGTTATCTACAGTTGTACTAAACTTTGTTGTACCAATCGATTGGATTTAAAACCTTATCTTTTGAATGTAGAGGAATTGCACCAACGGTCTCATGGCACTATAAATTATAGTGCTCCTTGTTTTATTTGGACGCTTGAAAGATCCAATCCACTGATCTAGACTGTTCATTGAGTCAATTATACACTTCATGGGCTACCATTTAAATACCAATTCAATCCGACAAAAAATAGCCATTTGATCAATGGAATTTAATATGAACGGTGAGGATCATTTTCACAAAAATAGGTCCAATCAACAATTTGATCCATCTAAATATTATGGTCCATAATGGATAGCTTATGATTTTGACGAATCACTTTTTTTAGGCGATTTTAACCATACCATCCATGGCTTGGAAAAATGATGGTTGAAATACAAAGACCAAACCATGGATGGATTGGATCATCCGATTTGTGTTTTATTTTTCAGGTAACGTATATAATATGTTATGGAAGTTATGGATGGTTCAGATCGATCTTTTGGACTTTCTAACAAGTCCGATACAATAGGAGCACTATAACTTATAGTGCTCTAATCGCACTGTATCATTTTTTATTTATTTATTTATTTATTTTTATTTTTTTGAGATTATCTATAAGGTGCGTGGCGGGCCCGGTTTCGGTCGATCCCGGATGCACCCAGGTGGTGGATCACTGAATATGGGGCCAACCTTGATGTATTTTACTTACATCCACGCCGTTCATCCATTTTTATAAATCATATTAAGATATGATACAAAAATTGAAGCAGATCCAAATCTCAAGTGGACCACACCACAGGAAACAGTGATGATTGACCATTAAAAACTTTTTGTGGGCCACAAAGTTTTGGATCAACTTGATATTTGTGCGGTCCTTTCATCCAGGTCTTTTTTACCTTAACAACAGGTTGAATGGAAAATAAACATTCCGGTGCCCAAAAGAATTTTTTAATGGTGGATATTTAATCATCATTGTTTCCTGTGGTGTAGTTCAGCTGAAGGTTCGATCTACTTTATTTTTGGTATCATGCTCTAAAATGATCTTTCAGAACGGATGAACGGAGTGGATGTAAAGAAAATATATCAACGTGGGCCCAGAGTCAGGGACCTGGCACGGGTGGCCCGTATTGCAACTTGTACTCAGCAAAATTGCTGGATTTGGATTTTACGAAGATTGCCACGAAGAGGAACGGATATTCCGTGGCTGTGCTTTTCAGAGAAAAAATTACTTTACCACCCTTCCTTAATTCTGTTTTTACAATAAAGAATGGTGGTTTAGAGGTGGGCAACAATTCAGGCTGGGCCGAGTTAGCCTTTGTTTGGTTTGGCTTTTTTTTGTGCCACCCTAGTTTGTGGATTTGCCTATTTGAATTTTAGGTTGATCCATGTGGCCCGCGTTTGGTTTGCTCTAGAAATATTTGATTCAAGCTAAGATCAGTTTGGCCAAAAGTTTTGAATCAAGCTGAGCCGAATTTGAACAAGTGACAGCTCTTTTGTTTATTTGTTTAAATAAAAAAAAAAATTAAGAACTCAAAATAATACAAAAAATAAACATACAAAAATGTCTTATTACAACATCTTCTTAAAGGAGTGCAACTTTATAATAGAAATGTAAAAGCCTTTTCCAAATAAAAGTACACAATCATAACTTTAAAAGTGCAAGGAAACATTGCCTTATTACAACATCTTCTTAAAGGAGTGCAACTTTATAATAGAAATGTAAAAGCCTTTTCCAAATAAAAGTACACAATCATAACTTTAAAAGTGCAAGGAAACATTGTGCATTCATGTATATGTATTATGTATTATCTACAACGTTATGTATATGTGTTATCTATGCTACCTATACATTTTTACATATTATTTTAGGATATGATCTCAAAATTGAACCGTATCCAAATTTCAAGTGGATCACGCCATGGAAACAGTGTGCTTATAATTTATGAGTTGAATCAAGCTGAATCAAACCAAGCTTCGAGTCAGGTTAAGTTGGTACTACCCTGGTTTGAGCTTGGTTTATTTTTTTTAAACGAGCTTGACTCCGAGGCTCGGTTTGGTTTGAACTTCTATTCAAATCAATCTAAGCTGAGCTTTTTCAAACCAATCTAATCCGGGCTTTCGAGCTGGCTTGGTTTGTACCAGCTCTAAGAATATAGAATCATAGGTCCACATCATATGTTTCTCATGAGCGCAGTTTGGGTGGATCCCTAACCGTGGGGTCAATTGTGATGTATATGCCATATATCAACATTGTTCATCCATTTTGAAAACTCATTTTAGGGCATTAGTCTTTGTGACCTTATCAACTGGTTGGATGGCAAATAAACATTCCAGTGGCCCCCATGAAGTTTTTGATGGTGGAGATTCAATCATGACTGTTTTTTTGTAGTGTGGTCCACCTAAGATTTGGATCTTCTTAGTTTTGGGATCATGCCTAAAATGAGTTCTCAAAATGGATGGACAGTGTAGATGTAAGGAACATACATCACAGTGGGCCCCACAGCTAGGGATCCACTGACACCTAAACAACGCCTGTTTCTCACATCTAACCTGTCCAATCAGATACGCACCAACATTTTACTAGCAGAACAAAAAATAGGGCAGATTTAGTCATGAGGTGGGCTGAACCATAAAAAATAACATACACCATTCAAAATATTCTAGTGTGATGATCTGATTGGCTTGATGTTTTGTTCATGTTATCATCATGAGGTGCATATGTTGGACAGGTTTGATGTTATATACATACCATGTGGGCCCACAAGTCTTGACTTCCAATACTTTTTAAAGAAAAAATGTTGAGGGTGTTTAATTTTATCCATTGAAAAAAGTACTTTCTATGTAATTTCTAGTCTTTTTTTTTTGGGGGGGTTAGTACACCCACCCCTTGTTAGTCATACTACAATGTTAGCCACCATTACTTGGGAGTTGATACCAGGACCTCATTGTTGAAGCGGGGTTATTCTCGCTCAGTCTACCACTTGACTGAGAATTAAGCTAATGACACATTGAAAAAAACAACACTCAATGACTACTAACTACTACCCTTATCCCTAGAATGGATTTGATGATGTGGCACCTTTTCATTGGTGTGCAGAAGCTATCAGAGTGACCAACAACTTTCCATCAACTTTCAAATTCCATTATGTACCGGCACTTCTCTCACAGACATCTGCACACCAATGATAAGCCGCCTCGTCACCCAAGTAACACCGAATCCGCTCCCCTTGTTCTCGGAATTTCGTCTAAACAAGAGTGGGAGTGGGCTAGGTGCATTGCCAACCTTGCCCAAGATGGCACCACCCTTACCATGGGGCCCACCTTGATTCATATACGCACCATCCATCCATTTTTCCAGATGTCCAAAACTGAAGAGATCCAATTATAAGGTGGACCATAGAGTGGTGATCTATAATGTTTCTATAATGTTTGTTTGCCATCCAACCTGTTGGTAAGGTCACCTAAACCTGGTGAAGGGGAAAACTATATATCAGCTTGATCTAAAACTTTTGTGGCTCATTAATAGTAAAAAACTAGTGTTTCCCATGGTATAGGCCACCTAATAATTAGATCTGCTTTATTTTTTTACCTCATGCTCTAAAATAATCTAGCAAAACAGATGAAAAGTGCGACATGGGCATAAAATACATGCATATGGGACCAAAGGTAAGGATTTAATAACCTTGAAGTGCATAACTTGTACAATTTTCAAAAATCTAAAAAAATCCGACAACATGCCTGCCTTGCCCCAAGGCCTGCAGAAGATCTCATATAGAAACAACTCTTAGTTATTATGTTGGAGAAGTAAAGGGTCATCATGGATGGAAGTGGATTGTTTGACCAGATCTGTGTGGGAGGGGCACCGTGATTTATCTGTTTATCCATGCATTAATTCCTTTTCTAAGATCATGCTAGATTATGGATCAAAAAATGAGGCAAATTCAACACTCATAGTGGACCACACACGAATCTAGTTGGATGCTTAAAGGTCCGATCAGGGGTTGAATGCAATCCGCTTCCATCACGGACTACCTTAGCAGGCGGCACAGGGCAATTAGGGCCCTAAACAGTTAGTGCAAAGCCACTTCTAGGGATGGCCCTGACCACAAATTACATTTATATTATAGATCATGTTTTTCAAAGGAAGTTGAAAAAAGTTCAACGGTTCACTCTATTTTTGTTCAACTTTTTTCTTCACCATTTATTGTCTAGCCATTGGATTTGTGATTATGTCTCATGTTCATACTTCACACTTTGGGTGTGTCCCACCAGAATATGGCCCAGTAGATCAAATTGATTTCAGAATGGTTGTTTTTCATTGAAAAAAAATATATACAATCTTAAATATTTAGCTGTCATTATTCTGTAGATACGTAGAATTTATAGACTGCTCTTAGATTTTATGGTAATTCTTATGTCTTATCAGTTTCTCCTCACATTGCTACATTAATCATTGCATGGGCCAGTGCTATTTAATTGCTCCAGGTTTGGCAGTTGATATACAGGTGCTCAGAAATTCTATTAAATCGTCAAATTCTATTCATAGATACGAAGGAAGATGGGTTATAAAATAGAAGATTACACAACCTAATTATCCTGAGTTATGGATATTTAATATCCAATGGTCACGTCTAATAATTAGAAGCTAAAAGATTTTTTTATTATTATTCGACTTCTAAGATGATGGCCTATTTGTAGTGGGTCCCACAAACTGAACGGTTTAATTTGAGTTAATGCAGGACACGTGTACAGTTCCTATGTGAATATCAACCTGCAAGAGTTAATGCAGGACACGTGTACAGTTCCTATGTGAATATCAAACTGCAAGAGTAAGCAACCGTGTGCCGCACACATGGACCTGCAAGTGAAGGCGCCAATGGTTACATGTGAATGCGCTGGACAAGAATCGAGTGGTTGTCCGTACCCTGAGTCCAGCATAGGACTCTCAATGGAGCCGGTCAGATCCGAGATACCATTCACTACAAGCTCGTATGAGGAGTTGAATCTTAAAATAGGTCCGATTACCTAAATGGATCGAAATCGGGTTTATTTTGAGTTCAGAAAAATAAATCCAAATTATATTCGGATCGGATCTATATCTAGATCCAGTAGTGAGATCCAATCATCTCCACTATTGCATGCTTCAAGCCTTTAACATAACCCTTTGGAGAAAAGTGGTCCTAAGGCTCACTCATGGGGCCTATCATGATGTATATATTACGTTCATATCCTCCATCTATCCTGATAGCTGGAGAAGATCTAGAACAAGGGGGACCATACAAGGGGGAACATTGAAGCTATGTGTCCACCATTGAAATCGTTTCAGGCCCACTGTGATGTGTATATGTGACCAAAAGCTACCCAATATATGGCTCTTTGGGCCCTTTATGGGCTGACTAAGCTAATGAACGGAGCGGATCATCCATACCTGGACCCCACTTGGCCAAAGAACCATTGAAACTATTTCAGGCCCACTGTGATGTGTATATGCGACTAAAAGTTACCCAATATATGGCTCTTTAGGCCATTTATGGGCTGACTAAGTGTAACGCCCTGGAAATTTCAATCCTCGAGCCTTGAAAGTACTCAAGCACCTCTATAAATTTTTCTATTTTAATTCTCAAATGAGAATGCATACACCCGATTTAGAACTAAGACTCTAGAAGATTTGTATTAAAAACCCTAGTTTGGACGATCCCATTTGATCTAAACCTCGTAAGACATTTAGATACATCAATCTAACCATACATTCTTTATCAGATATCATAAATAGCTACGGATTCCTTTTTAATTGTCTAATCCTACATCAAATCCGTTGATTAATGGATCTCAATCTATGATTTACTGAAATCACAATGGATTAACCTATATAACCGACTTACAATGCAGATCCACCTTAGACTACCCTAATCAATGAATCAAATCTCGATTATCTTAAGTTTAGAAATCAATTTGACAAAATAGCGCTTTTGACATGTAAAACCATACGAATGAGATTAACCGCCCTTAACCTGCAAATAAATGCACCCCGTATATCACATCATATACCTAGCTATGCCCACTATGACCTAGTGAAATGATTCGTTAAACTCTGTTCTCTAAATCATCCAATTAGTGTCCCGAAAACTTAGAACAGCTATACACCGTTCGTTAGTGGGCCGTTGATCACGAATCTACACGAAATTGATCGTCTTACTGGACTTGACCTTTTCCCTATATCAGATACCCGACACCCTATCCCGAACTGCACAACTTGGATAAAGACCAGAGAGGGTGAGTTGTGTGACTCACCTCAACCTTGGACCATCTGGAACTATAAATACCAAGCCCATTTGAGAATTCCATTTCAAAAGGAATTTGGGAGTTTTGCTTGGGATTTCTTCTAGGGTTTGCTCAAATCCTTTTACTCTTTCACCATTCCTTCTACCGATCGTAGGCGGGTCGTGCTTTGAGGTAAGATACCTCTCCTATTGTAGAAATTAGAAAGTTTCATTAGGGATTCTCATTTCTAATTAGGGTTTTCGTCGAATTTAGGTGTTCTAGCTGGATTTTCTTCAAATCCTTGAGGAATACTCATTCTTAGCTCGTGACTTTATCAATCAGGTGAGAACTATTCTTCTAAGTTGGTTATTATCAGCCCATGAGGATTCCAAATAGTGAAAATTGGGTTTTTCTTGAATTTCATTCGAAGTTAAGTGTCGAATGATTTATGTTTGTGATTGATGTTCTGTATGTGTTGATTAATTACATGCTTACTTCGATGTATAGATTGATTGCCCATTTGAATCGATTTTATGAAAATATGAGATTTGATGTGTTGTGCATATCAAGTGTTTGATGAAATTCCTTAGTGAACAGAAGTTCACATATGCTTGAGTAAGTGGATTACCATCCACCCAGGCTAGTGCCTGATTGTGAATTTGATGAGTTGGCCTGCAATAGCACGCCAGGTGTTTGATTTTACGCCCATATATGAAATGAAGTATATCGCATATCAACTGTTTGGTTTTATGCCTAATTGAGACCATGAATGCTATGATGTTCTATTCTTCTCACAACATGTTTAGTTTAATATTTAATTGACATGATTGGGATTAATCTCTGAAAATCATAATTTATGGACTGCCTACTTGGGTTTGGCCGTCACGAACTTGTTTGGTCGACTTGGGAGTAACATGATCGACCAACCCTAGCTACACCGGTTTGGTTGATGTTTCGTTCGGCCTACCAAATCAGTCAATTTCAGAGTTAATCATATTTGTTTGATCATTGTTACATATTCTGTAGAATCTCGAATACCACAATTACCATTGTTACGCAGTCACTTATAACTGTACGTATCAAGTCTCATGAGCCAGCCATGGAACATGGGTAACTGTGTTTGTGCTGTCTTTGGCTGGTGTGGGTGACGAGCCCTCCAATAGCCTTGAGCATTGAATCCTACATACTGAAGCTCATGGGCCAGGCATAGTATATGGGTAACTGTGCTTGTGCTATCTTTGACCGGTATTGATCCTGATGGTCTTATCGTGAGTCTTGAGCACCGATGTTAGGTGACGAGCCTACCATCATTGATCTTGGGTGACGACCCATTACCATGCATATGACATTCTAGGGCATTGAGACCCTTACCATTTGATTCATTATTCGGTTATGTTGGGTGACGGACCTAAATTGGGATTCTAGGAGCCGGGCATAGGACGCCCTGGCCTGGCGGTGGGCCCCGGCCTAGTAGAGGGTACCCCGACTTGGCATTGTCCAGTGTTCGGTAAGGCCACTGTCTAGTGTCCGGCTTTCCTCGCTGTCCAGTGTTCGGTCGCATTCCTATCGGTTGTGTTCCTGTTTAATAGACTCTTGATAAAATTGAGGTATTCTGGCTTCGCCAATATTGCTGATTGAATACGGAATTAAATAAATACTTGGTAAATATGCATGCATCACATTTTCATTTGCATTGGTCCGATGCTGCTGCTGGGTGGTAACCCTACCGTTTATTTCTCCGGAACATAACATTTGCATATCATGACTGCATGCATTATTCAACTAGAATAAGAACTTGATTGTGGGGTTATGCTATCTGTTGATGCTGGGATGGTAGGTGTGAGAGCCCCACCATTTGTTATGCTCCACTATTTGTACTTGATTGTATTGATAATATGTTTAACTTAGGGAATGGTAACACTGAGTATGATTACTCACTCCCACCTGGGGGGGTGTTTTAAAACACCAACCAGTTATCTTTGATGCAGGAGTTTCCACTACTTGATGAGTGAGACGTAAGATTTGCTGGCTTGCCTATCGGAGTGGCTTTGGACTTGTATTGTATTCATTTTTGAGCATGTATAAAATTGAGCCCCAACTGAGTGGACTCCTTGATTGTGTGGATAATTGTATGTATTTACACTTTAAATTCAAACTAAATTATACACTGTTTAGCTTAAATCTCTATTTATGAGTTGATGCCATCGATTTGTGCCATTAAACTATACTTCCGCAAAATACAGTCCGCCCGGAAGAGTCGGGAGCCGCGGTCTGCCCGACACTTGATTTTCGGGGCGTGACACTAAGCTAATGAACGGAGCGGATCATCCGTACCTAGACCCCACTTGGCCAAAGATTTAAAAAAAAAAAAAAAAAAAAAAAAAAAAAAACAAAGAGGTTTAAATGCCGGAACAGTCAGCATCAAAAGACATCGAGCATCATAGTGAACGCCCTTTTTGGGCGTGAAAGAGGGTCCCACCCGCCTTGATGTATATGTTATACCCACGCCGGCCATCCAATTTTTCAAATTATTTTAAGGCCACGTCCCCAAAAATGAGACATCCCAATCTCAAGTCGACCATACGGCAGTAAACAGTGGGATTTGCAACATTTTGCTGCTGAATTAAATATATTATATTATATATTTTTTAGACTTGTGATGGGATGGATTTGGACCTAGATCCGATTGGAATCTGATGGCAATATGAATTTTTAGATAGGAAATGAATCTTGGCTATTTATAAGTGGATCGGATATGGATATCACTCTTTGGATCCCAATCGGATCCAAATTTGGCTACAGATTTTCAGACTTTGAGCCGGATCCAATCCAAATCCGACCCATTGAGAGCCCTTAGTCCAGCATGCGCGAATTGGGTCACTGTCAGGGGTTCTGTGGGGCCCACCACGGTGTATACATTTATCCACGTCATCCAAGGTTATTATAGGAAACGAGCCCAAAAAGGAGGCAGATTGTGAAGGCTCAAGTGGACCAAACCACAGGAAGTAGTGGGGATTGAAAGCTTACCTTGAAAACTTCTTGGTGGGCACAGAAGTTTTGGATCAAGCTGATATTTATGTTTTCCCTTCATATAGGTCTATGTGCCGTTAGGAATAAGTTGGATGGCAAACAAACATCACGGTGGGCCTTGGGAAGTTTTCGATCAATCCCCACTGCTTCATGTGGTGTTGTCCACTTGAGCCTCCAATCTGCCTCCTCCTTGGGCTCATGCCCTAAAATGATCTGTCAAAATGGATGAACAGCATAGATAAAACATATACATCACAGTGGGCCAAACAGATGCCTGACATGACCTTCCGTCTCTAGGTAGTTCCTGATGGGGGAAGTACCCAATCTGCGCCCCTCTTTTACATACATCAATGGCCCAGCTGACTAATAAACATTCCTGTTTTTGGGCCAGTTCATCACATGGGCCCCATCTAACGCATCACCAAATCCGACACAGGTGGAGACATCAACCTTGGCTATGTCAAACTACCAATTTTAATAGCAGCAGTTTGCGTGG
Source organism: Liriodendron chinense (assembly GCA_003013855.2). Taxonomy (NCBI): domain Eukaryota; kingdom Viridiplantae; phylum Streptophyta; class Magnoliopsida; order Magnoliales; family Magnoliaceae; genus Liriodendron; species Liriodendron chinense. The sequence goes on from ML058380.1 coordinate 281,904, forward strand.
AGGGGCCCTACACGATGAATGATCTAAGATTCTTCATATCGTAGGTCCCATTATAGATGGGCCACACCTCAGAACTCAAATCTCAATCTGACCACACATAGGTAACACATCCCTCATGCACAATCCGCAAGTGAGAGCCGAGTTTGTCCATCTGGGCGTTCCAAACAAGTAGATGCCCTGACCCAAAAAATTAGACCAGTCCATTCATTAGATTGGCCATGGCATATGAAGCACAAGGAGAGCTTAAAGTCACAAGCTCACAGATCAGCTAAATCTACACTAGAAGGGGGAATTACATGATGGATTGGGAAATCCCAGCGGCCGATACTACGGCCATTTCAGTTGAATGTGGACACTATTTCTCAGCCGTATCAGTAGGTTAGGAATCAAAAACCGACAGTTACCCTCGAGAGTTTGGGTTCGATCCAGTGGGACACACTGGCCCACACTGCCTGCAAAGATGCAATTCCACTGATCCACCAGACATGTAGGACACTTGCTTCAATCCAGACCATCCAAATGAAGGGTCAGAGTCTAGACCAAAAATCACACTGACCGAACAATACTAACTGTGCTACATGTAGATTTATAATAAAAATTCAGAGAAAGCTCTGAAAATATTACATGATACAAAAAATTTGGGTCTTACATTTCTCCACATTCTGCTATCACACAGGCAAGCTTCGGCCTATTGTTTGGTCCAGTAGCTACATTCTCGATCTTCCTCATGACCAAGAGACCTTCTCCAAGAACCCTCTGCCAGAAGCTAGAAAATGGATCAGGAAAGAAACATGTGGTGGATAAACTATTTGCCACTTGCTGAAGATCAGACAATGGTGATGAGCCTGGGCCATTGCTTAGATGTGGTCCCTGACCTCAAGCTGTGGGCCCCACTCGTTGCCATCATCTGATCAATCGGATGGGTGTTGAATAACATGATATTCCCATCTCCCCAAATTACTGGCATGAATTTTGTAACATATATTTTGCGACATACCCCAAAAACTACATGTTTGTTGTCGAGCCAATCACATTTCGAGCACGTGACAAAGAACTGCAAAATAATTGACATGATGTGTCAGTGGATTAGCTAAAAGGCTTGGAAGTAGAAAACAAATCTTAAACAGACATATGAGGTGAGTGGCATAAGAGTTCAGCTATGTGTCTGGCTACAGACACCTCTCATCTATCCCATTGGGGTGAAGGTGTGGGCCATGGCCAACATAGTCGGAGCAAGTCCCATTTACAGAAACTCTAATGAAAATTCGAATGATCAACATTTGATCACTTGAAATGATTAAGAACGAAGAAGCTTCAATACCCAGTCGATATACAACGTACCTGAGACCCATTCGTATTTGGTCCACTATTTGCCTGAAACAGAATGAGCAAAGGGCAGAAACAGCAATTAATCGGAGTGTATATAGAAGGACAGTGAACAAGTATAGGATATCAACTAATCGCTCTGTACAGATACTACAGAACACCAAGCTTGTGCATGAGTCGGACCATGCACTCTGTGTACACACACACATATTTGCAAATGGAATGAAGTGGTATAGGCGTGGCCTGAGCCCAGCCCACTTTTGAGTCGGGTGCTGGCTGAACCAAGAGAGACCATGAGCTGGGCAGGGCTCAGGCTGATATTTCAGGCACAATAAATAATTGGACCCAGGGGCCTGTCTTGAGTCTGCCTTTAGGCCCATGGTTTTAAGATCCAAAAATCTGCAACTCAGACGAGTTGACTCAGACTCGGTGGGACTTGATCAGGTTTTACCAAAGTCCAGCCCGACTCGGCACCGTCATGACTTGACTCCAGGCCGAATGAGTTGATCCGAGTCCTCAGGTCTTTTAACCAACCATATTTAGGCCCCCCTTAGATCAGGCCTCACTTCGCGAGCACTTTTTTTTTTTTTTTAACTGTGATGATATTTCATTAAAAGAAAAAGGCCATAGCCTGAGAATACAAATGTACAAAAAAAAAAAACACCAAAACAACAACCGCTAGTCACGCCTAGAGCTGGGCACAAACCAGGCCAGCTCGAAAGCCTGGCTTGGATTGGTTTGAAAAAGCTCAGCTTGGATTGGTTCGAATAGAAGTTCAAACCAAACCAAGCCTCGGAGTCCATCTCGTTTGAAAAAAGAAACCAAACTCAAACTAGGGCAGTACCAGCTCGGTTTGATTCGGCTCGTTGATTGTAAGCACACTGTTTCCTATGGTGTGATCCACTTGAGCTTTGGATATGACTCCATTTTGGGATCATGTCCTAAAATGATGTGTAAAAATGGATGGATGACATGGATAATACATAATACATATACATGAATGCACATTGTTTCCTTGCACTTGTAAAATTATGCTTGTGTACCTTTGTTTGGAAAAGGCTCTTACATGTCTATTTTGAAGTTGCACTCCTTTGGAGGATGTTAAACATAATGTAGTAAGATTTTTTTTTTTTTTTCTAACTTTTTAAATTCTTTTCTATTTAAACAAACAAACAAACAAAACAAGAGCCCCCACTTGTTCGAACTCGGCCTGGCCTGGTTCAAAATTCTTTATCAAATCGATCCCGTCTCAAACCAGATTTTTGTGGAGCAAACCAAACTCGAGCAGCATGGGTCAGCTTGAAACCCAAACTGGGCCGATCCACAAACTAGGTTGGCACAAAAACAAGCTAAACCAAACTGGGGCTAACTCGGCCCGGCCCTGAATCATTGCCCACCTCTAGTCACACCCAACCCTCACAACCTATCAAAGAGGCAAAGAACTCTAAAACTTGTGCCCATTCTTTTATAACTATAGACGCCCTTCTGAATACATTTGAAGCCTCTTTCTTCTTGCCTCTAAAACATCGGTCATTTCTTTCCCACCATAGGACCCACAAAATCGCTAACAAACTTAATCTCCACCTCTTCTTATCCACAGGGCCCCCCCCCCCACCATGCCAAGAAGAGAGAATGTCTTGTTTGTGGTTGGGGAAGACCCATAAAACACCAAAAGAGAGAAGACAGCTCCACACTTCCCTGGAAAAGGAACAATCAATAAACAGATGGTTCACTATTTCCGCGTCTTTATATCACATCAAACAAATGTTCGGATTTGGAAGGATCATCTTCCTTCTGTAGAGATTGTCAATAGTAAGCACTCTATTTTTTCCTACAAGCCACCCGAAAATTGACACCTTCAAAGGAGCACCATAGCGCCAAAGATGAGCCGTAGGAGAAACAACATCAATCAAAACATGCTCAATCAGGACTCATAAAAGGACCTAACTGAGAAGAAGCCGGACCTATCCTTTAACCACTTCAAAGAATCTACATCTGAAAGCGCCGGGGATCAATTCTTTAAAAGCTACAGCAAACGAACGACTTCTTCAAATTCCTCATCATCAAAATTTCTTTTGAAAATGGGGGACCAAGAGACTTCCACCCCTCTCACAAAAAAGCAATTACTCACCTTCACCCCCTCTTCCCTAAGTAATATTCCTAAAGATGGAAATGTATCCCTCAAACTTGCTTCTCCAACCCATCTGTCTTCCCAAAATTTCATTCTTTCACCATCCCCCAAAGAAAAGCCTATACCCTCCCACACCCTATCTTTAAGAGACGCTACTGACTACCACAGATAAGAAGAACAGTAGAGGGAAGAAGCCTTTGTCCACCAACGCCCTTCTTCTACCCCATACTTCCTTGCCACAAATTCCCTCCACTTTGTTTCCCTCTCCACCCGAAAAACCCATTTTTCTAGCAAAGCTAGGTTCATTTCCTCTAATTAGACCTATTTTCTAGAAAAACGTTTAAAATAGATTTAGGGCACTTAAAAAGAGACATGAAGTAAACCGGAAGATTTGAAGAGGATGCTTGAATCATAATTCATAACCATTCTTCCTCCCATAGATAAAAACCTAGACTAAATCTATTCAAACCGGAAGACTTCGTGAATACTGTTGGGCAAAGTATTTTTATAGTGGCCCAGTTCAGCCCAGACTAAGTTTGATTCTTAGCTGGCGGCCTAGGCCAGGCCTGGATTCAGGCCCTTAGCTCATGAGTTGGGAATGGAAATGTTCAGCCAAACCCAGTTGCAACCCTCACATGCAAGAAAGCAAACTGCAATGCAAAGAAAGAAACTGATTAAAAAGAACAAAAAAGTAAAGAAGAAAAACATCTCCTTGAACGATTCATTAAATCATGAAAAACAATTTTAAAAAAAAACATCTCCTTGAACGATTCATTAAATCATGAAAACAATCACCCAGCTGTCATTAACTAACACACACATGCAGGCGCACTGACAGAAAAGTAGAAGAGGAAAAGGCAACAACACAGGTATTTACAGGAAGAGAAACGGGAATGGAGGACCTAGAAGTTAAAAGTGGCAGATTTAATGAAGAGCATGGCAATATCTCTCACCATTTAAAACTGTTGATGGGAATCTAGCAAGACTTCAAAATGCAAATTTTCAAAGCCCATTTTGATATGCATGTTAATATACCCTTGCCACCATTAAAATGTGAAATCCAGAGAGTGACAGCTGGCATTTAAAAGCACTTTTCACATTTTTTTTCTGTATTCCCTTATGAAAAGAAATGCTTTTACAATGCCACCTTCCAATCTCTTGATGGGACTACCTTATACCTTATTCTGGTTCTATCAGCTCTACCGTAACATGTCTCACATTTACTAAAAGTTTATGTCGGCTACTGATCAAAGGGTTAAAATTATCCAACCGGGAATATTTTGGGGGCATCACTTACCCACTTTAGGGTCCATCAGATCAATACTAATTGTGGGCTTACTTTAACTTCCTGTCACATAAGGGCATTATATTCATACTAATGCATCAGGATCCAATAATTTCTATGTTTGCTCGGTCAGCCTTCCCATCATCATCATCATCATTCCGTCACCCCAGCTATTTGGGGTTGACTTCGCCAATCATATTCGAAATAGGAATTCTCATGATCACTCGGCAAAAGTTCTACAACTGCAGTGCCCACTTGAAATCAACCCTACTCCTTTATGGGCTTGGAATTAGCTGTGGAATCACTTACCAAAAGACTTTGCAGGTCAGTCTTCCTATAAGAAGTTAGGAACTTAATGAAATTCTCTTCTATAGTTCATTTCTGTCACACCCCCTAATTTTGGAACTAGGGCCCTCTTGGCCTAGTTGCCTAGTCAAGGGTGTGACTTTGGGATGCAATATTCTTAATCATCTAATTGTTCGAATGACTGAAATATTTATTTCTCTCATAGCCCATTTCTCCCAACGTTCATATGCTTCCATGCAGGCTCTGTCACACTCCACTTGCTCAGGTGGTATATTATAAACATTATCTGGCAATTCGTGCAAATGGCATATGTACTCTTTATCCTGAATGGTTAATAGTCAACAGGGTGAGCTATCTAGGCCCAGTAAGTATAATGCATGCATTCATAACCCATTCCCAAAATTAAGAAATTAAAGAAATATTCTAGTGAATGCTCAAATTTAGTAATTATTTAAAAATTATAGATGAATAAGAAATGTGTTTGGCGAACCAGGAAGCCTCTTTTGATAGCTAAATAAAAAAGTATTAAGAAGAGGGAGTGCACTCACGCAAACTTCTCTATATAGGTAAGTATAATTGAACTTTATAAGGATGATGGGATTGTATGCATCTTTTTAACTTGTATGTTTTGTAGTTACCATGTTTCATGAATTGAACAACACTGACTTGTGAAATGAAAGTGACATTCCATGAGAATAAACACCAGACAACTCGAGGAATAAGTTATCTCTTAAATAAATGGGATGAGAGGTCCCGAGGTGTGAAACCCCAACCCTAGTAGGTAGCAATAGGGCCTCCATCAAGGACAACGAGTCGGGCGGGGTAGGAGTCCAACTAGCTCATAATGGGTTACTCAATGATCTAGGCCAGGTGTGATAGCCTAAAACCATAGGATGGGTCAGTACCCGAGGCTTATACACCCTGTATGTGGACCGTCACTCTAAGTTAGAGTCAATTGGCACTAGTTAGGTGGGTGTTGGTAGGCCAAGTTAAAATAGGTTGGGCCTTGGTGGTTCAAATAACTAACTGTACAGATTTTGTGATGGAAACTCAGGCAAGTAGCCAAATCATGCATTAAATTATTTATATTTTGAGAATATCATGTGCAATGTTACCTGCATGGCTGCATCATGTATGGGTTATGAATGCATGCATTATACTTACTAGGGCTAGATAGCTCACCCTGTGAGCTATTAACCATCCAAGATAAAGAGTACATACGCCGCTTGCGCAAATTGCCAGATGACGCTTATAATATACCACCTGAGCAAGTGGAGCTTGACAGAGCCTACATGGAAGCATATGAACGTTGGGAGATATGGGTTACCAGAGACAAAGATTTTAGTCATTCAAACAATTAAATGATTAGGAATATTTCATCATTTTCTTGATCAGAATATTTATTTGGTTTTCGGTTTGAATAATGGGATGTGTAGAGGAACATCCTATGACTATTTATTTGGATCTCTGATTTATCAATTTAGAAAGCATTTTCTTTAATATTGGAGTTATATGATAAATGAATGTGATTATATATATAGAGGAATGCTCATCTGGGCACTTCTCTCACGAGAGACTCGTGAGCACTTTTTCATGGCTCATCTCACAAGATGTGAGCTCAAAATCCGAGCTGTTCATGTGATGCAGCACCCCAAAAAACCTCTGAGGCCCTTCTTTCAACCTGATCCAGAACTTTGGTGGGCCGCAGCAGAAAGCAAGAGGCAAATCAAGGGAGGAAACTGTTTCCTTCTTTCATGGCCCACCAAAGTTCTGGAACGAGGAAACTGTTTCCTTCTTTCATGGCCCACCAAAGTTCTGGAACAAGTTGAAAGATGGACCCTAGGGGTTTTTTGGGGTGCTGCATCACGTGGACAGCTCAGATTTTGGGCTCACGTCATGTGCGATGAGCCATCAAAAAGTGCTCTCTCTCTCTCTCTCTCTCTCTCTCTCTCTCTCTCTCTCTATATATCTATATATATATATATATATATATATATATATATATATATATATATATATCTCCAAAGTCACACCCTCGACTAGGCAGCAACTGGGCCAAGAGGGCCCCAGTTCCGAAATTAGGGGTGTGACAATTTCATTGCAGAATATTTGAAGTCAGCATGCTATCTTTCACTACATTTCAGATATTAATCCCCTCCTACAAGATTACGATTCTTAGCAGTTTATCGCCAAAGAGGTATTGCAAGATATGTGGCCCTGAAACTTTGCACGGGATACACAGGCTTCCAAATCTAACAAGCAGGCCCACACTTCGCTGATCCAGACCAGTGACCTGTTGCATCCCACCAGGGATGGACCATGCTCAAAAATCCCCTCAACGGGACAATCATATGGCAGCAGTCCACATTCAGCTGAAAAAGTCCAAAGACTAACTGCTTAGATATGCCAATCTAGGAGCTTTTTTTAGGATGATAAGTCCACGGTAGGAGGCAACAGAACAATGGTCGGGATTACCAACACATGGACCCACTTGTCAGAACTGAAGACCCATATGTTTTGCGCAGAATCTCGATTCATGTACCTTATGATTCCTGATCTATAAAATCATATGGACTAATAGTGTGGTCAAATTTACACTGAAAGGTCACCAATAAATGAATAATAGTTTATATAATTCTGTGAACAAGTGAAATCACTGAAAAAAGAAAAGTATGTGAAATGTACAATATGAAGAAAACTAGTAAATGCATAATACAAAGCAATTCAGTCTTGAATAAAGAAGACTGGTAAGTATACGACTGGCATACAGCGAGTGCCAATCACGCATGAAGCCACATACCATGGATAACAGACCAGGACCAGTGTGCTTTGCTATGAAGTTCTCATCTTCAAACTTACTCCCGTAGATGCATACACATCCGCTACCATCACCCTGAAAATACGAGATCATAGGGATCAAATGGTAGGAAAATGCAAGCAACACATCTGAAACAATGCCTAAATTCATTTTACAAAATGGATTTGCTAGGGCATAATGCAAGAGTGCCAGATTGTGGTTATCCAAGGAAAGATTTTTCTCTGGTCGCTGCTTGGGGTAGCCATCTTTTCTCTGGTCGCTGCTTGGGGTAGCCATCTTTTCTCTGGTCACTGTGATGATTTTCGTCACCAAACAGAAGGCAGATGTGGCAACTTGATGTGTTTAACTACATCGCAGGAGCTGACACATTCATTTTCAGGAATGTATAGCCTTTTTTAACTGCTGGACACGCTTTTTTGCATAGTCGGCCTCTGGACAGTTGGACACGCTTTTTTGCATAGTCAACCCACAGACAGTTGGAAACGTGCTTTTACATACACTGATCTAAATTAAGGTTCTGAGACTCCCTCACTCTCTGCAGAAGGGCTGTAAACAGGTTGGCTGGCCCAGTGGGCATCATAAGGACTGTAAACAGGTCTCTATAGAAGGGCTGTAAACAGGTTGGCTGGCCCAGTTGGCAATCATGAGGTCCGTCAGGTCAGTCAGGCTCAGCTTGAGTTGCTGGCCACCTAATTAATAGTGAGGTCAGTCGGGCTTGGGTTGAGTTTCTGGCCCAATTAACAATTGGATGAGCCTGGGGTATACCTAGGCCATAGCCGGACCTAGCATGTTGCAAGCCTTATTTGAGATTCCTAGTTAAGAATAGGTCACAGAGAAGCCAATGCATGGTCATTTTAAATTGCAAAAAAGTAATAATAAATAAATAAATAAAAATGCCATAGACATTTCCAACAATACAAACATCAACAACATGGACCGACCTTCACAAAATCACCAGCCTGGATCATAAAATCTTTAATCACCCTGTGAAATTGGCATCCTTTGTAACCAACCGGTATTCCAGCTTTTCTGCAATCATCTCCGATCAATGGAAGAATATAAATTTGTGTTTTCTCACCAAAGGAAGATGCTGTCAATATTATATCAAATCTAAACTTAGGAGCATATAACATCATACGTACTAAAATTATCACAGTTAAAATATCACAAAATCCAAACACAGGATTTGGTGAAATCCTAAGAATGATAAGAAGATGAGTTCGGAGTACATGTATGGGACCAATTTAAAATTAGTGCCTCATGTTTCCAACGAAAGATTCATTGCCAACCATAGAATCCACTTGTTCTTGAACTAAGCACTTCCCCGATAACCAGCAGCATGTTTATTACTGTGACATTCAACCAATATCTATATGAATCAAAACCTTAAAAAGTCATCAGCTCACAATTTTCCACCTTTCCAACATTTTACTATGGAAAAAGTCAGCAGGAAGATTCACATGTTTCCAAGAAAACATTTTCCATTATTTGGCCATCATTTGACTAAGAACTAGGCCAAAAGATGACCAGGAAATGGATTTTGAAATGGTCAGGCCAGGCTTATGCAAAATTTTCATTTTGCTAGCCCAGGCCAGCCCAACTAAGCACTTCCATTTGATGGCTAGAATCTTAACAGCTGGAATGTTGTATTATTCTGATACCTGAGCAATATGCACATATCATACAACCCAAAGGATACACAAGCACATTTATATTCATCATTACCATCATAGCCTTGTCCTCAGCTATTTGGGATCGGCTTTACAATAATGGTGGTGGTAGTGGTGGTGGTGGCAGTGATGACATATATTTCATAGTCTTCTCCCAGCCTTTTGGGGCCATCTTTACAATGATAATGATGATCATATACTTTCATAAGGGCCAACATGAACAGTAGAACGTGGTGTTTGTGAGGATATTGAGATGGATCTCCAGGAAGACTGGGAAGGATAGAATTAAACATGAGATCGTTCAAGGCAACCATGAAGTGGCCCCAATTGGAGATTAAATGAGGGAGAGCCGATTCAGATGTTTTTGCCACATGGAAAAGAAACTCAAGCTTGCCTCAGGAAGGGAAAATTGATTTGGGTTGAAGGGCCTGAAAGGACGATGAGAGGGACCAAAAAGGACATGGATTGATTGCAAGTTGTGAGAAGGGATATAAAAGGCTTTTTTCAACTTATCAGAGAGCGCCTTAGATTTATCAGAGAGCGCCTTAGATTTTTTTTTTTTTTTTTTTTTTTTTTTTTTACAAAACAGGATTCATAAAGCCAACCTCAAACAACTTGGACAAGACTATGATGATGGAGATGCGATATTTCATAAAATGAGTCAACTTACAACTTGCTGCAGATGAGTGTCCACCTACCTGTACTCACCAGTGCAGAACTGCCTGCCATACAACAGAGAGAAGGCTGGTGTTATGCAAAGCATTTCCACAGTGCAAATTGCAATAATGAATAGAATAAAGCAAAACAGAATTACACAGATGATTAAGCTGGTATCTTCAGAACCTATGATGAACTGTTTGTGGGACAAAGTATATCACATAGTTTATGAATAATTCTAATGCCAATGGACTATTGAAGATTCAAGCAGTTGGTATTCCCATAAAGCTTTATAACCATTGTTCAGTAGGCTAAAGAAGGTGTAGATTATAACAATAATGAAAGACAATTTTTTATTTAAGAGCCTGTTTCATGGGATGCAAATCCCTACTTTTTAGGATTTGCCTTCATCCAAAAGCCCTACTTTTTAGGGCTAAAGAAGGTGTAGATTATAACAACAATGAACGACAATTTGCTATTTAAGGGCCTGTTTCATGGGGTGCAAATCCCTACTTTTAAGGATTTGCCTTCATCCAAAAGCCCAAACATGCCATAAATGTGGCATAAGTGGTCAAATGATCAAATTATCCTTAAAAAAATTATTTTTCACCTAGAGGTTCTTTTTTTCTTTCTTTCTTTCTTTTGTTGGTGGGTGATAAATTCTATTAAAAATAAGAGTTCCGATACAAAGAAGGGAACAAGGTCCAACACACAAAGCATCCTGTACCTCTCTTCTGTAAGAGCTGCTGCAATCAAATTTGCGTCCCTGGATATGGAGGAAAACAAACTATTTACCCTCGACATCAAATCTGTAATTTCATCAAGGATGAAAGTAAGTCTCAAGGTTCAGGGCAACCTTAGGTCAGCCAAGTCATTATATTTTTGGAGCTGCCTTCCACCACTACCACAGTGCAATGGGAGGCAACAAAAGTTTCAGAGGTCTTCCCAATTGTTTTAAACTCTGATTCAATCAAGTCCCCCTCTCCTGCCAGTTTGGAAAGGACAATAGAACATTACCGTCTCGATCTCTAACAGCGCATACCACCCCAAAAATGCCCGCACTACCTGAAGAATGTCCCGCAAAATTTTCCACACTCCCATTAGAGGTTTCACAATGTATCTTTCTCCTTAGTATTGTCCCCTCCCGAGTTGATCAAAGTGCCCCAATTGTATATGAGAACTGAAGACAAAAGGCAAACAAATTCCATGTGCACTAGGGGCCACCTCATTATAGATCCTTTGATTTTAAGGTGATACAACGCCCCCGTGCACCTAAAGCATATCCTATTGGGAGAACCATCATATCTTGGAGCTACAACACACCCTTGAACACAAGCAATATACTACTTTATGTCCACATGCGCATACATACAAACAGATAGCATGTTTATAGGGGCTACGCTGCTACGTAGCGTGCCAAAAACGCTATGTATCACCTGAAAATAGCGCATTTCCCCTGTACTGTACGCTACAAGGTATGTTGCATATGCTACACAGCCGTAGCATGTGGCATACGTTGCATACGCCTCAGGAGCACGCTTCATTTTCTTTAAAATCAAAGATTTCTTTTATGCTGTGAATTAACAAACTGTTTTAAAATGGTGGTGGCCCATACTTCTCACACATGGCAGTATGTAGAGCTATCCAGACCTCCTTCACACACGTGACAATGTGTAGATTATAAATATGTACTCAACCTTTTCGACAATCTAAACCATTTAGAAATGGGCCTCCAAATGTACGGCTAAGAGTTTTTTCTTCTCAATATATGTGGGGTACTCATATTTTAATAAAAAGCCTTTAACTTGAAAGGGTTTCGAAATAGGGCTTGCTTTCGAAAGCCCTATCTCAACGCCACAGCTCCCGGTTTAGGCCTCTGAACATTTTCGATTCTCTCAATCGAAAAGCCCATTGAAGACGGGACTTCTGGCGTTGAATCAGCCCTGCAAGAACATCCGGTTGCTGTACTTTCAAGAGCATTGAAGCCCAAACAACGGAGAAATTAGGTTTCCCCCTTTTCATAGCCATACAGACACAACTCCAAAAAATCAGATTCCGGTTGATTGAATCTCTATTCAAGGTATGTTTTGGCCCCTTTCTTAACGAGTTTTCTTTTTATTTCTGCTGAAAATTTGCAGTTATTCTTTTATTTTTTTTCAATTTTTTTTCTTTTTAGGAGGTTGGTTCCTATGGATTTTTTTTTTTAAAACAAAGATATGTGTGGGGCCTGCTGTGGTGTGTATGGCATGCATTTGAGTCCCATAGATCTGAAAATCGGTGTCTTATTGCCCGATACGGGTGTATTGTATCCGTATCGGCTTGATACAATACGCGATACAGCCTCGTATCGGCCGTATCGGTATCCGTTGTACCGTATCGGGTTGTATCAGGTCGTATTGGGGCCGATATTTGGTATGAGTATCGGTCGCTACCCCGTAACGTTTCATTTCCAAAAAAAAAATACTTCTTTTATTTTCTTAAAAGAAAAAGGAAAGAGAAAAATGATCAAAAAAGAAAAACAGATGTACCTGTCTTCTTCTTCAAAGGCTGTTGCGGCCTGCGGCAGCTTCTTCTTCTTCCTCCTCTTCTTCTTCTTCTTCCTTTCCCATGGTGCGGCCCCCTCCCCCCCCCTCCCCTCCCCCCCCCCCCCCTCTCTCTCTCTCTCTCTCTCTCTCGGACTCTCGGACTCTCTCTCTCTCTCTCTCGGACGCACTTAAGTTTTTTATTTTTTTATACTCCGCGGCACATGCACAAACTGTTTCGGTGCACGGGGCCCACCTTGATTTATGTGTTGTAACCCATGTTGTCCATCAGTTTATTCAGTTGAATTAGTTAATTTTAGGCCATGATCCCAAAATGAAACAAATCCAAATCTCAGGTGGGCCACACGGTAGGGATCGAATGCCTACAGTTAAAAACTTCCTACGGCCCATTGTAATGTTTATTTGCCATCAACATGTTGGTAAGGTCACATGGATCTGGATGAAGGGAAAACACAGACACAGCTCCATCCAAAAAATCTTTGGGCCCAAAAAGTTTTTAATGGTCGAAATTTAATCCCTATTATGCAGCCACTAAGATTTGGATCTGCCTCATTTTTTGCACCTGTCCTAAAATGAGTAGGCAAAAAGAATGGATGGCATGGATATATAATAAATGTTAGAGGTGGCCCCACATTCAAGACATCATTCACTATGGTCCACCTAAGATTTAGATATGTCTGATTTTTTGTACCCACCTGAAATTTGTATCTTGTGGCATGGTCCACCTGAAATTTCAATGGTCCATAACCGTCCATAACCACTGTTTCTAATGGTCCATAACCATTGTTTCCTATGACATGGTCCACTTGAATTTTGTATCTGTGACATGGTCCACCTGAAACTTTAATGGTCCATAACCACTGTTTCTTGTGGTCCATAACCACTATTTTTAATGGTCCATAACCATTATTTCCTGTAATATGGTCCACCTAAAATTTGTATCCTGTGACATGGTCCACCTGAAATTTTAATGGTCCATAACCACTGTTTCCTGTGGCCCATAACTGTTTTTAATGGTCCATAACCATTGTTTCTTGTGACATGGTCCAAACAAATGGTCCATAACCACTGTTTCTTGTGGGGCCCACCTCGATGTCCATTTGTTTGGACCACTTGAGATTTGGATGTGCTTAATATCTAGGAAAATATCCTAAAATGATATATAAAGACGAATGAACCGAATGATCTGTACACTCAATTGAGCCAATTCAAACTTATTCAGATACTGCAAATTGATAATACGTTTTTTTATTGTTTGTGGCTTTGTGGCTTGTGCAGATTGCAGAGTGGCCATTGTTGTATAATTGTATTTATTGGGATGGCTGGAAATGAAATTGTTATTTTCAATGTTTACATTATTCATATTTAAGGAAATTGGTAAGTACTAAGTATTTTTAGTTTTCTACACTTACAATATTATAGACTAGTGAGTACGGAGTAGTGATACTTCTTGGATATATTAGACTATTAGCAATATATGATATCAATTTATGACATATATTAACAGTTTATATAAAGAAAAAATCAACACCAGAACTTACAGAAAGTTAACCCGTTAGGACAGAATTCTTACCTAAGAATGGTCTGATACACCATTGAATACATGGTCCAAATACAAAAAAATGATACATTCGTGAATATCTCATTTTATCCTATTTTTCTGATTTTTTTCATATTTTTTTGCTTTTAAAAAAAAAATTCTGACCGATACGGTCCGATACATGCCGATACGGGGCTCGATTCCGATACGCGACGCCGTATCGTATCATTTTTTCGCGGGGCCAATACGCCGACCGATACCAACATTCAAAACCATGATTCTTACCTATTTCGACGTAGAAATCAAATGCAACAAGCGGCGTTCGATTCCGTTAAGCGATGAAAGAGCTATCTTGATTTTTTTGTCTTTAGGTTTCCTATGGCCCACAAGCTCCAAAAGTCCCCAAAATCTCTCAAAAGTTGCAAAAGATAGGTTTGTTTAACCTTGGGTGGGTCCTAAATAGGTTTTAAAACAAAAAGAACAAAAACACAAATGCAAAAAACAAAAAACAAAATTGGAAAATTACGTTTTTCGCATCGGCTGCTGCCGGTATTTGCATGCGCTAATCAAATCATACAATTTATGTACGAATCGTATGATTCATATCGTGAATCGTACAATTTTGACAACATTGCTTACACCGTATGGAGAGAAAAACTGCAAAGTGATCATAACACCTTGGATCCACTTAGGGTTGAAAGCTAGTCCCCATCCTGAGCCCTATAGAGTTTCTTGGGCAATTAAGACGTCGCTTTCGGTTTCCCAGCAGTGTCAGGTTCCTATCGAGTTTGGATCTTACAAGGACATGCTTTAGTGTGATGTATTGCCTATGGACGTAGACCATAACATCTTGGGTAGGGCATGGCTGTTTGATCGTGATGTGACAATATTCGGTCGCTTGAATACTTGTTCATTCATACATGAGGGCAAAAAGATCAAGTTGGTCCCTCTTCCACCCAAGCGCACCCTAAAAAAGAAGAAGGATGGACAAGGATCACCCTCTAGGCTTCGCACCTTCTCTCCAATCCCTCGAGAGCTAGAGATCTTCACCTGCAAATCACATGCAAGGAGAAAGAAGAAAAGAAGAAAGAGTTTTTTCTCAAAATCTATGGGCTAGGGTGTGGACGTCCCCCCCTCTTTTATTTATAGTCGCAAAAAAGAAAAATTACAATAATGCCACCTGTGTCCAAAAAAAGTGCACTCTTAAATAAGAAATCTAAAGCATCAAATCCTAATATAAACCATCAATCATGTCCAAAATATATGTAAAAGTAAAATGCCTACAACTAGGGACCGATGACGTCCAAAATCTAAGTGGACCAACGGTCTGATGGCCCGCAAATGATGTTCTGATGGTCAGATGGGCCTACAGCTGCAATCCAACGGTCGACTACTCCTATGATAGCAGCCCACATGCATTTTCGTAGTATGGGGTCTTCTAGATGCACGAACCATGCATGTGTGGGTCTTCAAAGTGGTCTGTTGGGCCCCATGTAGATGTCATCCATCCATAGCGAAACTAGGGTTGCAGTCGAAACCCTCCTCCTCTGGTAGACCCTATATGATGGCCCGATGTCCTCATCAATCTTTTTTTATGTAGGACAATTAACCATTTACTCTAAAAGTTCGAATCGATAGAGCATGGTGAATCAATCCCTTTATCTCATAGCCTAAGCCAGGCCAGGCCCTCGACTGAACCCTCCTTCGTGGGCCCCACCTTACATGGTCCACCCGCCTTACACAGGTCGCCCCACCCCAAGTGTGCCCTCACCTCATACAAGTCGCCCCACTCGAGCCTGGTGTGAAAATGGCCCTACATTAATCACCCCCGGTGAGGAGCCTCGAACACGAGACCTCCCGCTCTTCGGATTTGCATATCCATTAGGTTATGTCGAAGTCAGTGGAGCTTCTTTGGGCCTAGCACGAAGGTGGTGGAAGGAAGACTCGGAAAGTTTTCTAGAGGCTTCTTATAATGGCAGTTTTTTGGGTCATTTGGAGTTCGCGAAATAGTCATTATTTCCAAAACATTATTGAAAGGGAGTGTGAGGTCCTTTCAAGAGTTAATCGACTTGTAGCTGAGTGGGCAATCTATGTCAAGGCAACCAAAGTTGCTTTGCCTCTTTAAGTGTGTGTGGGGTTCTTGGTTTGTTTTCTTTTCCACTTCAACGGTTCTCTTAATAAATTCAGTTACCTTTCAAAAAAATAATAATAATAATAATTAGTGAAAGCATTTCATTAATTTCTAATTAATTTGTGTAGCTGATTGGTGGGCACACTTTGGAGATAGAACACCACAGCTTAAGCGGTTTGCAATCCAAGTTTTAAGCCTTAGGAGTACTTTTGAGCAGGTGACTCTTTTACTCTTTAATGTTTTAAATTTGTTAATTAGTAAATTAGCAAGTCTTTGATAATTGACATTAATCATCATATGGAATTGGCAGATTCACACGAAGAGGAGAAATCGGCTAGAGCAACAAAAGATAAATTCTCTAGTATATGTGATGTATAATATGGAATTATGAGAAAGAAGTATGAAGAGGAGGACAGCAATGGATCCTACATTAGTTGATCACATTGCCTCAGATGATGAGTGGATTGCTGAAAAAGAAGACCCTCGTCTCCTAACTTATGCATCGTGACTCGAAGATCAAAACATGGCATTTGATATTAGTGCTATTGCAACTATTCCAGATTCAGATTATCTAGCTAGCAACAATGCACCACCACCACCATCCAGTAGTTCAAGTTCAACTCCTTGTCCCCCAAATCCTCCCCCTTCCATTAGTAGAACTTATAAAAGAAAGGCTAGCAAGTTAAGTAAGTGCTTCTAGTTATACTTATAGCTTCCAACTTCTAAGATTAAGTTTTTTATGAACATTTTTCACAAAAAACCAACGAATTTCTTTCTTTAATGTGCAGGTGGTCCTACAAGACGATTTCGCACTCCTATAGCAGAGAAAGGAAATTTAAGCTAGAATGTTAATGAAGTGAACGGTGTAGATGATGTAGATGCAAATGCGGATGCCGATGATGAAAGGCCTAGACCTAGTGAGGACATGGATGAGGATGATGATCTATTAGATGATGAAGAAGACCTCTAGAATCTATAGTCTAGTGCCTAATATATTTAGTGCTAAATTTGAGAATTGAGAGTTCGAGGAATGTAAAATTTGTTTTATACTTAAACCTCTAAATCCGTGGGATTTTATAATAGTTTATGCTCGTGAGTTGTGACTTGTGGTTTTAAACTTTTAATTAGAAATCATTAATTACAGTAGTTTCCTTACAAAGTTATTGATGTGATACTGATTTGATTTGGTTTAAATATGTGGATTGGCTTGCCTTTACTTGAAAAATGAAGCATTTGTAGGCATTTTCATTTTTATTTTTTGCATTTATCATATTTTTCTATATTTTAATAAAAAAAATAAAAGTATCGTGTAGCTTACGCTACATGCTATAGAGGGCTGAACGCTACGCAATATGCTACGCGCTGTTTAAAACATTGATGACAACATAAAGCAATGAGTTTACCATCTAGTGGAAAATGGAAAAACCATATGCTAAACCATGGTTATAATTTTGAGTCCACTAGTTCAAAATAATAAACAATCAATATCTGACAATCAGTCTCACTGTCATCGTTGTCGTCATAATCTAGTCCTAGCAATTCGGGGCTGGCTTTATGAAACCTATTTCGCCAATCAATCTTATCAAAGGCTCTATGTGCCCCTATCCTCAAAATCTGAGGAAAAGCCTTCTTCCCGTCATATCCCTTCTCAAAACCTCAATCGAAGTCCTTTTAGGTCTCCCCCAAGGTATCCCAAAACGGTTACGATACGGCCGTATCGGCCGATACGTAAAGGAAACGGTGGTGGCCGTTACGCGTTACGGGGTCGTAACGGCCGTAACGGCCGTTACAGAAAAAATAGGCCGTAACGGCCCCGTAACGGCCGTTACGGGACCGTTACGGCCCTGTAACGGACCGTTACGGCCCTGTAACGGACCGTTACAGCCCCGTAACGGTCCTGTAACGGTCCCGTAACGGTCATGTAACTGTTTTCTTCAGAAAATAAAAAGGGGCCGTATCGGCCGATACGGGGTCCATAACGGCCGTTACGGCCCGTATCGTAACGGTAACGGTGGTGGCCGTTACGGCCACCGTTACCGTTATGGAGCACCTTGGTCTCCCCTCATCCTCTTTTTTCAGGCCCTTCAACTTAATCTCTAACATTTCCCTCCTTCCCAAAGCACATGACCGAACTGTCTCACTTTGCTTTCATCATCTATCTTTTATTGGGACTACTCCTAGGCTCCTTAGGATGATCCCATCCCATTCTTCATTCTATCTTTCCTAGTCTTCCCACACATTCATCTTAGCACCCTCGTCTCAGCAACGTGATCTTTGCTCATGTTGCTTTTAACTGCCAAATAGTTTGTCCCATGCAGCCATAGTTTTGAAAATTAGTTGTGATACGCCCATTTTATAACTGTATCTAGCCACTCCATTACGAAGTATCGGGGTGAACAGGTCGTCATCTTTGTCATCATCACCACCACCATCTAAGCCTTATCCCAATTAATCCGGGACTAGGGATGGACAAGTCCGTCTCAAAAATAAATAAATAAATAAATAAGTAAGTAAAAATAAAAAAGACCATATTGACCCGTATCGGCACCTTATGGGGCCAGTAAATCCAAAAAGGCCCTATTTCAAACATTTTCTCTTCACTTGTTTCTTCATGTCAACCATGGAGGAAGCTTAAAAACTAATTTTCTAATTTATACTAGATCTAGGCTTATTTTGAGGATTTAAAATAATAATAATAATAATAATAAACAAGACTAGAGTGAAGAAGATGATATTGTCAAAATGCAGGGGCCTATTGGGTTAATAAATCAATTTGGATTAGGCAACTCTCCACAAGATCTTGACGTGAAAAAGGATTTTTGTAGACGGTTGAGAGCCATTTACTGAAGTCTTCTTCTCCTTTTTTTTTTTTTTTTGTTATGTTGAGCTCATTGTCAAGATTCAAATGGAGGATTGAGCTCACATTCAGATGTGAGCTGATTAGCTCTTGGCACCTCCTATGTTTGTTTTGATAGGGGAACAAATGAAGGATGGGAAACTGCAAAGAAGAAAAAACGGCGGAAAAAAGGAATACTTCACCCTCTTCATATCTAATATTTCTTTAAGTCTAACAAAAAGGATCTCTTAGAGCACTTCTCCCCTTTCAGTGAGGTTGCTGATGTCTACATCCCGCTGCTCAAACACTCGGACAGACATGATGCAAATGGGAAGCCATGAGAGCCATTGATGTGCTCAATGAAGCAGAGCTGGGCGGTAGAATGATCAAGGTCGACTTCAACCATGAGGAACGCAACGATGTTCCTTACCCTGAAGAACACTTTTTTTTTTTTCTTTTTTCTTTTTTGAGGATTAATGGAAATTTTACCCTGAAGAGCACAGATATGAAGGATCATCCAGAAATCAATCAGAAACAGTGATAAGCTCTGAAAATCGGCAATATCCCAGCCGCAAGGAGGAAAGAGGCCTAGACTTCAAAGAAGTGCTCATACAGGGTATCACTTTCCAGGGATGGGAAGAGCGAGAAGGGACATCACCAAAACAAAGGTTATGATAAATGAAAAGGCAGTTGAACACCAAACATCCCTTCTGCACGAAATGATTATAGGACTCTCAAGTCAGGCCTTGAATGAGCAGAGTATGCAGCCTATTTCCAGGGAAGCTCTTAGTTGCAAGGCGGGTGATACAAAGCCAAGGGTAATGAAACTCCCTCTTCATCAAGTTATCTCTAGAAGCGGCTCGGAAAACTCACGTAGACGAATCCTCCTCAGCAAATCTCTTAGGGCCTGTTTGGTCAGTGGAATTAAATGGTATGGAATTGCATCAGATGGAATTTAATACCATTACTGCACAATGATTGCATGTCTCAAAATACCATGGTATTTTGACCATCCAATCTCCATGTTTGGGATCAAAATTTTCCTCTGGGAAAAACACTGCATTAAGCAAAACCTGTATTTGGTGGACCATGGAATTGTAATCAACGGACTAGATTCACAATTGATATCGGTCACTTGTACACATATATAACTCAAATGTCACGTGTAAAGGGTGCATATGGAATGGACGGCGTGGATAAAACACATGCATCAATGTAGGGCCCATTAGATGTAGTGGATTTCAAAATCCACCAGAAATCCCACATGGGACCAAATGCAATTCCATTCCTACATAATCCCAATCCTTCCTGTCGTCTCCAAACGCTAGATGGAATTTACATGTGAACAAATGCAATTCCATCCCACCTAAGCCCATGTACCAAACCAGCCCTTAACTGATCCCCCGATAGCTATGCTCCCTTAGTCCAAGGGACTCTAGGCTACTCAGAGGGTAGTATGGCTCCGGATGTTTGGTCTCCACTACATGCATGCTTTCTCAAAACCTTCTCAAAGCTTGGTAGCTGCTTTGGCACAGCGATTGAAATTGACCCAGCGATGGTGCAAGGAGAGGTGCTAGAGTTTGCAAGGGTTAAGAACCTATGTGAGATTGATATGAGCTTCATCTTCAAATGCTTGCCAGTTGGAAAAATATCATTCAAGATCTCATTTGTAGTAGAGGAACCTTCAATGAGCAACTCCCCTCTTCCGGCAGCCAGCCTCAACAATCCGAACAAAGAGGAAAGGAGGGGATGATGACATGGCCTTGCACATGCAAGATAGCCTTGCCAGTCAACCCACATCCAACAATATCGAGACAGGTAAAGCTCGCACTATCAGCTGACCTCCACATCATCAAGGGACCCACCTCCAGAAGTTTCCTATGTAGCACAAAACAGGAGGGGAAGTTTTTTTCAAAATTCAAATTCTTCTTCAAATCCGAAGACATATAGAGTAGAGATGGATAGACAGCTATCCCTAGATTCGTACCCTGACAGACCCTGTGGACTGGAGTACCTGGCAAGCTAGGACTCACAACTGAGAAAGAGCAACCCCAGCACTCTAAGCTGCTATTTGATCTCTTTGGAGCCACGCACTGAAGCTTGTGCTGAAAGACCATCATCTCAAATGTTGCCAAGCAAGATTCCCAAAGGTGAACCTCATCCTATGGCTCAGACTGAGACTATTTCCAATTCTCTACTGGCACCTCAAAGATCACCAGCAAAGGTCTCTGATATAGATTCACATGAACATAGTGAAGAAGAAGTTGACAGTGATCATCACGCTGTTCACTACACTCCTTCCACGATACTTCTCGTCGATAGCAGCTGGGCCAGTCATAGAGATGAGGAAGGTTCTTTATCAGAGCATTTTACATTAATGTCACAGCCAATGCTACCCCCATCAGATCAGTTTCATGGAGCAACGTAAAGAAAACAAGTAGAGGCAAGCTTATCTTTGACAAAGCAGCTGTAATCACTTGGAGAGATGAGGCAAAGTCAAACAACTCCGAGAAGCTGACACTTCTCATGCCCAAACTCAAGCACAAAAGTCTATGCAAGTGGCTGAGTTGAAGTGACAATCACGAGGTCAAGGGAAGAACTACAAAATCTCTTTGCACGTATGGAAGTCAGGGATGCAAATGTAGGGAAACCACCAATCTTCCAACAAATTCCAAGAAAAGTAAATCAGATCTGAGAAAGCTTCGGAGATTGGCCAGAGTAGAGATCAAGAACAAGGTACCATGGAGGAATTTGAATGACAGAAAGATAGCCAATCTCTGGGGAAAAAGGAACTGTGGCTAGTCTGCAGTCCCAGCCATAGGTTCGGCTGGGGGAATTATTGTAATCTGGAATTGCAACAAATTTAGCTGTGTGGACACAATTACGGGCAAATTCTCCGTCTCAATCATGCTGCAAGACAATGAGGATATCAAATGTGTATGGCCCCATAGAGAGCCTCCAGACATCCTTTTAGGAGTTGAAATAGTTCTATTGAAAATGGGGAAGCCCTTGCTGTATCAGAGGAGAATTCAATGCGATCAGACTTGACAGAAAGAAAATTGAAGGTTCAGGCAGACCATTGGGTTCTCAAAAAATTTAGCGAATTCACCAGTGATTGTAATCTCATCGACCTTCCAAGCTCAGATCATTTATTCACATGGTCCAACAATCAAGGTTCCCCAATTTTATGCAGAGTGGACAAATTCCTCGTTGATGGGGAATGGGAAAGGAGGCTTCCTTCTCCATGCAGGAACTATGTTAAAGCCAGCCTCAGATCACTGGCCGATTCTCTTCCAGACAGCTGAGGTAAAAAATGAGCCTCAACCTTTTAGATTCGAAAACAAATGGTTAAGGATTCAGAATTTCAAGACTCTTATAGAAGAATGGGGGAAATTTTGTCAAGCACAAGGATGGACAGGTTACAGGTTTCTAAAGAAGCTCCAATTTATCAAAATCATATTAAAGAAGTGGAGTGCAACGATGAACAAGGTAGAATCATTAAGACAGATGGCCATTGAAGAATCCATCTGATCTCTCAATAAGAAAGAAGACGAAGTGGGCCTCACTCCTAATGAAAGACTTCTGAGGATCAATCTCTTTTTTTCGTTTTCTCAATGAGATTTCTCTACAAGAGGAAATAGTGTGGTTTCAGAGATGAAATTAACCTGGCTCAAAGCAGATTGCAAGAGACAGTGACACTGGCTTTTTCCACAAAATTGCAAATGGCCGAAGAGAAAAAACATCATTTCCAAGATGATTTGTTAACGATATGTTAACGGAAGACAAAGAAGAAATCAAAGGGGAAGCGATTAATTTTTTCAAGCGATTATACTCAGTGGACAACCATCAAAGACCCACCCTTGAGAGAATTTCCATCCAAACTATATTTTGGTGGAAAACGCATTGACCCTGGAAAAAAGGAATTCAGTGAGAATGAAATCGCAATACAGTCGTGGTAATGGGTTCAAATAGATCTCCAGGTCCGAATGGATTCCATATGGGCCTGTTTGGTACGTGGCTTAGGTGGGATGGAATTGCATTTGGTCCCATGCAAATTCTATCCGGTGTTTGAAGACAACTGGAAGGATTGTGATTATGTGGGATGGAATTGCATTTGGTCCCATGCGGGATTTCTGATGGATTATGAAATCCACTACATTGTGCTCCCCACATTGATGCATATGTTTTATCCACGCTGCCCATCCATATGCGCCCTTTATACATGACATTTGATTCATATACGTGTACAAGGGACCGACATCAATTGTGAATCTGGTCCATTGATTACAATTCCATTGTCCGTCCAACTAACGTGGGTTTTGCTTAAAGTAGTGTTTTTCCCAGAGGAAGAATTTAATGCCAAACATGGGGATTGGATGGCCAAAATACCATAGTATTTCCAGTACATGAGATCATTGTGCAATAATGGGGTTAATTCCATCTAATGCAAGTCCATACCATTTAATCCCACGGACCAAATAGGCCCTATGGGATTCTTCCACACCACTATTGGAAATTCTCAAAGGAGAACTCCTAGAAGTGTTCAAGGAATTCTTCTCCAAGGCCAAACTCAGCAAAGGTACGAGTGTAACCATCATATGCTTGATTCCAAAGGCTTCAAGAGCTGAACGGATGTTTGAATTTAGACCCATCTGCTGGATAAGCAGCATATACAAAATTATCGCAAAGGGCCTCGCGAAAAGGCTGAAGCTGATTGTGACTAAAATTAGCTCACCTTTCCAAGGAGCATTATCCCCGACAGGCACATACTCAATGAGATCCTTGGTGCTAATGAATGCATTCATTCTAATAAAAGAGAAGGAAGGTGTTATGTGTAAATTGATATGGAAAAGCTTTCAACCATGTTGATAGGGGATTCTTGTTATGCATGCTTAAGAGGATGGGCTTCAAGAGAAAATGGGGCCATTGGATATTTGAATGTCTCCGTCTACTCAGTTTTCAATTTTGATCAATGGCTCCTGAATTGGCTTTTTCTTCAGCTCAAGAGGCCTTAGGAAGGGGGATCTCTCTCCCCTTTGCTATTCTCAATTGTTGTTGAAGGCTTGAGTAACATGCTATCCAAAGCTGAAGAGATGGATTTGATTCGTAGTAAGTACCTCCTCCATATCCCACCTTCAATTCACCGATGATACACTCATCATGTGTGAAGCTAAGGAGTCCCAACTTCAAAACTTGAAAGGCTTAGTAAGAAGCTTTGAAGGTGTCTCCGGGCTCAAAGTAAGCACAAAGAAAAGTTTATTGGCAACGAAAAACATTTCCAAATCGTGGGTGGAAACTCTGGCTTCGATATTGGGCTGCTTTCCTATAACTCACCTACTCCAGACTTTCATTAAGAGGAAGAGTGGCTGCTTCATCTTCGTGAAAGCCCATTTAGAAAATTTTAAGAAAAGGCTTGCAAATTGGACAAGAGGTTACTTAGCACTTTGTGGATGATCAAATTGATAAAATCGCCTTAGCTAAGCTGCCCCCAAAATCCTGGTCAGGGTGGTGAAATCAATAGAAAAAATTTAGCGCAATTCCTCTGGAATGACTCTCATGAAGAAAAGAAAATTCATCTAGTATACTGGAAATAGGTCCAGAGATCCAAAAAGTGTGAGGCTCTATGTATCAGATGCATTCAAGAAAGAAATTGTAGACTTCTCCATAAATGGTGGTAGAGGTTCACCACCAAGAAGAGGGCCCTTTGGAGAAGAATTATGCTAGGCAAATATGGGGCAGAAAAGAAGGGAGGGGACCCCAAATGTAGTCGTTCAACAGCATCCTCTGAAGTTTGGAGGGGAATTTCTAGTATGAAGACAATAGTACGATTTGGGGTTTAATTCTCAATGATGCCCTTCGTTTCCAAGTCGATAGAGACAGCAATGTGCAACTCTGGGAAGATGAATGGATTGGGAATAAGGCTCTCACAAAGCTCGTGAGATTCAGAAGGAATCTGAAGAATAATTTCATAGGCATACTGCAATCACACAATGCACTCAAGACACTAGAGGCACATCTCCATGTCATCCACCTAACTCTAACTCTATTCGAAGTATCCTCATCAATCTCTCCATCACTATGGATAATACAATGAGGGTATTGAAACACATTACATTGAGGAATCTCGACCAAGGTATGTGAAAATGGTTATGTAACAGTCATTATGTAACAGTAATGGCGGAAACCATTACTTGTTATCGGGCCGTAACGGCCATTACGGAAAAAATGACCTGTAACAGCCAGTTATGGGGCTGATACAAGTTCTTTCAGAGAGAGGAGGGGGGGGAGGGCGAGAGAGAGAGAGAGAGAGATGGCCATAACGGTTGTATCGTAACGGTAACAATGGAGGCAGTTATGGCCACCAGTACCATTATTGAATACCTTGCTCTTGAGAGTGGATTCTAACTACCTTGCCCGATACTTGATCTTTTTTTCTTTCTTTTTTCGAAAGGTGAGGGGCCTTATTGAAGTTGAATTCTAAATGGAACATCTTGAATCTATCAAATTTTAAGACTCTAAACTCCAGAGCCTTCCTCCAAACCTCAAATTTAGCAGTTTCCCCCTCTCTAATCTCATCGAACAACATTACATCACCCACAAACAACAAACATACACCAAGAGACCCATATTGGACACTAATCATCTAAGTGCAAAAATTAACTTAATGGTGACCTTTGATAAAGACTCACTACTACTTTGAACACATCAGCCTAACAACAGGCCGTTTATCACTCTCATAACAGCACCCTCATACATGTCTTTACTGACATCGATGTACCCCCCTGGGACCACCCTCCTCCTCATCAGCACCACATAACATCCTTAGCACGACTTTCAGGACATGCTCATTGGACAGTCTTGATTGGCATGCACATGACACGCATAAATAGCCAGTAAATTGAAGCAAATGCACAATGTAGTCTAACCAACCAAAACAATCCAGGACTCTAACCCAGTAGATACTGTTGGTGAACCATCGCATTTTGGAAGAGGAAATTAGGGTTAGGGTTTATGCATTATACGAACCTCTAGCCATTAGTTCGAACAAAGCAGGCTGCATCACCAGGTGAACCAGACCTTTGATCAGATGGTCATCAGGCCCCCAACACTATCGAGGGATTCCAGAAAACCGAAGCAATCCAATTTTTGTCCCATCTTCCTCTAAACGCAGACCGCGGCCATATTTTCTTCTAGACCGTCTACTTTTCAGGAAAGCGATCGAAAGGCTAGGATCGTTCCATCTGGGAGATCATTTTAGTGGGGGTTCTCCATCCACGTTGGGAACTACCACATAAGCGGTCTGGATCACCGAGCCATGGGGCCCACTCAACTGAAAACCCAAAGAGATTGTTCAAATGATTCAGATAGAGAGAGAGAGAGAGGTACCTGAAATTCTCGGCGGTTTTGGGGGTGATATCAGCAAAGAGCTCCATCTTGATTCGACCAGCTGGGATGGATCCGATCGTAACATCGAAGAAGACGATTGGGTTTTTAGGGTTTGGAGGCCTCTGATGCCATTCCACTGCTGCTGCTGTTGCTGTTGCTGCTGTTACTACTCCACCAGACGCCATTACAGACGAGACAGCTGCTTCTGCAGCTCCTTCCTCTTAAAATGGGGTTTTGGTAGAATGAAATCGGATCGCAGACTGAGTTACTTGAGTAAACTATGTTGGGCCCACCGTAAACGTATGTCACTCATCCACTCCGTCCATCCGTTTTCTCAGCCCATTTTAGTGGTTGATTCTAAAATTGAAAAATATCCAAATCTCAATTGGACGACACCATAGAAACGGTGGGAATAATGATATCCACCGTTGAAAAGTTCCTAGGGACCACAATGAGTTTTTATTTTTATTTGTCATCCAACCTGTCCAAGTTCACACAGACATGGATGAAGTGAAAACACAGAGATCGGCTTGATCTAAAACTTATTTTGCCTCGAATAATTTTTCAATGGTAGACGTTGAATTCACACTTTTTCCTGTAGTGTGGTCCACTTGAGCTTTAGATATATTTCATTTTTGAGTTTAAGCCATAAAATTATCTTGTAAAATAGATGGATGGAGTGGATAAAATACATAAATCACAGTGGGCCCCACAAATTTACTTTAACAATCCGCTTCGCCTTACGACTCCAATGCGGGTCCTTTTTCATCCACGTGGACTGCGAACGGCTACCGTACGGTGCTATGTGGCCCAGCATGATAATGTATTTTATGTTTGCGGTACAGCTAATTTTACGGCAAGTGGACTACACAACAGAAATAGTGATGACTAAACACTACCATTTAAAGCTTCTTGGCCACAATAGTTTGTTACCAAGCTTATATTTGCGTTTTTCCCTCGTCTCATGTCCTTGTGGCCTAATCTGTAGGTTGGATATGTCCTGAGACCTAATATGTAGGTTGGATGGAAAATAAGAGTATATACCGTTTGCTTGGCTTGAATAGGATTTTCCATTTTTGCTGATCATCAAATTGGTTCAACTAAGCTGACATTGTCAGCTTTGTTGCATTAAATGCAACAGAGCTGATGTTATGCTGAGTTAGACCAATCATGAGTCAAAAAGCAGGAAAATCTGTTGAATCCGATGATCTGACTTAGAAAATAAACGTCACAGTGGATTTTACAAGGTTTACAATAGTGGGTTTTCAATCACCAATGTTTTCATATGATGTGATTCACCTGAGATTCAGATTTGCCTCATTTTTTACCTACTACATTTTTTTACCTAATGCCTCAAAAAAAAATTTAAAATGAACTGATAGAGTGGATAAAACAAATACATCATTGTGGGCCCACAGAGCACCTTCCAATAGCAATGTCCCTACTGCCAGTGTCAACACCCAATCTGTGTCCATGTGGCCACCTTGATGTATTTGCTGTATATTCACGCCATTCATCCATTTTTATGTATCGCTTTAGGGCATAGGCCTAAAAATAAAGCAGATCCAAATCCCAGGAGGACCACACACAGGAAACATTAGCAATTTACTATGAAAAACTTCTTATGGACCCCAAAAGTTTTGGATTTTGATGATGTATGTGTTTCTCCTCCATCCAGGTAGGTTGGATGGAAAATAAACATTTACCTTTTGCCATAGGAAGGTAATTAACTGTGAGCATTCCATCGCCATTGTTTCTTTGTGGTCCACCTAAGATTTACATCTGCTTAATTTTTGTGCTCATGCTCTAAAATGATATGAAAAAAGGATATACAACACATATATTAAGGTGGGCCCTACAATCACAGCCTGACTAAACTGGGTGTTACCATGAACTAACTGAATCCAACCAGTCGGGTACTGGAGTTTCCAAAACTGGGTTGATCAGTTTCAGTTCTTGTTATTTGGGACCTGTTGTAAGAAGAATACGAGCTGCCCTGGGGATAGATCTGGATCAGCCTGCTCAGCTCGAATCCGACCTGAGGATAGACAGAACGACCCAAAAACAGGTCGTCAAGTCTGACCAACCTAGCCCAGAGAGAAGAGGCGATCCCTATGAATGACCTCATAAGGCGGACCTTTTGCATTGTAACGAGCTGGTTCCGTTACCGCAATTCTCTCAAGTTTGCGCATAATAAGCGGAAAAGAATCCGGAAAATCTCAAACCAACTCGCCAAAGATCTCCGAAGATCACGGGACAACTCAGGAAATCTCAGAGATCCGAGATTTCCTCTACGAGCATCACGACTGCAGAAAGGGAACGTAATCCCACGACCTAAGTCTATAAATTGATACGTTCTCTTCATTATCAAGGGACAACACAAAAACTGATCAAAAGAGAGATTTAATATTTCAAGATCCAACTAAGTTAGGCATCGGAGGGCTAACGGCTGGACCCCAGCCATCCCCCTTTAGCTTTCCTTTGTGTTTTACAGGATCCAGGAAAACTTCGGTTCAGATCTAGGCTTCTTTCAGGAAGGAGATCAACGTCATCCGACCATCAAGATTAAAGGATCCTCATCTCGTCTGTTGATTAATTTTCAGCATCAACAGGACCCAAACCAGATTTGATCCATCTCCAGCTCCTATTGGTACTTGATGGGCCTTGGACCTTGTTTTTTTGAGTCGTGTTTGGGTTGAGTCCAACTGTGTAAAGAGCCTAGCTCGACATATTCCATTAGTTATAAGTTATTGGCTAAGTTTTTAGGTTTTTACAATTGGTATCAGAGAGCCAATACCATATTAAAGGCCAGCAGGGCCTGAAAAATCAGAATTTTGAATAGGGTTGGTTAGACTGCTCAGCCCAAAACAGTTCAAAATCAAAATCTGGGCCGAGACGTACCCAAGTTCATAAAGCATGTAGACCCTAGTTCTAGTGTAGGTTTATTGTCCCGTCTTTGATTTGGCCTTATTTCTACATCCATCCGTTTTTTAAGCAATGGATGGGATGGTTACAATTGCCTGACAAAAACGATCCTGTAGAATCATAAGCAACACATGATGGCCCGTAACAAATAGATGGATCAAATTATTGGTTGGACCTATTTTTGTGCAAGTGATCTCAACCGTAGATATTAAAAACCATTGGAAAATAGTTCATATTTGTCAGATTGGTGTTATGTTTTGCATGGTAGACCATAAAATTTGCGCTGTACCTAATGAACAGTCTGGATGAATTGTTTGAAACATCCAAGATTACCAATGCAACTGGGAGCACTATAACTTATAGTGCTCCAAGAGCACTGGAGCATCTTTTTCTGAAGGCTGGAACGTGCTATTTGGGATTGGTCATTTCAGTTCATTGAATTGAATTATTGAAATTAGATTCATTTAAGCAGCCAAACACTGCCTCAGAAGACTAACCTTGAAAAACAAAGAGAGAACTAATAAAAGAATCAAACAAGGCTTCTTTAAGAATTTCTAATTTACAGAAGACCAAAATCTCTTAGATTTCTTATAAAGGCTTCTCCAATTGGAGAACCGAACTTTACAAAAACGGCAGGGTAGCCGATGGGAGCTTCGACCCAAGCTTCGAATCCTGGCTGTCGAGGGCTTGAATGATCGAATGGAGTACCATACAGTTTCCCTGTCCAAATATGAATCCAAGAACATCCTCCAGATAATGGGAAGTAGGCCTTGACTGCATTCTTACCTTTGTCGAGGACAGGCACCACCAAGATCTCGGTTCCAATCAAGAACTGCTGAAACGTCAAGCTGTGAACATGGTCGTCATCCGGAAAGTGGATAAACAGATGCCGAGTGACGGGTAGCCCTTTTTGAGCAGCTTCCTGGATTAAATCCAAGTAAAACATGAGTGCACACATCACACATGACACTATGGAGCGTTTGTTTGGCCCTGCAGTGGTACTGGCGGGGCCCACCTTTTGATAATCTGGGTTGATGTTTTAAAACCCTGTCGGGTCCCTGTCCTGTTTTTGGGGCTGGGTCAGTCCAAACTGGTCCGACCCGTGACTTCAGCATGGAACACAAATGCATGAAATAGACAGAATAAAAGGCATGACCAGTTTATCCAGGCCTGTTGGACCGGATGAACTGCCTGACTTGAATGATTGGACCGGTTGATCCTGACGGTTTGAACGGCTTATTTCCCATAATGGGAGTTGAGTGACTTAACCTGTTTTGGTGGACGGGTCCGGTCTGATCCAGTCTGACCATCAGGTCCTGTCTGGGTTTTAAACCATGGACAGATTCCACTTACCATGTAGGCCCCATCATGGGATGAGACAAGTGCGGATATCTCCCCTATAAGATGATCCTAGCCATTTGATGAAAATGGACAATTGCAAGCGATGGTTCACATTTAATTGGTCTCAATTAAAAGGTTAGGATCATCACCATATGAATACATTTGTTGGGCCAGATACATCATACATGCTTGATCAAACATGCTGTGTTTCCTTAGTTACAAAGAAAATTTGACCATTTGTACTAGTGCGAGAAATTACCTTCACAAGTTGGATTCTGTAGAACTCCCATGCCTTGTATACTTTTGCAAAACGTGCAAAATGCGATAAGGTGTGATCATTTGAATAGAATTGGGCATTGGCAGATGGATTGTTTCCCTGTTGGCAACCACCAGAGGACAGCAATAGTTCAAGTTAGAAAATATTTCGGAAACAAAACACGTTAACGGCATCCAGCAGCATTAAAATTCATGAAAAAAGAAGAAGAAGAAAAATTCTCATATTGACATTCCAAATGGAAACTATGGTTAGTCATATCGCATTGCTGTCACTTTTTTAAAATACCAAGAAGACACCGAAATTCTCTTCGGGTGATCTGGACCATTTATCAGACAGGTCCCCACTATAGATCAGCAATAAGCCAATAACAGAAAAATCTCTTTGATAGAATCACATTAACCACGCACAGTGACCTCTGGAGGATAGGTAGAGAGGAATGGCTGCTATAGTTAGCATTGAATGAAAATTTGATGGGGTAGGGTCATCAAACCCATGCCGTTTGCCAATAACTGCACATCAATGGTGGGACCTAGAAGATGAATGGTATGGATCATGGAAAATTGTGTCACATGTAGAATTTGAGTTGTATTGCTTAATGTCTTGCTCTCGTGCTAGGTTGCCTACTTTAAGCTAAATGATCTCTACCACATGATATTGGACAATCCAATCACCATTACTTTGAGCAGAAATGATAATCCTGATGACAATAAGGGTTCAACTTACTTCGTGAGTCCGGAAAACCGTGCTGAATGCATTCAACTCCATCCATCGGAGAAGCAATTCTTCACTTCTTCGGTACCTAATTATAGGCAAGTTCACTGCACAGTAGCCTCCAATGTCACTGTGGTTGAAGGCATAACCGGAGAGTCCACTACTCAGCAAGCCCACAACGGCACTCTTTATTCCATCGTTGTTCTGCCAACTTACCATTTGGTCGCCTTCCCAAAACAACATGGCCCACTTGGGACTATCTCTGAAACCAGCCCTCATGAAGAAGACCAAGCTCTCATCATCATCTTCACCATCTGTTGCTTGATGCGTTGATTTCCACTCATCGACGAATTCCCTATTTATTTTAGCCCATAGTTCAGGGTATCTGTTGTGAGCGGAAATCGGATCTTCACCTGACCAACAAAGGTCCCTTCTAGTTAGTTTTGAAATGAAGATATACCATGTTCAATTGAGCATTTGCTTCGCCCAATCAAGTGTACATGTGGGGCCCAATTTTGCTGGTCATATTGTCCATATGGTGGGTTGGTGGTGGATAAGAGATAACCCAAAATTTCCCCATCAGATGATCCTTACCATCCAACTGGGCTCCATCAAGTTTGGATCATTGGTTGCAATCATCCAGTTTAGTCGGTTGTCTAGGATTATCTGACTGGAAGCAGATTGCATACTGAGTAACTCAGTATGCTATATCATAGTGAGTAAAGGGCCGACCGTGATGTATGTGTCTGATTCACACTGACCATCCATTTTAACGGCTCATTTTATGGCATGAACCCAAAATTGAAGCATATACAAAGCTTAAGTGGACCACACCACCGGAAACAATGTGAATTGAACGCCTACCGTTGATAACTTCATGGGGCCATGTAAGTTTTGGATGAAGCTGATATTTGTGGCTTCCCTTCATCCATGGTTTTGTGACCTTATGAACAGGTTGTATGACAAATAAACATCACTGTGGGCCCTACAAAGGTTTCAATGGTAGACATCATTATCCCCACTTTTACCTGTGATGTGTTCTGCTTGAGCTTTGGATATGCTTCAATTCTGGGCTCATGCTCTGAAATGATATGGAAAATGGATGGGCGGCATGGATAACACAATACACCCACAGTGGGCGTGACAGAGTTTACTCATATGCTATAGGATACTGAGTACACAATCCGATTCCCATCTGACAGGGGAGATATCGGGGTATGGCCCATCATAAGAACGAGCCAACCAGATCAACGGTTAATGTTACCAGAAAATAGGCCCCACCTGTACCATGGATGAGTAAAACCAAAAAAATGGCATTCGTTTGATCCACCATAATATGCCAACTCTACTGGAATTCGATAGCGAATAATCCATGATTACAAGAAAGGGAGAGCTAGAATTGTAGACCTGAAAAGAGGCAAGCATCCAATGGTAGTCCTTCGCCGAAATCTGCCATCCAGCCCCTCACTCCACTATCCACCATTTCACGTAAGATCTTCTTGAACCAACCACCGGTAGCAGGGTGTGTGAAATCCAACATTCCTACATCAAAAGCTGTATTTGGAATCATGTATGTTTCACCAGCTTCATCTTTCACCAAGATGCCCAAGTCATTCGCCTCCTCATAAAGGTTCCTCTTTTTGTTCGGCTTGTCGTCCATCTGGAAAGCAAGGGAAGCTTCAAGAATCATATACACTCTCCTTTGGAGAGGAGGAGCGGAATAATATCGTGAAGAAATACAATCGTTGAGATGATGAGAACATTGTATGTCAATCTTTTATTTTTTATTTTTTAATTTCAGCCTGTGACAACTGCATGGTCTCTCATTTTTATCATCTTTCAAATTCCAACATCCTTTCAGTTAGCTTTGATGAGGCAGAAAATAAATACCGGAGCCAGACACGGATTGCAGTAGGCCATCATTTTAATGTTGCGAGATCGAAGATCATCTACTAGTTGAGTCCATCCTGCATATCGAGTTGTGTCAACTTCCCAGTTCCACCACAACTGAGAGCCGATTATCGTTTCCCTCTGGCCCACCCAATCCTACACAGTAACCATCAGATTTTTAATAAGGATAGACAATGCACAAACAAGTTACGTATATAGAGAGAAATGCAATGGATAATAACACGAGCCAGATTTCGAAATTTGGATCCTACTCTCCTCATATAAGATCCAGGCCATTCATCAGCAGGTCCCTCCAAGTATGTTACAGGGGCCTGCAAATTAGGCCATCCTGGTCATCAGGTGGCCCAGCATTTACGAGAGACATGAGTAGTCATAAGGAATTGACCAGAAATCCACATTCAACATACACGATTGGACCATGTGATGAATGGTCACAAGTAAATGGCCAACCTGATTAGTCCTACAAGATGAACGGCCTGGATCTCTCACTCGTGTGAGAGAGTGGCATGTTTATGGAATTGTAGACTAGCTCTACAGCAGGACCTGATAGATTCATGCATATATGTATGATATGTGAATGTAAGTGTATTTGTATGCACTGCATGTGTAGCATCTGAAGCTGAATTCTCAATGCACATCATAATCTTGATCAATCACCTGTAACCAGAATGCAGAAATAGGAACATTGTAATCCTGCAATCGATCCCAAACATGGCGTACGGCTTCCGTGCCGCCTTGCATTCCGACAACAGCACCAGATATTATCCATTTTGGAAGCTCAGGTGGTCTCCCAATGGTGTCCGTAAACCGTTCAATAAGCTCAACTGGGGTATTCCCATGCAATATCATTCCTTGAGCACTGTCGCTGTATATCTACACATGATAACCAATAACAAAAGAGTGAGATTGACAGGAATGACTACCTACAAACCATTTCAAGTGCCTTTCAAATGAAACTCAGCTCATGTGACAATTCTTCATGTACACAGGAATACATATGAGCCTTACATAAGATGGGCCCCAACATGAATCAGGTCGACCCCTTCATCAGAGGGGCCACATGTGTATGTTGAATGAAACCATCCATGTATATTAAGATTATCAATCAATTCAGTTACAGATAGAAAATAAAACATTGGGGCCCTTTTTCTAGCATGAAGATGAGAGCCGGCTATTGGCATTGACATCATAATGCCAGGACGAGAAGAGGAAATAGAGTAAAAAGGAGAGCATGTCCCAAGCACAATGAAAGGCTGAAAGTAGGGGTTTTAAGCCTAGAAACTTCCGTGCTGGCGGAAAGAAAGAGTCAAAGATGCATTTGTCATTCTTCTCCGTAATGAAGAAGTTTGCACGATAAATAGACAAGGCTGCATTTGCAATTTCTGATATGCTCTTTAGCTGGTTGTTGGCCTTTCGGCTCCTTTTGTATTTGTTCTTTTCTTTTTTAATAAAATGAGATCCATTCATTAAAAAAAAGAAAAAAAAAAGAAAAAAAAAAGACAAGGCTCTGTGATGTAGGACAGGTCATTGGGTGACTCAATGGAGTGCCAAGATCGCACGAATTTGGGCCGAAGGGACCCTGATTGGGTAAAAATGGCCTAAAGGCGCATTATCGCTTGTAACGACCACAACTGTGCGTCTAATTATCGACTCATACACATAATATGTCATTGGGAAGCTATCAATGAACGCTACAACGTGGCAATTGATAAAGTTAGTTGGCCTCGAGGAATTTCTTGAGTTTCTGAGTCAAAATCGTGTTTTAGTTCAAAACTTGTTATTTTTAGTAAGTTATGTTTTTGCTATTTTTGGGTTTCAAGAGTCCGGTTATGGTTCAAAGTTTTACAAGTCCAATTGTGGTTCAAATTCTTTGTTTTAGTCATCTAATGGTTGTTTACGAGTTTGGGTAGTATTAGATGCCTGTACTATTTTTAGTATTTTTTTTACTATTTGGGGAAAGTTTCCTAGTTTAAGTTGGAGTAGGAATCTAGGGCCTCTCTCTTATATAAGGTCATCAAATATATCATAGACAACACTTTTTATTCAATAATATTAATTTTATTCCCCATTTCGAGATTTCCTGTCCTTATGGATTGAAGGATTATCACCTAAGAGCTCTTAAAAAAAAGGATTATCAACTAGGAGAAGACAGTGACCTTCTTCCTTAATCCACATACCTGCTAAACCACTGCATTTTGGATGCACAAGTGAATTGAATTGCGAACATTCAGTTTAATCACAAGGAAACAACAAAAACTAACGATGTTTCCTAGTATCCATAATGAGGGAATAGCTCTTGATTTGCGGTTACTATCCTTTCCAACTTAAAAATACAGTAATTGCATATTGAAGCTGAGACCCTGAATATGGATACCGAGGAAGGAAATTACAATTTGTTATTTGCATTATCAGAGTAGTAATTCCAATTAAATTCAATACTACATCCAAACACCACTTAAAACAAGAGTTTCAATGTTAATTATCCCATAGTAGCAAGTTCTCGGTTGCGACAACGGAGTTATCATTGATTTGGGATAATCCTCGACTAACAGTAAGTTGGATTTGTTTTCTGTTGACTGTAATGACTAGAAACGCTCATTTCTCTCTTTCATACATGCACAGCTCAAGCAGACAGAACATATGCTTATGGGGGTTGTTGTGTATCACAAACCGCAAATAACAGATAGCCCGCTTGTCTCTACTCCTAGAAGAACCAACCAGAGTCATTATTTTGGGCTGGTTTGATGGAAACAAGATGGCTTGCTGGCAGCCAAATCCATTTTGTATCTGTATCAAATGCTTCGGCTGCAAACATGGATTGAGCATAGATCCAAACATGGACGCCTTTTGATTAAAGCCACCACTTGCATTGTTCTCAAACCATTTTTACCACAGAAAGAAAGGACGAGGTATAATGATAAAAATAAAAAATAATAAAAAAATCTGCAATGGATACAGTTTCTTACTGAATTACCTGAATCTGTACTCTATCCTGCTTTGTTAGATCGAAAATCGAATAGCTGTATCCTTCAAGATAAAGAGACCTCATCTTTGACGTCATGTAGAAAGGTGAAGGAGCATAAGTCGTGCTTGAATCGCCCCCAGACCTGCATGTGGGGAAAATATATTCTAACATAAAAACATGGGAAATAATTTGGTGGAAAAGACATTTTGTTATCTGCCTTTGGATGAATCTTCTCTACCGTACAGTACGACCATGATCAAGATCACACCTAAAGTTAGTGAGGCCCACTTCCCACCACCTACATATCTTGATTGGATCGGATGGTTATAAGATTCAACCATGTCAGTATTGGTTCCTAAAATCATTTAAATTGGAAATAAAAAAACTATAGGATTGTCGATCTGAGGTTAGGCATAGTATCTTGGGTTCTCAGTTAGAATAAGTTTCACCAGTATGGTTGCTCTGATGGCCCCGCCAGTGGATGGCACATGCCCCAAATATTTCCTCAATGGGACAATCCTAATCCTTCAATTGGTAGCCTGCAACTAGACAGATGCGTAAAGAAAAAAACAGTGAGCCACATTTAACTGAAGAAGTCCAAATATGAGGTGGTTAAGATCAAGATTTTAAAAATGGTGCCACGACCATATGATGGTCGACTATCATTACCATTACAATGGTCGCCATTAAACAGGAAAATGAGAAGCAAAAAGGGGCCATTATTCCATCATATAGTGACGGTTGTATAACAGGCATTTTTCATTACATAACACTACATAGAGGGACCATTCCAGTTAATAATGGCCACCAAAAGTCACAACAGGCTTTATGACATTTTTCTAAAATTGATTAGGATCTTCCTATCTGGGAGACTTTAAAGGCATATTACACCATCTCAGGGACTTTCAAATCAACGGCCTCGATTACTGACCACGGGCCCCATTTATGCAACTGCAAAAACCATGGATCATGTAATTCCTCATCGTAAAAGGCATTGTGACCGTTGAATGCTGAAGTTTGTGAGCTTGTGGGTAACCTACTGCATCATAGAACATCAAAGCAAGTGAGACCCACTTCCCATCATTATCTGATTGATCGGATCTGGATCAGACACTGATAAGAACAACCCATAGCGAAATGTCACTATCGGTGCGGATCATCAAATTGTTGAGTTTTCCCTGTGCTATGATTGTAACCCATAATCAGCATCCAATCAAGACCATATGGTGATATAAAGCAGGCCCCACTTCGCCTCACTGCTTCTTGGAACATCAAAACAAGCAGGACCCACTTCCCATCACTGTCTGGTCCTTATATCAGATCAGGCAGCGATAAGAATCACTCATATCAAACTGTCACAATTGGTGTTAATGACATTTGCATTAGGAAAAGCAACTCTATCATCGAATTGCCGAAGTTTTCTACATTTTAGGATGATAACCATAATCACTAATCAAAACAAATAAAAAATCCAAGAAATTAAAATATCGGATTGTGGAGTGAAATCTACCTGTAACTAACCAGATTAGCTGCAAGAGTAATGGGCTGATCTCCCCTCCCAACACCTTGTTCTTGCACGAATATAGGCACCCGCCTGCCTTTAAATTCCATATGAGAAAACTGCTCTCCAAACCCGTAAAATCGCTCATCTCCCTCGCTCGCATACGTGATGAAAACCCGATTGAATTCCTTCAATTCTCCAACTTTCTCTTCCTCTCGTTCCTCATCCGATGACAACCTTGTGAATCCCCAATTCCTTGAGAACCACCTGATCCGCCGCTTCTGAAACTGACCGAGCCTCCACCGCAGGCTCCGGAGGCTTCTGGAAATTCTCGGGAACTCCTTTGGGCGGTGCAATTCCAAATTGGGTTTTCCAAAATCCACTCGAAAACCAACTTGGTGTTGGTTTTCCTGGTAAAGCAAAACCCGATATTTTGCAGAAATCAAAAGCCTCTTCACCCTTCCTAATTTGAATTTTTTGGTCTCAAAGTCTGACTTTTTTCCGCCCATGGATTTCAGGACCTTCTTCCTACTGAAAATCCATCCGGTTATAATCAAAACCGGGAATTGGGGGTCTCCCAATCGATCCGAAATGGCGATTTCCGAATCAAATCCTGATAAATCGACCGTTGATCGGTCGAGGACCTGTATATCTTCAACGGACTGATGGTTGCAGATGAACAGAACATCTCTGTCTTTTATCACAAAGGATCCTCTGCTTTCTTCCACCTCTGTTTCTGCAAATGCCGCGGATACAAAGGCCTGCCCTGAAGCGGTGGACCAGATGCTTCTGTGGGGCTGTGATTGGTGGGAAATGGAGAGGGACCCACCATTTTTATGGGTGTGATGCAGTTGGAAATCATGGCCAATTGGGAAGGTTTGGTGGTGGTGGGGGAGATTCTGGGTATTATATATGAGATTTCCAGGGACGAATGGGAGAGATTTTGGGGTTGAAGGGAATGGATTGTTGAGGCGCTTGTGGTGCTTTTTGGAGAGTTTGATGGGAGATGGCATGTTTGGATTGGCGAAAATTGCAATTTGAATCCATTCAGAATATTCAATGTCCACGGATATGTATAGATATAGAAGAAATGTTCCAGTGCTCTCACCGCACTAAGTTATAGTGCTCCAACTGAAATTTGAACAACTATAAAGTCCAATCCATTGATCTATACCGTTAATTAGGTAGAAATAATACTTCATGGGATATTACGAATATATCACACTAATATGACAAATAATAACCGTTATATTAGTGGACCTAAATATGGACGGTCAAGATCATTTACAGAAAATATGTTTAATAAAAACATTGATCCATCCATTTTTTAGAAAACACAATGGATTTGTTATTATTCCAAAGAACCATCTTTTTTATGGGATTGCAACAATTCCATCCATGGCTTGAAAAAAGGATGGCTGGAAAATATAAGGGAAAATCATAGATGGATTATATAATCTGATCAGTGAGAATTTTTCATGATAAATCATGGAATGTGATTAGAACTTAATGAACGGTCCAGATTGATTGATTGGAGTGTCCAAGTGAACTGCTGCAACTAGGAGCACTATAACTTATGGTGTTATGAGAGAACTGGAGCAGGTAGTTAGATTCTGGAGGGCGATGGGAGGAAGTCTTTTTCGGCATTTTGTGGGAAGACTTGAAACCG
The DNA here is from genome assembly GCA_003013855.2 of Liriodendron chinense. NCBI lineage: Eukaryota > Viridiplantae > Streptophyta > Magnoliopsida > Magnoliales > Magnoliaceae > Liriodendron > Liriodendron chinense. The sequence continues at coordinate 321,833 of ML058380.1, forward strand.
TGTTTTGACTGAGAGAGGTTGGAATGGCGTCCTCCGTCAGATTGTACAAGTGGGGCCCATTGAGATGTGAATCTGACCGTTGAAATGATGGAAAATCGTATGGATGGATCATTTTACGAAACTTCTTAGATAGAACGCCTTAAGTCTTTCGATCGGTGGCCTGATGATAAACGGTCAAGGAAGACAAATATTCAAAACGAGTTCGTTTTCCCTCTGTCGCGACTGAGATTCCACCCTGTGTCGCTGCCTACCGTGGCCCACTTGATGAGTGGTATGATGATCGGAACCGTCCACGTTATAAAGGGCTACGTCGATGAATTAGTTACAACGAAAATTTTCAATGGTAGCATTTGACTCGAAAAATAAAAGGTTAGAACCATTGTCAAATCCTCAACGGGGGACAATAGCTTATTTATATAGACGGTTCAAATCAATGGAGCTTCTTAGGATGTGGGCCCAACTGGGTGGCCTCGTTTGCTGGATCCTGTATCCCGACTGACGAAAATCGAACTCCATAGCAATATTTTACAATTCTATAGTCGGTTGGAAGAAGGTTGGACTTGGACGGTTAGGATGTTCTTCCCATGAGCGATCCTCTTTTAGATGTGATCAAGACCGTCTGATTGGTATTATATTGGGGTTCGGCACATCAGTGGTAGGTCCCACTGTGAACTTGTCGGAAGCGAATTGCGTACTAACTCATTACGCTCAGCCTACTGAGAGTAAGCTCTTTGGGGCCCACCATGATTTATGTCTTTTATCCACTCCGTCCATCCATTTTACAGATAATTTTAGAGCTTGATCCAAAAAAATGAAGAATATCCAATGTTCAAGTGGACCACACTACAGGAAACAGTGTGAATTGAATGTCTACTATTGAAAATTTCTTCGAGGCCACAGAAGTTCTGAATCAAGCTGATATTTTTGTTTTCACTTCATCCATGTCTGCGTGACCTTATGAACAGGTTGGATGACAAATAAACATTACTTTGGGCCATAGGAAGGTTTCAACGGTGGAAATCATTATTCTCACTGTTTCTTATGGTGTGGTCCACCTGAGCTTTGTATATAATTCAAATTTGGGCTCAACCCCTAAAATAAGCTTTAAAAACGGATGTACGGAGTGGATAAACAACATACATTCACGGTGGCCCCAACTGAGTTTACCCAGACAAAAGCGTACCTGCTCGTGCAAATGCACGTGGAACACATAATTTTAATAAAATAATACATTTTTTTTTTATTGAATGACTTAATTTTTTTATAATAAAAAAATGAGAGTAACTTCCGTAACTAATTCTAATCTAAAGACACTCCTGTCTGTCTTAGGCCTGTGGTTGAATGTGGACCACTGTTTTGTTTTTGCGAGTTGCCTGCAGCACCTGCAACCAGCGCTACCCCTAGCGGCACTGTGACCCAAGCTTTGTGTAGCCTACCGTCATATATGTGTTTTATCCATGCCGTCCATCTATTTTGCCAGATAAGCTAAAAATGATCTAAAGTTCAAGTGGGCCACAACACATAAACAAATAATAATAATAAAGATAATGGTGCGACGTGGACGATGATGAGTGCTGCAAAACATTCAGCTTCCTTTGTTTTCTCCTTTTAATTATATATCATATCCTATAATAGGGGTGTACCTGCTTCATTTGTTGTACCATATCCTATAAATTTATACCATATCTTATAATAAGCTGAAAACATATAGATAAACTGCATGGATCTACAATACATATATACATCGAGTGTGCCCTACGGTCAGGGTCTTCTAAGGTATCACCCAAGTTACACTTCAGAACAGTGATGTGGTTGAGATCCTGACCATAGGGGCTCACGTAGATGTATGATAGATACATGCTGTCAATCTTCATTTGAAGATTACTTTAAGTCATTGTACAAAAAATGAAGTAGTTAAAAATTATTAGGTAGATCACACGACAGAAACCATGCTAATGATTATTGAAAACTTTTGTGGGCTACAAAGTTTTAGATTAAGCTTATATTTATTTATTCCTTTCTAATATATTTATATGATCTTATCAATAAGTTGGATGGCCAATAAACTAGGAAGCTTTTATGGGGGAGTTCAACGACCACTATTTTCTGTGGTGTGGTCCACCTGACCTTTTTATCTACTTCATTTTTTTTAACATATCTTATAATAAGCTAAAAACATAGATGGACAACCGTACATCGAGTAAGCCCAACAGTCAAGGTCTCACCCAAGATATGCTCGTAAAGAGTCATCTTGATTTATTAGAAAAATATATTTATTTGGCATACGAATTGGATGATAGGTAGTAGTTATTATTAGACGGTAAAAAAAATAAAAAATCAATGATTCAAATTCAACAAATAAATGTATATTAATTAGAGATTAAAAATGTTTAATCAATTTAAATTTTTTTAAAATAATTAGCCAATAAGGTTCCCACTAAAGGATTTGATCGAGTTAATGTAGGACTATAACCTCAATGTGCTCATGCATCTATCCACTAACAGCTAATGATGCGACATTTGGCGGTAAAAGAATGATCACATGCATGACTTAAAATATAGCTGCTGTAATTAATCATTTTTCTAATGGAGGGACAAGGACTGAAATGACCTTGTCTTTCCACTATTAATAGTCATAAACAAGGGTATTTTAGTCCGTACAGTATTAAATGGCACAATGCACGGACTTATGATAATTATGCTATTTTTATAATTAATTAATATATTTGGGAGGGGAGCGGATCAGTTGTCACCCGCCGGATAACACCTTAGTGGGTGTTACCCTTACCGTGGGGCCCACCTCGATAATTTTTTGTATATCCATGCCGTACATTCGTTTTCCAGTTCATTTTAGGAAGTGATCCTAAAAACTAAGCATATCAAAATCCAATCCCAGGTGGACCACACGAAATGAGAGAATGGTGTTTGAGTGTCTCACCATTAAAAATTTCAAAGGGCCATGTAAGGTATTCAGAATGTTTATTTGCCATCCAACTTGTTGATAATGTCATGAAGACGTGGATGAAGGGAAAATATAAAGATCATCTTGTTCCCAAACTTTTGTGGACCATGAAAAGTTTTTAATGGTCATTTGCCACTGTTTCTAGTGGTGTGGTCCACCTGAGATCCAACACATCCTAAAATAAGATTTAAAACAGATGAACAGTGTGGATATACACCAAATACATAAAGGCGGGCCCACACGGTTAGGATAACACCACTAAGGTGATACCCAATCAGCTCAACTTAGCTCACTCACTTGTAAAAAACTAAAAAAATATATTTTTTAACCGCACATCGGCGGTGAACAAAGAAATGAGAGACGAAACCCTCTATAAAAGTAAGTGAGGGTGTCAATGGGCTTTGAGCTATCTTTGGGTCCAATTTTAAACAGCTTTAAGCCTGACTTTTGGACTGGGCCTACTAGGCTTAAACTCGGTTCGAACTCGCTCGAAAGCTCGGTTGAGCTAGCTCGAATATTTCAGTCCAGCTCAAAGGCCAAGCCGAGCCGAACACGAGCTAGGGTGGTCACCTGTGACCCTGTACACAATACGTAACAAATCCGCTCTCAAAATGTAACGCCCCGGATTTTCACTAACTTGGAAATTGGAAGTCCTTGGGCATTACCTTCGGTGTGTCGGTTATAAGCGTACCCACACATGTGTTCACATGTATTGGAGACTAAAATGAATGTTTTTACCAAAGAAATGATGAAATTAGTTTAGGAGTTGGAAGATCACATGGTTCGGAAGAGTTTTCCAACGATTGGGTTGACTCGGGTATGTCGCTGTCTGTAGAGACTAAGTAAAGAACCCTGAATTATTAATCCACACGTAGATCGACGAGACCATCATGAATATTTTACCGGACATTGGTGTTTTAACCTATTTGAGGTATTTCAGATTTTTTGAACGGTTTAGATTTGGCAAAAACCCTCTCTTTTAAAAGGCGCTATGTTTTGGAAATGCCAAAAAGTTACGATTTGTACTTGGAGGGGAAAATCAAAATCTTTATTATTGGGATTTCAATTTTCTAGTATTTTTTATTGAATCCAAATGGAGGGTACTTCCTTATTTACATAAATAACTTAAAGTAAATGGAAACATAAATTAAACATGACATTTACTTCAATGTTATTTTGTAAATAAGGCTAAAAAGTAGCCTGGACTGTGTGGGAACTCACTGTGCAGGAAAGAAATCCGAAATTTTCAGAGAAAATGGCCAAGGGACGACCGGCCGACCGGTTAGGCAACTGGCCGACCGGTTGTGCTGCCTCATTTGAAGAAAAAAATGGGTAGACAGCGGGATCCGGCCGACCGGATTTGCGACCGGCTGACCGGTCGTGGCTGGACGGATTTAAAAAGGGGGGTTTCAAACCCCATTATCTCTCTCTCTCTTTCTCATTTCTTTCTCTCTTTCTCTCATTTCTCTCCTTCATATTCTTCTCCCCTTTGCTCCTAAGCCCTCCTAGCTCTCTTCCTCCCTTCTCAAACCTCATTTCTTCCTCAAATCCTCCTCCAACCGTGGAAATCTCGGATTTTCGAGCTCTTTCCGGCCTCCACCTCCATTCTCGCGTTTCTTCAGCCAAAATCCGGTGGCTTTGGGTCGGATTCTCCTCCTCATGCTAGGTAAGGTGTTCAGCAACCTCTTCTTTTCCTCTTCCTTCCATTTTCTTCATTTTTGGACCATTAGGGTTAAAAACCCCTATTTGTTTCCGACGGAACCCTAACCCTAGGGTTCCTCTTGCTAGGATTTGGGATCCCGATCATCGACTGGGTGTGGCCCATGCTTTGTAGAAGCCGTAACCAAGCTCGACTCCGTTGGGATTCCGACGGTGCACCGAATTTGGTGCACAGAATTTGGGCCCCGATTCGTTGAATCGATTTGGGATTTTTCCAAATCCGAGATACCAAAACCCTAAATCCTAATTAAACAATTAATTAGATTAAACCTTAATTGATTAACACTAGATTTGTGATTCATTGTAGGTAATTGAGGTATTCCCCAATTTTCGGCGTTCGGATCATATTTGGATCGCTCTGGCCTCAAGCTTATTCTCGACAAATCTTAATTAATGATTGGTTGAATTTATACGTTAATTGTTGATGTGTGCATAACATGTTCAATGAATGCCTCTATGGTTGTTTGATTGATAACATGCTCGATGAAATGCCTGAATGATATAAATTTATAATATTGTAATATATCTATGCTCGTAGATGTATGTGGTGCCCTGTGTCATCCGGACTATGTCATCCGGGTCCTTTGGATCGGTCGGGCTAGTCGGTCGGGCCAGGTGCTTCGATATGTTTATGATTAGGTATTTAATAACCTAAATTACTATTATAATAAGGTATCCGTTGCTTTGGATTAAGCTCTGAAAACCGTTGATATAGTGTACTGCCTGCCGTTGGGTTGGCAGTCAGGGACTTATTCGATCGACCAAGCGGGACACGGTCGACTGATAGTGGCCATTGTTGGTTTGTCGTCGTCCACTTGGGTCCATCGAATAAGTCCAATTCAGAGTTAATCATTTTTGTATTTCATTCTTGAATCACATCCTATGGAATCTAAAATACCATCGTTCCCACTGTGAATAATCCACTTAAAACCATATTACGACTCGATCCACCAAGTCTCATGAGCCAGGCATGGTGGTATGGGACACCGTGTTTGAGCTGTCAGCCTACGATGGGGTGGTGCCTCCCCGTAGTGACCAGTGAGCATTGACAGGGGTGACCGATTGTTGTTCGAATGGCCCTTGTGACAAATGTGATCTTGGCCGATGTTTGCATGCCTGTGCACCATTCGAACGACCCGGGCGTGCATTGGGATAATTCTGAGTGAAACGCCCGCACCTCTGAATAAATTAATCGTATTTAATATTTGGGATATGAGACCTTCCGCTTTGATTTAGTCGTGGCTGACGAGTCACGGTCGAACCAGGCTTTCATGGTAGGATAACTCAACTTTGGATCGAGGGGTTACTGGCGATGATTGGTTACGCATCACAGGGAGCCAGATAGTCCCGGTTAGACTTTACGATACGATGTGGTATTCTGGCTTCACCAATTTGCTGGATGAATTGGACTAATAAATACTTTAATTAATCATGCATACATGATATTGCATTTGAGGGGGACTCGTGTAGCCTGGTTGCTTGATGTGGCGCCAACGCTATCTTGAGCACCTCATGTCATTTCTCTGTGTCATTCGGGCTGTGTACTCAGTTACGACTTACGACCTGCTAGACAGGTGGACTGTGGATTCTGATACTAGTTGGTCGGGCCAGGGCTTGCCCGGGACATGCATTGTGTGCGGAATCATGACATCCATGCATTTAATTAACTAGCCTAGGATGATGTATGATTTGTATGTGGACATTACCTCAACTTGATTGATTTGACAACACGCTTAAGAATAATATACTTATATAAACCTGTTTATAATTTAAATATCTCGAGTCTAACCTTGGGGTTATTTCTTCACTATGTTGGCGTTTTGACGCCTTCTATTTGACATATACAGATGTCTAAAGAATAGGACCAATTGGTGGCGCACACGGGCGCCTTAGTAGTCTTCTAGCTTCGTCCCTCTTGGTAGTTGTATTTTTCCTTCCTATTACATCTATTGTGATTCATATAATTCTCATATGGGCTTATACTGCGATTGAATTGTTCATCTAGGGTGTTAGCCCTATATTTTTAGATTTAGTTACCTCCGTTTTGCTTATGATCCGCTAATTGAAATGCGTTACTCTGATTATTTATGAATGGAATTAATATAAATCTGATTGAGGACACACGTGGGTGCATTTTTCACGTGTGGCATTCATAAAATAGCATTTTATTTAGTTAACACTCGGGAACTCGGGATCAGAGTCTCCGTACTTGGGTGCCGAAATTTCGGGTTGTTACACAAAACTCAGATAAACTGCAGGCACAACTATCATCCCATACAAAACTGAGTTTTGGATCCACCTGATTTTTAGACTCTTGTCCTACTGTAGTCTTGTAAAACAGGTAGATTGATTTGTCACCCACATCCTTGTGGGCCCCGAACGGCCCTGTGCACAGGATTATATCTGTGCCAGCAGAGCCTTCCCATAAATACAAGCATCCATTGTACTTTAGAGCAATAGTACTTTGGACAGCTCTGCGTAACAAAAAATCAGAAACAATGGCTGCATTTATCATTGAGCCTACTTTATAAATGCATGCTCATGGGCTCGTGGGGGTGTGTTTATGGCATCCAACATGTTTAGAAAATGCGACTTGCATGGCTGCCGCCTGAACAGTGATGCAGGTGGGACCTTGACTTTAAGGCCCACCTCGATGTATGCATTGTATATCCACATTATCTATATGTTTTGCCAACTTATTTTAGGGCATGGTACCAATATTGAAGAAGATAAAAAATTCAGGTGGACCACATCACAGGAACCGTGGTTATTGTACAACCAACATTACAAATATTTTGGACTTTAAAAGTTTTGGATCAAGCTGATATTTGTTTTTAACTTTCATCGAGGTCTAATGACCTTATCAACGGGTTGACTGCTCTGTCTTTACTTTCATCCAGGTCTACATGACCTTATCAATAGGTTGGATGGTCAATAAACAACACTCGAAAGTTTTCAACGGTGGCCATTTAATTACCACTTTTTCATGTGGTGTGATCCAACTGAAATTTTTATCTGCTTCAATATAATTAGCACCATGCCCTAATATAAGCTGACAAAACACATGGACAATGTGGATATACAATGCATAAGCAGGCCCTACAATCAGGGTCACACCCACATTGCTAGTTCCAAGGTTGTAGACAAGGCCCATCGGGTTTAACAATTACTTGGCTATCATGTAATTAGGGTTGTAGTATTGTGCTATTCAACCTAATGCCCTGTTTGGCACTGTGGATTTGGAAGGATTTGAGGGGTTTCAAATCCATATAGCTGCTTCTTGCATTGGCAGCCTTGGATTTGGAGGTATTTGGAATCAGAGGCATTTCAAATATCCCTTGTTGATGTGTTTTGAAATCTTTGTAATATGGTGAGATTCAGATGGAATTAAGAGGAAATGTCTTTTTTACCTCCCTTTTAAGGGGAGGAGAGTCACATATGTAACAAAAATGTCTCTAAATTACTAATCCATTAGACACATGTCACGTTTATAATACCCCAAAATAATTTAATTATCGGCTACAATACGAAAATCATATCAATAAAATGATCTGAACCATCCAAATATTGAACATTTAAATGGACGGTTAAGAAACATTGGTGAGTCACCTATTTGTGATCCTTGCATTTGTGGCCCACCCAAGGCTTAGAATTTCCTCTTTTTTTGCCAAAGTATATATTTTAATGGGCTTATTACAACAATTCTATCAAATACTACATATATATATATATATATATATATATATATATATATATATATATATATATATATATACATACACACACTAATTTAGAGTATAAAAGCTAATTTTGTTAACCAAATCTAAATCACGTGAATGTATGAAAAACTCCAATGCCCTCCAAAATACAAGCTCCCAGATAGAAGATTTAGATTCTAATACATTTCAGCCAAACACAAATGAGAATTTGGAATCACTTTGATTCTAATGTAATTGTAATTTGGATTCCAATGCATTCCAAATCCAAGCTCCCAAACGGGCCATGAGTATTCTTTCAGCCTCATTGTAATGATGGACGACTAAAAAATTAGACTATATAAGACGTGCATTGCCTGCGAAAAGCCCTTGGCAGGCATCTCCTGCGCTCGCTCGGAATCTAGGTGGGGCCCACTGTGATGTTTGTGAGAAATCTACACTGTCCAACCATTTTGTGAGATCATTTTAGGCATTGTGACAAAAAAATGAACGGGATCCAAGACTCAAGTGGGCCAAAACGTGGCTATTGAACTTCCACAGTTGAAATATTCGCGGGGCCACAGAAGTTTTGAATCAGGACAATATTTGTGTTTTCAGTTCATCTCAGTAGGAATGACATTATGGACGGTATGGATGGCATATAAACATCACTGTGGACCCCATAGTGGTTTCAACGGTAGGAATTTCCCTACTCACCTTTTTCTTTAGTGCGGCCCACTTTAGTCTTGGGTCCCATTCATTTTTTGTCGCAATCTTAAAATGATCTTACAAAACAGTTAGACGGTGTAGATTTCTCACAAACATCACGGTGGGCCCCACCTAGATTCCGAGCAAGGAGATACCACCCAAAACTTCTAAATCATGTGGCTGGTGACGTGATTGCTGGACCTGCCTAAATTTTAGGAGTCAGAAATTTCATGTTTGGCGGCTCTGGACAAGTTCGATTTTTAGGAGTCAGAACTTTCATGTTTGGCGGCTCTTCTGACAAGTTAGATGCCATAGACAATACCAGGTGGACCTACATGGTGCTTTTATTCCAGCGAAGTGTTCCTCTGAATTTCCCTTATGATGCATTTGTGTAGAAATTTCAACAAAAGCTGTTCATGCATGTGACCACGTTTATGGTACGTCTGGATGTTTATAAAGCATCTGGACCTATGTTTATAATGTATCTGGACGTGTTTGTAGGTCTGGTACTTTATCATGCATCTGGACATGTCATGGGATATATGGCTTTTCTAGCGATGGTTAAAAAAAAAGGGATGGAAAAAGAGAGAGATGTCCTTGGCTCTTCAGTAACCTGCACATTTGTCCTAGGGTGTGTTTGGTTGCACCAAATATCATGAAATTATGATCTAAATTAAACTGATCAATAGTGAATTATCATTAAAGTTTATGAATGTTTTGCAATTTTATCACCAAATTACTATGAATTTAAGTGGAATAAATATTAAATGTTATAATGAATTTTCATTTTACACTAATATATTTAAATTTTAAAATTATTTATAATTAGTAATAGATCTTTTTAATTGTTTTATTTTCAGTCATGAGATTTTCCCGTGAAAAAAAAGCATCCAAATTTGAAAATCTTTCAAGCAAATCCACATACCAAAGAAGTTGCTGAAAATGAAATTTGAGGCCATGGACATGACAAAAGTTAATAAAGAACTGATCAGCAAAGCTGGTGGCATGCTGACTTTTTATACAACCTCATCTTCAATGTAACATGCTACTTGTGGAGAACATCCGTACCATGCAACAACTAAGGCCAATAAAAAAGATCACCTATCTTGAAAAATCATGTGATCCATTCATCAGGTGGACCACATATCCATGCTTAACCAAATCAACAGTTGTTCATTGATTACAACAGCATGGCTCATCTTATAAGTAGGTTAGCCTGATTTTTGTGCCAAGTGACCTTCTTATTGAGGCCTAGATATTGCACGGTACAGATGTCCTACACAAGCATGCGTCGGGAAAATATGGGGTCTCCAGACAAGCTAGCATATAATCAGCTTTAGCTATCACTTCTTGAGTTTAGGGCCCATACAACCAAATTACTTTTTTTACCAACAACTAGAGGTGGAAAACGATCCGATCCGAGTTGAACATGGACCAGATCGGACTGTTCGACTGCTTGAGTGGGTGTGTTCGAACAATGTTTGAACAAACATTCGAACATGATGGCTCTGTTCGAACTCAATTTGGTCTAGCCCAATCATGTTCGAACATATGGATTTCAAACAATTTTTGTGAGTTCGAACAAGTTCGAACAATTTCGCTTTCTTCGCTTGAAAATATTTTTTCTACTACTGAATAGTAAATACTGATTTTTTCGTTCTGTGTGTCCCACCATGATATATTTGTTTTATCCACTCTGTCCATCCATATTTTAAATAAAAAATGAGGCAGATACAAAACTCAAATGGACCACACCACAGGAAATAGTGAGGAGAATGATGTCCACCATTGAAACCTTCCTGGGCTCACAGTCACGTTTATTTGTCATCCACCCTTCTCTCTCTCTCTCTCTCTCTCTCTCTCTCTCTCTATATATATATATATATATATATATATATATATATATATATATATATATATATATATATATATATATATATATATATAATCGAGTTAAACGAACGAGTCGAGTCGAGTTCGAGTTCGAGTCGAGTCAAACAGGACTGTGTTTGAAATTGAATTGAAATTTTTTTCGAACACACCATGTGTGTTCGAACAAAGTTCGAACAATAAGACTTTCTGTTCGAACAGGGTTTTACCGAGTCGATCCAAGTCGATCCAAACGGTTAAACTCAGCTCATGTCCAGCTCTACCTACAACAGTAGATAAATATCTTATTTGAGATAAGTTTGGTTTAAGATCAATTCTAAGTAAATATTTTACTTAAAAGTTACTTAATCAGTTCAGCTTGTATTCTAGAGCAATAGTACTTTGGACAAATCTGTGTAACAAAAAATCAGAAACAATGGCTGCATTTATCATTGAGCCTACTTTATAAATGCATGCTCATGAGGCTCGTCATGTGTGTTTATGGCATCCAATATGTTTAGAAAAAGCGACTTGCATGGCTGCCAGCTGAATAGCGAAGCGGGTGGGACCTTGACTATACAGCCCACCTCGATGTATGCATTGCATATCCACATTGTCGGTATGTTTTGCCAACTTATTTTAAGGCACGGTACCAATATTGAAGCAGATAAAAAATTCAGGTGGACCACACCACAGGAAGCTGTGGTTATTGAACGGCCACCATTAAAAATATTTTGTATCAAGCTCATATTTATTTTAACTAACTTTCATCAAGATCTAATGACCTTATCAACAGGTTGGCTGCTCTGTCTTTTACTTTCATCTAGTTCTACGTGACCTTATCGACAGGTTGGATGGTCAATAAACAACACTAGAAAGTTTTTAACAGTGGCCGTTTAATGACCACTTTTTCCTGTGGCGTGATCCACCTGAAATTTTCATCTGCTTTAATATTAGCACCAAAACTATTTGGTTTTTACCTGGCGATCCACCTGACCAATATCTGCTTAAATATTAGCACTATGCCCTAATATAAGCTGGCAAAACACATGGACAATGCGGATATGCAATGCATAAGCGGGTCCTACAGTCAGGGTCCCACCCATTACTGGTTCCAAGGATGTAGACAAGGCCCATCGGGTTCAACGATTACTTGGCCACCGTGTAATTAGGGCTACAGTATATGTGCTACTCAACCTAAGTATTCTTTGAGTCCCATTGTAATGATGGATGATTACAAAAATTTGGCAATATATACAATCATTAAACGTGCCGTACCATAAAAATTAATAAAAACCATCCAAAACTTTTAAATCATGTGGCGGCTGACGTGATGGTTGGACCTGCCTAATTTGTAAGAGCCAGATCTCTCATGTTTGGTGGCTCTTCTGGACAAGTTGGATGCCATAGACAATACCGGGTGGACCTACATGGTGCTTTTATTCCAGAGAAGTGTTCCTCTGAATTTCCCTTATAATTTTCATTTTACACTAATATATTTAAAATTTGTAGTATATCATTTTAATTATTTTATTTTTAGTGAGATTTTTGTACGAAAAAAGCATCCAAATTTGAAAATCTTTCAAGCAAATCCAAATCCAAGAAGTTGCTGAAAATGAGTTTCACCGCTATGGACATGACAAAAGTTAATAAAGAGCTGATCACCAAAGCTGGGGCATGCTGACTTGTCATACAACCTCATCTTCCCTGTAACATGCCACTTGTGGAGAACATCCATACCATTCTACAACTAAAGCCAATAAAAAAGATCACCTAGCTTGAAAAATCATGTGATCTGCTCATCTGGTGGACCACACATCCATGTTTAACCAAATAATCAGTTGTCCATTGATTACAACAGCATGGCTCATCTTATAAGTAGATTAGCCTGATTTTTGTGCCAAGTGGCCTTCTTAGTGAGGCCTAGATTACCCGGAACAGATGTCCTACACAAGTAATGTGTCGGGAAAATATAGGGTCCCCAGACAAGCTAGCATACAGTCAGCTTTAGATGTCAGATCTGGAGTTCAGGCCCATTTGGATACAACCAAATAAATTACTTTTTCTACTTAGAGCAGTAGATAAATATCTTATTTAAAATAAGGAAGTTTGATTTAAGATAAATTATAAGTAACCTTCTACTTAAAGTCACTTAAGGCATCCTTTGATACCATATATAAGTTACTTATTTACTGTTGTAAGTAGAAAAGGTAACTTATTTGAGATAAGTTTGGTTTATGATCACTTATAAGTAATTATTTTTATAAAGTTACTATATCACTTCATTTTAATAAGTATAAATCAAGATAAGCTACTTGAGGCATAAGTAGCTTATCTTAAGTAACTTCCGATCCAAATACCTCCTTAATCACTTCAGCTTAATAAGTAGAAATCAAGATAAGCTACTTAAGGCATAAATATCTTATCTTAAGTCACTTGTGATCTAAGCACTCCCATATGATTTTTTATTTTTTTATTTATTTTTATCTATTCCATGCAACGAGATTGTTATGTATTTGCAGCACTTAAAAAGTTTTCAATGGTGGATGTCATTGTCCCCACTGTTTTTGGTTGTGGTGGAGTCCACTTGAGATTTGGACCTGCCTCACTCTTTGAGTCATGCTCTAAAATGGTCTCTCCAAATGGATGGATCGGTGTGGATACAACAACACACATCATGTTGGGGTCCACATAACATGGTGACGTCACTTCAATAGCATTATTTGCTACTCAACCTGTCGGTAGCTAATCGGCGTCCATAAGGTGGACCCAACAATAATTTTTCCATGCGGATTTTGTGCAAGTTGGCGTGTAGAAGTTTGCCAGGCCTAGTGGACTGCATGATGAGACTATGCCCCATCTTTGTTCAAACTAAGTCTCACGACGATCAGTCACCAGATATATCCTAGTCACTGGGCAATTCCACGTTCAAGTGGGGCCCACATGATGGTTGGATCTACATACTTTTAGAGTAGGCCGTGATTGACAAAAGAAATGAATAACCCAAACATATTTTCTAGCCATCCATTTATTTTATGGCCCACCTGAAATGTAAAACAACTTGATTTTGAAGATAGAAGATCTATAAACATTATGGCCCACCTAATGGAAGGCCTAGATGTTGCACGTGTATTCCATAATGGCCGGTATGCCAGCGTGTCGATGGGCGGTTGTGAGATGCGTAAACCTCCATAATAATGCATCTAGTCAGGTTTCCGGCTTTGTACTGAATCATGCATCTAGCCATGATTCTGTAACTCGATTCAAAATTGGCAGGAATTCAGAAGATGATGCATTGGATTCCAAAAATATGGTAGAGCCATCTGTGCATCGGACACGTGGCAGTTTACTTATCATCTAGACGGGATTGGATTAGGTGAGACCCCGGATCCACCGAGGTGGGTGGGACCCCTGACTGTGGGGCCACTTTGATATATGTGACTACATCCACGCTATACATCCGCATGGAAAGATCATTTTAGGGCATGATCCAAAAAATAAAGCAGTTCCAAATCCAGATGGGCCATATTACAGGAAACAGTGGTGATTGACCATTAAAAACTTCTTGTGGGCCACAAAATCTTTGGATTGATGATATTTATATGGTCTCTTCATCTAGTTGTTTGTGACCTTATCAACAGGTTGGATGGAAAGTAAACATTCCGCTGGAATTCATTGAAAATCCATGAAGTTTTCAATGGTAGGGATTCAATCACGACTGTTTCTACGGTGTGGTCCACCTAAAATTTGAGTCAGTTTCATGTTTGGTATCATACTCTGAAATGATCTTTCAAAATAGTTGGACTATGTGGATTTAAGACACATACACCACTGTGAGCCCCCTAGGCAGGGTCCCACCCACCTTGGTGGATCCAGGGTCTCACCTAATCCGCTCCCCACCTAGACCGAACACCCAGTTACGGCTATCGTGGAAGTCACATGCTTCAAAATCAACGTAAACCGGTTGATCCTCGCCGTCTAATTGGTGGCCCTCAAATCAACGGTATAAAACAGTCTGATAAGTGTAATTTTTTGCCTATAAGCCTTGTGTGATAGGGCCCACTATATGAACGGACCGGATTGACACATAACCCTACCAGGCTTAGTCTAGAGAGATGATAAGAAGCCATCTCAATAGAGTTCACGGATAAACTGCATAAAAAAACAATGGATAGGATTTTCTCTTGGATTTTGCTTTTGAAAGAGGGAAGCCATCTGTCGCGGGGATCCACCGACGTGGGTGGGATCCCTTACTGTGGGGCCCACCTTGATGTATGTGAGTTACATCCACGCCGTCAGTTCGTATTGAATACTCAGTTTAGGGGATGATAAAAAAAATGAAGCAGATCCAAATCTCAGGTGGACCATAGTACACGAAACAGTAGTGAATGACCATTAAAAACTTCTTGTGGGCCACACAAGTTATTGGATCAATATTATATTTGCTTGGTCTCTTCATCCATGTATTTATGGCCTTATCTACAGGTTTGATGGAAAATAAACATTCCAGTGGACCTCATAAAGTTTTTAATGGTGGGGATTCAATCATAGCTATTTCCTGTACTATGGTCCACCTGAGATTTTGATCTGCATCATTTTTTAAATCATGCACTAAAATGAGTTTTCAATGCGTATGGACGGCATGGATGTAAGGCACATACATCAAGGTGGGCCCCACAGTCAGGGATTCCACTCCAACTATAGTCACCAAGCCACGTGTCTTTAGAGGGATGGAGATTCATGTTCTTCGTTGGATTTTGAAATTGTGGAGCGTCTGTTATTGGATTTCCACAAGCTCGCGTATGAGATGGACGTTTTCTTTACCTCCATCTAGATTCTGACTTATCATGCGGTTCCCATTTTCCTGCCGAAGTGTAACATGTGAAGGACATCCGAGCCATGTAAATAGTGGGCCCCACCTGGATGATAGCATATTCCATGCATCAGATCCACTCATCAGATAGGCCACACCTAGCTATCCACTGATTTCAACGGTGCAGCCTGCCGGGTTCCATGGGGCGCGGATTGGGTACTATAGCTAGAGACGGCCGGTTGATCTGTGAGGTCCACCGTTATAAATGTATTTTATCCAAGCCGTCCATCCATTTTTAAAGATCATTTTAGTTCATGAGCCCAAAAAATAGGCAGATCGAAGGCTCGAGTGGACCACACCACAGGAAGTAGTGGTGACAATGACACCACCGTTGAAACCTTCCTAGGGCCCACCGTGATGTTTATTTGCCATCCAACCAGTTCATAATGTCACATAGACCTGGATGAAGGGAAAAATATATCAGCTTGATCCAAAAGTACTTCTGTGGCCCACAAGGGATTTTTAGCGGTAGGCATTCAATCCTAACTATTTCCTGTGATGTGGTCCACTTGAGCATTCGATCTGCCTCATATTTTTGGGCTCTCTCTTAAAATGATTTGTAAATATGGATGGATGGTGTGGATAAAACACATACATCACGGTGGGCCCACATAGCGCCTAGCAGGACCGTTTGCCTCCTAGGTAGTGGTGGGGGCAGTACTAGGGCTGGTCATGAGCCGAGTCAGCTCGAGAAACTCGATTGACTCGACTTGAAAAAGCTCGCCTCAGCTCGACTCGACTCAGTAGAACAAGTCAAGCCAAGCTTCATTTAGGAGCTCGAGTCAGAAATCAAGTCAAGTTCGACTATTGGGTCACTCGACTCGACTCGACTCGATTCAAGTTCGACTTGGCTCGAGCTCGAGCTCGACTCGTTTCATATATATATTTGTTAAAAAAAAACCCTAATCTTCTTATTTCTTGGTTCTCTCTCCCCCCTCCCCCCACACACACATTGGGGGCCAATATTAGGACATATAAAACCCTCACACGTTGGGGGATTTCTTAATCCTACTATTTTGTTCAGGTAAGAACATTCCTTGTTGAGCATATCTAATGGATTGAGTAATTTCAAGTACAAAACATGGTGAGCACACAGTGGTTGTGTGTTTTACACGCTACACAAACACAGGTGCTACGGTGAGACCACACACCATACGTATCTACAAAACAAGGGCTATGGTTAGACCAAACACCATATGCAGCTATTGATTGCAATTTTACGAGGGAGGTGGTACATCTGATCCATGAATTAGTTGGGCCTCATCATGAAGATGGTCCACACAATAATTAGGGTAGTCCATTCACGTTGTGAGCTATACATCTAATGTATTAATTATGGTTCATAAAATATTACCAGTGGTCTGCATTCAATGCATGTGTGACTTGGCCAAAGAAAAAAACTGATCAGAGCTAGGTCATTTTAATGGTGGAGTCCCACCTGTAGAAATACTATTCTCTCCTAATATATGCGTGACTTCTCGAACTTAATGTTGTTGACTTTTAATTTGTATTTTGTAGTAAAAAATATAATAAATTGAGGTGGGAGCAAGCTCGACTCGACCCGAGGTAAGCTTGCCTCGACTCGATCCACTAGCTCGCCTCGAAAGTTTTAGCAAACAAGGCAAGCTCCAATGGTAAGCTCGAGGGTGAGCTCGAGCTCGAGCTCGAACTCGAGGAGAGCACAGACGAGTCAAGCCAAGCTTGGCCCACCTCGACTCGACTTGGCTCGATGTACAGCCCTAGGTAGTACCCAACCCAATCCCCGCCCCGTTTCACGGTGGATCTAATGGGGGCGAATTAAGTGTTACACCGGAACAGCTTAGTTGGTGTTACCCTAACCGTGTGGGGCCTATCTTGATATATTTTTTTATATATCTACGCCGTCTATTTCTTTTTTCATATCATTTTAGGATGTGATCCAAAATCCTAAGAAGATCCAAATCTTATTTGGACTATACCACTAGAAAGAATGATGAATAACCATTAAAAACGTTTTGTAGTCCACAAAAGTTTTCAATCAATCTGATCTTTATATTTTCCCTTCATGAAGACCTTATTGACATTATCAAGAGCTTGGATTGCAAATAAACATTAATGAAAACTTGCAATGGGCTCTTTGGAATATTTAATGGTGAGGCACTCAATCACACTGTTTCTAGTCTTATGGTCCACTTGAGATTTGGATCTGCATAAGTTTTGGAACCACGTCCTAAAATGGTCCGTAGAAACGGATGGACGGCGTGGATATACGAAATATCATCCATGTGGGCCATACGGTGGGGTAACACCCACTAAGCTGTTCCCGGTGTAACACCTAATTCGCGCCCGGATCTAACCGTTTAGACGGATCATGTGTCCAACACAATCACATCCGTGCAAAGTTGGAATACAGCTGGTTGAGGGTTATCAGTTCCCATTTTCCACAACTCATCAATCATCAGCTTCGCATGGGACGCGAATTTCCTGCAATATAATAGGAGCCCGTGCCACGAAAAGCTACGTGGGGCCCACTGGGATGAGTGTGACATCTGATCCGTCCGTCATTTTCGCCGGCTCATCGTACCGCGTCGACTCAGAAGTAATGCTGGGACCACACCACAGGGAATAGTGGGGATGGAAAGACCATGGACGCGGATTAGCTACTGACAGGTTGAGTAGCTATCTCGCTGCTGAAGTGACGTCACCAACTTCTGTAGGCCGCACCGTGATGTATGTGTTGTATCCACACCGTCCATTCATTTGGAAAGATCATCTTAGGACGTGAGCTAAAGAATGAGACAAATCTAAAGCTCAAGTGGACCCTACCAAAGAAAACAATGGGGATTGATCTCCCACCATTAAAAACTTCTTATAGCCATGGAAGTTTTCGATCAAGCCGATATTTGTGTTTTCCCTTCTTCCATATCTGTGTGAACTTACGAAGAAGTTGGATCTCAAATAAACATTATGGTGGACCCTAGGAAGGTTTCAATGGTTGCATCACTATCCCAACTGTTTTCTTTGGTGGGATCACTTGAGCTTTGGATCTGTCTCATTCTTTAGATCACGTCCTAAAATGATCTCTCCAAATGAATGGTCAGTGTGGATACAACACATACATCATGGTGGGCCCACAGAGTTGGTGGCGTTACTTCAGAGATTGCTACTCAACCTGTCAGTAGCTAAGGTTAATTACAACCTTCCTAGGCCCACCGTTGTCTTTATCTAAGTGGTATGTTCCACATGATTGATTTCGGGATCGGCCTCATTTTCAGGGACGTGGATAAGCTACTGACAGGTTGAGTAGCTACCTAGCTGATGAAGTGACGTCACCAACTTCTATGGGCTTTATTGTGATTGTGGACCCTCGCCGATTTCTCCGCGCTCCCACACGACGTCGTTCTCCCTTTCCCTTTCGGAAAAAGAAGAAGAAGAGGTGCGTGAGTGCGAAATCGCCGCTTGTGCCACTGGCTTGCCTCGTTCTCGAGGGCTTTGTTTGGTTGTCGTATTGAGCTGGATATGTTTAAGTGAGTTTATATAAGACCAGAGTCGCCACTAGCCAGTTACTTCGAATCTACAGTCGGCTAGACCCCGTAGAAACGTTAGAGAAGGGAATCCGAAGATTCCTTCCTCTAAAATGACTCCTGTTGATCTACGGTCAGAGATTCAAGGTAAGGGATCACGGTTACAGGGTGGGAAGAGGTTAAGCACCCCACACACTGCCCGTACCGAAGTACGGTCTCTACTTCACAGAATCGATCGAATACTTGAAAGTTTAATTTAATCCTCGTATATTCTCATGGATGACATGATGCATGAATGCGGGTCTGAACAGTAAGAGTTTCTGATGGGCAGGTTCCAACAACGGGCAAGCCCAGAGCGTACGCTCGAACTGACAGGTGCTTAATATAAGACGTATGCAGTGTGCTTGAATGATCAAGGTGTTTTATGGTGAAGCGTGAATGCAGGTCTGAACAGTAAGAGTTTCTGATGGGCAGGTTCCAACAACGGGCAAGCCCAGAGCATACGCTCGAACTGACAGGTGCTTAATATAAAGACATATGCATGTGTGTTTGAGTAATCAAGGTGCTTGTAGTGAAGCAGGGGGGTTGGAAGAAAAGTAAATGTTGCACTTATGCTAGATGCAAATGAGATGATGCTGGAAAATGAGTAGCTGGGTGGACGGAGGTGTCGCAAGGGTTGGCTTCGAGTGGCTGGATCAGGGCTTGAATGGCTTGGGAGGCTTGGACCAGTGGTCAGGCAAAGCTGGACCAGGGTTAGGCTCTCCTCACTCGGGCTCTCCTTGGTGGAAAGATGGGCTAAAGGGGCGGAGAAGGGCTTGGAACGAACCCGGGCTGGATTGGAATGGATTGTGTATTGAAATGGGAAGAGGCTAGGGGTATTTATAGCAGCGGAGAGTGGCAGCTCTCGTAATTTTGTCCGGGCGGCCTGCCATGGGCCGCCCGTACGGCCGCTCCTCGATTTCCAGCGAGTACGGCCGTTCCCTCGGGGCTGCTGTTGGACTCGCTGGTCGACTCAGTGAGTTGACTCAGTGGGTCGACTCGGTGGTTTGACTCGACGGGTTGACTCGATGGGTTGACTCGGTGTTTTGACTCGACGGGTTGACTCGACGGGTTGACTCGGTGTTTTGACTCGACGGGTTGACTCAGCGGGTTAACTCAGCGGGTTAACTCAGCGAGTTGACTCAGTGAGTTTGACTTTTTTTGGGATTTTTTGACTGGCCTTTTTTATGGGGGGTTTTTCAGGGTGGTGTTTAAGACTGGGTTGACTGGGTTCAGGCTTGAACTGGGCTATGGAATGGGGCTTACAAGGGTGAGTTTGGCTGAGTTTGGACTTGGGATTTGGGGGTATGGTCCTCCGTTCAACCAGCTATCTCTATCAACAGTATAGCCGAAGGTGGGGTGTCTACAGATGCCCCTCTTTGGCAGAGGTTGCGTGCAACAGAATGCCAAAGCGAGTGGACACCCCACTTCTGACCCGGTCATTCATAGATCATGGTCTGAAATCTTTGCTTGCTTTTGCATCTGTGCCAGTTGATCGTTTGGAGATCGCTCACTCGCACATACCGCGAGAGTTTGGAGAAAACGTTGCGATTGTCCCTGCAATTTGCTGCAACCTGGGTACCCAATCGCAACCCTTCCATTCCCGATCGGTACTAACATCGGAAAGGTACAGCAGAGCCTCTGCGTCGACAGTCTTACGAGGTTACTGACCCTGTGATTGATTGTATGTTTGATGTTTTCCTAGATCACTCCAGGAGTACTTGTTTCGCTTGACTGTCAAAGTGGTTAGACGCCCTGCGTCCGATAGTCTTACGGGATTCTACTACGCCGACTTGGACTCAGTCAAGGTACTTCAGGCATCCACGCCTAGGTATGTGCGGGTGGGCTTTTCCACCCGATCTGCTGGTTTCGATGCTTGGTTTGCAATTCATTCTTTCCTTGATTGTGGTCTGGAGTCTTTGTTGTCCTTTGTATCTGAGTCAGTTGATTGTCTGGAAATTGATAACTCGCACATACCGCGAGAGTTTGGAGAAAACGTTGCGATTGTCCCTGCAGTTTGCTGTAACCTGGGTACCCAATCGCAACCCTTCCATTCCCGATCGGTACTAACACCGGAAAGGTACAGCAGAGCCTCTGCGTCCGTTAGTCTTACGAGGATGCTGACCCTGAGACTGTTTGTATGATGTTTGATGTTTTCCCAGATCACTCCAGGAGTACTTGTTTCGCTTGACTGTCAAAGTGGTTAGACGCCCTGCGTCCGATAGTCTTACGGGATTCTACTACGCCGACTTGGACTCAGTCAAGGTACTTCAGGCATCCACGCCTAGGTATGTGCGGGTGAATTCTTTCCACCCAATCTGCTGATTTGGATACTTGGGCTACAATTCATCGTTTCCACCTGTTCAAATGGTTTCTGTGACCGAGCCCTTTGGCTTTCATCTTTTTTGTATCTTGGCATGTGGTACGACCGCACTGACACTGGAGTTCGGTTCGACCGTACTTTGAGTGCATTGGATCCGATGATCTCCGGGGAAACCGCGAGACATTGGATCTTATTTGATTTTTGCGTTGGCTCCTACCCAGAGATATGGAAGATCTCCTGGTGTGTTGGAGGCAGAACGCTCTACTGGAAAACATTTTTGGATTTTTGAAAAGGCACCCACTCTGGGGAGTGATACTCTGTGGGGTTTTTATTTGCAAATAGAAATATTTTTTTGTCTTTTTGAAATGAAAATCTGGTTCGCATGTGCCTCCACTAGGGATACCTGTGGGGTATTTAGCTAACCGACTTTTATTTTGAAAGCAGGTAAACATGATGATTGATGCGATGGATGCTGATGCATGGAGATGCATGATGAATGCATGGCTTTGGCTCATTCTCTTTCAGTTTGATGATTTTGCTTTTGCTGTGGGTGCAGAGAATTTTGAGCTTATTGCTTGCAGGGTTGTACTCCCTTAGGGATTTTTCTTTTTGATACGGAGGTTTGGACAGCGGGTTGGTCAAGATCCCGACCCGTGGTCGATCAGGTCCATCGTCCCAAGATGCTGTTTCTTTGCTAATGAGAATGTACGAGGATATCATTCGACTTCAAGATGTTCTTCTGGGCATACATGTGATTGAGATGGTGTTTAGTTGCCTGTTTTGGTCAAGATTCCAATTTGCGGGCGATTGGATCCGTCATCCCATACTGTGAAGTGAGCGGAGTTCAAGACTCCTGAATTGTAGTGCTGGGGATGCTAATTTTTGTGATTTTTGCAGATATTTGGATCCAAATCTTTACCTGAGCGGGTAGAGATTGGTTTATTGAAAACACAGTAAATATTTTTGTATTTTTGAGGATATTTTCTTTGAAAGCAAGAGAAATATTTTTGTGATTTTTGACAATATTTTGATTGAAAGCGATGGAAATATTTTTGTGATTTTTGAAGAGGTGATTTTGCAATGTTTTTGTATTTTGTGATTTTTCTGAAATGCAGGGAAAAGATATGGAATTTCCATCCACTTCCAGCTTCTACTGCTGGTAAGGCACCCGATCCATTTTACGTCAGCGAGCAAGACAAGTCTCACACAGTTAAGTGCCGTAGTTTTACATCTTCGGATGAGGGGATTTTGAGGGTTTTCAGTCAACACACCCACAAAGTTGCCTGTTCCTCATGTGCAATGCACATAGACCACGTATCGTCCGACGGACTCCTTCGGCCACAAGATGAGCCACATCCTCACATTTCCCTTAGTCAATCCAGTTTGGGGTCTTACGTTGCTCACAATTCCGTGAGGGTGAGCTTCACCTCCCAACAGCCTTAATCCCCTTCATGAGTTCTAGGAACAGGGAACATCCGTCAGCTTCAACAGCGACTTCCAACTCAAGGTTGTCTATCACGGTGCGTTCAACACGAACAGGATTGCGGAGTTCTGCCCGCCTCAGCCTTTACCTGTTTAAAAGATTCCAGACACCCGTACGATCAAGTGTCAGCCATGTCTGGGACAGGTTAGGAAAGAAAGCCCCCGAGAAGTTAATCCCAGTGTAGTTTTAGGTCTTCGGACCACTGGGGATAAATTGATGGATCAAAACTGGTGATGAAAACTTTTTTTGTTTTATATTGTATATATATATTTTTTTTGTTTTGAAAAAGTTCCAGACTTCAACTCGAGTAATCGAGATTGACACTGGTTTTTATGGAAAGCTTTAAAATATTTTTGGTATTTTTGAGATGATCCGGGTTATCGAACCATGATCCCAACGGTCGAGGCCAATGCCGGTTTTTAGTTGAAAGCGAGAAAGGTCCCCTGAGAAATTAATCCCAGTGTAGTTTAAGGTCTTCGGACCATGAAACTGTACAAAAGAGGGGCAAACATTATATATTTTTTTTTTTTGGAAAAATGTCCGGTGTCAGCGGATGGACAATCCAGACCGATGCCAGTTTTTATTGAAAATCTCTCGGGATGTCGATCCCGACGTAGTTTAAGGTCTTCGGACCCGGACTTAGTAAAAAGGGGGGGGGGGGGCAAACACATTTTTTGTTTTTTTCGAAATGATACAGATCATCAGATCTTGGCCTAAAAGGCTGGGATCGATGTTGGTTTTTATTAAAAATCTCTCGGGACGTTGATCCCGACGTAGTTTAAGGTCTTCGGACCCAAAACTTTAAAAGAGGAAAGGCATTTTTTTTGTTTTCTTTTTTGAAAAAAATTCTGGGTCATCGATTCTGATTTTGATGGTCGAGATCGATACCCATTTTTATTAAAAATCCCTCGGGATCTTGATCCCGACGTAGTGTAAGGTCTTCGGACCAGAAACTGTACAAGTGATGTATATATATATATTTTTTTTTGGTTTTCTGAAAATGTCCGGAGCCACCAGATCTTGAAGAAGACTGATGCCGGTCTTATTGACAATCCCTCGGGATCTTGATCCCGACGTAGTTTAAGGTCTTCGGACCACAACTTTAAAAGCGGGGCTAGTAATATATTTTTATGATTTTTGAAAATGTCCGGAGTCATTGATCTTGATGTGAGCAAACAAGACCGACGCCGGCTTTTATTGAAAATCTCTCGGGATGTTGATCCCGACGTAGTTTAAGGTCTTCGGACCACAACTTTAAAAGCGGGGCTAGTAATATATTTTTATGATTTTTGAAAATGTCCGGAGTCATTGATCTTGATGTGAGCAAACAAGACCGACGCCGGCTTTTATTGAAAATCTCTCGGGATGTTGATCCCGACGTAGTTTAAGGTCTTCGGACCAAAATCTGGGGTTGGGCATACTTACCTTGCTTTTTTTTTGGTTTCTGACGGGGCTGACTGTGATTTGAGTGGTCCGAATTGCTTGATTTGGCCCTGCGGGCCATTTGATGATCAGATCTTGGATTCCGGCCTTCTCTCTTGATGATCATGCCTTTGATCTTGCTGCTTTCTGACTTGTGTAATCCTTCCAATGGTTTGGATCCTGATGATTTAGCCCTTGAATAATTCAGATTGATAGATTCGGCCCTGTGGGCCCATTTGAGACCTTGGCTTTACTCTGGGGCACCTCTTTTGATAATTTGTGGGGCTAAGAAGGCTTCTCATGGTGCATATGATGGCTTGAACGTCTCAGATCGCTTGATTTGGCTTTGTGGGCCCACTTGATGACTAGATCTTGGATTCTGGCCCTTCTTGTGATGATTAACCTTTGATCTTGTTGTTTCATGGCTCATGTAGGTTCTTCAATGGTTTAGATCGTGATGATCTAGTCTTTGAATGGCTTGGATTGCTTGTGGCCCCCACTTGATCACCTTTCCTTCTCTTTGGCTTGATCAGCCCTATTCCGGTCACATTGCTTCATGATTGGACCAGTGGGGCACCTTTTGTATGATCTTGATCATCTTCAGTCGAAATCGGGAGTGGACCGGAGCCTTGGGCGGCCCACGGAGCGCCATCTGCTGACGTGGACTGTCAGCCTCACCTACCAAAAGCCCTGGAGCCAATCCCGCGGAGAGAGGGGATCTGCGTCCGTACGGGCGGCCCAGGGCAGGCCGCCCAAGGCTCGCCTCTTGAGCGGCCTCGGCTGGCCCTGGTTCGGACATCCTCTGCTGTCCACTGTCCCTGTCTCCATCTGCTTTGCACGGGCGAGTTTGATTCCAGCCATGAATATTCTTCTTGTCTCTTCTTTCCTCATCATCTTGTCTTCATCTTGGTTTGTCCTTTCTTGGGCAATGGATGGTGGAGATTTGGGGGCTGTGGGGGCTGTCCAAGGTGGGTCCCACACTTCAGATCTTCAACTGAGCTTTGATAATGGGGAGATGCCTTTAATGGATGGGGTAGATGGGGCATTAAGAGGGGGCATTGATGAAGACTTAAGCTTGGTGGTTGGTGGAGCTTTGAATGGGTCCATTAATGGTGGGATGGCTGGATTTTCAGATTTGAATGGGACCTTCATCATGGGAGGAATGGATGGTATAGATGGGATGATGGGATGGGATATAGGTGAGGCTATGCATCCCTTGAGTGTGGGCCCCATGGATGATGTGATGGACGGTGATGATGGGACTATGAGGGACATAGATGGGCTGATCTCATGTCTGGATGGTATGGATGGCTCAGATGGTACCTTTGACGGTTTGGATGCTCTGGATGAGGGCCAGGATGTACGGTATACTTCTTTGGGTGGACTTGATGTGATCATTGATGATGTCCCCTTGATGATGGACGGTGTGGATGCCTCGATGATCCCTTTGATCGGCCAGGATGATGATTGGATTCATGATTTTCTGTTGGAGGGGGCCGCAGGTCCGGATTTGGCCGTTGATTCTTCGATCGGGGTAGCCGGGACCCTTTTGGATGGTTCAGATGCATTCTTTGACGGTCAGATTAGCCAGGGTGCCACGATGTGCGGTGTGATCTTTACTGGTATTCCTTTTGATGGGGAGCATTGTCCTTCCCTTGGTCGTCGGTCTTTTGCGCACTCTGTTCATGAGGTGGGCGAGTCTTCTCATGCGGCTGAGGTTGTGACAGTTTCCGACAGTGATGCGGCTATATCAGACATAGCCGTTACTGGGGACAGGTCAGGGGCTGTCGAGTCTGCAGAGGTTCCGGCTTTTCCTTCTCCTTCGCCTGTTGACCTTCCGATCTTCGATGAGTTGTCCTCGATTTCTGGGCCTTTTGTACTGGAGGGGATACCGGTGAGGACTTGTCAGCTGCTTCCTCGTTCTTCTTGCTCGCCACGACTGCTTGCTTGGCTTGACAGCTTATCAGCTTATGAGATTCGAGATTTGGAGTCTTATGGCTTTAGCAGTCTGATTCATATGGCTAGAGTTGACATTGACTGGAGGATGCTCGGAGCTGCCTTGATTGACTGGGTCCCTTCGTTGAACTTGTTTGCGTTCAATGATATGGAGATGGGGCCTTCTTTGGAGGAGCTTGCACGCTTGACAGGCTTACCCTTGGATTATACTCAGTACTTTTCGCCGAAGACATCGTCGAAGACTGCTACACCGCAGAACTGGTTTGGGATCCCCTATCTTATTCAGCCTGCAGCTAGTGGCCAGGACGCTGTAGTGTTCTCTTTGGACCTGCTGTATGATCTTTTTTCGGGTCCTCAGGGTACCGCCGGTTCCACCTTTGCTCGGAACGCACTGATGTTCTGTTTGATTGCTGAGGTGCTGTTCTCGGGATGGCGCAGGTCCCAGACTCCTTTGCTTTTTGAGGTGATGAGCCGAGCTGTCCGTCGGCAGGGGATCATTTCTCTCATCTTGGCCGAGCTATTTGATGGGCTGACCGACTGTGCCCTGGGCCGCACTCGTGTCCTTCGCGGCTGTTGTGCTTTCCTTCAGGTATCTTTTCTGCACCTTTTTTCTTCTTGCCTTGCTAGGAATTATTTTGCTCTAGCTGAACTTCTTTTGCTTTCTGTGATCAGGTATGGCTATAGGAGCGTCTTTCTCTGACCGTTCCTGTACCTCTTCCTGGCATCCCGGGCTCTGACATTATGCGTTATGTCATCGAGTTCCTTCCTCATACAGCCAGGATGAGCGAGCCCCTGTATCGCAGGATGTTCGCTGATCTGCGTGACTGGAACGTTCGTTGGGAGTCATCTTGGCTTTCACTTCCTCCAGTGCTTTGCGATGCACACCGCCTTTCTCTGATGTTGGTAGGCTTTCGATCTTACTTCTCTTATCACCCCATTCGGTTCCTGCGGCAGTTTGGGTACGAGCAGGATGTTCCTCTTTTCGCTTTCGCGGGTATCGGGCGTCGAGCACTTCCATCCAGATCCTCTGACTTTAGGACCCGGATTGATTGTTCCTGGGCAAGTTATTTGACAGCTGATTTGTTGGGATTTGAGCTGCGGACTTTTCCGATGGCGACCGCCCCATATCAGTACTGGGTTGCTGAGCAGTCTTTGTATCGACGTATCCCTTGTTGGCACCAGACTGCTGATGAGGATGAGCAGGATATTCTTGGAGATGCTGGCTCTTCATCTGGTTCATATGAACCTTTTGAGGAGCGCCCGTTTATCGATCCTGGCTTCCTTTTGGCCACTCATGGCCATTTGCTGTCTGAGATCTCCGCACTTCGGTATCATTGTGAGGTGATGTCGAGGAGATTGGCTGCCGATCGGAGGTTGTCTGATGCGGAGATAGCGATCCGTACCCTTGAGCGCGATGAGGTGCAATACCTGCGTATGGAGGTGAGAAGGTTGAGAGCGAGACTATCTTTTTATGAGTCAGAGGACTCACCTGATGTGGCCGAGGAGGAGGGTAGAGATTGATTGTGTTGGCCACCTGCACATTCTTTTTTTTTTGCATATATGATTGATGATGATGCATTTTTTTTTTCGTATTTTTGAAAAAGATGATATGTGTAAGAGAAATATAATGCATTTAATTGAAAAGAGAAAAAACTGTTTGAAAATCTACTGTGCCATGAGTTGTCTTGTGAGTGTGTCTGGATTTTGTGTCGGGATATAGGAATCAGAACTGGGGCTCGGTCAATGATTTGACTGATATCTCGAGATTTGACTTGCTTGATCCTTTGGTTCCCTAGAGATGTAGGCAACGGAAACTCTTGCTTCCTAAGATTGTCAGAGTTTGTAGAGTTCTTCGCTTCTGACTGTACTTCCTCTTGTTCTTGCACTTTCACTGCTTGAACCGATCTGGACTGTCTACTTTCTTGGTATCGGCACTTTTATTTTTTCTTTTCTTTTTTTTTTCTTTTTTTTTTCATTTTGAGCCATTTTTGCCTGTAGTGCTCTTTCGAGTTTTCACCACAGCCGGCTTTTTCCCGTCATTTTTGCCCGTGGCGCCCTTTCAGGTTTTCACCACGTCCCGGGTATTTGGTCTTGCCTGCCCCTTGGCAGCTGTGCTGTTTTTACCCTTGGCGCCCTTTCAGGTTTTCACCAAGTCCGCTGTATGCCCACTGTTTTTACTCGGAGCGCCCTTTCGGGTTTTCACTCCGCCCTCTTTGTTTAGGCACACATTTTCTTTTTTCCTCTTTTTTTTTTCTTTTCTTTCTGGATCTCTGGATAACTGCGGCGGCTAGAGGTCGGGAATCCGTCGTTGCCGGCCGATGGCAGTCTTTCAGCCCTTATCCTGAGTTACGATAATAGAGCTGTCGGTCTTTGCTAAAGACCCCTCTGAGATGGATGGATGGATGACTGTGTTTCTTCTTGGGTTGATTTTTTTTTTTTTTTTTTGGGTGCCTTGCTTTGGCTTCCCTTTTTTCTTTCTTTTTTCTTCTTTTCTTTTCTTTTTCTTTTTCTTTTGCATTCTTTTTCTCTCTCTCTTTTTTTTGTCCCTTTTTGAATCCCCCCCCCTTTTTTTTTTGTATTTTTCTCTTTTGGAGTCCCCTTATTTGAAACACTTGTTGGTGGACGGGAATGATTTCTCAGAGGTCTTAGCTTCGACCTCTTGACTTCAGCTCTATTAAAGTGACTCTTGATAAGGTCAGAATGACTTACCCGTGAAAGATTTTCACGTTGTTGGCGTTGGTTGGCTCAGGGAGATCCACCCCTCTCATGCTGGTGAGTCTGAGGGTGCCTCCGGGAAGTACTTCTCTGACGATCAGCGGCCCGTCCCACAAGGGTTTGAACTTTCCTCTGGGATCTGGAAGGTGCGACGGTAGAATCTTCTTCATGACCATGTCGCCTACCTTGAAACTCCTTTTTCGGACTCTCTTGTTGTAAGCCCGAGCGATCCTTTTCTGATAGCACTGTGAATGACTTAGTGCACGCATGCGTTTTTCATCTGCTAGCTGCAACTGATCGAATCTGGCCCGTTGCCATTCTCCTTCTTCAATTTCGCTTTCTAATAACACCCGAAGTGATGGTATTTCCACTTCGACTGGTAGAACTGCTTCCATTCCATAAGTAAGCTCGAAAGGAGTAACGCCCGTAGCAGACCGTACAGACGTTCGATAGGCCCAAAGTGCATATGGGAGCATATCTGACCAATCTCGATAGGTCACGACCATCTTCTCGAGTATCCTGACGATTGTCTTGTTTGCGGCTTCTACCCCACCATTCATCTGGGGACGTTAGGGGCTTGATCGATGACGTTGGATCTTGAACTTGCTGAGGAAGTCATCCATCTTCTTGTTGACGAACGGGGTTCCATTATCTGTGATGATAGCATTGGGGATTCCGTACCGGCATATGATGTTGTTCTTCATGAATTTGATCACTTGAGATGCTGCAATCGTGGTGTATGAGGCTGCCTCTACCCACTTGGTGAAGTAGTCGACTGCCACAAGTATGTACTCGTGACCATTTGATGCTTTGGGACTGATCTTGCCGATGATGTCAAGTCCCCACATGGAGAAGGGCCAGGGGGTGGTCAGGTTGTATAACTCTGATGATGGGGCATGGATTTGATTCGCATGCTCCTGACACTTGAAGCATTTTCTGGCGTGCTTGCAACAGTCTGTCTCCATGGTGAGCCAGTAGTAGCCGAGTCGTAGAATCTTCTTTGCCATCATGTGCCCATTCATGTGTGGGCCACAGATTCCTTCGTGTATTTCTTTCATGATCTTTGTAGCTTCTGTTTCATCGACGCATCGGAGGAGGATGTGATTATAGGATCGCTTGTAGAGAACTTTGCCACTGATGGTGAACTGGCCGGCCAAACGTTGGATGGTTCGGCGATCTGTTGCTGTTGCTGATTCTGGATACTCCTGGGTTTCGAGATATTGCTTGATGTCGGCATACCAGGGTTTGTCAGGAACAGCTTCGGCTTCTTCTATTTGTAGGCAAAAGGCAGGTTCTTCTTGAATTTCGACTGTGAGCTCCCATTCTGAAGCTCCTTTTGGGATCTCGAGCATTGATGTGAGCGTGGCGAGAGCATCTGCAAACTGGTTCTTGGCTCTGGGCATGTATGAGAAAGTGATTTCCTTGAATTCTTCGATCAGATTGTTAAGATACACATGATATGGTATCAACTTCTCGTCTTTGGTCTTCCATTCGCCATTGGTCTGATTGATGATAAGCTGTGAGTCTCCAAATACTCGTAGCTTCTTGACGCCCAAGATTATGGCTTCCCTTAAGCCAGCGATGCATGCTTCGTACTCTGCCATGTTGTTGGTGCACTCGAATGCGATGCGCCTCGAGATAGGAATAGGGACATCATCTGGAGAGTAGAGGATTGCTCCAATACCACTCCCTTTAGAATTTGCTGCGCCGTCGAAGAATAACGTCCATTCATCTTTTTTCTTCTTTTCTTCCTCTTCAATGAGCAAGAGATCTTCATCAGGGAAGAATGTCTTGAGCGGCTGATAGTCCAGGAGAGAGTGAGCCGCAAGATGATCGGCGAGGGCCTGTCCCTTGATTGCCTTTTGAGTGACATAGGTGATGTCGAACTCAGACAAGAGTAGCTGCCATTTAGCTATCCTTCCAGTGAGTGCCGGTTTCTCGAACAGGTACTTGAGCGGATCCATGTGAGCGAGAAGGAGAATAGGGAATGCAATCATGTATTGACGGAGTCGCTGAGTTGCCCAGACTAGGGCGAGGCAAGTCTTCTCGATCGGGGAATACCTGGTCTCATAGTCGGTGAACTTTCGACTCAAATAGTATATTGCTTGTTCTTTCTTCCCGGTTTCGTCGTGTTGGCCGAGGACACAGCCAATGGCTTCTGCTGCTACCGAGATGTATAACAATAGTGGTCGTCCAGGAGTGGGAGGCACTAGGACTGGAGGATTCATGAGATATTTCTTGATGCGGTTGAAGGCGACTTGGCAATCGTCATTCCATTCTTTTGGGACGTTCTTCCGAAGGAGCTTGAATATGGGCTCACAGATAGGTGTGAGCTGTGCGATGAAGCGACTGATGTATTGAATTCTGCCGAGGAAGCCACGAATTTCTTTCTCTGTTCTAGGAGGGGGCATCTCGATGATTGCTCTGGTTTTGGTCTCGTCGACCCTGATGCCATCCTCGCTCACCATAAAGCCGAGGAGCCTACCTCCCATTGCACCGAAGACACATTTCTGAGGGTTGAGGCGGAGCTTGTACTTTTCTAATCTGTTGAATAACTTCTTCAGATCTTCAAAGTGTCCTTCAATTGTGCGAGATTTGACGATCATGTCGTCCACATATACTTCGAGCTCTTTGTTCATCATGTCGTGGAATAGTGCTGTCATTGCTCGCTGATATGTTGCTCCTGCGTTCTTCAGACCGAACGGCATCACCCTGTAACAGAAGGTTCCCCAGGGAGTGATAAATGCTGTCTTCTCACGATCTTCGACGGCCATCTTGATCTGATTGTAACCCGAGAACCCGTCCATGAATGAGAAGATCTTGTATCCAGCGGTGTTGTCGACCAGAGTGTCGATATGTGGCAAAGGGAAGTCATCTTTTGGACTGGCTTTGTTGAGATCTCGGAAGTCGATGCACATTCGAACCTTGCCATCCTTCTTTGGTACTGGCACGATGTTGGCGAGCCATTCAGGGTAGTTGGAGACTACCAAGAATCCCGCGTTGTACTGCTTGATGACTTCATCTCGGACTTTCAGAGCCCATTCTGACTTCATTCTTCGAAGTTTTTGCTTCACTGGCTTCATATCTGCCTTGGTTGGCAGATGGTGTACAACGAGCTCTTCATCGAGCCCCGGCATGTCTTCATATGAGAACGCGAAGTTAGACAATCTTGGAGCTAGGAACTCTATCATTTTCTGTTTCATCTCAGGTGGCAACGATTTTCCAATGCGTACTTCCCTAGGGATCTCAGGCGTCCCCAAGTTTACTATCTCGAAATCATCGGCTACAACATTGGCTTTAGATTCGAACTTTTTGAGGAGATCCTCAAGTTCGGGAGCAGGATCATCATCTTCCTCATCCCGAGCTTCGTCCAGACCCATGAGCTCGAAGTCTAATTCGATGTCGAAATCATATGATTCGACTTCAAACTCATGCGACTCTTTAGACGAACTTGGCACACTATTGAATGCAGGGAAAGAAATATTTTTTGATTTTTGAGATTTTTCTGAAATTGAGATGCTAGATGTTTTTGGTTTTTGAAAGTTTTTTATTTTTTTGGTTTTTTTGAAATTCACGGGACTTTGAACAAGCGGGCATTGCAGACCATGATTGAGCCCAACTTGTTCCAAAGTTCCGGCTGCTGCTTAAACAGGCGTTTTTTTTTGGAAGCTAGAGCCCTCAGATGGCTCTTTGGCTGATTCAAAAGTGAGGGGAACAGATGACCATTCAGGACCCCACACTTCCTCCCCTGAAGAGGTGGGGGTTGATGATTTGGGCGAAGAATCATGGTCTGGCCCAATGACCATGACTTCTTGCTGGTCGGGTTCGAGATCTGAGTCGTATTCAGTCCCTCCCGGATCACTTACCTCGCATTGCAGTTCGTCTGGTTTCACAGTGAGACACAAGTTTGGAACCTGGACATCAGACCAATCTAGGGCTGGCCACTTCCCTTTCTTGGTCCAATGGATGGGCTGCTTCTGCCCCTGGCTGATGATTGATGATGTTGACTTTGCAGAGATGGGCAAGTCGTGCCCCTTGCTAATTGGTGATGAGATGGGCGAGTCGTGCCCCTTGCTGATTGAAGTGGGCAGGTTGTGCCCCTGGCTGATTGAAGTGGGCAGGTTGTGCCCCTGGCTGATTGAAGTGGGCAGGTTGTGCCCCTGGTTGAGAGAAGTGGGCAAGTTGTGCCCCTGGTTGGGAGCAGGTGTCAGAGTAACCTGGTCCTGAAGCTGCTGTATTTGTCTTCCTTCTTCGTCTTCATCATTTCCTCCTTCTTCTGGAGGCTTAGAGGGTTCGACAATCTGATCCCATCGAATGGGGGGCCACGTGGCCCAAACTAGGCTCATCGGGAGGCCTTTGTGTAGTGCAGTCGGTTGATTCCCTCCTGGATCTTTGCAAGGTTCTCCTGGCTTGACGAATTGGATGGGTGAGCACCGAAATTTCTTCCTTCTTTTATCCATGAAGGTTGCCTTGTATCCGAGTCCCCATTTGCGTTGGTTATATACCAGCGGTACCTTTCTGGGCTTGAAGTGATTCTTCATTCGGTATTTGAGGCTCAGACGCTCTGCCGGTGAGAAGACACAATCCACCCTTGTTGGTTCTGGATTGGCGATAGAGTTCACAGTCTCAAATTCGAAATTGTGAAATGGGATGTCTTCTTTAGAGTGTTGGATATCGATGACCGGGATGTCTGGTTCAGTGGCAGTAGCATTGGAAGGAATGATGAGTTCCTTCTCTGCATGGATAGAGATCACTTGATTTCCACAGATATACTTCACTCGTTGATGCAGGGTTGATGGCACAGCTCCAACCTTGTGCAGCCACGGTCGTCCGAGCAGCATGTTGAAAGAGGCTGATATATCCAGGATTTGGAATGTGATGGTAGAAACTTCTGGACCTATCTGTACCTCTATGTCGACCTCCCCTTCCACTGATCGGCGGGTGTTGTCGAATGCTCTGACACATATGGTGCTGGGTCGGAATGAAGAAGGACTGATTCCCAGACGTTCTGCAGTCTTGAGTGGGCAGACATTTAAGCTTGAGCCATTATCGATAAGGACCAGCGGAACACAGAGGTCTTTGTATCGTAAGGCTATGTTGAGGGATCGGCCATGATCGCGTCCTTCTGGTGGCAACTCATTATCGGTGAAGGTGATGGCACGCGGAGCCAGGAGTTGTCCAATCATCAAAGCTATCATTTCTGGTGCCGTATCGGAGGAGACATGAGCATCATTCAAGGTCTTGGCAAACATTTCTCGGTGTATGCGAGATGTGCAGAGTAGCTCCCATACTGAGATTTGTGCAGGGATTGACTTGAGCTGAGTTGCCACATCGTATGCGGCTTCATTTTTGCTGCCGAGGCCTGAGAGGACGCCTTTGGGATCTCCTCTGTTTTGATTATCTCTTCGGATGCAACGCCCGTTGGGATTCATGTTTCCCACTTCCGCACATTCTGGATAGTGCCATGGAACCTCTTTATAGTTTTCCTCCCTTTTGCCTTCTAGGACCACTGGTTCTTGCAACGGTGCTGGTGTGGGTACCAGATCTTCCTCGTATAGAGCTTTTGCCTTGAGAACTACATTGTTGCCTGTGCTGAAGGGGTAGTATCGAGGCTTGTCTTCATAGACCACATAAGGTCGTGGTCCTGGCTTGACTGTTCCTGGGGCAGGAGGCTCCCATGGAATGAATATTGGTCCTCTTGATATGGCAGGAGGTTTCTCTGTTCGTCCGAGCTGCCGTAGCGTGATTGATATGCCTCCGGGACTTGCCCCTTGCAATATGACAGGCTTGACTGGAAGAGATCCTTCCAAGACAACGGGCTCTTGCTGCTGATGAGTATAATCCTTCCATTGCGGATTGGATTGTTCTGGAGTTGCCCCTTGCAAGATGACAGGTTCGTATGTGGGCTCAATGTATGATTGTGCTCCTTCCAGGACGACTGGTTCCCAGCTTGAATGGTTGTAAGGTGCCCCTTGAACAACTGGTATATCGTATGGAGGTGTTCCTTCAAGCACTACTGGCTTGGAGATTGAAGGAAGAAAGGGACTTGCCCCTTGCAAGACTGGAGGAGGATTTGTTGGCTCATAGGTGTAGGCATGAATGGACTGAATAGGGGAGAAGAAGCGATCGATATGGTCCCCTTCTTCTATACTATTGACGGCAGGGCCACGAGACGAACTGGGGTCCGTTGGATGCTGAGGCAGAGGATTCTGAAGGATGTTGGTGGAAGCTGCTGGAGAAGTTCCAGGGACCGAGATGACGATCTTGCGGTCATCAATCAGGTCTTGTATGGCATTCTTCAAAGTATAGCATCGATCAGTGGCGTGGCCACGTCCTTGATGGTAGGCACAGTACTCATTTTCTCGGTAGTTTGGAGGCAGAGGATGAGGCGGAGGCCTAGGTGTCATCAGAGTGAGTAACTGCTTTTGTACCAGCGTAGTCATGATTTGACTAAGTGGTTGACTGAGTGGAGTGAACTTCCTGAACTCCCTGTAATTCTGCCTGTTCTGGTATGAGTATTGGCCATTTCCCCTGAACTGCTGCTGTTGTCGAGGTGGCTGTGGCTGAGGATTCGGTTGTGGCTGATATCGTTGAGGCTGATGCTGAACTTGATTCTGCTGATACTGTTGACGTCGTTGTGGGGGAGCACGTTGATTTCCTTGAGCAGCGGTGTTGATGTTGTTTACCTCTGTTGGGCGGGGAGGAGAACCACTACGGTTTCCATTCCCGTGCCCGATAGGTCTTCCTTCCACTCTGTTCCTCTTGACTGGAGTGGCTTGATGAGGCCATGGGGAGATTGTCCCGGCCCGGATTCCTGCTTCGACTTGCTCTCCAGCACGGATCAATTGTGAGAAATTCGCATATGGATGCGAGATGAGATACCCGGATATGCCTGGGTATGTTGAATGAACAATCATGGAGATTTGTTCTTCGTCGTCGATGGGTGTCCGCATTCTGGCTGCCATAGCTCGCCAACGTCCCACATAAGCTGATAGTGTTTCATCACTCCTTTGCCTGAGTGCTGCGAGGTCGGCTCTTCTGGGTGCCATGTTGAGATTATATGCGAATCTGTCGACGAAAGCCTGGGAGAGCTGTTCCCATGTTCTGATGCGGTGGCAGTCCAATGAAGTGTACCAATCTAGGGCATCGCCCTTCAGAGATTTTTGGAACAATCGAATGAGGGCCCCTTCGTTTCCTGAGATTGCACTCAGCTCTCCACAGAAGGCCTTGAGATGTGCTGTGGGACAACCGCTGCCATCGTATCTCTTGAATTTTGGTACCTCAAAGTTTTGAGGTACTTGAGCATCTGGGAAAGGACACAAGTCTCTGAACTTGGTCGAAGGTAAGTCGATTCCTTGCTGTCGCTGAAGCTGATTTTGCAAGATCTGGAACTGCTCCCGCAACTCGTCCAGTCCTGAGTGATCTGTTTGAGCGACTGGTGCCTCCTGGAGTAAGGCACGTTCTTCTTCGGCATAGTGGTCGATGTCTTCGACCCTATGGGCTTGCTGAAAAGCAACCGCGGGTTGCTGAAATTGATTTGATGACTGAACTGGATTCTGATGAACTTGTGCTTGAAATGATGGTAACTGAACTGGAGACTGTACTGAAGGTTGAACTGGAACTTGCTGGAAATTAACTGGATTTTGCTGAATTGAAGATTGCTGGAAATTAACTGGATTTTGCTGAATTGAAGATTGTTGAAAATTAACTGGAATCCCATCGGCGGGGATGTGCTGGAATTGAAAAGTGCCCCTGTTTGCAGGAGGCTGAGATGCTGGGAAGTGACCCCCTTGTTGGGTATTCGCCACTGTCCGCTGATTGATGTGGGCTTGACACTGACCCCCATTGTGGGCATTCGCCAGTGCTGTCCCTGTTGCTGGAAATTGAATTGAAATCCCATCGGCGGGGATGTGCTGAAATTGAAAAGGTGTCCCATCGGCGGGGACATGCTGAGATCTACTGAGATTGTTGTTTGCAAGATTGACTGGAAGCTGACTGGATGTTCCTGCAACGGAAGTGCTCTGAGATGGCCTTGTCGTCGCAGGCAGATATTGAGAAGGATGCCCCATAGCGAAGGGCTGAGATGGCTGTTGTCGGTAGTCTTGGGCAGACTCCGATGGTTGTGCTTGATTTGAACTGGAGGCCGGAAGGGCCCGGCATGGTTGCTGAGATTGCTGAACTGGGCCAACCTGATTGTTGGCTGCTGCGGTGGTTTGTGCTTGCATGAATTGCAAGAGCATTTCTTGCATTGCTCTCATTCCTTGTGCCAATTCTTGTATGATTGGCGTATTGTCAACGGGCTGTTGCGCTGGAGGTTGCGCTTCGGTCATTTCGAGAGCAGGGAAGTGATGAGTTTCTTCTTCGTGGTCGGACATGACTTGCTGAGCCCGAGTGCGGATTATGCTGCGGAAGGGAAGTTGTCTCCGCGTACGTTGAGCCCGAGGAGGCGCAATGGTGAGGACTGTACTCTACTCTTTTTGGGTTTTGGGATTTTCTATTTTTTTTTTTTGGTTTTGGAATTTTCTATTTTTTTTGTGTTTGGGTTTGGGTAGAATGCTATGCGGATGAGATTGTATGAGGATTAATGACTTTCAAGTACGGGAAGGATTCCGTTTTCAAGTCGGATCACGACTAATGGGACTAGCTTATCCCCAGCAGAGTCGCCATTCTGTGGACCCTCGCCGATTTCTCCGCGCTCCCACACGACGTCGTTCTCCCTTTCCCTTTCGGAAGAAGAAGAAGAAGAGGTGCGTGAGTGCGAAATCGCCGCTTGTGCCACTGGCTTGCCTCGTTCTCGAGGGCTTTGTTTGGTTGTCGTATTGAGCTGGATATGTTTAAGTGAGTTTATATAAGACCAGAGTCGCCACTAGCCAGTTACTTCGAATCTACAGTCGGCTAGACCCCGTAGAAACGTTAGAGAAGGGAATCCGAAGATTCCTTCCTCTAAAATGACTCCTGTTGATCTACGGTCAGAGATTCAAGGTAAGGGATCACGGTTACAGGGTGGGAAGAGGTTAAGCACCCCACACACTGCCCGTACCGAAGTACGGTCTCTACTTCACAGAATCGATCGAATACTTAAAAGTCTAATTTAATCCTCGTATATTCTCATGGATGACATGATGCATGAATGCGGGTCTGAACAGTAAGAGTTTCTGATGGGCAGGTTCCAACAACGGGCAAGCCCAGAGCGTACGCTCGAACTGACAGGTGCTTAATATAAGACGTATGCAGTGTGCTTGAATGATCAAGGTGTTTTATGGTGAAGCGTGAATGCAGGTCTGAACAGTAAGAGTTTCTGATGGGCAGGTTCCAACAACGGGCAAGCCCAGAGCATACGCTCGAACTGACAGGTGCTTAATATAAAGACATATGCATGTGTGTTTGAGTAATCAAGGTGCTTGTAGTGAAGCAGGGGGGTTGGAAGAAAAGTAAATGTTGCACTTATGCTAGATGCAAATGAGATGATGCTGGAAAATGAGTAGCTGGGTGGACGGAGGTGTCGCAAGGGTTGGCTTCGAGTGGCTGGATCAGGGCTTGAATGGCTTGGGAGGCTTGGACCAGTGGTCAGGCAAAGCTGGACCAGGGTTAGGCTCTCCTCACTCGGGCTCTCCTTGGTGGAAAGATGGGCTAAAGGGGCGGAGAAGGGCTTGGAACGGACCCGGGCTGGATTGGAATGGATTGTGTATTGAAATGGGAAGAGGCTAGGGGTATTTATAGCAGCGGAGAGTGGCAGCTCTCGTAATTTTGTCCGGGCGGCCTGCCATGGGCCGCCCGTACGGCCGCTCCTCAGTTTCCAGCGAGTACGGCCGTTCCCTCGGGGCTGCTGTTGGACTCGCTGGTCAACTCAGTGAGTTGACTCAGTGGGTCGACTCGGTGGTTTGACTCGACGGGTTGACTCGACGGGTTGACTCGGTGTTTTGACTCGACGGGTTGACTCAGCGGGTTAACTCAGCGAGTTGACTCAGTGAGTTTGACTTTTTTTGGGATTTTTTGACTGGCCTTTTTTATGGGGGGTTTTTCAGGGTGGTGTTTAAGACTAGGTTGACTGGGTTCAGGCTTGAACTGGGCTATGGAATGGGGCTTACAAGGGTGAGTTTGGCTGAGTTTGGACTTGGGATTTGGGGGTATGGTCCTCCGTTCAACCAGCTATCTCTATCAACAGTATAGCCGAAGGTGGGGTGTCTACAGTGATGTATGTGTCGTATCCACACCGTCCATCCAGTTGGAAATGATCTAAAGAATGAGACAGATCCCTTCAAGTGGACTCCACAAAAGAAAACAGTGGGGATAGTGACGCTACTGTTGAAACCTTCCTGTGGTCCACCATGATTTTCTTTGAGATCCAAACTATTCATAAGTTCACACATACATTGAAGAAGGGAAAACACAAATATAAGCTTGATCCAAAACTTCTTGGGGCTATAGCCCCAATAAGTTTTTAATGGTTGGAGATCAATCCCCACTTTTTTCTTTGGTGGCGTCCACCTGAGCGTCTTATTCTTTAGTTCATGCCCTAAATTGATCTGTATAAATGGATGGACAGTGTGGATACAACACATACATTATGGTGGGCCCATAGAAGTTGGTGACGTTACTTCATTAGCTAGATAGCTACTCAAC
The DNA here is from genome assembly GCA_003013855.2 of Liriodendron chinense. Taxonomy (NCBI): domain Eukaryota; kingdom Viridiplantae; phylum Streptophyta; class Magnoliopsida; order Magnoliales; family Magnoliaceae; genus Liriodendron; species Liriodendron chinense. Next base: position 361,723 of record ML058380.1, read on the forward strand.
CTGTCAGTAGCTAATCCGCTTCCCATTTTTAGAATCCTGTCATATTTTGTTCTTTCGAAACAGATGGGTGGAGTAGATTCTCCACGGACATCTCCCTGGGCATCACACCTCCGTCGCAGGCAATCCGCTCCCTCTTTTTTTATTTTATTTTATTAAATTTTATATTGATGCATTTTTTTTTTCACGCATCCATGCCGTCCATCTGTTTTTCCATCTCAGTTTAGTACGTGACACCAAACCCCAAGAAGATCAAAATCTCAGGTGGACCATACCACTAAAAACAATGATGAATGACCATTTAAAGCTTTTTGTAGGCCACAAAAGTTTAAGATCAACCTCATATTTATATATTCCTTTCATCCAGAACTTCTCGACATTATCAACAGGTTGGATTTCAAATAAAAATTACTAAAAACTTACGGTGGGCTCTTTGGATTTTTTAATGGCCGCGGTGCTTAATCACCAGTGTCTCCAGTGTAATGGTCCACCTGAGCTTTGGATCTGCATAATTTTTGAAACCCCATCCTCAAATGGGCTGGAGAAATGGATGGACGGCGTGGATATACAAAATATCACCCATGTGGGCCACACGGCAGGGGTAACACCCACTAAGCTGTTCCCCGGGTAACACCTACATTCATGGATGCATCGATGAGAACAACATTCTTCCCGTCGTGCGTGGCTTTGGGTGTCTTATGGTTGATTGCAGGTCCAATCGCCCCTATCCAGACACATTGCAAGAGTACTTTATCTAGTTTTGCAAATGAGCTGGGCTGGGCCATTAAGCTTTCGGGCCTAGCCCGCATCAAGTCAAACTTGGGTTAGAGTATCAGGCCCAAAGGTTGGGCTTGGGCTTAAAATTCAAACCTTGCTTATCGATCGAGGTAGGCTTGGACCGTGTACAACAGCCAATCAACCCCGCCAGAATCCGCCCGCTGGGCCGTTAAGTTTGGAAGGGAATTAAAAACAAATGCTTAACTAAGATGGGTGATAGGTGGCTTGTGTGGATCCACCTTAATGTTAATGTGAAATCCATCTTGATCACCAATTGATTCACCCTGCGGAAGACCTAGGGCCCAAAAATTAGCCATATCCATGATTAGAGTAGACCACATGATTGGAAATAGTGCACGGGGCAATACTTACCTTCAAAAGGTTTCTCTTGATATGGCCCACCTGAATTATGTATTGGCTATTTTTGGACCCATGCTTAAATTTTGGTGTGGCACGTGCTAGTTGGAGTGGATTTCATATAATCATCATGGCGGGCTTTGTAAAAATCAAAGGTGGATGTCTCTATTCCAAGTGTTTTCTTGGGTGTAGCCCACATGAATCACAAGTTAGCCTGATTCTTTAGCTTGGTGCCTAAAGTGGGATTACACATTTAATGGTTAGAGCAGATTTCAAATACACATCATAGTGGGCTTATAAAAAATCAAGAGTCTCCCTCTCCCAACTGTTTGGAAAACACAAGTGCACAACTTTTTGCTTTCTGCTCACACATTAAAAATCTTAATTTTATGGAGGCCCAGCATAATGTGTGTGTGAAATCCACTCTGACCATTAGATGTGTAATCCCATATTAGGTGCTGATAATAATAATAATAATAAAAAAGAGAGGCTAAATGTGGGTCACCTCAATAGAAAGAATTGGGAGAGGGACGTCCACCCTTGATTTATATAAGGCCCAAAATGGTAATTATATGAAATCCATTCTAACCATTATAGGCTACACTAAATTTAGGCATGTGATGTAAGACTTGGCATAGATACATTCCTACCATGGTTGGACCAAAAAAGGCCAAACGGAAGTAGAAGTAATTTGTCAGATTTAGGCCCAATTCTACCTAAGGCATGCTGTAATTGAGCCTTAGGTGTGTCTGAGTCAAAGAAATTCAATCAAAATAGGGAGAAATTGCCCTTTGAAGTATGAATTGTAAATCGGCTATAACTTTTGATCTAAGTATTGTTATAGGATATAAAACTTATCAATCTTTACTATAACAGGCCATTCGAGGTCAACCAACCTACATAGTAAGTCATGTCCATTTGTTTTATGAGAAAACGTACCCTTCTAATTAAAAAATGAGATTTTAGAAAAGAAATTACTATTTTTAGCAATTCTAGATTTTCGTTATATATATATATTTAAAAATTTTAGATTTTCATCTTTTTTGAAGATTGATTGTAATCATGCTAGGAATGCTCTAGTATGGTTAATTTATGACTTTCTATTTTTAGAAAAAACTTACTCTTTTAGATAAGTTCTATTCCAATTGAATTAAGACTTTTATTAGGGTTAGAATTTTGCTATTTTTGTAATTACAAATTAGGGTTTATTTTTCTTTATTAGCTTGTAATGGAGAAATCATAAACATTATACATTATTTAATAAAATTATTTGAACTTTATTTCTTTTTCTTAGTGGAATCAAGAAACTACATGATGGATTTAAGGTTTTAATCACTTAAGGAAGATGGTGATCTTTTTCATCACTTTTCCACTCTCTTCCTTGCGTTAGTTGGTATCAGAGCTGAGGCTTTTCCTTAGCTCTATGGTATCTAATAAAAGGTTCGAGCAATAATCCCATGAATGATGCTTTAGGGGATTATCCTTTGATAACGAGTGTTTGAGGCGGCACAATAAGAAAATTTGTGAGTCATTTAAGGACTACAGGAAACAATCGATCGCCTGACGGAAGCCCTTCGAACGGACATGTGTTCGTAATGATAAGCACCATGAAATCAACAATGAAACTCGTGGTCATCATGTTCGTGGTGCGACACTGGTGATGAATTGTAGGCCATCACCTGATAATGGTGAATCACAGACCAGTACTATTCTAATTGTGAAAAGTTATATACATCAAAGGAAGATATAGACCTACAGAGTACAACATCTTTAGAACAAGGTGCACTGTGAATCAAAGGGTCTGTGATATGATCATAGATGACATGAGTAGTGAGAACCTTGAATTCAAGACTATACAGATTGCTCTTTATGTTGATAATACCAATGCTATACAGATTGCTTCTAATCTCATGTTTCATGAAATTAAGAACAAAACACATTGAGGTGGATCGTGATCACTTTATTCGCGAAAAGTTTCAGTCTGAAGTTCTTTCTCTTCTATATGTTGCATCTTAGGATTTGTAACGCCCCGGTTTTCATTACTCGGGTGATGAGCCCTGAGTTCTGAAAATCCGAGTGTAAACATTCAAAGATCAACTTTACAGTATAATTTTTTAAAAAAAAATTTAAAACACAATGGAAGCAAATCAAGACATGTAATGTCCAAAATAAATCAAACTGTACAAGTGGCGCCCATAGGGCTTATACAAATCAATTGTCTTCATATTACATTAATTAAAAAGGAAACTAATGGAAAGAAACACTGCAAGTACACTTAAGTTGCACCACCTTCCAACTTCTCATCCATAGACACCTGCATCAACAGTTATGGTTCGATAGCGGTAAAACGCTATTATAGTGAGGTAAAAATCCTCCAAAATTACTTGGCATGATAGCAGTTAAGTAAAGACCAACTAAAGATAATATATTGCACAATAAATAATTTATACAATTCCAAAAGAAATGACATTTAAAACAATCAAATGTAACAATTCACTCATATTACAAATACCAACAAATTATAACATTCAATCCATACATTTCAACTTTAATCAAGTTTATATGAATGTGTGCATGCACATGTTCTTCAGCCTGGGGATGTACATCCGGCTGGCGAATTTCAAACCGACAGTAACATGGCTCGTCACCAATGTTACCCGTAATGCAATGCAAATCAAACCGACAGTAATGTGGCTCGTCACCAACATTACCCGCAAATGCCATGTATGTATGATTAACCAGCTTTTATTAGTACAATTTACAAAACAAGCAATTAAAAGCTCATGGTCACTATGGGGGGTGTGTAACCCAGCATAGGCCGACGGCTCGGGCATAGCATCCCATAACACCATCCTCGGCCCATGAGACGTCCAACAAAATATACTATAGTACAAATTTTATGATTATCTACAATTAAATAATTAATGTTACTATTTTGTGTGTGTTCCAAAGTTTTCAACAAAATGATACTCTTCTTCATCCAAGCCACCTGAAAAACAAGTCCATTGATGGACACCAACAATGAAATCTTTCCAACAAAAGCCACATGGCCACCAAGTCCAATCAAGGACACCAGAAGGTAAATTTCACTCTATTACTCCAAATGGAAAAGCAACAAACATCTAAAATATATGAAATATTATTTCACAATCAAACTTTCGAATGCCATCCAATTTATATAGAAACAATTATATTCTCTAAGTTGCATCATCAATGGTTAATTGAAATGTAACAACTCTATAAACAATTATTATAATGAAACAATTATCGTAAGCAAGAATGGAAGTAAAGAAAACATATAAACAAAATAATTCAACTAGCAAGATGTATTTAAGTAAAAACTACACAATTCTAATATATAAATGGAAGCTTGAAGGGTGAGAAACCTCACCTGGAGTGAGACTCCAACCGAGCATAGATTCCAATATGAAAAATTTTGGAAAATCCAATTCCCTACATTCCAATTAAAATTCAACTCGATATAAAAATAAACCAATTAGCAAGATTTAATTATAGAGGAGACACTATCAGCCATTAAATTTAGTCACACGGATCAATGCAAAGATAGTTGATTAACTACAACTATTCAACTCAGTGATTTTCTTATTGAATTGACTCAACTCAAAACTACCCCCTCTCAACTCGAATTGGAACTCAAATACGAACTCAATCGCCCTTGAATTCGTGCAAGCTGCTAGATTGATCCAGAAGAACCCTAGATACACTCTGTACTCCCCACAAATCTCGTAATTAAAATAACTCAACACTGAACCGAGTCAACTCGGTTTAGTAACTACATCCCAAATCGAGTCAAACACAGATCCAACACTTGAAACTAGAATGATTGAATCACTTACCTGAATTGCATTAGCACGAAGGACTCTACAGCTGTAGATAGCCTCTCCTAGCTTTGACAAGAGCTAGACGCATTCAGATCTGGATCCATTAAATATCGGCCAACTCACTAACTCGGAGGGAGATGCAGCAAGCTCCAGACCTTCAACCACACTCTACCCGCTTCTACCATAGATCTGAAATCTCTGATAGGAACACCTGTAGATATCCTAGATGTTGGACAACAGCTCTGATCAGCTACCTGGCCACTTGAATTGGTGCGGCTCTCAAACGAATGAGAGAAGCTTCGGCCATTGATGACTGCTTTGCAATAGAAGTAGATCTCATCGATTTGATCTTGCTAGACAATGTGGATGCACTCAAAAGAGGTCGTAGATGTGCTCTTTTAAAGTTTGGAACTCATCAGATTGAAGTTCTGGAGGTGTTTCTTTGATGGTTTCGACAAACGAAGATGTTGGCTCGGTTTCGAAAGATTTGGAAGAAGCAGCCATGGATGCTATGTCTCTGGTTTTCCTTGCATAAACGATGATAAAAATGGATGATTGATATGATTTTAGATGGTTTAGATCGATCATGAGCTAGGACCTCTAGCAGGAGGCTGAGTTAGGTTTCAGAATTGAAAAAGGTGGAAGGAGAGCTCAAAACAATCTTAAATAGAGGAGCCCTAATCCGTGTGAATGTAATGAATGGCTAGGATTAATCTAAAACAGTCTCTCTAAGGTGGCTATGGAAGGCTCAGATCAAGTGGAATGAAGCAAGCGCAGATTGCCTAACATGGCATTCCGGTTTTGGAAATAACCATGTGAATAACTGGACTTTGGTTGAAGATTTGATTGAAACCAGTGGCCCTCAATAGAGGAGGTTAACATGGTTTGGTATAACACATTATGCTCTACAAATGGATGGTTTGGATTTACCAGAGGTGGCCCACAAAAATCACCATTTGAGGAATACACTGGTTGTTTGAAACACATTTGTTGTTTGGACAGCCAGACTTCAAGCTCTATTTGCATTCACCTGGATGAGCTGCAAGAACGACACTACCCAGGTTTTGGTCAACACGACATCCCGAACAATATAGAAGGTTTGGATCATCAAGGAAGCTACTAAAAAGTGGGCCACACCCAACCCAAACAGACAGCGTTCATTGTTGCTCGCCCAGACCAGAAACGTGAAAGAGAGGGAAACTTCCCTCTTCGGAAATTTGTTGGGCTGGCAGCCTTGATGACTGGTGTATAGTAAGTGCACCCTTAGTTGTGCACATGCACAACCACAAAGTGGGGTCTACAACATTATTTAGTCAAATCTACTCCGTCCACTCTACTTGAATGGTCCAGGCTGATGTATGGGTCCAATAATGAGACAGATTTAAATCACAAGTGGGCCATGCACAATGATTTGGCCAATGATCAAGGTGTTTTACACAATCTAACAATTGGACCTACTCCAAACTAACTATCAACGGTTAAAAGCGTCTTATAACTAGTATAATCTATTCTAAGACAAATAATTACCAAAATTACTATTAATATTCCTTTAACAACCAATACTAATTTAATTATTATTATTATAACAATTATTATTATTGATTTAATTCACAGTGTAGGGCTTATGGTGATGTTTATATAAAATCTAATCCATTCATTTGATTTTAGAGGTCCATATGAACACATGACCAAGATGAGGCGGATCTCTAACCTAAACATCCACAATAAGTAAACTTTTATATTTAACTAACTAATTGAACAAATCTCGTGGTTGGATTTATACTGAACACGTTTTGGACGGTTAAAAATCCAAGAGACTCAACATGGCCTCCGGCTCTAGGTGTAATGCCAATCACAAGTTACATATTCTTCTATAATAGTCTAAATACAAATTTACGGTTATTATTATCATTATTTTGATTAAGATTGTAGTAGCCAAATGTACACACACACACAGGCACATATTTATGTGATCAAGCTACAGTTTTCGTAGTAACACCCGAGTACCAAATGTACGGGGTATTACAGGATTAAAATGCGGATATTCTCATGAAGAGTTTGACAATAGCCTGATATTCTTTTCTAGTACACAAATTGTTGCTAATTGATCCCCTACATCAGTTTGAGGGGGTGATAGCTAGTTTATATGTATAGTGAGATCGTAATATGGTAATTTACTTTTCTTTCATGTATAATGAGATTCATAGGTTATATATGTCTACAAATAAACCCTTCTTGGGGCTAGAAGAATACAAGAGAATTCTCTAAAAATCTCGAATATTTCCTGAGTTATTGGGGGGGGGGGGGAGGGAGGGAGGGAGAGAGAGAGAGAGACGAGTTGGGAGAGTGGTGCATCCCACCACTCATCATCATCACCATCTCTATCATTGTCATCATCATCCTCCTCCTTTAAGGTAAGGCCATAAATAAATTTTTGGTTTTAACCCATGTTACATCCCAACTAAACTCGATATAGATTGAGAAAGGGTGTAAGTCAAGGTGGACTTCAAGATAAGCCTCATCTTCTTACTAAAACGAAAGGGGTAAGGGAGCAACCCCAGTTGTCCAGTGGACAATAGTAGTGTGCCATGTGTTGCGCACTTGATACCCATTTTTCATGTCCCATTTAGGGCCTTGAGAATGGCCTAGTTGCGATGTGCAGTTCAAAATTATATTTGACAATAAAGATGCATTTTCTATTTAAACCATGTACGGATGACCATTTGGGACTGGTTGTGCCACCAAGACAAGCCTCACTTCAAGTATTGATACCTTGTGCCTAAAGATGGGCCCCATCCTGTTGTCCAAATAAGAGAGTTTATTTTAGGGCCCCCACATGTTGTTCCCGTGAACAAACATGTGAGCCCCACCAAAGGTAAATTTTCTGTATTTATTTTTGGGCTCAATGGACTTTTGATTAAGCGGCATTGTGATGCCCATTTGATAAAAAAAGGGCACCTGTACAGAAATGCAAACTGACTTAACTGGTGCTAGTTGCCTCTATTGTAAGGCATTTTAAAATTGTATCCTTGCTTGGGCACTATGATTTAGTACCTAAGTGGGTCAATCGTGCCAAATAAAAAACTGGTTAAAAAGAGAATAAATATAACAACATGTGTAGGGTCACCAAATCAACTCACTTGATGAACACTGTATAGTCTTAAGCAATGTTCTCATTAAAAGATCATATAAGATGTGAACACTCATGGACGTACTTAAATAGAAGATCCACAATTAAAAGGGGCTTTGTTTTCTAGCTTCTCCTTTAAAAGATGATGATATATAGCTAGTAAGTTCTTAAACTTAAAGATTTCAAGAAAAAGCCTATAAGAAATAATTGATTAAGTAGATCAATTGGTTTAGATAATGATAGAAAAAGATGAATTAGTCAAGAAGAGAGATCAAGTTAGGGAAAATCCAAACCAAAGAAAGAAAATGAGGATTGAAGAAAGGAAAAGATTGAACCTACTCCAAAGCCAAGATGACAAAATAGGTAAGTTAGAATCACATAAGGTGTACATTACATATGGATAGAAACTAATGATTTTGAAATATAATTTTGGAGTATATTACATTAAAATTTGAAATTGTTTTTAGAAACTTCATTGCATATGGATAGAAAATGATGAGAAAACGATTGATGGCATGAGCATGCATCATGAAAAATATATATTATGGACACTGGACAATTCGGGGACCGAGGAACCCTTAAACGTAGAGGGGACTAGCTAGGGTGAGAATGCCCACTGCTATTGGTACCTTTAGGGCCTTCGTTGATTATGTGATCGGGCAGAGTAAGAGTTTAATCAGCTCATGAACAAATGATCACTCACGGATCTGGGCTGGGCAGTTGCGTATGTTTCAATGGATGTTGAGCATAACTTGATCGCGTTAGAAACTTGTTTATGCAGGCTGGGTGGGTGTTGGTATGTAATGCCCCGGATTTTTGAAATTTATTTGAAAATTTCTTGAAATTTATTTTATTTTATTTTAACTAATTATCAAGTATTTATCCTTGTTTTGAAAACAACGAGCCATCCGTATGAGATCCAATAGGGGACCCTTTACAAAAACTACTTAGAATAACCCCATAAACGTCGTAAAAAGACCGGATTAAAAAAATCTCACTGCTTTAGAAAAGTATGAAAACGCCACTTAAATTAAGGCCTCGCTTTCAGTAAACCAGTTTCTGCTGATCAGTTAAGCTCCAAACCTTCTATATTGTCTATCTGGCCCAAAATAACTATTCACATCGAATTTCAGTCCTCCGATCATCCTACAAATGACCCAATCAGAAATTAGGATATAAGTGGCCCACCTTAACTCGGATTTGCCTCATTTTTCTTTTCAGCTGATGAAATTATGCTATCGACCTACTAGATGGAGCAGATTGCTCCGACCCACCTCAGTGGATACCACCTACGGAGATAGGCTGTTGCATGCGGTTTTCGTACCGCGTGCGCACGACGCACTTTCTCTCCTCTGTCTTCTTTGTTTAACTAGCAACAGCGGACAGACGCTGTCCGTCCGTGCATTGCATGTTGCCCCCCACGGGGACCCCACTGCCAAATCCACTCCGTCCATTCGAATCATGGGCCAGCCAAACATAGTCTGTTTGAAAATCTCCACCGACCGTCACCTATATGGCCCGTTCCAATCTACCGTCCAAGGGAAGAAAGATCAAGATCCGACCCACCACTTTGTATGGGCACTCCAAACTTCACCCAGAGCTTCTTGTGCACCCCACCAAGCCCTCCTACGGTCCCCCGCCGATCAAGTGCAAGAAAGTCGGGCGGGATGATTCCCAGGCGGTGCCAACGCCAAAATCGGTTGACAGTTTCCTGCACCGACCCACCGACTTCATGTATTATAAACCCCTCCCCCAAACATTCTTAGCATCCTTAAAAGGTTCAGATAGAGAGAGAGAGAGAGAGAGAGAGAGAGAGAGAGAGAGAGAGAGGAGGAAAGAGGGCCCACCGCAGTTCTGTTGCTGCTGAGAAGTCCTCCAGCGAAGAAAAGATAGAAGAAGAAAGAAGGAGAAAGAAGAAGAGGGAAAGGAAGAAAGAGGAGGAAAGGAAGGAGAGAGAAAGAAAAAGATATGAGTCAAACCGAGTTGACCTGGCTGAGTTCCTGAGTCGTCCCGCTGTTGAAGAGGCAAGTCCTTATAAGATAGCTATTTATTCCTAGATCTACCCTTATTCTCTAATATTTGTTGAAATCTAACCGTAGATGATCAAACTATGAAATCCCTACCAATATTCTATGCCCTAACCTTACGATTCCATTGATATATTAGGGTTTGAATCTAAGGAAAAGTACATGGCCTCAGCAACGTCTCAACTCAACTAACTTCAAAAGGTGGAGATTTCCTTTAAGCCTAGCTATGATAATATTAAGTTGTATGTTGATTTTATGCTTAGAAATTAAGGTTTTTGTTATATGATTTTTTGAAATCGTGCTTGTTGAAATCTCTCCCTGTAAATATAATTTGTATGATGTTCTTTATTGTGTATGTTGAATCTTGATGTATGAACCATACTTAATGTGGTTGGAGAAGGAATTGTGATGATGTATATGCTTATGTGGAAACCATGCTGATTTACGTTGTTAAATGCTTACGATGATTAATGCTTTGTTTGCTATGAGATATTGTATATGGATGTTACGTTAATGAACACCTCTTAACTCAATACTGATATAACCGTTTGATGTAAAGAGATGAAGCCCATGCGAGGCCTTGTTACGTTAGCATTACTATGTGGATATTTTGAATGAATATGCCTTATTGTGAAAGTCGGCATTACCATGTGACTTATTGAATGAATGTGCCTTAACATTGAGGATTAAGTATTAGCATTACCGTGTATGTGTCGTTGGTTGCATATGCCATGATGTTGATTTTGACACTACCGTGTGCGCATTGTTGAATACGTGCCAAGGGATCCTTATTGATTTGTTACCTGTGATGGATTCATGGAAGAATGAAATTGATGAATATAAAAACTCTTGAACTAACTAGGGTAAAGTAATCATTAGCCGTGTACATCGTTTAATTGGTTGGATGTGAAACCTACTTAATTAAAGGTGAAACTAATCATGCATTTACTAGACCCGACTTGGAGGGTCACCCCCTCGGGCGTTAGAGAAAGTGTGCATGGATCCGTTTCTCTCTCGTTATCTAGTGAAAGTGTGCGTGGGCCGGTTTCACTAGTTGAGTTTTTGGTGCATGGGAAGAGTGGAGTGATCCCGTCTCATTTAGTTAGGGTGCCTTAACCAGAGCATGCATGTCATGTATTGCATTAACAAACATCTTTTACATGATTGTTTTGATTTGATTAAATGATGATATCCTGTTTGTGTTTACTCTGTGTCATTATTATTATTATGACTGTCTTGGAGGGATATTCCCCACTATGATAGAGTTTAACGCTATCCAACCACATCTCAGATAATCCAGGTGAAGATCCGGTAAGTGAATCGAATACTACGACGAGGTGCTCGAAGGCTCATGGCAGTAAATGACGGACGATGAAACCGAAGCGGCTTGAAGATGGATTATGTTTATTGTCTTTGTAGAGTAGATTTATTTTCATGCAACTTGTAATAAGCTTCTCATGGAGGCTAAAATATAGAATATTATGTAAATTATATGATTTAAGGACATTATCTTGATAACGTAAAATAGAAAAACTTCGAATAAGAACCTCGAATTCCGTCATTTTGCTATGAATGTCATGAATGTGGGAAATAAAGATGAATGTATAGAAATATATCCTTAACACATTCTAGATAACACCCGAAAACTCGGCCCATTGTGTTGTCCACGAGAGCCGAAATTTCAGGCGTTACATGGTATGCTAATGATTGTAAACTGGCCCCGTTGGTTCAATAAGACAACCATACTGATAAATGTGAAAATATTGCATGCGTAGCTACATATCATATATAGTTTGTAGCTCTTTAAATATCTATTCAACTCCATGAAAAGTTGTTTTATTACTTGCATGTCATGGGCTTTGACTTTCATAAGGATTGTTTATGTCTTATAAATGATTTCATTCCAAAGATTTCATGGATATAAAACTTGTGTGCGTTCATGTTTACTAGGCATCACAACTCACCCTATTGGGACTTATCATTTTAGGGTGTGGAGAGAAAGCTAAAGATCTAGAATTGGCCAAATGACTGGGGTAAGAAGAGTGAAAGTTAGGCATTAATGATGTTTTTCTTTAATAAGTATTTAAAACATATATTAGAATAAACATTCTGCATAAGTGGGGAGAAGATATGTTAACTTGATTATTAATTTTTAAAAGGTTGACCTTTTTCTTTGTATCTTTTGTGATTGTTAATAATGTTTGATTATTTAGTAAAATTCTGAGTAACATGTACAACTCTTGTAGAGCTTATGAGTGCTGAAGTACTGGGTGTGACAGGTTCTGTAACGACCCGAGATTTTTGACTCTCGTATATAACACGACGGTCGAATTCCCAAGTAATTTATGGAATAACTAATTTTTCAAATAATAAAATATAGCATTCAGGCACAATGGTGGAAACAATTATCATATTATTCTATCAAACTTACTACGTCATCATCAATGTTTAAATAAGGGAACCAACCAATATCTATACTGATTAATTAAAATACAAAACCATGTCTTCTCTTGAAGACTTATTACAATTCCATAAATCTATCAATTACTTAAAAAAATATTTAATAAATGATAACATCAATTAAGTTTCTCCAACATCGTCATCCGCCATGTGATTGTACGAACCATCGAACTCTTTTCCTTAAAAATCGGGTTCAATACCTGGATCTTCACCTGTATCATCTAAATTGTGTTTGGGATAGCGTTAAACGCTATCATAGTGGGGAATATTTCCTTCAAGACAATCAAGAATAATAATAACGGTACAGAGTAAACGCAAGCAGGATATTATCATTTAATCAAATCAAAACAACAAACTAAAAATCTTTGTTAATGCGATGCATGGAATGCATGCTCTGGCTAAGGTACCCTGGCTAGAATCACAATACATGAAGTGGGAAACTCCCTGTTACGACTTCATGCTAGCCACTAGTCACGAGAGATTCCTGGGACGCACAAGCCCATAGTTTTGCCCGACCACGTGAGAAACGGAACGCTCATAGCCCAAATCTACACGTGACAGTGTACGGGAGAAGTAGGACGCTCTAGCCTATTCTCAATTCCGTACACCCACATGGAGCCAAGTGAATGCATGACTTTAGTTTCACCTTTATTTAAGTGTTTTCGCATACAACCGATTTAAATAAAACTCAATGGTCACTATGAGGAGTCGCAAGCAACCCAGCATAGGCCGACAGCACGAGATTAGTATCCATAGCACCAACCCCGGCTCATGAGAATTTGTATACCATTAGTGTCCACTCATTGTCCCGTTTTATGATTTCATCATGTCCCAAAAAGCCAATGTTGTACATCATGACCAAATTCATTAAAATATCATGTAATGTAAATGGATCAAATCAAGCATCATGTACATGTAAGGATCCATTAACAAACAATCACTTCATTCTCTCAGTTAATTCAAGAGATATTCTTCAATCATGGACACCTCTCATGGGTTCCATCTCTCTACATCGAATAATTTTACCAACTTAGGGACAAAGAGTATACAATAATGGGATGTCCATATGATGATCTTATACACATTTCATATCACAATATGAAAACCAATGTTACTTGTAAAACACAAATTAAGGAAATAAGGGCATAGATTTCACAAAGATAAATAACACAAATACACATGCTTCTTAGTAAAAAATCTAAACAATGAATCACATCATTATATAACGATATTCATTACAAATCCTACGTTAAACTTCATGTTTTATGGATCAGCAATTCAAAACAAAACAACTTCACATGCCACAAAAAAAACTTATGATAATCATAATATTATTAATGAAAGGCTTGAAGGAAAATCATCACCTTATGATGGACCTAGAAGAAGAGGGTTGTAGAAGATCCTAGCCGCTGGAAAAATATGAGAAAGAACTCCCTTCTCTTCTCTCTCTCTCTCTCTCTCTCTCTCTCTCTCTCTCTCTCTCTCTCTCTCTCTTTCTCTAGGGCATGGAGGCTAGGGTTAGGAGAAGGATTTGGAGGTGCGTAGTAGAAATATGGAGAGGGATGTGCACGCGAGGTCTTGTGTAACAACCTCATGAGTGGGTTTCTTAAATCTCAATATTCGGATGATTTATGATCAATTCCAATCCATTCATCTTATCAAGCTCGAAGAGTAGAGTCAGAATACGTAAATTTCTTGATGATCCACATTCTAGATTGGCCGATCCTTAAAAATGGCCTAACGGGTGCTAAAATGGGCTAGATCTTAATTAACGGTCTACGATTGATGATCAGGGCCCAAATTTTGGAAAAATATGTAGTTATGATAGGCAAACAATTGTACAAAATTTAGTAGTTGATTGATGGTGAGAAATGCCTAGATTTGAAATTTCAATTTTTGGCGGAAAAGGAAGGTGCTGGCTTTGTGGTTCAACGGTGTAGGATTATAGATCGGGGTCCAAATTTTGTGTAAACTCGTAGTCATATGAGTATAATAAGTAGTCTAAATTTAAGAAGCGATTGATGGTGAGAAGTGGGTAAATTGAAAGGTTCAGATTTAAAAAGAGTTGGTAACTCATTAATTTCTAAAACGGGATAACTTCGCGCATAAGAAAGATACTTATCAAGGTGGGGCACTCAAATCACACTATTGGTCCATGATAAAGACGATCTAAGTCACTCATATGAAGAGAAATATTCGACTACGACTACCCATCTACTTTCCTCACTCGATGGAGATGAAAATCAAGGGTTAAGGGGCTGATTTGACAATTGGACCACTTCTACTATGAGTTAAGGGCTGAAATTTGACATGTATGGTTAATATGTGCCCAAATGCTTAAATCTAGGGTTTTGCGTGAAAGTGGTTGTCAGAAACTATAATACTTAAAAATGGCATCTTAACTTGAGCTTAACTAATGTCATTTTCGTAATTATCTGAAAAGTGCGTGATTTTTTAAATCTGATCTTTCTACGATGTTTATGGGATCATTTTAAGCAACTTTTGTAAAGGGTCCCCTATCGGATCTCCTACGGATGTCCCGCTATTCGCAAATCAACGGTAAATGTATGATAATTAATAAAAAATGAATTTTCAAAAATTTTCAAATAAATGTCGAAAATCTGGGGCGTTACAGGTTCATTGCCACAAGGCCGGCCAAAATTAGATTCCTGCCTGTCACTTTTGGTCGATCCTGACTGTCATTTGGCTCCGGATGGATTTATATATCCCTTAGATGTATTTCATCTCCATTTGTGATGTTCTTTTGGATTGATCAGATATTGACCCTAAAAATTCGATGTAATTGCGTGAAGTATTATTTGCGATCTTGGGTGAGGTATCTATGATTCCATTCAACAGCTAAACACGTGGACAGACTGCTCGTTAGATCTTCTGAGCTCCTGGTGGAGATCCGGGGTGAGCTCTTCCTGGACCGGCTGGGCCTTGTGCAGTTGGTAGGATGAGGCAGCTCGGGTGTTCCTTTTGTTTGGCACCTGGCTGCTCGAATGAGTTGCGGCCCCCATTTGTTTAGTGGAGTTTTGCGGATGAATGAATATTTATTTAAAAAAAGAAATGCTCAGAGAAACCACCAGATAGACCGGACGAGGGTTGGCTTGTGACGCCAACACCAACATGCAGCAAGCTGGTGTCAAAGCTATGTGGGTCCCACCATGATGTATTTGTACAGCTCATTTTAAGGAATGATACCAAAAATGAGGCGGATACAAATTTCGAGTGGACCACACCATAAGAAAAAGTTGGATTGAACATTCACCCTTGGAAAGCTTTTCCGGGCCACAGAAGTTTTAGATGAAGATGATATTTTTCTTTTCCATTCATCCAGCTCTTTGTGATCTTATGAAAATGTGGATGACAAATAAACATCAATTTGGGCCCTAGGAAGGTTTCATCGGTGGTCATCATTCTCCTCACTGTTTCCTGTGGTGTGGTCTATTTAAGCTTTTCATCTTCCACATTTTTTGTCTCATGCCTTCAAATGATCTGTACAAATGGATGGACGGCGTGGATAAAACAAATACATCATGGTATGACCCACATAGGTTTGACACCAGCTTGCTGGCGAGTGTAATTCGGGTCACAAGCAAACCCATATAGACGACTAATATCCAAACCTTGAAACACCATTCTCTTTATTCCATACAAAACAGGTAGACAACGTGTAAAACTACCCACTACACGCTCAAAGAAACAACTAGGTAGACAACTAACATGGAAACTTTCAGACAAATACAACAGCTAGACAACATGCAGACTACCAGCTACACGCTCATAGAAACAACAACGTCTATACTAACATGAAAACCAGCTTCAAACACCATTACTCTTTATTCCATACAAACAGCTGCATAGGTGGTGCAGATCATCACCTACTAGACGCTTTTGCCTATCACGTATCCGAGGAAAGGCGCATCTGCATTCTTGTAACTGCAGTAGAGGCGTGGGTGTTGCACGATCCCTTCCAAACCCAAGTAATCACTCGCTTTTTTGACCAACTCCTTATTGGTGATCTCCCCTCGATACTTCTCCAACACCTCCTTGACTGCGTTGGTGAAAGCACCGTATGCTTTGGACTGATCGTCGTTCGGATCGACTTCCACCGATTTCTCGCTCAGCTTGCAGCTGCTGAGCAGGATGCCGTTATCGTCCCTACACGCCATGGCGGGTTGGGAGTTCCCTGAACAGATGTTAGCACTCGCCTCACTCCCAAAGATCTCCAATAAGTGCACGCCGATATCGGGAGACTGAATGCTGGTGGAGTTGAGATTTATGCTAAAGGTTTTGGAGCGGTAGTTGGCCTCCCAATCAATATTGTTGGATCCTGGACCAGTGCCATCGTTTATATACTGCTCCTCCTCCTTGTAGATGAGGCCGCCACTGTGGGACGAGTCGGAGAGGATTGTGAAGGTTGCTCCCTCCGGCAAGTAGTCGACTAGACGCCGGAATTCATCGTCTGATAGGGGATTACGTTCACGTTAGTTGAAGTATTTCTAACACCCAACTGAATCCTCTACAACACTTGTATCTATTATTTTCAAAATAGACAGTATCTACTGGACGGTGCTTGTGGGGTCCACTGTGATGTATTATTTTCATCCACTCCTTCCGTTCATTTCCAATCCATTTAGGACACGAGCCCATAAATAAGGCAGATCCAAATCATATTTGTGGACACGAGCCCATAAATTTAGATGAAGCTGATATCCAGGTCTTTGTGACCAAATAAACATTACAGTGGGCGTTCGATTACCACTGTTAATTTTCTTGTGGTGTGGTCCACTTTAGACGTAGATCTGTCCCTAAAATGATCCGGAAAAATCAATGAACCGTGTGTATAAAACATATATATATATATATATATATATATATATATATATATATATATATATATATATATATATATATATATATATATATATATATATATATATATATATATATATAATGTGTAGGATTTCATAGACGTGGACGTGGGTGTTTCATCCAGACCATTTATCCAATGGACCAATAACTGATAATTGAAGTCCTAGAAATCTCGAATATATGAAGGTCTTGACCAATTGATCAAGTGACCAAAGAACGGAATTTAGCTCCGGTCAATGGAGAATTGGCCAATGACTAAAGAACTGTGCTCTTAAAATGTGCGGCCCTTACCACAGGCCCACCTTAATGTATATATTCTATATCCACGCCATCCGTCCATTGTTTCAGATAATTTTAGGTCATCATACAAAAAATGAAGCATGCATATCCAATTACCAGGTGGACCATACTATAGGAACAAGTGGTGATTGAACACCCTACCATTAAAAGCTTCTTAGGGTGACACCTTAATATTCCCTTACAGTTTATTAACCATCCAATCTGCTAATAAGATCACATCAGCTTGATCAAAAACTTTTGTGGCCCATTAATGGTCAATCACCACTGTTCCCTATGATATGGTCCACCTGATAATTGGATATATCCTGCACTAAAATTATCTTAAAAAATGGATTGACGGTATGAATACAGAATAAATAAATCAAGGTGGGCCCCACAGTAATGGCCGCACCGTCTTGGGTGAGTCAGAGAGAGAGAGAGAGAGAGAGAGAGAGAGCATTAATTTATACACCATCATTCTATGTAGAGTCGATAGCTGGCCCACCGTATATTCCCCAATGGATATCAAGGAAGTGCACTGCCTCTCATAGACAATAATACTATTTGAGTCCTTTGGGAATGGACGGTGGAAGGACGACTATACACCAAGTCTGAGAACATTTCTCAACTCTCATTCATCCTACCTTTAACGGTATGGAAATCGCAAGAGACAATCGCTGGATGCTGCTCGTACCCATCGCCTGTAACCAGCGTCCCCAACCCACTGAAGTAGAAGAACAAGATGTCCCCCTTCTTGGCATCATGGATCATCTTTACAAGAGCCTTCCTGATGTTCTGTCCCGTCGGCTTCTCCGACGAGTCAGCTGCATCAGTCATGATCTTAATGTCTTTCTCCACGTAGTTGAAGCGATCTATGAGAAGATTCTGCATGGTTTGCACGTCGTTTATGCACCCATACAGCTGGTATTGGGTGTCAGGGTAGTTGCACCCCACCAAGATGGCCGTTCTCTTCTTTGACGCCATTTTTCTCACTGATCTAAGATTTTCTACGCACCTTTCTCTGGGTGTATATCTCTAACAATGGCACCTTATATAGACAATTCTCCTTCGGTAAATTACTTAAATGCCCTCCCCTACCATCTACATTAATGATCTAGACACTTAGGGTCAAACATCTATTGCATGTGCTACCATGCAATATATTACACCAATTTGATAGTCACATCCCTCCACGATCATCAGCCTTTAATATGGACAGCGCATATGTCCAGTCTACAATTTCATATATCTATTTAGTGGGGCCACCATAGATTTCTTAACAATGTAAGTTTGTTAGGCCATCATAGGAGTGGATTAGGTGAGACCCAGCCTTACGCAAGAGTGTGTGGCCCTTTCTGTGGGGCCCACCTTGATATATGTATTATGTATCCACTCTGTTCATCCATTTTTCCAGATCATTTTAGGGTATAATCCCAAAATTAAAATAGATCCAATTATCAGGTGGATCATACAAGAGGGAACGGTGTTGATTGACATTATTAGGACACAAAAGTTTGACATCAAGTTTATATTTATTTTTTTCCCTTCATCCATCCATGCTTATTTGACTTATCAACAGATTGGATGGTAAATAAAACAAATCATTTTAGGGCATCATCCCAAGACGGTGCCACCCTTACTGTGGGGTTATCGTGGGGCCCACCTTGATATATGTATTGTGTATCCACTCCCTTCATCTGTTTTTCCATATCAATTTAGGGCATTATTCCAAAAATAAAACAGATCCAATAATCAGGTGGACTATACCATAAGAAACAGTGTTGATTGACCTTTAATGAGACAAGATCAAGCTGATATTTGTTTTTTCCCTTCATGTAGGCTTATTTTACCTTATCAACATGTTGGATGGTAAATAAAACATATCATTTTAGGGCATTATCCCAAGCGACTCTTAGCATAGGGTTATCGTGGGACCCACCTTGATATATGTATTATGTATCCACTCCGTTCATCCATTTTTCAAGATTATTTTAGGCAATAATCCCAAAATAAAACAGATCCAATTATCAGGTGGACCATACCATAAGAAACAATGTTGATTGACCATTAATGGGACACAAAGGTTTTAAATCAAGCTGATATTTGTTTTTTTCCCTTAATCCATCCATGCTTATTTGACCTTATCAACAGTTTGAATGGTAAATAAAATAGGTCATCTTAGGGGATTATCCCGAGACGCCACCCTTTCTGTGGGGTTACCGTGGGGGCCGACCTTGATATATGTATTATGTATCTACTTTGTTCATCCATTTTTCCATATTATTTTAGGGTATTATCTCAAAAATAAATCAGGTGGACCATGCTATAAGAAACAGTGTTGATTGACCATTAATGGGACAAAAGTTTTAGATCAAGCCATATTTGTTTTTTCCTTCATAGACGCTTATTAGACCTTATCAGCAGATTGGATGGTAAATAAAACAGATCGTTTTAGGGCATTATAATGATAGGGCAGTCAATCACCACTGTTTCTTTTGGTATTGTCTACTTGATAATTGGATATGCTTAATTTTAGGGATAATGCCCTAATATGATATGAAAAAAATGTATGGACGGTGTGGATACATAATACATACATTAAGGTGGGCCCCATGCTAATGGCTGCACCGTGTTGGGTGAGGCCGGGGTCTCACCTAATCTGCTCTCTCCAATGGCACAGGATAGTGGATCGCTAGGTGGCCCTGGGACTGTTTTTATGTCAACCGACCAACGGTATGAAGTAGCAAACCATGGACCCCACCCCCAATGTATGTGTTTTATATCTATTCTGTCTGTATATTTTTTTCCATCTATTTTTACGGCAAAAGCCAAAAAAAAAAGAAAGAAAAAAAAGAAGAAGATCCAGATCTCAAGTAAACCACACCACAAAAAACAGTCGTGATTGAACACTCACCATTAAAAAATTCCTAAGGCCCACTGTACCTGGATGAAGCGAAAACATAATCTTAATCCAGAACTTACGTGGCTCCAAAAAGGTTTTAATGGTAGCCGTTCAATAGCCACTGTTTCCTGTGGTGTGGTCCACTTGTGATTTGGATCCGCTTCATTTTTTGGATCATGCCCTAAAATAAGATGGAAAAACGGATGGACGGCATAGATATAAGACATATACATCAAGTAGGACCCACAGTCCCGTAATCACCGACCATATTCACGGGGTGGCTTTGACAGGAGGCATCCGATGGCACACTACGGACGCAGGAGAACCCGGACTGTGGGGCCCACCATAATGTATATGATCTATATCCACGCGGTCCATCTGTTTTTCCATATCAATTTATGTAGCAAGCACAAAAATTGAAGCAGATCCAAATCTCAGGAGGACCACAAAACAGAAAACAACTGTTATTAAACACCAACCATTGAAAACTCTCTAGGGACCATTGTGATGTTTATTTGCCATCCAAACCGTTGATAAGGTCTCAGAGGCCTAAATTAAAGGAAAACCTAAATATCAGTATTAACTAAAACTTTTTAGGGCCCCAAGAAGATTTTAATGGTGGGCATTCAATCACCACTGTTTCTTATGGTGTGGCCCACTTGAGATTTAGATCTGCTTCATTCTTTTCGAATCACGTCCTAATAAGGCGGAAAACGAATGGATGGATGGCATGGATATAAAATACATACATCAAGGTGGGCCTCACAGTCCCGTAACCACCGACTAGATCCATGGAAGCCGCGCCTGACTGAAGAGGTATCCAATATTGGCACACATCAACGGTTATTATTTTTTTTTTTTCCAAAGAGAAAGCCAGGGGTATCACTAAAGAAATAAAGTCAATGCATTGCCTTTTAAAAAAAAATTACGAATGCATTGAAATAAAAAAATCATCCGGTCGTTGAGGAGCCCGGTTTGGATGGATCCCTGAATCTACTGAGGTCGGTGGATCCCTGACTGTGGAAGTATGTTCCTTACATCCACACCATTCATCCATTTTTACAGCTCATTTTAGGGCATGGTTCCAAAAAATGAAGCAGATCCAGATCTTAGGTGGACCATTCATGATTGAATCCTCACCATTAAAAGCTTCATGGGCCACCGGAATGTTTATTTTCCATCAAACCTGTTGATAAGGTAAAAAGAGACCTGGATGAAGATACGACGCAAATATAAGCTTCATTCAAAGCTTTTGTGGCCCACGAGGAGTTTTTAAAGGTTGATTACCACTGTTTCTTGTATTATGGATCATCAAACACTTGGATCTTCTTCATGTTTTGGACCATGTTCTTAAATTATTTATCAAAACAAATGAACGGTGTGGATTTAACGTATATACATCAAGGTGGGCCCCACGGTCAGGGATCCCACCCGTCTCGGTGGATCCGCCCGTCGTTGAGACGCACATGGATATTTTTCTTTCTAAAAAATCACCAATGCATTGACTTTTAAAAAAAATCAGGAAGATATAAAACCCGGGTGGGCCATATTGGAATTGGACGCCTGGGGCGATGGAAGTTTTGTTTCAGGATGATATCTGTTCCTACAGTTTATCTGAGTGGTAATAACCATATAAACGGTATGGATGGCATAAAAACATCATGTTCAGTTCTAGGAAGGTTTCAATGGTGTTCAGTTCTGTTTCCACTGTTTCGTTTGTGGTGGCCCACCTGAGTTTTGGATCTGCCTAATTTTTAGAATCCTATTCTATTGTGGTTTTTAAAAAGAAATGGATAGAGTGGATTTGTCATGGACATCTCTATTGGCCCCACACAGGGCACAGGCACTTCTGCACAGAGGCACATGCAATCCGTTCTCCACCAAACTGGGGGCGGTTTGACTGTAACCTTGAGGCGGATTGCGTAAACTCTGTGGGGTCTACCATGATTTACATATTTTATCCACTCCGTCCATCCATTTTACCAGATGATTCTAGGGTTTGATCCTCAAAATGAAGCATATACAAAGCTCAAGTAGACCACACCCGAGGAAATAAATGTGAATTCAATGTCTAGCATTGAAAAATTCTTGGGGCCACGGAAGTTTTAGATCAAGCTGATATTTTTTTGTTTCCCTTCGTCAATGTCTTTATCATCCTATGAATAGGTTGGATGACAAATAAAGATTACTGTAGGCCCTAGCAAGGTTTCAACTGTTGAAATCATTATTCACACTGTTTCCTGTGGTATGGTCCACTTGAACTTTGGATAAGGATCACCGTGGGCCTTAGCAAGGTTTCAACGGTTGAAATCATTATTCACACTGTTTCCTGTGGTATGGTCCACTTGAACTTTGGATATGCTTCATTTTTTGGCTCAACGCCTAAAATGAGCTAGAAAATTGGATAGACAGCGTGGATAAACCACATACTTTCACGGTGGGCCTAACTGAGTTTACTCAGCATGATAAAAGCGTACCGAGTAACTCGGCATGCAATCTGATTTCCTGTAACCCTGGCGCTCTGTGGGGCCTAAAGAGATGTCAGTGAGAAATCTACTCCATCTGTTTTAAAAGACCACAATAGGATGGATTTCAAAAGTCCGGCAGATCTAAGACTCATGTGGGCCATACCTTTATCTAAGTGATAGTCATTATATGAACGGTTGAGATGGCATATAAACATCACGGTCAGCTCCAGTAAAGTTTCAACGGTGGACATTGCTAGCTGTTCCCACCGTTTTGTTGGTGTGACCCACCTGAGTTTTGGATCTTTTTATTTTTAGAATATGTCTAATGCCAATTCACAGCTCAGTTGGAGATCAATCCCCACTTTTTTCTTTGGTGGGGTCCACTTGAGCTTTGGATCTGTCTTACTCTTTAGCTCATGCCCTAAATTAATCTCTATAAATGGATGAACAGTGTGGATACAACACATACATTATGGTGGGGGCTCACAGAAGTTGGTGACGTCACTTCAGTAGCTAGATAGCTACTCAACCTGTCATAGCTAATCCGCTTCCCATTTTTTAGAATCCTGTCATATTGTGTTCTTTCAAGAAAGACATAGGTGGAGTAGACTCTTCACGGACATCTCCATTGGGCATCACACACCTCCGGTCACAGGCAATCCGCTCTCTTTTTATTTTTTATATTGATGTATTTTTTTACGTATCCATGCCGTCCATCTGTTTTTCCATCTCAGTTTAGCACGTGACACCAAACCCCAAGAAGATCAAAATCTCAGGTGGACCATACCACTAGAAACAATGATGAATGACCATTTAAAGCTTTTGTAGGCCACAAAAGTTTCAGATCAACCTCATCTTTATATTTTCCTTTCATCCAGAACTTCTTGACATTATCAACAGGTTGGATTTCAAATAAACATTACTAAAACCTTATGGTGGGCTCTTTGGATTTTTTTAATGGCGGGGCACTCAATCAACAGTGTCTCCAGTGTTATGGTCCACCTGAGATTTGGATCTGCATAATTTTTGGAATCCCATCCTCAAATGAGCTGGAGAAATGGATGGACGGCGTGGATATACAAAATATCACCCATGTGGGCCACACGGCAGGGGTCACACCTACATTCATGCATGGATGAGAACAACATTCTTCCTGTCGTGTTGAATGCGGGTCCAATCGCCCCTATCCAAACACATTGCAAGAGTATTTTATCTAGTTTTGCAAATGAGCTGGGCTGGGCCTAGCCTCCCGCATCAAGCCAGACTTGGGTTAGAGCCTCAGGACCAAAGGTTGGGCTTGGGCTTAAAATTCAAGCCTGCTTATCGATCGAGGTAGGCTTGGACTCTGTACAACAGCCAATCAACCCGGTCTGAATCCGCCCGGCCGGGCCATTGAGTTTGGAAGGGAATTAAAAACAAATGCTTAACTAAGATGGGTGATAGGTGGCTTGTGTGGACCCACCGTAACTTTAATGTGAAATCCATCTTGATCACTAGGTGATTCACCCTGTGGAAGACCTAGGGCCTAAAAATCAGCTATATCCGTGGTTCAAGTAGACCACATGATTGGAAATAGTGCACGGGGCAATACTTACCTTCAAAAGGTTTCTCTTGATGTGGCCCACCTGAATTATGTATGGGCTATTTTTGGCAATGCTTAAAATTTGGTGTGACGCCTATTAGTTGGGGTAGATTTTATATAATCATCATGGAACGCTTTGTAAAAATCAAAGGTGGATGTCTCTATCCCAAGTGTTTTCTTGGGTGTAGCCCACATGAATGACAAGTCAGCCTGATTCTTTGGCTTCGTGCCTAAAGTGGGATTACAAATTTAATGGTCGGAGTAGATTTCAAATATACGTCATAGCAGGCCTATAAAAAATCAAGAGTGTCGTCCCTCTCCCAACTACTTGGAAAACACAAATGCACAACTTTCTGCTCACACATTAAAAATCTTAATTTTATGGAGGCCCACCATAATGTGTGTGTGAAATCCACTCTGAACATTAGATGTATAATCCCATATTAGGCTCCGATAATAATAATAAAAAAGAGAGGCTAAATGTGGGTCACCTCGATGGAAAGACTTGGGAGAGGGACGTCCACCCTTGATTTATATAAGGCCCAAAATGATAATTATATGAAATCCATTCCAATCATTATATGTGACACCAAAATTAGGCATGTGATGTAGGACTTGGCATAGATACATTCCTACTATGGCTGGACCAAAAGAAGGCCAAACAGAAGTGGAAGTAATTCGCCAGATTCAAGCCCAATCCTACCTAAGGCATAACGTAATTGGGCCCCAGGTGTGTTCGATTCAAAGAAATTCAATCAAGATAGGGAGAAATTGCCCTTTGAAGTATGAATTGTAAATCGGCATAACTTTTGATCTGAGTATCGTTATAAGACACACAACCTGTCCATCTTTACTATAATGGGCCATCTGGGGTCAATCAGCCTATATAGTAACTCATGTCCGTTTGTTTTATGAGAAAACATACCCTTTTATTTAAAAAAATGAGATTTTAGAAAAAAATTACTATTTCTAGCAAATCTGATTTTTGTCATATTTTTCTTTTTTTTTAGAATTTTAGATTTTCATCTTTTTGGAAGATTGATTGTAATCATGCTGGGAATGCTCTAGTATGGTTAATTTAAGACTTTCTATTTTTAGAAAAACGTACTATATATTTCCGATAAGTTTTATTCAAATTTGCCGGGCTCTAGGTAACCCGGGGAAGGCTGGAGGTGGAGGGGTATGTCGCAACAGGGCGGGCGACGTCAATTTTGCTTTCTCCTCGGCTTATGGTATAAGCTCTAATAACAAAGCTGAGATCAAGGCCTTGGTTGAGGGATTGTCTTTATGTGTGACTAAGGGCATATCCAAAGTAGAAATTTTGTCGGATTCGAAGGTGGTGGTAAATCTTTTTTCTACTCACCGTCAAACCCCTTCTTGGACCATGTGGTACTGGCAAGCCAGATTTTCAGCCTTGAAAAGGAAGTTGGAGGTTTTGATATATCACACCTTCAAGGAAGCTAACCCTATGGCGGACCGCCTTGCTCGATGGGGCAGTTCCTCTCAGCAAAATTGCTTATTCTCGTCGGCAGCAGACCTGCCTGCTAGGATTAGGGGTCTTCTTTGTCTGGACAGAATGGGATTGGGTACGTTAGAAGACCCTAATCTGGGGTTTGTCTTCTGTTTTCCTTTTTTCCTTTTTTCTTTTTTTCTTTCTCTTTTCTTTTTCGATGTGCGTTTGTGCGTGTGCAGATAGGATAGGTGGAGTCTTGTGTGACCTCCTCCCGAATGTCCATACTGTGTTTTTTCTATTTATATGAACAGATAGTTGTTTAAAAAAAAAAAAAAGTTCTATTCAAATTAGGGTTTATTTTTCTTTATTAGTGAATGGAGAAATCATAAATATTAGACATTATTCAATAAAATTATTTAAACTTTATTTCTTTTTTTTTGTGGAATCAAGAAACTACTAGATGGATTTAAGGTTTTAGTCACTTAAGGAAGATGGTGATCTTTCTCATCACTTTTCTATACTCTTCCTTGCGTCAGTTGGTATCAGAGCGAGGCTTTTCTTTAGCTCAATGACATCTAACCAAAGGTTCGAGCAACAATTCCATGAACAATGTTCCTAGGGATTATCCTTTGACAACGATAATGTTTGAGGCAGCGCAATGAGAAAAATTATGAGTCATTCAAGGATTACAGGAAGCAATCGATCGCATGACGGAAGCCCTTCGAATGGACATGTGTTTGTAATGATGAGCAACATGAAATCGACAATGGAACTCATGTTCATGATGCGACACCGGTGATGAATTGTAGGCCATCACCCAATAATGGTGAATCATAGACCACTACTCTGATCGTGATGAAGTTATATACATCAAAGGAAGAAATAGATCTACAGAGGCACAACATCTTTAGAATAAGGTACACTGTGAATCAAAGGGTCTGTGATATGATCATAGATGACATGAGTAGTGAGAACTTTGAATTCAAGACTATACAGATTGCTTTTTATGTTAATAATACCAATGCTATACAAATTTCTTTTAATCTCGTGTTTCATGAAAGAACAAAACACACTGAGGTGGATTGTCACTTTATTTGCGAAAAGTTTCAATCTAAAGTTCTTTCTCTTCTATATGTTGCATCTCAAGATTAAAATGCGGATATTCTCATGAAGAGTTTGACAATAGCCTGACATTCTTTTCTAGTACACAAATTACTGCTGGTTGATCCCTTACATCAGTTTGAGGGGGCGATAGCTAGTTTACATGTATAGCGAGATTGTAGTATTCTAATTTTCATATATAGTAAGATTCATAGGTTATATATCTCTACAAATAAACCCTTCTTAGGGCTAGAAGAATACCAAATACTCAAAGAGAATTCTTTAAAATCTCGAATCTTTCTTGAGTTGTCAAGGAAACGTGAGTGCCATCCCACCCCCCACACATGATTGGGGGGGGGGGGGGGGGGGGGGGGGGGGGGTACAACAGTAGTTGCCACTGAGAACGACCTAGTTGCGACGTGCAGTTCAAAATTATATTTGACAATAAAGACACATTTTCTATTTAAACCATGTACGGATGACCTTTTGGGACTAGTTGTGCCACCAAGATAAGCCTCACTTCCAAGTATCGATCCCTGGGCCTAAAGATGGGCCCCACCTGTTGTCCAAATAAGATAGTTTATTTTAGGGGCCCCACATGTTGTTCATGTGAACAAACATGTGAGCTGTACCAAAGGTAAATTTTCTTTATTTATTTTTGAGCTCAATGAACTTTTGATTAAGTGGCATTGTGGGCACATTTGATAAAAAAAGGCCCTTGTACAGAAATGCAACTGACTAATTAACTGGTGCTAGTCGCTTCTATTGTAAGGCATTTTAAAATTGTATCCTTGGTTGGGCACTATGATTTAGTACATAAGGTCAATCATGCCAAATAAACAACTGGTTAAAAGAGGATAAATATAACAACATGTGTAGGGTCACCAAATTAACTCGCTCGATGAACCCTATATAGTCTTAAGCAATGTTTTCGTTAAAAGATCATATAAGATGTGAACACTCATGGACTTACTTAAATATAAGATCAACAAAGGGGCTTTGTTTTCCTTGCTTATGCTTTAAAAGATGATGATATACTCGTAAGTTCTTAAACTTAAAGATTTCAAGAAAAAGCCTATAAGAAATAATTGATTAAGTAGATCAATTGGTTTAAACAATGATAGAAAAAGATGAATTAGTCAAGTAGAGAGATCAAGATAAGGAAAACCCAAACCAAAGAAAGGAAATGAGGATTGAAGAAAGAGGAAAAGATTGAACCTACTCCAAAGCCAAGATGACAAAATAGGTAAGTTAGAATCACATAAGGTGTACATTACATATGGATGGAAACTGATGATTTTGAAATATAATTTTGGAGTACATTACATTGAAATTTTAATTTTTTTTAGAAAATTCATTTCATATGGATAGAAACTGATGAGAAAATGATTGATGGCATGAGCGTGCATCATGAAAAATATATATTATCAACACTAGACAATTCGGAGACCGAGGAGCCCTTAAACGTAGAGGGGACTAGCTAGGGTGAGAATGCCCACTGCCTATTGATACCTTTAGAGCCTTCGTTGATTATGTGATCGGGTAGAGTAGGAGTTTAATCAGCTCATGAACAAATGATCACTTACGGATCTGGGCTGGGCAGTTGCGTATGTTTCAATGAACGTTGAGCATAACTTGATCGTGTTAGAAACTTGTTTATGTAGGCTGGGTGGGTGTTGGTATGCCAATGATTGGAAACTGGCCCCGTTGGTTCAATAAGACAACCATACTGATAAATGTGAAAATATTGCATGCGTAGCTACATATCATATATAGTTTGTAGCTCTTTAAATATCTGTTCTAACTTTATGAAAAGTTGTTTTATTACTTTCATGTCATGGGCTTTGACTTTCATATGTATTGTTTGTCTTATAAATGATTTTATTCCAAAGATTTCATGGATATAAAACTTGTGTGCGTTTATGCTTACTAGGTGTCATAACTCACCCTATTGGGACTTATCATTTCAGGGTTTTTAGAGAAAACAAAAGATCTAGAATTGGCCAAATGACTGGGGTAAGAAGAATGAAAGTCAGGCATCGATGTTTTTCTTTAATAATTATTTAAAACATATATTGCATAATTGGGGAGAAGATATGTTAACTTGATTATTAATTTTAAAAGGTTAACCTTTTTCTTTGTATTCTTTGTGATTGTTAATAATGTTTGATTAGTTAGTAAAATTCTGAGTAATGTATACAACTCTGCTGTAGAGTATTTCACTTTTGGTCAATCCTGACCGTCATTTGGCTGCGGATGGATTTGGATATCCCTTAGATGTATTTCATCTCCATTTGTGATGTTCTTTTGTGTTGACTGAGAATAAAGGGAGAATATCTTATTGTCATATATATATATATATATATATATATATATATATATATATATAGTACAATAGTATAAAGATGGTAGGTGTAGTACAATAGTACAATGTAAGGCTTAGTACATGGGCCTACTATATGCTAACATCCCCCCACAAAATCAAGGAGGTTGAAGAGAAACCAACTTGAGTTTGGAAACCAAGTCTTGGAAACGCCCTAGCGGATGTGCTTTGGTAAAAATATCAGCAGTTTGATCAGCAAACGTAAAGAAAGGAGACGCACAGTGCCATTGCCAATATGTTGATGAACAAAGTGACAGTCAATCTCTATGTGTTTGGTGCGCTCATGGAAAACATCATTGTGGGCAATCTGAATAGCACTCCGATTATCACAATAAAGAACAGTGGCAGTAGAATGTGTAGCGCCTATATTCTCGAGTAACCAGCGAAGCCAAAGGAGTTGTTGAGTAGTGTCGGCGAGAGCACGATATTCAGCCTCAATACTTGACCTTGCAGTGACAGTTTGTTTCTTACTTCGCTAGGAGATGGGCGAGTCTCCTAAGAAAAAGCAAAAACCTGTAGTAGAACGACGATCAATGGGATCACTTGCCCAATCAGCATCCGAGTAGGCACATAACTCAAGAGAAGATGTTGAAGAAAAATGAAGTCCATGAAACAATGTGCCTTTGATATAACGAAGGATGCGCAAGACAGTTGCAAAATGAGTGGAGCGAGGAGCCGGCATGAACTGGCTAACCAGTTGAACAGCATAGGCGATATTAGGACGAGTAATAGTGAGGTAGATAAGATTGCCAACCAACTATCGATCGAGGGTGGAATCACTCAATAAAGTACCTTCAAGAGGAGTGAGACGAACATTAGGCTCGAGAGGAGTGAAGGCAGTCTTAGTATCCGTGAGACTGGCACGAACTAGAAGATCAGAGGCATACTTAGCCTGTGTGAGATAGTAACCACGGAAATCAGATGATATCTCGAGGCCCAAAAAATAATTAAGAGATCCAAGATCCTTCATTTCAAAGTGGTGACTAAGGAACTGTTTGAGTGCAGATATACCGGCAAGGTCATCACCAGTAATGATCATGTCATCAACATAGAGCAGAAGAAGAGTAGTGCCGTGCTCAGTTTTGCTAACAAAAAGTGCAGAATCATAGGGACTAGAGGCGAAACCAAAATCCCCAATAACAGTACTGAACCTGGCAAACCATGCCCGTGGAGCCTGCTTAAGACCATACAGAGCTCGATGAAGTTTATAGACCTTATGTGGAGGATGATCATAGCCTGGAGGAGGTTCCATGTAGACTTCCTTAGTGAGATCACCATTGAGAAATGCATTTTTGACATCCATTTGGAATAAATTCCACTTACGAACTGCAGCAACTGCGAGGAGGCTACGAACTGAAGTGATACGAGCAACATGAGCAAATGTCTCCTCATAGTCAATTCCATGTTCTTGAGTGAAGCCCTTGGCCACAAAACGGGCTTTATAGCGTTCTATGGAACCATCAGATCTAGTCTTGATTTTGTAAACCCATTTACATTGAACCGCTGTTTTACCAGAAGGAAGATCAACCAAATCCCAAGTGTTGGTTTTCTGTAAAGCCTGCAATTCTTCAGACATTGCTTGTTGCCAAAGAGGATTAGATTGAGCCTCACGGTAGGATTGAGGTTCATGATGAGAGAATAGTGGAAAAACAATGTAAGTCACGAAGATGAATAGGAGGTTCTCTTACCCGAGTAGAACGACGAAGTGGGGGATTAGAATCATCAATAGAAGGAGCAGGAGCAAGAGCAGTGACAGGAGTAGGATCATCAGACAGAGCAGGAGTCTCAGGAAGAGCCGTAAGTGTGAGGTCAGACTTGTATTAACATCATCAGGAAATAATGTAACCAAGGGATCAGTAAAGAAGAATGGAGTGTGAACTGATGAGAGATGGAATTTGAACAGTGAAGAGAACATCTTATGTTTCCAAAAGATAACATGACGAGAGATAAGAAGACGTTTGGAGAGAGGATCCCAACACCTATAGCCTTTGTGTGTTATACTATAACCCAAGAAGTAGCAGAGACGAGCCCGAGGTTTTAACTTGGTACGCCCATGAGGCTGAAGTAAAACAAAGCAAGCACATTCAAAAACTCGGAGAGAACTATAGTTAGGAGGATGTCCATATAAACATTCATAGGGAGTTTGATTGTTAATGACAGGAGAGTGAACACGGTTGATAACATAGGCAGCAGTGAGAGTGGCTTCCCCCAAAAACGTTCAGGACAAGAAGAAGAGATGAGAAGAGCACGAACTGTGTCCAAAATATGACGATGTTTACGTTCAACACGTCCATTTTGTTGAGATGTTCCTGGACATGAGCGGTGTGGAATGGTTCCTTGACTGCGAAGAAATGTAAGAAATTCTATATCTTTGTATTCCATGGCATTATCTGCACGAAAGATTTTGATAGAACGCGAAAATTGAGTTTTCACCATTTGGGCAAAGTCTTAATAAATTTTCTTTAACTCGAAGCGATTATTCATAAGATACAAGCAAGTAAAACATGAATAATCATCAATGAAAATTATAAAATATTTTGACCTCCTCATTGTAGTGGTGGAAGAAGGCCCCCAGATATCAGAGTGAATGAGATCAAAAGGTGCAGTAGAAACAGCATCACTTTTATTAAAAGATAAAGTGGGTTGTTTAGCAAGTTGACAAGATCAACAATCAATATGGTCATTGGTAATAGGACCAAGATGGCCACAAAAAATTAAAGAACGTAAACAAATAAAGGACATGTGGCCTAAGCGGGAGTGTCAAAGACTTAAAGAGGAAGTTGAAGAGGCTGACGCGGCAAACTGTACTGGAGGAGATGGTCAAGAAGAAGTGTGAAGATTGATGAGCTTGAACAAGCGTCCAACTTTATGGCCTATCCCAAGTCTGTCCTGTTTGTGGATCTTGTACATGACAACCAGTACGAGAGAAGATAACATTAAGGCCAAGTTCACATAGTTGACCAACATAGATAAGGTAAGCTTAGGTATGAGATATGTATCAGAAAGAGACATATGAGGGTCGGAAACTCGTCTTATGTGACTGACATGCATATGTGAACCATCAGCAGTATGAATAATAGGGATATGAGAAACAGGATTTTTGAAAAGGAAGGCAGTGGGGTCAAATGTCATATGGTTACTACATGTAGAATCAAAGAACCAAGAAAAAGTACCTGATGCAGTAGAAAGAGTAGTAGAAGGTTGAGTACTAGAATTGGAGAGGACTTGTTTGAGGATAGATTCAAGGTCAATAATAGAGATTGATGGAGAAGAAGTGTCCAAAGCCGAAGAATCCTCAGTAACAGAAGCAACAGTAGATCGGGATGCAGTCATGGAGTTACGGTGTTGAGATTTTGATTGACTTCCTCTGGATCGAGAGTTGCGTGGTTGTTTATTAGGATTGCGTGAGCAATCATCTTAATAATGACCGGATCCCAATTTATGACAGAACTTGCAGACTCTGGTAGGACAATCAAGTAGATAGTGATCAGTTTCGCGACAATACTTGTAGAATTTAGAGGAAGATTATTCATCCCTAGAATGATGAGTAGCAAGGACTGTGTCGGTATGCTGAGATTTCAGAGTACTGTGACGAGTTTCTTCGGAGAGTATCTCAGAGACAGCACTGTCTAATGTGGGTAGAGGGTTGCGATGAAGCAATACGGCTTGAATAGGTTCGAAATCATCATGAAGAGCGATAAAAAAATGAACCAAACGTTGCTGATCTCTGTACTTGGTAAATTGTGCAGCATCTTGACAACAAGTCCATGTTAGTTTTGAAAGAGCCAACTGATCCCAAGTTGCATGCATCTGAGAGAAGAAACTATCGATAGACTGGCTAGGTTCTTGACGCATACAATGAAGATGGCTCAAAAGTTGATAATGATGAGAAAAATCAGATGTGGTGTAGTGTTGTGCCAAGAAGTCCCAGATGAATTTGGCGGTTTCGAAACGGCCAAACTGAAGACTAATAGATGTGGTGGAGGTATTATGGAACCAAGTGATAATCTGATGATTTTTTATGTCCCAATCTTCGAGTTGATCGGCAAACTTAGCATCTGTTTCGTTTGTCCCTTGTTGTGGTTTTGTAATATACCCAGTAACATAGCGCCAAAGTTTACGTCATTTGAGAAAGTTAGTCATAGCTTGAGCCCAAAAGATGTAGTTGAGTCCATCGAAGATAGTCTGAATAGGTTGAAAAGTGTTGGATTTGTCCATGGTATGAAGAAATTGCACTGGGCGTGAGAAAATGAGGTAGAAGCGAGTAATAAATAGGGCCAAATTCAGCACAAGTCCAGAATACAATGTCGTTAGAGATCAGCCCTTTAAACAGTTTGTTGAAAGAAAATGGGCACCGATTATAATATCCTTCAACAGATAACCACTGAAGTCGGTGTGAGCATCTAGCATACCACTACAATTATCAATCACAACAGTGATTGAATCAGCATTCAACAATCAGGTAATAAAGGGCCAGCTGAAAATCGATTTGGGTCACACTCCCAACAGCCGTGGAATCTAAAGTTTGATAAGAGGATCAATGACAATAATAGATAATCTGGAATGGAGGTGCAGGATGATAACAATGTGTTTCTAGCAGAGGATGTAGTAGAGAACACTGGTAACAATGGCAGGATGATGGAATATGGCTGTTGATGGAATAGGTTTTGGAGATTTGCGAGATCTGCACGAACAGGGATGATGAAATCTGGCTGTTGAAGGCTCTGGGGATGCCAGATCTGAGGCTGTTAGATCTATGGTTGAGTGGCGGAGGCGCAGGATGAGGCGTAATAGAGCCACTTGATCGGACATGGTTGTCAGATGGTGAATGCCGCTGGTGATGCGGAGCAGATTCCGACGTTGGGCTGAGCAAATATCGGATCTGAGATGGCAGTGACAGAGATTGCGACCTTTGCAATGTGGTGGTTAGAGATGTTGATCGGCAGATCTGGATTTGAATCCAGATGCAACTGACTTGGTGTCTGGGTGGCAGGTGCATCTGAATGATGTGCACTTGCAATGGTAGTTGCTGCAATTGCAATGGAGTGGGGTGCCTTAAAAGATGAGAAGAGGATCTATGATATGAGTTTGCAACAGGTGGGTTTGATATAGGTTTGCAGTAGAGATGGGACAGGATGTGATGGCGGGTGTAGTACAATAGTATAAAGATGGTAGGTATAGTACGATAGTACAATGTAAAGCCTAGTACATGGGCTTGGTATATGGGCCCACTATACACTAACATTTTGGATGATCAGATATTGATTCTAAAAATTTGCTGTAATAGCATGAAGTATTATTTGCGATCTTGGGTGAGGTATCTACGATTCCATTCAACAGCTAAACACGTGGACAGACTACTCGTTACATGCTCAGACACGTGGACAGACTACTCGTTAGATCTTCTGAGCTCCCTATGGAGATCCGGGGTGAGCGCTTCCTGGACCGGCTGGGCCTTGTGCAGTTGGTAGGATGAGGCAGCTCGGGTGTTCCTTTTGTTTGGCCCCTGGCTGCTCGAATGAGTTGCGGCCCCCATTTGTTTAGTGGAGTTTTGCGGATGAATGAATATTTATTTTAAAAAAAAAATGCTCAGAGAAACCACCAGATAGACGGGACGAGGGTTGGCTTGTGACGCCAACACCAACATGCAGCAAGCTGGTGTCAAAGCTATGTGGGTCCCACCACGATGTATTTGTACAGCTCATTTTAAGGAATGATACCAAAAATGAGGCAGATACAAATTTCGAGTGGACCACACCATAAGAAAAAGTTGGATTGAACATTCACCCTTGGAAAGCTTTTCCGGGCCACAGAAGTTTTAGATGAAGATGATATTTTTGTTTTCCATTCATCCAGCTCTTTGTGATCTTATGAAAATGTGGATGACAAATAAACATCAATTTGGGCCCTAGGAAGGTTTCATCGGTGGTCATCATTCTCCTCACTGTTTCCTGTGGTGTGGTCTATTTAAGCTTTTCATCTTCCACATTTTTTGTCTCATGCCTTCAAATGATCTGTACAAATGGATGGACGGCGTGGATAAAACAAATACATCATGGTATGACCCACATAGCTTTGACACCAGCTTGCTGGCGACTGTAATTCGGGTCACAAGCAAACCCAGATAGACGACTAATATCCAAACCTTGAAACACCATTCTCTTTATTCCATACAAAACAGGTAGACAACGTGTAAAACTACCCACTACACGCTCAAAGAAACAACTAGCTAGGTAGACAACTAACATGCAAACTTTCAGACAAATACAACAGCTAGACAACAAGCAGACTACCAGCTACACGCTCATAGAAACAACAACGTATATGACTAACATGAAAACCAGCTTCAAACACCATTGCTCTTTATTCCATACAAACAGCTGCATAGGTGGTGCAGATCATCACCCACTAGACGCTTTTGCCTATCACGTATCCGAGGAAAGGCGCATCTGCATTCATGTAACTGCAGTAGAGGCGTGGGTGTTGCATGATCCCTTCCAAACCCAAGTAATCACTCGCTTTTTTTACCAACTCCTTATTGGTGATCTCCCCTCGATACTTCTCCAACACCTCCTTGACTGCGTTGGTGAAAGCACCGTATGCTTTAGACTGATCGTCGTTCGGATCGACTTCCACCGATTTCTCGCTCAGCTTGCAGCTGCTGAGCAGGATGCCGTTATCGTCCCTACACGCCATGGTGGGTTGGGAGTTCCCTGAACAGATGTTAGCACTCGCCTCACTCCCAAAGATCTCCAATAAGTGCACGCCGATATCGGGAGACTGAATGCTGGTGGAGTTGAGATTTATGCTAAAGGTTTTGGAGCGGTAGTCGGCCTCCCAATCAATATTGTTGGATTCTGGACCAGTGCCATCGTTTATATACTGCTCCTCCTCCTTGTAGATGAGGCCGCCACTGTGGGACGAGTCGGAGAGGATTGTGAAGGTTGCTCCCTCCGGCAAGTAGTCGACTAGACGCCGGAATTCATCGTCTGATAGGGGATTACGTTCACGTTAGTTGAAGTATTTCTAACACCCAACTGAATCCTCTACAACACTTGTATGTATTATTTTCAAAATAGACAGTATCTACTGGACGGTGCTTGTGGGGTCCACTGTGATGTATTATTTTCATCCACTCCTTCCGTTCATTTCCAATCCATTTAGGACACGAGCCCATAAATGAGGCAGATCCAAATCATATTTGGAGCATAGCAAAGGAAACAGTGGTGTTTGAATGGCCACCGTTAAGTTTTAGATGAAGCTGATACTTTTGTTTTTTTACTTCATTACAGTGGGCGTTCAATTACCACTGTTAATTTTCTTGTGGTGTGGTCCACTTTAGACGTGGATCTGTCTCATTTTTGGTCTATGCCCTTAAATGATCCGGGAAAAACAATGAACCGTGTGAATAAACCATATATAGGATTTCATACACGTGGACGTTGGTGTTTCATCCAGACCATTTATCCAATGGACCAATAACTGATAATTGAAGTCCTAGAAATCTCGAATATATGAAGGTCTAGCCAAAGAACAGAATTTAGCTACGGTCAATGGAGAATTGGCCAATGACTAAACAACCGTGCTCTTAAAATGTGTGGCCCTTACCATGGGCCCACCTTAATGTATATATTCTATATCCACGCCATCCGTCCATTGTTTCAGATAATTTTAAGTCATTATACAAAAAATGAAGCATGCATATCCAATTATCAGGTGGACTATACTATAGGAACAAGTGGTGATTGAACACCCTACCATTAAAAGCTTCTTAGGGTGTCACCTTAATATTCCCTTACAGTTTATTAGCCATCCAATCTGCTAATAAGATAACATCAGCTTGATCAAAAACTTTTGTGGCCCATTAATGGTCAATCACCACTGTTCCCTATGATATGGTCCACCTGATAATTGGATATATCCTGCACTAAAATTATCTTAAAAAATGGATTGACGGTATGAATACAGAATAAATAAATCAAGGTGGGCCCCACAGTAATGGCCGCACCGTCTTGGGTGAGTCAGAGAGAGAGAGAGAGAGAGAGAGAGAGAGCATTAATTTATACACCATCATTCTATGTAGAGTCGATAGCTGGCCCACCGTATATTCCCGAATGGATATCAAGGATGTGCACTGCCTCTCATAGACAATAATACTATTTGAGTCCTTTGGGAATGGACGGTGGAAGGACGACTATACACCAAGTCTGAGAACATTTCTCAACTCTCATTCATCCTACCTTTAACGGTATGGAAATCGCAAGAGACAATCGCTGGATGCTGCTCGTACCCATCGCCTGTAACCAGCGTCCCCAACCCACTGAAGTAGAAGAACAAGATGTCCCCCTTCTTGGCATCATGGATCATCTTTACAAGAGCCTTCCTGATGTTCTGTCCCGTCGGCTTCTCCGACGAGTCAGCTGCATCAGTCATGATCTTAATGTCTTTCTCCACGTAGTTGAAGCGATCTATGAGAAGATTCTGCATGGTTTGCACGTCGTTTATGCACCCATACAGCTGGTATTGGGTGTCAGGGTAGTTGCACCCCACCAAGATGGCCGTTCTCTTCTTTGACGCCATTTTTCTCACTGATCTAAGATTTTCTACGCACCTTTCTCTGGGTGTATATCTCTAACAATGGCACCTTATATAGACAATTCTCCTTCGGTAAATTACTTAAATGCCCTCCCCTACCATCTACATTAATGATCTAGACACTTAGGGTCAAACATCTATTGCATGTGCTACCATGCAATATATTACACCAATTTGATAGTCACATCCCTCCACGATCATCAGCCTTTAATATGGACAGCGCATATGTCCAGTCTACAATTTCATATATCTATTTAGTGGGGCCACCATAGATTTCTTAACAATGTAAGTTTGTTAGGCCATCATAGGAGTGGATTAGGTGAGACCCAGCCTTACGCAAGAGTGTGTGGCCCTTTCTGTGGGGCCCACCTTGATATATGTATTATGTATCCACTCTGTTCATCCATTTTTCCAGATCATTTTAGGGTATAATCCCAAAATTAAAATAGATCCAATTATCAGGTGGATCATACAAGAGGGAATGGTGTTGATTGACATTATTAGGACACAAAAGTTTGAGATCAAGTTTATATTTATTTTTTTCCCTTCATCCATCCATGCTTATTTGACTTATCAACAGATTGGATGGTAAATAAAACAAATCATTTTAGGGCATCATCCCAAGACGGTGCCACCCTTACTGTGGGGTTATCGTGGGGCCCACCTTGATATATGTATTGTGTATCCACTCCCTTCATCTATTTTTCCATATCAATTTAGGGCATTATTCCAAAAATAAAACAGATCCAATAATCAGGTGGACTATACCATAAGAAACAGTGTTGATTGACCTTTAATGAGACAAGATCAAGCTGATATTTGTTTTTTCCCTTCATGTAGGCTTATTTTACCTTATCAACATGTTGGATGGTAAATAAAACATATCATTTTAGGGCATTATCCCAAGCGACTCTTAGCATAGGGTTACCGTGGGACCCACCTTGATATATGTATTATGTATCCACTCCGTTCATCCATTTTTCAAGATCATTTTAGGGAATAATCCCAAAATAAAACAGATCCAATTATCAGGTGGACCATACCATAAGAAACAATGTTGATTGACCATTAATGGGACACAAAGGTTTTAGATCAAGCTGATATTTGTTTTTTTCCCTTAATCCATCCATGCTTATTTGACCTTATCAACAGTTTGAATGGTAAATAAAACAGGTCATCTTAGGGCATTATCCCGAGACGCCACCCTTTCTGTGGGTTACCGTGGGGGCCGACCTTGATATATGTATTATGTATCTACTTTGTTCATCCATTTTTCCATATTATTTTAGGGTATTATCTCAAAAATAAATCAGGTGGACCATGCTATAAGAAACAGTGTTGATTGACCATTAATGGGACAAAAGTTTTAGATCAAGCCATATTTGTGTTTTCCTTCATAGACGCTTATTAGACGTTATCAGCAGATTGGATGGTAAATAAAACAGATCGTTTTAGGGCATTATAATGATAGGGCAGTCAATCACCACTGTTTCTTTTGGTATTGTCCACTTGATAATTGGATATGCTTAATTTTAGGGATAATGCCCTAATATGATATGAAAAAAATGTATGGACGGTGTGGATACATAATACATACATTAAGGTGGGCCCCATGCTAATGGCTGCACCGTGTTGGGTGAGGCCGGGGTCTCACCTAATCTGTTCTCTCCAATGGCACAGGATAGTGGATCGCTAGGTGGCCCTGGGACTGTTTTTATGTCAACCGACCAACGGTATGAAGTAGCAAACCATGGACCCCACCCCCAATGTATGTGTTTTATATCTATTCTGTCTGTATATTTTTTTTCCACCTATTTTTACGGCAAAAGCCAAAAAAAAAAAAAAGAAAGAAAGAAAAAAAAGAAGAAGATCCAGATCTCAAGTAAACCACACCACAAAAAACACCCGTGATTGAACACTCACCATTAAAAAATTCCTAAGGCCCACTGTACCTGGATGAAGCGAAAACATAATCTTAATCCAGAACTTACGTGGCTCCAAAAAGGTTTTAATGGTAGCCGTTCAATAGCCACTGTTTCCTGTGGTGTGGTCCACTTGTGATTTGGATCCGCTTCATTTTTTGGATCATGCCCTAAAATAAGATGGAAAAACGGATGGACGGCATAGATATAAGACATATACATCAAGTAGGACCCACAGTCCCGTAATCACCGACCATATTCACGGGGTGGCTTTGACAGGAGGCATCCGATGGCACACTACGGACGCAGGAGAACCCGGACTGTGGGGCCCACCATAATGTATATGATCTATATCCACGCGGTCCATCTGTTTTTCCATATCAATTTATGTAGCAAGCACAAAAATTGAAGCAGATCCAAATCTCAGGAGGACCACAAAACAGAAAACAACTGTCATTAAACACCAACCATTGAAAACTCTCTAGGGACCATTGTGATGTTTATTTGCCATCCAAACCGTTGATAAGGTCTCAGAGGCCTAAATTAAAGGAAAACCTAAATATCAGTATTAAC
This sequence comes from Liriodendron chinense, assembly GCA_003013855.2. Classification (NCBI taxonomy): domain Eukaryota; kingdom Viridiplantae; phylum Streptophyta; class Magnoliopsida; order Magnoliales; family Magnoliaceae; genus Liriodendron; species Liriodendron chinense. The sequence goes on from ML058380.1 coordinate 402,452, forward strand.
TAAAACTTTTTAGGGCCCCAAGAAGATTTTAATGGTGGGCATTCAATCACCACTGTTTCTTATGGTGTGGCCCACTTGAGATTTAGATCTGCTTCATTCTTTTCGAATCACGTCCTAATAAGGCGGAAAACGAATGGATGGATGGCATGGATATAAAATACATACATCAAGGTGGGCCTCACAGTCCCGTAACCACCGACTAGATCCATGGAAGCCGCGCCTGACTGAAGAGGTATCCAATATTGGCACACATCAACGGTTATTATTATTTTTTTTTCCAAAGAGAAAGCCAGGGGTATCACTAAAGAAATAAAGTCAATGCATTGCCTTTTAAAAAAAAATTACGAATGCATTGAAATAAAAAAATCATCCGGTCGTTGAGGAGCCCGGTTTGGATGGATCCCTGAATCTACTGAGGTCGGTGGATCCCTGACTGTGGAAGTATGTTCCTTACATCCACACCATCCATCCATTTTTACCGCTCATTTTAGGGCATGGTTCCAAAAAATGAAGCAGATCCAGATCTTAGGTGGACCATTCATGATTGAATCCTCACCATTAAAAGCTTCATGGGCCACCGGAATGTTTTTTTTCCATCAAACCTGTTGATAAGGTAAAAAGAGACCTGGATGAAGATACGACGCAAATATAAGCTTCATTCAAAGCTTTTGTGGCCCACGAGGAGTTTTTAAAGGTTGATTACCACTGTTTCTTGTATTATGGATCATCAAACACTTGGATCTTCTTCATGTTTTGGACCATGTTCTTAAATTAGTTATCAAAACAAATGGACGGTGTGGATTTAACGTATATACATCAAGGTGGGCCCCACGGTCAGGGATCCCACCCGCCTCGGTGGATCCGCCCGTCGTTGAGACGCACATGGATATTTTTCTTTCTAAAAAATCACCAATGCATTGACTTTTTAAAAAATCAGGTAGATATAAAACCCGGGTGGGCCATATTGGAATTGGACGCCTGGGGCGATGGAAGTTTTTTTTCAGGATGATATCTGTTCCTACAGTTTATCTGAGTGGTAATAACCATATAAACGGTATGGATGGCATAAAAACATCATGTTCAGCTCTAGGAAGGTTTCAATGGTGTTCAATTCTGTTTCCACTGTTTCGTTTGTGGTGGCCCACCTGAGTTTTGGATCTGCCTAATTTTTAGAATCCTATTCTATTTTGGTTTTTAAAAACAAATGGATAGAGTGGATTTGTCATGGACATCTCTATTAGCCCCACACAGGGCACAGGCACTTCTGCACAGAGGCACATGCAATCCGTTCTCCACCAAACTGGGAGCGGGTTGACTGTAACCTTGAAGCGGATTGCGTAAACTTTGTGGGGTCTACCATGATTTACATATTTTATCCACTCCGTCCATCCATTTTACCATATGATTCTAGGGTTTGATCCTCAAAATGAAGCATATACAAAGCTCTAGTAGACCACACCACAGGAAATAAATGTGAATTGAATGTCTAGCATTGAAAAATTCTTGGGGCCATGGAAGTTTTGGATCAAGCTGATATTTTTTTGTTTCCATTCGTCAATGTCTTTATCATCCTATGAATAGGTTGGATGACAAATAAAGATTACTGTAGGCCCTAGCAAGGTTTCAACTGTTGAAATCATTATTCACACTGTTTCCTGTGGTATGGTCCACTTGAACTTTGGATAAGGATCACCGTGGGCCTTAGCAAGGTTTCAACGGTTGAAATCATTATTCACACTGTTTCCTGTGGTATGGTCCACTTGAACTTTGGATATGCTTCATTTTTTGGCTCAACGCCTAAAATGAGCTAGAAAATTTGATAGACGGCGTGGATAAACCACATACTTTCACGGTGGGCCTAACTGAGTTTACTCAGCATGATAAAAGCGTACTGAGTAACTCAGCATGCAATCTGATTTCCTGTAACCCTGGCGCTCTGTGGGGCCTAAAGAGATGTCAGTGAGAAATCTACTCCATCTGTTTTAAAAGACCACAATAGGATGGATTTCAAAAGTCCGGCAGATCTAAGACTCATGTGGGCCATACCTTTATCTAAGTGATAGTCATTATATGAACGGTTGAGATGGCATATAAACATCACGGTCAGCTCCAGTAAAGTTTCAACGGTGGACATTGCTAGCTGTTCCCACCGTTTTGTTGGTGTGACCCACCTGAGTTTTGGATCTTTTTATTTTTAGAATATGTCTAATGCCAATTCACAGCTCAGTTGGAGATCAATCCCCACTTTTTTCTTTGGTGGGGTCCACTTGAGCTTTGGATCTGTCTCATTCTTTAGCTCATGCCCTAAATTAATCTCTATAAATGGATGAACAGTGTGGATACAACACATACATTATGGTGGGGGCTCACAGAAGTTGGTGACGTCACTTCAGTAGCTAGATAGCTACTCAACCTGTCATAGCTAATCCGCTTCCCATTTTTAGAATCCTGTCATATTGTGTTCTTTCGAGAAAGACAGGTGGAGTAGACTCTTCACGTACATCTCCATTGGGCATCACACACCTCCGGTCACAGGCAATCCGCTCTCTTTTTATTTTTTATATTGATGTATTTTTTTACGTATCCATGCCGTCCATCTGTTTTTCCATCTCAGTTTAGCACGTGACACCAAACCCCAAGAAGATCAAAATCTCAGGTGGACCATACCACTAGAAACAATGATGAATGACCATTTAAAGCTTTTGTAGGCCACAAAAGTTTCAGATCAACCTCATCTTTATATTTTCCTTTCATCCAGAACTTCTTGACATTATCAACAGGATTTCAAATAAACATTACTAAAACCTTACGGTGGACTCTTTGGATTTTTTTAATGGCGGGGCACTCAATCACCAGTGTCTCCAGTGTTATGGTCCACCTGAGATTTGGATCTGCATAATTTTTGGAATCCCATCCTCAAATGAGCTGGAGAAATGGATGGACGGCGTGGATATACAAAATATCACCCATGTGGGCCACACGGCAGGGGTCACACCTACATTCATGCATGGATGAGAACAACATTCTTCCTGTCGTGTTGACTGCGGGTCCAATCGCCCTATCCAAACACATTGCAAGAGTATTTTATCTAGTTTTGCAAATGAGCTGGGCTGGGCCTAGCCTCCCGCATCAAGCCAGACTTGGGTTAGAGCCTCAGGACCAAAGGTTGGGCTTGGGCTTAAAATTCAAGCCTGCTTATCGATCGAGGTAGGCTTGGACTCTGTACAACAGCCAATCAACCCGGTCTGAATCCGCCCGGCCGGGCCATTGAGTTTGGAAGGGAATTAAAAACAAATGCTTAACTAAGATGGGTGATAGGTGGCTTGTGTGGACCCACCGTAACTTTAATGTGAAATCCATCTTGATCACTTGGTGATTCACCCTGTGGAAGACCTAGGGCCTAAAAATCAGCTATATCCGTGATTCAAGTAGACCACATGATTGGAAATAGTGCACGGGGCAATACTTACCTTCAAAAGGTTTCTCTTGATGTGGCCCACCTGAATTATGTATGGGCTATTTTTGGCCCCATGCTTAAAATTTGGTGTGGCGCCTATTAGTTGGAGTAGATTTTATATAATCATCATGGAACGCTTTGTAAAAATCAAAGGTGGATGTCTCTATCCCAAGTGTTTTCTTGGGTGTAGCCCACATGAATGACAAGTCAGCCTGATTCTTTGGCTTGGTGCCTAAAGTGGGATTACAAATTTAATGGTCGGAGTAGATTTCAAATATACGTCATAGCGGGCCTATAAAAAATCAAGAGTGTCGTCCCTCTCCCAACTACTTGGAAAACACAAATGCCCAACTTTCTGCTTTCTGCTCACACATTAAAAATCTTAATTTTATGGAGGCCCACCATAATGTGTGTGTGAAATCCACTCTGAACATTAGATGTATAATCCCATATTAGGCTCCGATAATAATAATAAAAAAGAGAGGCTAAATTTGGGTCACCTCGATGGAAAGACTTGGGAGAGAGACGTCCACCCTTGATTTATATAAGGCCCAAAATGATAATTATATGAAATCCATTCCAATCATTATATGTGACACCAAAATTAGGCATGTGATGTAGGACTTGGCATAGATACATTCCTACTATGGCTAGACCAAAAGAAGGCCAAACAGAAGTGGAAGTAATTTGTCAGATTCAAGCCCAATCCTACCTAAGGCATAACGTAATTGGGCCCCAGGTGTGTTCGATTCAAAGAAATTCAATCAAGATAGGGAGAAATTGCCCTTTGAAGTATGAATTGTAAATCGGCATAACTTTTGATCTGAGTATCGTTATAGGACACAAAACCTGTCCATCTTTACTATAATGGGCCATCTGGGGTCAACCAGCCTATATAGTAACTCATGTCCGTTTGTTTTATGAGAAAACATACCCTTTTATTTAAAAAAATGAGATTTTAGAAAAAAATTACTATTTCTAGCAAATCTGATTTTTGTCATATTTTTCTTTTTTGTTTTTAGAATTTTAGAATTTCATCTTTTTGGAAGATTGATTGTAATCATGCTGGGAATGCTCTAATATGGTTAATTTAAGACTTTCTATTTTTAGAAAAACGTACTATATATTTTCGATAAGTTCTATTCGAATTTGCCGGGCTCTAGGTAACTCGGGGAAGGCTGGAGGTGGAGGGGTATGTCGCAACAGGGCGGGCGACGTCAATTTTGCTTTCTCCTCGGCTTATGGTATAAGCTTTAATAACACAGCTGAGATCAAGGCCTTGGTTGAGGGGTTGTCTTTATGTGTGACTAAGGGCATATCCAAAGTGGAAATTTTGTCAGATTCGAAGGTGGTGGTAAATCTTCTTTCTACTCACTGTCAAACCCCTTCTTGGACCATGCGGTACTGGCAAGCCAGATTTTAAGCCTTAAAAAGGAAGTTGGAGGTTTTGATATATCACACCTTCAGGGAAGCTAACCCTGTGGCGGACCGCCTTGCTCGATGGGGCAGTTCCTCTCAGCAAAATTGCTTATTCTCGTCGGCAGCAGACCTGCCTGCTAGGATTAGGGGTCTTCTTTGTTTGGACAGAACGGGATTGGGTACATTAGAAGACCCTAATCTGGGGTTTGTCTTCTGTTTTCCTTTTTTCCTTTTTTCTTTTTTCTTTCTCTTTTCTTTTTTGATGTGCGTTTGTAAGTGTACAGATAGGATAGGTGGAGTCTCGTGTGACCTCCTCCTGAATGTCCATACTATGTTTTTTCTATTTATATGAACAGATAGTTGTTTTTTTTTTTAAAAAAAAAGTTCTATTCAAATTAGGGTTTATTTTTCTTTATTAGTGAATGGAGAAATCATAAATATTAGACATTATTCAATAAAATTATTTAAACTTTATTTCTTTTTCATATGGAATCAAGAAACTACTAGATGGATTTAAGGTTTTAGTCACTTAAGGAAGATGGTGATCTTTCTCATCACTTTTCTATACTCTTCCTTGCGTCAGTTGGTATCAGAGCGAGGCTTTTCTTTAGCTCAATGACATCTAACCAAAGGTTCGAGCAACAATTCCATGAACAATGTTCCTAGGGATTATCCTTTGACGACGATAATGTTTGAGGCAGCTCAACGAGAAAAATTATGAGTCATGCAAGGATTACAGGAAGCAATCGATCGCATGACGGAAGCCCTTCGAATGGACATGTGTTTGTAATGATGAGCAACATGAAATCGACAATGGAACTCATGTTCATGATGCGACACCGGTGATGAATTGTAGGCCATCACCCAATAATGGTGAATCATAGACCACTACTCTGATCGTGATGAAGTTATATACATCAAAGGAAGAAATAGATCTACAGAGGCACAACATCTTTAGAATAAGGTACACTGTGAATCAAAGGGTCTGTGATATGATCATAGATGACATGAGTAGTGAGAACTTTGAATTCAAGACTATACAGATTGCTCTTTATGTTGATAATACCAATGCTATACAAATTTCTTTTAATCTCGTGTTTCATGAAAGAACAAAACACACTGAGGTGGATTGTCACTTTATTTGAGAAAAGTTTCAATCTAAAGTTCTTTCTCTTCTATATGTTGCATCTCAAGATTAAAATGCGGATATTCTCATGAAGAGTTTGACAATAGCTTGACATTCTTTTCTAGGACACAAATTACTGCTGGTTGATCCCTTACATCAATTTGAGGGGGCGATAGCTAGTTTACATGTATAACGAGATTGTAGTATTCTAATTTCCATATATAGTAAGATTCATAGGTTATATATCTCTACAAATAAACCCTTCTTAGGGCTAGAAGAATACAGAATACTCAAAGAGAATTCTTTAAAATCTCGAATATTTCTTGAGTTGTCAAGGAAACATGAGTGCCATCCCACCCCCACACATGATGTTGCCACTGAGAACGACCTAGTTGCGACGTGCAGTTCAAAATTATATTTGACAATAAAGACACATTTTCTATTTAAACCATGTACGGATGACCTTTTGGGACTAGTTGTGCTACCAAGATAAGCCTCACTTCCAAGTATCGATCCCTGGGCCTAAAGATGGGCCCCACCTGTTGTCCAAATAAGATAGTTTATTTTAGGGGCCCCACATGTTGTTCATGTGAACAAACATGTGAGCTGCACCAAAGGTAAATTTTTTTTATTTATTTTTGAGCTCAATGAACTTTTGATTAAGTGGCATTGTGGGCACATTTGATAAAAAAAGGCCCTTGTACAGAAATGCAACTGACTAATTAACTGGTGCTAGTTGCTTCTATTGTAAGGCATTTTAAAATTGTGTCCTTGGTTGGGCACTATGATTTAGTACATAAGGTCAATCATGCCAAATAAACAACTGGTTAAAAGAGGATAAATATAACAATATGTGTAGGGTCACCAAATCAACTCACTCGATGAACCCTATATAGTCTTAAGCAATGTTCTCGTTAAAAGATCATATAAGATGTGAACACTCATGGAATTACTTAAATATAAGATCAACAAAGGGGCTTTGTTTTCCTTGCTTATGCTTTAAAAGATGATGATATACTCGTAAGTTCTTAAATTTAAAGATTTCAAGAAAAAGCCTATAAGAAATAATTGATTAAGTAGATCAATTGGTTTAAACAATGATAGAAAAAGATGAATTAGTCAAGTAGAGAGATCAAAATAAGGAAAACCCAAACCAAAGAAAGAAAATGAGGATTGAAGAAAGAGGAAAAGATTGAACCTACTCCAAAGCCAAGATGACAAAATAGGTAAGTTAGAATCACATAAGGTGTACATTACATATGGATGGAAACTGATGATTTTGACATATAATTTTGGAGTACATTACATTGAAATTTTAATTTTTTTAGAAAATTCATTTCATATGGATAGAAATTGATGAGAAAATGATTGATGGCATGAGCGTGCATCATGAAAAATATATATTATCAACACTAGACAATTCGGGGACCGAGGAGCCCTTAAACGTAGAGGGGACTAGCTAGGGTGAGAATGCCCACTGCCTATTGATACCTTTAGAGCCTTCGTTGATTATGTGATCGGGTAGAGTAGGAGTTTAATCAGCTCATGAACAAATGATCACTTACGGATCTGGGCTGGGCAGTTGCGTATGTTTCAATGGACGCTGAGCATAACTTGATCGTGTTAGAAACTTGTTTATGTAGGCTGGGTGGGTGTTGGTATGCCAATGATTGGAAACTGGCCCCGTTGGTTCAATAAGACAACCATACTGATAAATGTGAAAATATTGCATGCGTAGCTACATATCATATATAGTTTGTAGCTCTTTAAATATCTGTTCTAACTTTATGAAAAGTTGTTTTATTACTTTCATGTCATGGGCTTTGACTTTCATATGTATTGTTTGTCTTATAAATGATTTTATTCCAAAGATTTCATGGATATAAAACTTGTGTGCGTTTATGCTTACTAGGTGTGATAACTCACCCTATTGGGACTTATCATTTCAGGGTTTTGAGAGAAAACAAAAGATCTAGAATTGGCCAAATGACTGGGGTAAGAAGAATGAAAGTCAGGCATCGATGTTTTTCTTTAATAATTATTTAAAACATATATTGCATAATTGGGGAGAAGATATGTTAACTTGATTATTAATTTTAAAAGGTTAACCTTTTTCTTTGTATTCTTTGTGATTGTTAATAATGTTTGATTAGTTAGTAAAATTCTGAGTAACGTATACAACTCTGCTGTAGAGTATTTCACTTTTGGTCAATCCTGACCGTCATTTGGCTCCGGATGGATTTGGATATCCCTTAGATGTATTTCATCTCCATTTGTGATGTTCTTTTGTGTTGACTGAGAATAAGGGGAGAATATCTTATTGTCATATATATATATATATATAGTACAATAGTATAAAGATGGTAGGTGTAGTACAATAGTACAATGTAAGGCTTAGTACATGGGCCTACTATACGCTAACACCCCCCCACAAAATCAAGGAGGTTGAATAGAAACCAACTTGAGTTTGGAAACCAAGTCTTGGAAACGCCCTCGCGGATGTGCTTTGGTAAAAATATCAGCAGTTTGATCAGCAGACGTAAAGAAAGGAGACGCACAGTGCCATTGCCAATATGTTGATGAACAAAGTGACAGTCAATCTCTATGTGTTTGGTGCGCTCATGGAAAACATCATTGTGGGCAATCTGAATAGCACTCCGATTATCACAATAAAGAACAGTGGCAGTAGAATGTGTAACGCCTATATTCTCGAGTAACCAACGAAGCCAAAGGAGTTGTTGAGTAGTGTCGGCGAGAGCACGATATTCAGCCTCAATACTTGACCTTGCAGTGACAGTTTGTTTCTTACTTCGCTAGGAGATGGGCGAGTCTCCTAAGAAAAAGCAAAAACCTGTAGTAGAACGACGATCAATGGGATCACTTGCCCAATCAGCATCCGAGTAGGCATGTAACTCAAGAGAAGATGTTGAAGAAAAATGAAGTCCATGAAACAATGTGCCTTTGATATAACGAAGGATGCGCAAGACAGTTGCAAAATGAGTGGAGTGAGGAGCCGGCATGAACTGGCTAACCAGTTGAATAGCATAGGCGATATCAGGACGAGTAATAGTGAGGTAGATAAGATTGCCAACCAACTATCGATCGAGGGTGGAATCACTCAATAAAGTACCTTCAAGAGGAGTGAGACGAACATTAGGCTCGAGAGGAGTGAAGGCAGTCTTAGTATCCGTGAGACTAGCACGAACTAGAAGATCAGAGGCATACTTAGCTTGTGAGAGATAGTAACCACGGAAATCAGATGATATCTCGAGGCCCAAAAAATAATTAAGAGATCCAAGATCCTTCATTTCAAAGTGCTGACTAAGGAACTGTTTGAGTGCAGATATACCGGCAAGGTCATCACCAGTAATGATCATGTCATCAACATAGAGCAGAAGAAGAGTAGTGCCGTGCTCAGTTTTGCGAACAAAAAGTGCAGAATCATAGGGACTAGGGCGAAACCAAAATCCCCAATAACAGTACTGAACCTAGCAAACCATGCCCGTGGAGCCTACTTAAGACCATACAGAGCTCGATGAAGTTTATAGACCTTATGTGGAGGATGATCATAGCCTGGAGGAGGTTCCATGTAGACTTCCTCAGTGAGATCACCATTGAGAAATGCATTTTTGATATCCATTTGGAATAAATTCCACTTACGAATTGCAGCAATTGCGAGGAGGCTACGAACTGAAGTGATACGAGCAATATGAGCAAATGTCTCCTCATAGTCAATTCCATGTTCTTGAGTGAAGCCCTTGGCCACAAAACAGGCTTTATAGCGTTCTATGGAACCATCAGATCTAGTCTTGATTTTGTAAACCCATTTACATTGAACCGCTGTTTTACCAGAAGGAAGATCAACCAAATCCCAAGTGTTAGTTTTCTGTAAAGCCTGCAATTCTTCAGACATTGCTTGTTGCCAAAGAGGATTAGATTGAGCCTCACGGTAGGATTGAGGTTCATGATGAGAGAATAGTGGAAAAACAATGTAAGTCACGAAGATGAATAGGAGGTTCTCTTACCCGAGTAGAACGACGAAGTGGGGGATTAAAATCATCAATAGAAGGAGCAGGAGCAAGAGCAGTGACAGGAGTAGGATCATCAGACAGAGCAGGCGTCTCAGGAAGAGCCGTAAGTGTGAGGTCAGACCTTGTATTAACATCATCAGGAAATAATGTAACCAAGGGATCAGTATAGAAGAATAGAGTGTGAACTGATGAGAGATGGAATTTGGACAGTGAAGAGAACATCTTATGTTCCCAAAAGATAACATGACGAGAGATAAGAAGACGTTTGGAGAGAGGATCTCAACACCTATAGCCTTTGTGTGTTATACTATAACCCAAGAAGTAGCAGAGACGAGCCCGAGGTTTTAACTTGGTACACTCATGAGGCTGAAGTAAAACAAAGCAAGCACATTCAAAAACTCAGAGAGAACTATAGTTAGGAGGATGTCCATATAAACATTCATAGGGAGTTTGATTGTTAATGACAGGAGAGCGAACACGGTTGATAACATAGGCAGCAGTGAGAGTGGCTTCCCCCAAAAACGTTCAGGACAAGAAGAAGAGATGAGAAGAGCACGAACTGTGTCCAAAATATGACGATGTTTACGTTCATCACGTCCATTTTGTTGAGATGTTCCAGGACATGAGCGGTGTGGAATGGTTCCTTGACTGCGAAGAAATGTAAGAAATTCTATATCTTTGTATTCCATGGCATTATCTGCACGAAAGATTTTGATAGAACGCGAAAATTGAGTTTTCACCATTTGGGTAAAGTCTTAATAAATTTTCTTTAACTCAGAGCGATTATTCATAAGATACAAGCAAGTAAAACATGAATAATCATCAATGAAAATTACAAAATATTTTGACCTCCCCATTGTAGTGGTGGAAGAAGGCCCCCAGATATCAGAGTGAATGAGATCGAAAGGTACAGTAGAAACAGAATCACTTTTATTAAAAGATAAAGTGGGTTGTTTAGCAAGTTGACAAGATCAACAATCAATATGGTCATTGGTAATAGGACCAAGATGACCACAAAAAACTAAAGAACGTAAACAACTAAAGGACATGTGGCCTAAGCGGGAGTGCCAAAGACTTAAAGAGGAAGTTGAAGAGGCTGACGCGGCAAACTGTACTGGAGGAGATGGTCAAGAAGAAGTGTGAAGATTGATGAGCTTGAACAGGCGTCCAACTTTATGGCCTATCCCAAGTATCTGTCCTGTTTGTGGATCTTGCACATGACAACCAGTACGAGAGAAGATAACATTAAGGCCAAGTTCACATAGTTGACCAACATAGATAAGGTAAGCTTAGGTATGAGATATGTATCAGAAAGAGACATATGAGGGTCGGAAACTCCTCCTATGTGACTGACATGCATATGTGAACCATCAGCAGTATGAATAATAGGGATATGAGAAACAGGATTTTTAAAAAGGAAGGCAGTGGGGTCAGATGTCATATGGTTACTACATGTAGAATCAAAGAACCAAGAAGAAGTACCTGATGCAGTAGAAAGAGTAGTAGAAGGTTGAGTACCAAAATTGGAGAGGACTTGTTTGAGGATAGATTCAAGGTCAGTAACAGAGATTGATGGCCGGAGAATCCTCAGTAACAGAAGCAACAGTAGATCGGGATGCAGTCATGGAGTTACGGTGTTGAGATTTTGATTGACTTCCTCTGGATCGAGAGTTGCGTGGTTCTTTATTAGGATTGCGTGGGCAATCATCTTAATAATGACCGGATCCCAATTTATGACAGAACTTGCAGACTCTGGTAGGACAATCAAGTAGATAGTGATCAGTTTCGTGACAATACTTGTAGAATTTAGAGGAAGATTATTCATCCCTAGAATGATGAGTAGCAAGGACTGTGTCGGTATGCTGAGATTTCAGAGTACTGTGACGAGTTTCTTCGGAGAGTATCTCAGAGACAGCACTGTCTAATGTGGGTAGAGGGTTGCGATGAAGCAATACGGCTTGAATAGGTTCGAAATCATCATGAAGAGCGATAAAAAAATGAACCAAACGTTTCTGATCTCTGTACTTGGTAAATTGTGCAGCATCTTGACAACAAGTCCATGTTAGTTTTGAAAGAGCCAACTGATCCCAAGTTGCATGCATCTGAGAGAAGAAACTATCGATAGACTGGCTAGGTTCTTGACGCGTACAATGAAGATGGCTCAAAAGTTGATGATGATGAGAAAAATCAGATGTGGTGTAGTGTTGTGCCAAGAAGTCCCAGATGGCTTTGGCGGTTTCGAAACGGCCAAACTGAAGACTAATAGATGTGGTGGAGGTATTACGGAACCAAGTGATAATCTGATGATTTTTTATGTCCCAATCTTCGAGTTGATCGGCAAACTTGGCATCTGTTTCGTTTGTCCCTTGTTGTGGTTTTGTAATATACCCAGTAACATAGCGCCAAAGTTTACGTTATTTGAGAAAGTTAGTCATAGCTTGAGCCCAAAAGATGTAGTTTAGTCCATCGAAGATAGTCTGAATAGGTTGAAAAGTGTTGGATTTATCCATGGTATGAAGAAATTGCACTGGGCGTGAGAAAATGAGGTAGAAGCGAGTAATAAATAGGGCCAAATTCAGCACAAGTCCAGAATACAATGTCGTTAGAGATCAGCCCTTTAAATAGTTTGTTGAAAGAAAATGGGCACCGATTATAATATCCTCCAATAGATAACCACTGAAGTCGGTGTGAGCATCTAGCATACCACTACAATTATCAATCACAACAGTGATTGAATCAGCATTCAACAATCAGGTAATAAAGGGCCAGCTGAAAATCGATTTGGGTCACACTCCCAACAGCTGTGGAATCTAAAGTTTGATAAGAGGATCAATGACAATAATAGATAATCTGGAATGGAGGTGCAGGATGATAACAATGTGTTTCTAGCAGAGGATGTAGTAGAGAACACTGGTAACAATGGCAGGATGATGGAATAGGTTTTGGAGATCTGCGAGATCTGCACGAACAGGGATGATGGAATCTGGCTGTTGAAGGCTCTGGGGATGCCATATCTGAGGCTGTTAGATCTATGGTTGAGTGGCGGAGGCGCAGGATGAGGCGTAATAGGGCCGCTTGATCGGACACGGTTGTCGGATGGTGAATGCCGCTGGTGATGCTGAGCAGATTCCGACGTTGGGCTGAGCAAATATCGGATCTGAGATGGCAGTGACAGAGATTGCGACCTTTGCAATGTGGTGGTTAGAGATGTTGATCGGCAGATCTGGATTTGAATCCAGATGCAACTGACTTGGTGTCTGGGTGGCAGGTGCGTCTGAATGATGTGCACTTGCAATGGTAGTTGCTGCAATTGCAATGGAGTGGGGTGCCTTAAAAGATGAGAAGAGGATCTATGATATGAGTTTGCAACAGGTGGGTTTGATATAGGTTTGCAGTAGAGATGGGACAGGATGTGATTGTGGGTGTAGTACAATAGTATAAAGATGGTAGGTGTAGTACGATAGTACAATGTAAAGCCTAGTACATGGGCCTGATATATGGGCCCACTATACACTAACATTTTGGATGATCAGATATTGATTCTAAAAATTTGCTGTAATAGCATGAAGTATTATTTGCGATCTTGGGTGAGGTATCTACGATTCCATTCAACAGCTAAAAACGTGGACAGACTACTCGTTACATGCTCAGACACGTGGACAGACTACTCGTTAGATCTTCTGAGCTCCCTGTGGAGATCCGGGGTGAGCGCTTCCTGGACCGGCTGGGCCTTGTGCAGTTGGTAGGATGAGGCAGCTCGGGTGTTCCTTTTGTTTGGCCCCTGGCTGCTCGAATGAGTTGCGGCCCCCATTTGTTTAGTGGAGTTTTGCGGATGAATGAATATTTATTTAAAAAAAAAATGCTCAGAGAAACCACCAGATAGACGGGACGAGGGTTGGCTTGTGACGCCAACACCAACATGCAGCAAGCTGGTGTCAAAGCTATGTGGGTCCCACCACGATGTATTTGTACAGCTCATTTTAAGGAATGATACCAAAAATGAGGCAGATACAAATTTCGAGTGGACCACACCATAAGAAAAAGTTGGATTGAACATTCACCCTTGGAAAGCTTTTCCGGGCCACAGAAGTTTCAGATGAAGATGATATTTTTGTTTTCCATTCATCCAGCTCTTTGTGATCTTATGAAAATGTGGATGACAAATAAACATCAATTTGGGCCCTAGGAAGGTTTCATCGGTGGTCATCATTCTCCTCACTGTTTCCTGTGGTGTGGTCTATTTAAGCTTTTCATCTTCCACATTTTTTGTCTCATGCCTTCAAATGATCTGTACAAATGGATGGACGGCGTGGATAAAACAAATACATCATGGTATGACCCACATAGCTTTGACACCAGCTTGCTGGCGACTGTAATTCGGGTCACAAGCAAACCCAGATAGACGACTAATATCCAAACCTTGAAACACCATTCTCTTTATTCCATACAAAACAGGTAGACAACGTGTAAAACTACCCACTACACGCTCAAAGAAACAACTAGGTAGACAACTAACATGCAAACTTTCAGACAAATACAACAGCTAGACAACATGCAGACTACCAGCTACACGCTCATAAAAACAACAACGAATATGACTAACATGAAAACAAGCTTCAAACACCATTACTCTTTATTCCATACAAACAGCTGCATAGGTGGTGCAGATCACCACCCACTAGACGCTTTTGCCTATCACGTATCCGAGGAAAGGCGCATCTGCATTCATTGTAACTGCAGTAGAGGCGTGGGTGTTGCATGATCCCTTCCAAACCCAAGTAATCACTCGCTTTTTTTACCAACTCCTTATTGGTGATCTCCCCTCGATACTTCTCCAACACCTCCTTGACTGCGTTGGTGAAAGCACCGTATGCTTTGGACTGATCGTCGTTCGGATCGACTTCCACCGATTTCTCGCTCAGCTTGCAGCTGCTGAGCAGGATGCCGTTATCGTCCCTACACGCCATGGCGGGTTGGGAGTTCCCTGAACAGATGTTAGCACTCGCCTCACTCCCAAAGATCTCCAATAAGTGCACGCCGATATCGGGAGACTGAATGCTGGTGGAGTTGAGATTTATGCTAAAGGTTTTGGAGCGGTAGTTGGCCTCCCAATCAATATTGTTGGATTCTGGACCAGTGCCATCGTTTATATACTGCTCCTCCTCCTTGTAGATGAGGCCGCCACTGTGGGACGAGTCGGAGAGGATTGTGAAGGTTGCTCCCTACGGCAAGTAGTCGACTAGACGCCGGAATTCATCGTCTGATAGGGGATTACGTTCACGTTAGTTGAAGTATTTCTAACACCCAACTGAATCCTCTACAACACTTGTATGTATTATTTTCAAAATAGACAGTATCTACTGGACGGTGCTTGTGGGGTCCACTGTGATGTATTATTTTCATCCACTCCTTCCGTTCATTTCCAATCCATTTAGGACACGAGCCCATAAATGAGGCAGATCCAAATCATATTTGGAGCATAGCAAAGGAAACTGTGGTGTTTGAACGGCCACCGTTAAGTTTTAGATGAAGCTGATATTTTTGTTTTTTTACTTCATTACAGTGGGCGTTCAATTACCACTGTTAATTTTCTTGTGGTGTGGTCCACTTTAGACGTGGATCTGTCTCATTTTTGGTCTATACCCTTAAATGATCCGGAAAAATCAATCAACCGTGTGGATAAAACATATATATATATATATATATATATATATATATATATATATATATATATATATATATATATATATATATATATAATGTGTAGGATTTCATACAGGATTTCATACACGTGGACGTTGGTGTTTCATCCAGACCATTTATCCAATGGACCAATAACTGATAATTGAAGTCCTAGAAATCTCGAATATATGAAGGTCTTGACCAGTTGATCAAGTGACCAAAGAACAGAATTTAGCTACGGTCAATGGAGAATTGGCCAATGACTAAACAACTGTGCTCTTAAAATGTGTGGCCCTTACCATGGGCCCACCTTAATGTATATATTCTATATCCACACTGTTTAGGTCATTGTACAAAAAATGAAGCATGCATATCCAATTATCAGGTGGACCATACTATAGGAACAAGTGGTGATTGAACACCCTACCATTAAAAGCTTCTTAGGGTGCCACCTTAATATTCCCTTACAGTTTATTAACCATCCAATCTGCTAATAAGATCACATCAACTTGATCCAAAACGTTTGTGGCCCATTAATGGTCAATCACCACTGTTCCCTATGATATGGTCCACCTGATAATTGGATATATCCTGCACTAAAATTATCTTAAAAAATGGATTGACGGTATGAATACAGAATAAATAAATCAAGGTGGGCCCCACAGTAATGGCCACACCGTCTTGGGTGAGTCAGAGAGAGAGAGAGAGAGAGAGAGAGAGAGAGCATTAATTTATACACCATCATTCTATGTAGAGTCGATAGCTGGCCCACCGTATATTCCCGAATGGATATCAAGGAAGTGCACTGCCTCTCATAGACAATAACACTATTTGAGTCCTTTGGGAATGGACGGTGGAAGGACGACTATACACCAAGTCTGAGAACATTTCTCAACTCTCATTCATCCTACCTTTAATGGTATGGAAATCGCAAGAGACAATCGCTGGATGCTGCTCGTACCCATCGCCTGTAACTAGCGTCCCCAACCCACTGAAGTAGAAGAACAAGATGTCCCCCTTCTTGGCATCATGGATCATCTTTACAAGAGCCTTCCTGATGTTCTGTCCCGTTGGCTTCTCCGACGAGTCAGCTGCATCAGTCATGATCTTAATGTCTTTCTTCGCGTAGTTGAAGCGATCTATGAGAAGATTCTGCATGGTTTGCACGTCGTTTATGCACCCATACAGCTCGTATGGGGTGTTAGCGTAGTTGCACCCCACCAAGATGGCCGTTCTCTTCGTTGACGCCATTTTTCTCACCGATCTAAGATTTTCTACACACCTTCTCTGGGTGTATATCTCTAACAATGGCACCTTATATAGACAATTCTCCTTCGGTAAATTACTTAAATGCCCTCCCCTACCATCTACATTAATGATCTAGACACTTAGGGTCAAACATCTATTGCATGTGCTACCATGCAATATATTACACCAATTTGATAGTCACAACCCTCCACGATCATCAGCCTTTAATATGGACAGTGCAGATGTCCAGTCTACAATTTCATATATCTATTTAGTGGGGCCACCATAGATTTCTTAACAATTTAAGTTTGTTAGGCCATCCTAGGAGTGGAATAGGTGAGACCCAGCCTCACTCAAGAGTGTGTGGCCCACCTTGATATATGTATTATGTATCCACTCTGTTCATCCATTTTTCCAGATCATTTTAGGGCATAATCCTAAAATTAAAACATATCCAATTATCAGGTGCACCATATAAGAGGGAACAGTGTTGATTGACATTATTAGGACACAAAAGTTTTAGATCAAGCTTATATTTGTTTTTTTTTCCCTTCATCCATTCAACAGATTGATGGTAAATAAAACAAATCATTTTAGGGCCATCATCCCAAGACCGTGCCACCCTTACTATGGGGTTACCGTGGGGCCCACCTTGATATATGTATTGTGTATCCTCTCTGTTCATCTATTTTTCCATATCAATTTAGGGCATTATTCCAAAAATAAAACAGATCCAATTATCAGGTGGACCATACCATAAGAAACAATGTTGATTGACCTTTAATGAGACAAGATCAAGCTGATATTTGTTTTTTCCCTTCATATAAGCTTATTTGACCTTATCAACATGTTGGATGGTAAATAAACAGACCATTTTAGGGCATTATCCCAAGCGACCCTTAGCATAGGGTTACCGTGGAACCCACCTTGATATATGTAATATTATGTATCCACTCCGTTCATCCATTTTTCCTAGATCATTTTTAGGGCACAATCCCAAAATAAAACAGATCCAATTATTAGGTGGATCATACCATAAGAAACAATGTTGATTGACCATTAATGGGACACAAAGGTTTTAGATCAAGCTGATATTTGTTTTTTCCCTTCATCCATCCATGCTTATTTGACCTTATCAATAGTTTGGATGGTAAATAAAATAGGTCATTTTAGGGCATTGTCCCGAGACGCCACCCTTTCTGTGGGGTTACCATGGGGCCGACATTGATATATGTATTATGTATCCACTTTGTTCATCCATTTTTTCATACTATTTTAGGGTATTATCCCAAAAATAAAACAGATACAATTATCAGGTGGACCATACTATAAGAAACAGTGTTGATTGACCATTAATGGGACAAAAGTTTTAGATCAAGCCGATATTTGTTTTTTCCTTCGTACATGCTTATTTGACTTTATCAATAGATTGGATGGTACATAAAACAGATCGTTTTAGGGCATTATAATGATAGGACAGTCAATCACCACTGTTTCTTTTGGTATTGTCCACCTGATAATTGGATGTGCTTAATTTTAGGGATAATGCCCTAATATGATCTGAAAAAAATGTATGGACAGTGTGGATACATAATACATACATTAAGGTGGGCCCCATGGTAAGGGTTGCACCGTGTTAGGTGAGGCCGGCGTCTCACCTAATCCGCTCTCTCCAAGGGCACGGGATAGTGGATCGTTATGTGGCCCTGGGACTGTTTTTATGTCAACGTACCAACGGTATGAAGTAGCAAATCGTGAACCCCATCCCAATGTAAGTGTTTTATATCGGGCGCGGTTTGGGTGGATCCTCGGATCTACTGATGTCTGTGGATCTCCAACTGTGGGGAACTGTGACGTATGTACCTTACATCTAATCCGTCCATGCATTTTGAAAGCTCATTTTAAGGCATTATCCCAAAAATGAAGTAGATCTAAATCTTAGGTGGACCATACCACATGAAATAGTAGTGATTGAATCCACACCATTAAAAACCTCATGGGGGCCACCGGAATGTTTCTTTTCCATCCAACCTGTGAAAAGGTTACAAAGATACTGGTGAAGATACCAAACAAATATCAGCTTGACCCAAAACTTTTGTGACCCAAGAGAAGCTTTTAATGGTTGAGTACCATTGTTTAGGTCCACTTGAGATTTGGATCTACTTTATTTTTTGAATCATGCTTTAAAATGAGTTTTCAAAGTGAATGGACTGCGTGGATGTAATACACACATCACATAGTAGATGGCACGGTAAGAGATCCACCCACCTCGGTTGATCCGGCGAAGCCGCGCCCTTTTATATCCTATTCTGTCCGTACGTTTTTTCATCTAATTTTATGGAATAAGCCAAAAAAAAAATAAAATAAAAATATCCGGATCTAAGTAAACCACACCACAGAACTGTGATTGAACCCTCACCATTAAGAAATTCCAAAGGCCTACTGTAATGTTTATTTTGTATCCAACCTGTTGTTAAAGTCACAGGTAACTGGATGAAGGGAAAACATAATCTTAATCCAAAACTTACGTGGCTCTAAGAAGGTATTAATGGTAGCCGTTCAATAGCCACTGTTTCCTGTGGTGTGGTCCACTTGTGATTTGGATCCGCTTCAGTTTTTGGATCATGCCCTAAAACAAGATGGAAAAACGGATGGACGGCATAGATATAAGACATATACATCAAGTAGGACCCACAGTCCCGTAATCACGGGGTGGCTTTGACAGGAGGCATCCGATGGCACACTACGGACGCAGGAGAACCCAGACTGTGGGGCCCACCATAATGTATATGATCTATATCCATGCCGTCCATCTGTTTTTCCATATCAATTTATGTAGCAAGCCCAAAAATTGAAGCAGATCCAAATCTCAGGAGGACCACAAAACAGAAAACAACTGTCATTAAACACCAACCATTGAAAACTCTCTAGGGACCATTGTGATGTTTATTTGCCATCCAAACGGTTGATAAGGTCTCAGAGGCCAAAATTAAAGGAAAACCTACATATCGGTAGTAACTAAAACTTTTTAGGGCCCCAAGAAGATTTTAATGGTGGGCATTCAATCACCACTGTTTCTTATGGTGTGGCCCACTTGAGATTTAGATCTGCTTCATTTTTTTTGAATCACATCTTAGATAAGGCGAAAAACGAATGGATGGATGGCATGGATATAAAATACATACATCAAGGTGGGCCTCACAGTCCCATAACCACCGACTAGATCCATGGAAGCCGCGCGTGACTGAAGAGGTATCCAATGAAGAGGTATCCAATATTGGCACACATCAACGGCTACTCTTTCTTTCTTTCTTTCTTTTTTTCTTTTTTTCCAAAGAAGAAGCCAGGGGTATCACTAAAAGAAATAACGTCAATGCATTGACTTTTTAAAAAAATTACGAATGCATTGATATAAAAAAATCGTCCGGTCGTTGAGGAGCCCGGTTTGGATGGATCCCTGAATCTACTGAGGTCGGTGGATCCCTGACTGTGGAAGTATGTTCCTTACATCCACACCATCCATCCATTTTTACAGCTCATTTTAGGGCATGGTTCCAAAAAATGAAGCAGGTCCAGATCTTAGGTGGACCATATCAAGGAAACAGTCATGATTGAATCCTCACCATTAAAAGCTTCATGGGCCACCGGAATGTTTATTTTCCATCAAACCTGTTGATAAGGTAAAAAGAGACCTGGATGAAGATACCACGCAAATATAAGCTTCATTCAAAGATTTTGTGGCCCACGAGGAGTTTTTAAAGGTTGATTACCATTGTTTCTTGGATGGTATGAATTTAAGGTATATACGTCAAGGTGGGCCCCACGGTCAGGGATCCCACCCGCCTCGGTGAGACGCACATGGATATTTTTCTTTCTAAAAAATCACCAATGCATTGACTTTTTGAAAAATCAGGTAGATATAAAACCCGGGTGGGCCATATTGGAATTGGACGCCTGGGGCGATGGAAGTTTTGTATCAGGATGATATCTGTTCCTACAGTTTATCTGAGTGGTAATAACCATATAAACGGTATGGATGGCATAAAAACATCATGTTCAGTTCTAGGAAGGTTTCAATGGTGTTCAGTTCTGTTTCCACTGTTTCGTTTGTGGTGGCCCACCTGAGTTTTGGATCTGCCTAATTTTTAGAATCCTATTCTATTGTGGTTTTTAAAAAGAAATGGATAGAGTGGATTTGTCATGGACATCTCTATTGGCCCCACACAGGGCACAGGCACTTCTGCACAGAGGCACATGCAATCCGTTCTCCACCAAACTGGGGGCGGTTTGACTGTAACCTTGAAGCGGATTGCGTAAACTCTGTGGGGTCTACCATGATTTACATATTTTATCCACTCCGTCCATCCATTTTACCAGATGATTCTAGGTTTTGATCCTCAAAATGAAGCATATACAAAGCTCAAGTAGACCACACCCGAGGAAATAAATGTGAATTCAATGTCTAGCATTGAAAAATTCTTGGGGCCACGGAAGTTTTAGATCAAGCTGATATTTTTTTGTTTCCCTTCGTCAATGTCTTTATCATCCTATGAATAGGTTGGATGACAAATAAAGATTACTGTAGGCCCTAGCAAGCTTTCAACTGTTGAAACCATTATTCACACTGTTTCCTGTGGTATGGTCCACTTGAACTTTGGATAAGGATCACCGTGGGCCCTAGCAAGGTTTCAACGGTTGAAATCATTATTCACACTGTTTCCTGTGGTATGGTCCACCTGAACTTTGGATATGCTTCATTTTTTGGCTCAAGGCCTAAAATGAGCTGGAAAATTGGATAGACGGTGTAGATAAACTACATGCTTTCACGGTGGGCCCAACTGAGTTTACTCAGCATGATAAAAGCGTACTGAGTAACTCAGTATGCAATCTGATTTCCTGTAACCCTGGCGCTCAGTGGGGCCCAAAGATATGTTGGTGACAAATCTACTCCATCTGTTTTGAAAGACCACAATAGAATGGATTTCAAAAGTCTGTCAGATCTAAAACTCATGTGGGCCATACCTTTATCTAAGTGATAGTCATTATATGAACAGTTGAGATGGCATATAAACATCACGGTCAGCTCCAGTAAAGTTTCAACGGTGGACATTGCTAGCTGTTCCCACCGTTTTGTTGGTGTGACCCACCTGAATTTTGGATCTTCTTATTTTTAGAATATGTCTAATGGCCCTTCAAAACATATTAATAGAGTGGAACTGCATGTTCAGCTGCAAGCGGATTGCCAGTGGCCCGGACACAGAGGTGCCAGGGCCGTGTGGGGCCCATAGAGATGTCCATGACTAATCCACTCGGTCCATCTGTTTTGAAAGGCACAATACGACATGAACCTAAAAATTTGATCGAAAACTAAAGTGGACCATACGAAACAAAACAGTGGGAATAATAACATCCATGGCCGAAACCTTCCTGGAGCTGACTGTGATATTTATATGTCATCCAAACCGTTCATAGAGTTATTAACACTCAGATAAACGCGCGGTGGGCACAAATATCACCCTGATACAAAACTTCTGTCACACCCAGGCGTTCAAAAACCACTGTTTTGTGTGGTATATATGGCCCAAATGAGTTTTGGATCTGCCTAATTTTTAGAGTCAAAACCTATACATTCGCTTAGTGTGGCCCACTTGAGTTTTGAATTGGGTTGATTTTTGGCCCTTGGATCAATTGAACGAGTCCTGATGACAATTAAATGGGTGGGTCAAGGTGTGTTCGGGCAAGAAATCTCAGCCCGTTTAGTAAGCATGTTGGGCTTCCACCCTTATTTTTTTGTTTTAATTATCCATTTCAGGCCATGTCAACCCTAACCATTGAACTAGTCTGATTTTGGAAGCACGGGCCATCCATATCATGGCACTTAGGATTAACGGTCCCAATCATATATAGAACTTGTGCCCCAAATATGGAGGGTACAAAACATTACATGTCCAGGCAATACACGAGCAAAGTTCTCAAGATTAAGCCCAACATGGCCCACCATACTAAGAGCTAATTAAGTGCTTCCTTTGTAGTGAGTGAAAGTGAAAGTATGGCCCAATAACTTTCCTATATGATCATAGGATCGATCACTCCAATGAATGGTCATCTGAGGTTGCAAATGGAAGCATGGTTTTAAGATTGAGATAAGTCTAATGGAACTTGTCTTGATACCACAAGTCGCCTCTAATGCCAAATAAATAACTGATTAAAAAGAAGATAAATATAGTAACATGTGTAGGGTCACCATATCAACCCACTCAATGAACCCTGTATAGTCTATAGTAATGTTTTCATTAGAAGATCATCATAAGGTGTAAGCACTCATGGACATGCTTAAATATAAGACCCACTGGGGGCTTTGTTTACCTGATTCACCTTTAAAAGATGATATACTTGTAAGTTCCTAAAGATTTTAAGACACTACACCAAAACATGGCAAAGCCGATGGTCGTGTGGTGGTTTCCTCGACGGCTTTTAGCTGTCGGATTAGCCGATGGCCTAAAAGCATTGGCAGATAACAAAATGCCGTCGCAAAAAACAGACCCTTCTTTGAGTCTTACCCTTACCATGGGGTCCACCTTGATGATTTGATGCATATCCATGCGGTCCATCAATTATGAAAGCTCATTTTAGGGCATGACCCCAAAGAAGTAGGCAGATCAAAAGCTCAAGTGGTCCACACCGTAGGAAACAATGGATTAGGTGAAGACCGTTGATTTTGGTGTGGTCCGCTTGGGCCTTCTATCTGCCTCATTTTTTGTATCATGTCATAAAAGAATCTGTGAAAACGTAGGGACGGAGTGGATAAACCACATACGTCATGGTGGGCCCCACGATCCCCTGACTGGACTGTCCTCTCTAGCCCCAATCGGCGCCCAACGTAAGAAAAATCACCCAAATACTGGCCACTGTTGATTTTGGTGTGGTCCACTTAGGTCCTAGATGTGCCTAATATTTGGGATCATTCCCTAAAAAGATCTTTCAAAATGGATGGACAGAGTGGATAAACCAAATACATCATGGTGGGCCCCAAGATCCCCTATTAGTCGTCCGTCTTTGGGGCTAAATCGCGGCTCCAAAAAAATGCGTGCTCCTTTCCCCCCAAATTCCCTTTCGCCCAATCCCCCCCTCATATCCCCAATCCGAATCCCTTTCCCACACTCTCCATCTTTCCCACACTTTCTATCTCTCCTAGAAATTGATAAGACGGGCCGTTGAAAAATAAGGGAACCCAGTTTAATCAACAGTTGCACCAATGGTTGAAAACCCTTGGCATTACTTACAGCTACTCATGAGGGTTATGGCCCCGGAATTGCCGCCGGCTTTAAACCGTTGGCACTACCGACAGCCAATAGCGATGGTTATGGTCGTAGGCAGTTTCGAAGGTTTTAATCTCGCCGACAACGCTTTCCCGATGATCCTTCCGACGGCTACAAGGCCTATGCCAACAGCTTTTAGCCATCGGCTGTGCCCTGTTTTCTTGTAGAGAGAAAATGCCTATTAAAATAATCAAGATTAGGTAGATCAATCAATTAGTTTAGATAATGATAGAAAAAGATGAATTGGTCAAGAATAGAGATCGGGCTACAGAACGCCCAAACCAAATAAAGAAAATTATGAGGATTCAAGAAAGAGGAGAAGATTGAACCTACTCCAGAGCCAAGATGGCAAACTAGGTAAGACTCACATAAGGTGTTTTTTGGAGATTGTTTTGTATCGTATATTCTACCTTATGCACAAGTCTTTGAAGAAAATGATATTTTACAAATAACTCTTCATTTTGTAATATATAATTTTGGAGTACATTACATTGAATTTTGAAATTGTTTATAGAAAATGCATTTCATATAAATAGAAATTGATGATTTTTATGGAAACATTTGATGGCATGAGCATGCATCATGAAAAATATATTATGAACACCAGGACAATTTAGAGATTGAGGAGCCCTTAAACGTAGAGGGGACTAAGGATCCTCAGGGTGACAATGGTCACTGCCGATTGGTAGGGCCTTCGTTGATTATGTGATAGGCGGAATAGAAGTTTAATCAGCTCATGAACAAATGATCACTTACAGATCCAGGTTTGGCGGTTGCGTATGTTTCAATGGATGCTAGCTTACCTTGATTGTTTTAGAACCTTGTTTATTCAGGACAGGTGGGTGTTGGCACGCCAATGATTGAAAATTGGCCCTGTTGGTTCAATAAGATAACCATATCGATAAATGTGAAAAAAATATTGCATGCATATTTACATATCATATATAGTTTGTAGCTCTTTGAATATCTATTCAATCTCATGAAAAGTTGTTTTATTACTTGCATATCATGGGCCTTGACTTTCGTAAGAATTGATTTTATGGATATAAAACTTGTGTGCAGTTCATGTTTACTAGGTGTCATAGCTCACTCTATTAGGTCTTGTCATTTCAGGGTTCAAAGAGAAAGCAAATTAAAGATTTGGGATTGGTCATGTGACCCAGATGAGAAGAGTAAAAGTTAGACATTGATATTTTTCTTTAATAATTATTTAAAACATGTATTAGAATAAACATTATAGATAAGTGGAGAGAGGATATATTAACTTGATTATTAATTTTAAAAGGTTAACCTTTCACCTGTTATCCTAACTTATGATTGTTAGTAGTTTTTTTATTAGTTATTAAAATTCTAAGTAACGCCTACAACTCTGCAGGCTGGTGAGTGCTCAAGTACCTGAGTGTGACAGGTTCACTGCCACAAGGCTGGCGAAAATCAGATTCCTGCCGATCACTTTTGGTCAATCCTAACTATTATTTGGCTCCGGATAGAATTGGATATCCCTTTGATATATTTCATCTCCATTTGCTATGTTCTTTTGGGTTGATCGGATATTGATTATGAGAATTTGCTGTAATCACGTCAGCTAGATAGACAATTAAAATATATCCAAACCTTCAAACACCATTCTTTTTATTCCACACAAAACAACTACGACAAGCTCAGAGAAACAACTAGGTAGACAACTAATACGGAAACCTTCAGACACCATTCTCTTTATTACACACAACAGATAGATAACGTGCAGACTAAGCAGTAGTAGATGACTAATATGAAAACCTTCAAACACCATTTCTCTTTATTCCATACAAGAGCTGTATAGGTGCAGCTCACCCACTACTCGCTCTTGCCTATCACGTATTCCAGGAAAGGCTCATCTTCATTCATGTCACTGCAGTAGAGGCGTGGGTGTTGCCCGATCCCTTCCAAGCACAAGTAATCCCTCGCAAGTGTGACCAACTCCTTATTGGTGATCTGCCCTCTATACTTATCCAGCACCATCTTGATTGCGTTGGTGAAAGCACCATATGCATTGGACTGATTGTTGTTCGGATCTACTTCCACCGATTTCTGGATCAGCTTGCAGCTGCTGAGCAGGATCCCGTTGTCGGAACACGACATGCTGGATTGGGAGTTCCCTGAACTGAAGTTGGCACTCGCCTCACTCCCGAAGACCTCCGATAAGAGCATGCCAATGTCCGAAGACTGAATGCCGGAGATGGGGGCGCCGGAAGATTGAACGCTGGAGTTGACATTGAAGGGAAATGTTTTGGAGCGGTGGTAGGCCTCCCAATCATTGTTGGGTTCTGGACCAGTGGCATCACTTATCTTCTGCTCCTTCTCCTCGTAGATGAGGCCGCCGCTGTGGGAGGAGTCGGAGAGGAAGGTGAAGGTTGCTTCCCTCCGGCAAGTGGTTGACTAGAAGCCGGAATTCAACGTCTGGAAGGGGATTCCGTTCACGTTAGTTGAAGTACTTCTAACACCCGACTGAATCCTCTACAACACTTATTGTACTTGTTGTGCTTGTGGGCCCCACTGTGATGTATTATTTTCATCCACTCCTTCCGTTCATCTTCAATCCAATATTTAGGACACAAGCTCATAAATAAGGCAGATCCAAATCACATGTGGACCACAGCAAATGAAACAGTGGTGGATGGCAAATGAAAATTACAGTGGGCCCTAGGAAGTTCTTAACGGTGGCCGTTCAAACACCACTGTTTTCTTGTGGTGTGGTCCACTTGAGATGTGAATCTGTCTCATTTTTTTTTTGGTCTCATTCCCTACCTTGTGGTGCGGTTCACTTTGTCGGTCTCATTTTGGTCTCACTGCCTTAAAATGATCTAGAAAAATAAACGGACGGTGGGGATAAAACATATATATCACAGTGGCATCCACATAGCTCATGTGTGCACCACAACAGGTGTTGCAGGGGGATTCTGGTTGTGTAGGATTCCATACACGTGGACGTGAGTGTTTCATCCAGACCGTTTATCCAGTAGACCAATAACTGATAATTGAAGTCCTAGAAATCTCGAATACATGAAGGTCTTGACTACTTGATCAGTGACCAAAAAATAGAATTTAGCACCGGTCATGATAATTGGCCAATGACTCCACGACTGTGCTCTTAAGATTAGAGAGTCCGCCACTTACCATGGGGCCCACCTTGATGTATATTATCTATATCCACGCCGTCGGTCGTTGTTTCAGATAATTTTAATTAGGTCGTTATACAAAAAATGAAGCATATCCAATTATCTGGTGGACCAAACCATATGAACAAGTGGTGATCGAACACCCTACCATTACGTTCTTAGGGAGCACCTTAATGTTTCCTGAGAGCTTATTAGCCATTCAATCTGTTGATAAGGTCACATAAGCCTGGATGAATGATAAAAAACAAATATCAGCTTGATCCAAAACTTTTGTGGCCCATTAACAGTCAATCACCACCGTTCCCTATGGTATAGTCCACCTGATAATTGGATCTGCTTCATATATATACTGCCCTAAAATGATCTTTAAAAAAAAGATGGACGACATGGATACAAAATAAATAGTGGGCCCCACGGCAAGGGCCGCACCGTCTTGGGTAGGTCAGGGGTCTCACCTAATCCATGAGAGAGAGAGAGAGAGAGAGAGAGAGAGAGAGAGAGAGAGAGATCATTTATACACCATCATTCTACGTATATCCGATCGTCCACCGTATATTTCCGGATGGATATCAAGGAAGTGTACTGCCTCTCTCGTAGACAGTATAACACCATCTTGATATCCTCTGAGAATGGACGGTGGAAGGACGACTATATACCAAGTCTGGGAATATTTCTCAACTCTCATTCATCCTACCTTTAATAGTATGGAAATCGGAAGAGACAATCGCTGGACTCTGCTCGTGGATCACTGGACACTGCTCGTTCCAAGGGCGTGGAACCAGCGTCCCCAACCCACTGAAGTAGAAGAACAAGATGTCCCCCTGCTTGGCCTCATAGATCATCTTTACAAGAGCCTGCCTGATGTTCATCCCCGTCGGCTTCACCGACGAGTCAGCTGCATCCGTCATGATCTTAATGTCTTTTTTGGCCATGGAGAAGCGATCTATGAGGAGAGCCTGCATGGTTTGCACGTCGTTTATGCACCCATACAGCTCGTTTTGGGTGCCAGTGTAGTTGCACGCCACCAAGATGGCCGTTCTCTTCCTTGTCGACGCCATTTTTCTCTCTTTGATAAAAATTCACTTATCTAATTAAAATCTCCTACACACCTTCTCTGTGTCTGTATCTCTAACATTGGCACCCTTATATAGACCATTCTCATTCGGTAAATTACTTAAATGCCCTCACCTACCATCTGCACTAGTAATGATATAGACATGCTTAGCTAGGCAATCCAACTGACTGATGTAAATCATCATCCATTAGGTCTAACATCCACGCAAATATTACACCAATTTGAAATTCACAACCCACCATCATCAGCCTTTAATATGGATGGTGCATAGGTCCAAACTATAATTTGATCAATCTATTTATTAGGGCCCACCATAGATTTCTTATGAATTTAAAGAGTCACTTTTGTTAGGCCATCCTAACCAATTCATACATGGACAGGAAAAAGGATGGCTACAAAATAAGGAAAAGTCAGACATGGATTGGATCATTCAATCAGTGTCATTTTCGCATGATATCCAAAAGATGGGTTCTGGATTTAATAGACGGTCCAGATCGACTGATTGATGGATTGGACTATTCAAATTAATGACAGAATGCTAATAAGAGCACCATAACTTATAGTGCTTTGATGATTTTAAAAAAAGAATAAAAGGAATGATTTTTTCATTGCTGGATTACATTTATATGATATGAATAATGGTCGGCTCTGATATCAGACACATGCCTCATTCCCACGTGCAGAGGGTGTGCACTTTGAAAGTGCACCTGAGCGATTCGGATTTGCATTCCTCATCTCTTTCTCTCTCCTTGGATGATAACTAATTTTTAATCAGTTAATAGACCCCACATATTAGATCTTTTTGCTAAAATTAGGCCGTTTAATTCTTAAGGTGGGCCATGATTGGCTAAAGAAATGGACTGATTAAACATATTTTCTAGCCACCCATTTGTTTTATATCCCACCAGATGAGTAAAACAACCTGATTTTGAAGATAGAATATCTAAACATTGTGGCCCGCCTAATGGAAAGCCTAGATGTTGCACACATGTTCTATATTGGCCCGTACACCAGCGTGTAGACCGGCGGCTGTGAGATCGCAAACCTCTCTAATGAAGGAGTTCTAGTGGCACAGTGTTCTCTAGGGGTTTCTTTGAGTTCTAGTGGCACAGTGCAAAGGCTTTCTTTGCGGTTTGTCAAAATGGCACGCGTGCTATTTTTTAAATTATCCTTTTAGGATTTGTAGCGAATCATGTGTATCCAGTAGATAGAGGATTTGGACCAAATTAAGTAGCCCTGATGCTTTAAAAGTCTTGACTTCTAAAATATTTCCAGGATAGCACCTGGCAGCTCATTCAAAATTTCTGGGACAAAATTGCCCCTCACTAACTTTTCCATTCAGCCCAGTGCGTGATAGCGAGAGGGATTTGGATGGGATAAACATTGTGGGGCCCACACGGTGTTTGTGAGAAATCCACACTATTCACATGTTTTGTCCAATTATTTTATGATATGAGCCTAAAAATGTGGTAAATCCTAAGCTCGAGTGAGCCACACAACAGAAAATGGTGGAGATTGTACGTCCACAGTCGAAACATTCATGGGGCTGCAGTAGCTTTGGATCAGGCTAATATTTTTATTCTTTCAATTCATCTCCGTGATAAGGACCTAATTATGAGCATTTGGATTACTTATTGAACAGTTTTGATTGCATATAAAAATCACATTGGAGCCTAGAAAGGTTTGAATAGCAGGCAACCCCTTGCCACTGTTTGCAGTCGTGTGGCCCACTTGAGTTATAGATCTGTCTAATTTTGTCTCATGTCTTAACATGATCTTCCAAAATAGATGGATGGAGTGGATTTCCCACAAACATCACAGTGGGCGGGCCCAACATAGCTTTCGTGGGGGGACCTCCCCGCACAAGGCTTTTGCTTGAAAATCTGCGTCAACATGATGGGAAGCAGATTCGGTAGCTGGACCTGGCTAGAGACGGAGGATCCTATGTGACCTCCCCGCGCACTATGATGTTTGTATTTTATCAACGCAGTCCAACCATTTTGAAAGTATATTTTAAGGCTCGAGGCAAAAAATATGCATATCAAAGGCTCAAGTGGATCACACTACGAAAGGCATTGAGATTGAAAATCTACCATTGAAAACTTCTTAGGGCCATAGAAGTTTTGGATGTAACTCATTTTTTTACCCATGATATTAAATTAAATTCTAAATCCAATGAACTGAGTGGATTCGACACATATCTAATGGTGGGCCCCATGACCCTTAACACATGACAACCTAGACTCTTAACACATCACAACCTCGACCCTTAACACATGAATGAGAATGCGCTCCCTCAGATGCACGCGCGCGTTGAATGCGACGCAGTACAGAAGATCGATTTTCACCATATGGGTGTTTTTGTTATCAGTGCAGTTGATCCTTTTGGAGTAACAACGGTCTGATGTATATGATTTGTTTGGTCTAGCTTGGCCACCTCGGTTGTGTAATACCTTCTTAAGGTTGCCAGAATAATACGTTTGAAATGACTAGAGTTGCCACTAGCCGATTTGGCAAAGTGTTAGTTCATAGACGGCTAGAGTCATAAACCTGCCTGGTAAGGCCAAAGAATCGTGGAAATTCTTCGACCTGAATGACTCCTATGATTGGTCTGCGTCCTGGAGATCAGGGTAAGGGCCTCGATTACAAGAGAGGAAGGGGTTAGGCACTCTCTCTTGCTCTATTTGCGTACAGTCTCTACTTTAAGGGATGTTCAATTTTAGGGCTGGGAATCATATATTTGCAAGAAAGTTAGTCATATGGCCATACTGTGCATACCCTACGAAAGGGCCAGGTAGGCGAAAAAAGGAAAGTAGTAAATAGATCCTAGCCTTACTACACAGAGCCGAAACTCCGGGTAGGTAAATATAACAAAATAAACTTGCAGGAATATTAAAGAGATCCTACCCTTGCTTCGTAGAGCCAAAACTCCGAGTAGACAAGTATAAAGTAAAGGCAATAAAGTAAATGTAATGAAGAAAGAAAAGACAAGAAACAAGGTTAGCCGTGAATGAAATGTACGGAATGAACCACGCTCTAAGCTTGATTGAGATATGAGAAAGAGAAAAGGGAAATCAAACACCCATTTCTAAGTCAGAAAAATGATAGTTGGACGTCCCTAATCCTGACCCTACTCATGAAATGACTGGCTGACTTCGATGAGTTGCCTCTTTGCGTTGGGTTGATGCAAGACCCTGGGGAGTATGATTGTCATAGGGTATCTCAGGTGGCAGAACTTAGCTTGTTGTAGGAGAATGAAAGTAAAAAGTTAACAAAAACTTTATAGACTATTTCTTCTACTAATCTTTGCCAATCTCTAAACAGGGGGTGATGTCGTTTATCTCGGCATTGGAGATCGTCGGCTGACACTCAACCGACGGACACTTGCCATAAAAAAATTTCATGCAGGTTCTGTTAGACATCTTGAGGCACGGGATTTGCGACGCTTGTTGTCCGTTGGCTCGTGGGGTGTTTACAAATACCCCTCTTTGACAGAGGTTGGTAGCAATCAAATGCCAAAGCAAGTGGACACCCCACCTATTAAAAGAGTGCGATCGAGCCTCAGCTAGATAAAGTATCTTGATCGAAATGCTCCTGTGGTCAAGGATTCATTTGGATGGTTCTTGAGAGTTGAGGAAGACATTGCGATTTTTCATTACGCTTTTTACAAATTTACAGGCTGTCGAATTGCAACCTCTTCACGTCGTGAATGATATGTATGCATTACGGGTGTTGATAAGTTGGATTTAGATGTGGTTAGAGCCCCTACGCTTTCTGTAGCCTTACAAGGGTAACCGTTTAATTCAAAATGGTTGTATAAGATGCTTGTATATATGGTCCTCCAGAATCACATGGAGGCAAGTACGGGTAACGAGCAGTTGCCTGTGCTTTTTGTGACTTTACAGATCTCCCACGTTACCTATACCATTCTTGACAAGTGTTCCTAACTAGAGCCTTTTCGAATTATTCTTCTACCACACGGGGTTTTGAGCTTAACATTTTGGCTGATTTAAGGCTTGTTTTTGTCGTTGAAGTGCACTTGTGACATCTCAATCATTGCTCAGTATACGATTTAGGACATCCGAGTTGACACTGAAGGTTCAGGCCGGTTGTCTCATATTCTGCATGTGATTATGAGAACCGTAAGACTGACTCCCTTGAGGTTTTTATTGCAAAATATTTTTTGAAAGATTTTTTTAGACAATTATTTGAAAAGGATTCATTCGATCTCGCGAGTGGGTGTTGTCGGTCGGTTTTTACGGATGACCTTTTGGGGTTTGTTGTGCCACTAAGACAAGCCTCACTTCAAGTATCCCTGGGCCTAAAGATTGCCCCCACTTGTTGCCCAAATAAGAGAGTTTTGGGGGGCCCATATGTTGTTCACATGAATAAACATGTGAGCCCCATCAAAGGTATATTTTCTTTACACATTTTTGGGCTCAATGGACTTTTGATTAGGCGGTATTGTGGGCCCATTTGATAGAAAAAAAGGGGCCCCATAGGTAAACACAAATTAAATTTACTAGTACTAGTTGCCTCTATTGTAAGGCATTTTAAAATTATGTTGTATCCTTGGTTGGGTACTATGATTTAGTAAACAAGTGGGTCAATCATGCCAAATAAATAACTGGTTAAAAAGAGGATAAATATAGTAACATGTGTAGGGCCAGCAAATTAACCCACTTGATGAACCCTATATAGTCTTAAGCAATGTTCTCATTAAAAGCTCATCAAAAGATATGAACACTCATGGACATACTTAATTATAAGATCCACTAATGGGCTTTCTTTTCCCTGGTTATCCTTTAAAAGATGATGATATACTCGTAAGTTCTTAACTTAAAGATTTTAAGGAAAAGCCTATTAGAATTAACGATTAAGTAGATGAATTGGTTTAGACAATGATAGAAAAAGTTGAATTAGTCAAGAAGAGAGATCGGGCTAAGGAAAGCCCAAGCCAAAGAAAGAAACTGAGGATTCAAGAAAGAGGAAAAGATTGAACCTACTCCAGAGCCAAGATGGAAAACTAGGTAATTTAGACTCACATAATTTTTTTTTTTAGATTGTTTTATATCGTATATTCTATCTCATGCATACGTCTTTGACAAACTGATATTTTATGAGTAACTCTTCATTTTGTAATATAATTTTAGACTACATTACATTGAATTTTGAAATTGTTTCTAGAAAATGCATTTCATATGGATAGAAAACTGATGATTTTTATAAAAACGTTTCATGGCATGAGCATGCATTATAAAAAATATATTATTAACACCGGACAATTTGGAGACTAAGGAGCCCTTAAACGCAAAGTGGACTAAGGAGCTTGAAAAATGATGGAGCTATAAATGTCCCAGAGAGGTGGGTGAATGGGACAACTCAATTCAATTCTGCTTCTTGTAATCTTAAAATAAACAAGAGAATCAATCACAAGACTAGCAAGAATACGCAATAACTCAATCTGAAAGCAAATAGAGTGCAATATGAAAATCCTAGAATTGAATCGTAAGACAACATTTCACTTAGAAATCTAAGTAGGACAACCTTATGTCACGATTCAAGGTTTCAAAGGCAATCAAGCACATAAGAAAGATAAGTAATAAAAGCAATCACCACAACACAAAGAGTTATAGTGGTTCGGTGCTAAAAATAACTTGCACCTACTCCACTTTCAAAATTACTTCTCCTTATAATTTTAACTTTCCACTATATAAAGGTTTTCACAGGTTCACCTTTAAAACTCAATACAGAAATTGTGATTTTCACAAGCTTATCACAATAAAACCTCAAATGATTTTCTCAGACTAATCAATAATCTTAAGTGATTTTCACAGGCTAATCACTAATAACCTGATTTGAGAATTTTATAGGCTACCTCAAATAAAATCCAAAAGTAATAAAAAGATATTACCGTTCTTCTTGTAGAAGATGATGAGCTTGGTAGAGATGAAGCTTCAATGATGCAGCGATCTGATCGTTGTAAAAGATAAACCAATATGGCTCGAACAAGATGGATTTAGAAAATTTTAAAAAGAGTTTTCCTAAAACTGCAATTTCAGTTCTCTTTTCTCTAGTATGAGAATGATCTTCTCTTTACACAATCAAATTAAATAAGAAGAGAACTGAGATAGTTATAATATAAAATAAGAATTTAGAATAAATAGCTAGATTATAATGGAGAGCTTTTTCACCAAAGAGATAGTATTTTCGTGCTTTTTCTTGATGAAAAATAAAGTGAAGAAAGCTCTATTTATAGCAAAAAAAGTTAGGCCTTCGGCTAACCTAATATTTCCTTCGGGTGACCTATGATTCAACCATTTATTTCAACGGCTATAAGATTTCGCGAGATAAGAATTTGTTTAAACTTTGACTAACCCGAGTGTCAGTTCGTCTAGCCTGAGTGAGCTTCGGTTGACTCAAGACAGGGTCAGGTTGACCCGAGATCCGAGTCCAAAAATCTGTATCACATATGAAAACTTGACCGAAGTTTTCTTGGGCTGGCCGAACGCAGGGCTGGGCTAGCCGAACATCCCTAACAAAGTTCAATCAAGCTTGCTGGAAATTTGACCGAAGAATCTTGGGCTGGCCGAATATTCTTGGGCTGACCGAACATAGGGTTAGGCTAGCCGAATTTCTTGAAATATAACTTTTAAAAAATATTTGGGTGACTAACTTAAAAGCCATATAAAAACTGTTAGTGCACTTTTCTGTGGCATACTAATGCACCTTGTTTGTCAATTACTTAGGTCAGTGAGTCTAGTGTCGGTTGAGCTTAATGAAGATGAAGACCGAAGACTCAAGACGGATCGGCTGCATCAAGGAAGATGAAACAGGTAAAAGTGATGCCTTGGTGTGCCTTGCCTTGACCAAAACCTAACCCATAACCTCTTAGATGACTTGGACCATCTAGTTATACCCTTAGTCATCATCATTAGTCTTAGAACTCCATGAAAAACATGATAAGTTAGACTAATTTAAGAGGTGGAAGCTGCTGTAAACAAAACAGCTCAAAACAGCAGTTTTCGATTGATCTCCGATCAATCGGACGTTGGCTCCGATAGGACTCCGATCAATCGGATAGAATCTCCGATCAACCGGACAGAAGCTCCGATTAATCGAAAATTTTTCCAGCAACCTTGAAAATCCACTGGACATATTTTCGATCAATCGGACAGTCTTCCGATCCATCGGAAGGGGTCCGTCCGATCAATCGGACAGTGTTCCGATCAATCGAAATATCTTCCAGAGACTTCACTGGATAGATTTTCGATCAATCGGAATTGTCTCCGATCAATCGGACCTTCTTCCGATCAATCGGAGATGCGCGAATCTGCCCGTTTTTTTACCGTTGGAAGAAAATCTATTTAAGATGGGGGATTCGTTTTTGAGCTAAGAGAGGGGATTTTGAGGAGATAGGAGCCACCATTGTTGAAGTTCATTAAGAGCCCTATTCCTAACCCAAACAAGTGATCTTCCTTGTGATTCCTCACAAGTATGGAGCATTCAAAGCTCAAGAAGAAGATGCACTTGTCCCTCTTTTGATCTCTAGAGATTGGATTAATCTTGATAGTCATATTCCTATCCAATACTCTATGATGAGATCGGTGTAGGTGAGACTCTCTAGGTAACCCATTCCCATAAGTTGTAGAGATCTCAAACCTACCTTCCTTAGCACCTTGGGCATCTCCAATGGAGCATCACATGCAAGGTAGCTGATCTTGGAGCTGAAGCCTTGGCAAAGCAGCGGCGTCGAAGATCGGGGGAGCACAAGGGGAGCTGATTCAAGCACGGGAGAGCGAGAAGAAGCAACCCAAAGCGGCGGTAAACAAGGGGCTCAATCTGACAAGTAAGGTTGTCTTGTTAGGAGTCCATCCACTCAATTCCCTGTGGGAGTTGAGTGTAGAGTTTGTTTGACAAACTCGACCTAGGGTCGTTAGCCAATCCTTGGCCTATTAGTTGGGCCTAAAATCTAGGGACGTCAGCCGTTCCTTGGCACGTTAGTCGGCCTAAACAGAGTCTCCAAGGGGGAGCCACCAACACGGGTGTAAATGTGTAGGTTGGGAGGAACCTGTAAACTCCCCGGTTGGGTGGATCCGATTTAAAATACCTTGGTTGGGAGGAACCAGATTTAAACTCCCCAGTGAATGCCGGTGTGCTCAAAGGGGCTGAGTACTTGAACCGGGAGTGTAGTAGACAAGTAGTCGAACTACTATACATCGTTGTGTTTGTGATTGTTCTTGAGCACATTTCTCTTTATGCATTATATTTAATTGATTAATTATGAATGCTTAGTTAGGAATGTATGCTAGGCACTTGATAGGCACATCCACACTCACAAGATGTACTTTCACTACCTCATGTTGACTTGAGCATTTCTTGATCCATCCTCTCTAGTCCACATGAGTTGATTAGACTAGGTTGTTAATTGCTTTATCTTTTGCTAGTCTATTAATTGGACCCACTTAGGCTTGTAAGCCGAAGTGTTTATCGCTTACGTAGCTTAATTTGTTAAACCTAGTAAGTAGGTGAAAAGAATTTGAAAAGGTCCTAATCACCTCTTCTTATAGGTTTAGCCATAATTCTAGTTGCTCTTTAAGCTTCCGCACGTGTATGCATAGGGTGTCGTGTTAGACTACCCGATGCAATTTCAAAAACACCCAACCTAGGGTCATTCCTATGGTCAATATTACCTTGGCATATATGATTTATCTTCATAACTTTGCTGCATCTTGTTGTAGAGTCGAGTCGTGATATTGATGTTTTTGTTGAGGTAGAGACTTGTCTTTTCAAAGAACTTGGCTTGTACACACAACCTCATGCACTAAACTAGTGTCTACGAAATATGACAACTATACTGTGCTTAACACTCACATTCTGTGCTTAACACTTACAGAGCCTCAGGGTGGGAATGCCCAATACCTATCAGTACCTTTACAACCTTCGTTGATTATGAGTTCGGGTAGAGTAGGAGTTTAATCAGCTCATGAACAAATTAATGATCACTCAGATCTAGGCTAGGTAGTTGTGTATGTTTCAATGGATGTTGAGCATGCCTTGATCATGTTAGAAACTTTTTATTTATTTTTTATTTTTAAGAAAGAAGATTTTTTATTCACAATAAGAAAGGAGACTGGACATTCAGGCTACCTGGCAACAAAAACCCCCGGGTGGCCTATCCTATTAAGAAACCTCACCTCTAGTTTCTCTCAGATTTCCTATGCCTGCTCTATCCAGACAAAGGGCCCCTTGAACCTGAGACAGGAGGTTTGACTCAGAAAGAAAAACCTTATAAGAATGAGACGCATTACCTATTATAGCTTGGGCATCCACTAACCCATTTACCTCGCGGGGGCTATACATAATCCAGATGTTGGCTTTGCTTCTAGCATCTACATAACGGGCCCACCAATACCACATGCTCCAATTAGATGGATTATCTCTGTTGAGCATGTCCACCACAACCTTCGAGTCACTCTCAATCCAGATATTTTCCATACTCTGATTGATGCACAAATGCAGCCCTTCACAAATCGCTCGAGCTTCCGCTTGAACATTAGATCCCAATCCAAAGCCGATGTGGAAGGCGAAGACTGTTCTGCCACTACATCCTCTACAAATTCCTCCACCACCCGAGGGGCCTAGGTTGCCCAGAGAAGACCCATCGACATTCAGTTTGACGAAACCAGGTTCATGTTTCAGCCATTTCAGTAGCTCCACCTTCTTTGGCACCGGGGCTTTTAGATTCAAGCGAAGATCCAGAAACTCCAACCTTCTAGTGACAAGGCTATCCTTTAACTCTGGGAGTCTGTAGCTTAGTTTGAGCAGCCAACACTTAATTCGCCACACCGTCCTTTGAGCTGATACCCTTCGGTCTTCGAACCAACACCCATTTCTTTCCATCCACAGTTCCCAGAAAATGAGGCTTGGAATGAACCCGCGAATGGTGGCAAAACCTTTCGCCGTCGATGCTATTCGCCACCATTGCATGGCCCGCACTCACAGCATCTGACCAGGGAGGAAGGAAACGTCCAACGCCAAGCTGAAATACTTCTAGACCTGGGTCGCCAGCTCCCCCTCTGTAAACAGGTGGTCCATGGTTTCGATTTTGCATCCCTACCTCGAACTGCAACGGCTCCCTCTCTGCAATAGTTGCCTCGATCATGTTAGAAACGTGTTTACGCAGGCTGGTGTGGGTGTTGGCATGCCAATGATTGAAAATTGGCCATTTGGTTTAATAAGACAACCGTAGGAATAAATGTGAAAATATTGCATGCATAAGTACTACATATCATATATAGTTTGTAGCTCTTTGAATATCTGTTAAATTCCATGAAAAGTTGTACATAGCATGGGCCTTGACTTTCATAAGAATTGTTTATGTATTATAAATGATTTTATTCCAAAGATTTTATGGATATAAAACTTGTGTGTTCATGCTTACCAGGCATTACAGTTCATCCTATTGGAACTTATCATTTCAGGGTTTGGAGAGAAAATAAAAGATCTGGGATTGGCCATGTGACTTCTTCATGTATTTCATGTTAAGCTTGTGAGTAGAAACAAGAGTTTCCTGAGAAACATACAGAGAATCCATCATCTGTTCTGAGGCAGAAATGCGAGAGTTATAATAAGAAGGATTGTAATTAGGGTCATCTTCATCTTCAGCATCAGCTTCAACTTCATCAAATAAGTCATCCATATTCACATCGCCTTCAGTGCCTTCTTCAGCATGATCACCAAGTTGTTTAGGTAGAGGATCCAAAGTCATTATATTCAAATTTGAATTTTGAAAGGAAGTTCAGACTCCGGTGCCTCTCCAGTTGGAATTTAAACACGCGCAAGAGTAGTAACGAGATAACCGAAAGGCAAATATCCATGCTTAGGTTGCATGCGATAGTGAATAATGTAGGCACAAATGAAAGTAGAAAGACAAATATGAATCCCAGTAACAATTGAATGCAAGACACGTAACATGAAGGGAGTTAAATCAGTTTTGTTTCCTGCTCTAGGATAAACATTGGAAGTGAAGATACGATGAAGTACACGAAACTTAGAAAATAATTTTTCAATAGGAAGAGAACATTACCTGATCTCTAATTCGCGTCAAATCTACACAAAACTCGGGTAACAATGTTTTTCTCGGATTGGGACATCTTATCAAATAAGGGAGGAATTGGGATACCATCTTCTGCCATGTCAATTTTCATTAGTGATGCTATGGTAGAGGGTGTGATTATCACTGTTTCATATAAGAATTTAATCTTAAAGAAGATGTCATCACCGAGAGAGAATTTCGAGATGGAGGAATACATGCCTTGAACTATTGACCGATATGTATTTCCTCCCCATTGGAGAATCTTTTCCCAATCGACCTCAGAAAAAAGTTCATGTAACTCATATTTAGCAATATGATTGAGATTAACAAATCTTTCAACAATGATATCTCTAGTATGAAAATCACGAATATAATCGGGATCGTCTTCCGGTGGTGAAATTATCCGAATCTCCCTTGGAGTGGAACGAGAAGAGGAGTCGGGACATGATTTGCTAACGGCTCGTTTAGGACGATGTTTCATGACGAAAGATTGAAGAAATATATCAAAAAAATACTTCAACAAGAAAATCTCCAAAAAATAAGGGTTTTCAACCACAATCTTGAGATTAAGACGCAATCGAGTTGATTAAGTGATATAAACAAGAAGCAAATTGATGAAAAATCAACTCACAATACTTACTTGAAGGTCAAGGAAGATGGGTAACCGAAGAGGAGCACCGGCCTACCGAAGAAGAAGAAGAGGAATGAAAGAAAGGAATGGATTTTCATCTCTTAAAAACGGACTGATCGCGCTGTTCAGCTGATCGAACAGACTATTTGGCTGACCGAACAGGTCGGTCACTCTGGTTGGCCGATTTTTTTTTAAATAAAGCATAAAATGATAAGTAACAAAATCATTACATAGAACACAAACCAATATCATTTCTTAATTTCAAAAATCTTGTATTGTCAAGTGGCTTGATAGAAATATCAGCCAATTGATTTTCAGTTTGAATATATTCCATCAAAACTGATTTTTCTTCAACCAATTCTCGGATATAATGATATCGAATGTCAATGTGCTTTGTCCGAGAATGTTGAATGGGATTTTTGGATATATTAATTGCATTGGTGTTATCGCAATACAGGTATATAGTATTTGGTGTTATCCCATAATCAGCTAACATTCTTTTCATCCACATAAGCTGTGTATATGTACTTCCTATAGCGATGTATTCAGCTTCAACAATTGATAAAGAAACTGAATTTTAGTTTTTACTCATCCACGAGACAAGACAATTTCCAATTTAAAAACATGCACCACTTGTTGATTTCTTGTCATCAACATTAGCAGCTCAATCAACATCAGAATATCCTGCTAATTGAGATAAAATATCACATAGATACCATAGTCCATGATTAGTAGAATTAGCAACATATTGAAGTATGCGTTTCAAAGTACGTAGTTAAGTGTGATTTTTGGGCTCAGATTAATATCTGGTATACACGCCTACATTGAATGTAATATCAGGTCTATTAGTAGTTAAGTATAGTAAGCTACCAATCATACTTCTATATAAGTGAGAGTCTACACTTTTACCTAGTTCATCTTTTGATAATCGAAGTGTAGTGCTCATAGGTGAATCATAATTTCTACCATTATCTAAACCAAATTTCTTAACTAAGCTTTGAGCATACTTAGTTTGAGATAGAAATATACCTTCTTTCAGCTGTTTGACTTGAAATCCAAGAAAGTAGGTTAGTTCACCAACCATACTCATTTCAAATTCAGACTTCATCAGTTCTTTAAACTTAAGAGATAGATTAGTAGAACTTGATCCATATATAATATCATCTACATATATCTAAACTATTAAAATATCATTATTTGAATATTTGACAAATAGAGTTTTATCAACACTACCCATTTGAAAAATCATGGTTGACCAGAAATTGAGTTAATTTATCATACCATACTCTTGGTGCCTGTTTTAGACCATAAAGTGCTTTCTTAAGTCGAAATATATGATTTGAAAGTTTTGGATCTTCAAATCCTTTAGGTTGTTGTACATAAACTTCCTCATGTAAGTGACCATTGAGAAAATCACTTTTCACATCCATTTGATAAATTTTAAAATGTTTAAAACAAGCAATGGATAAGAACAGTCTAATGGATTTAAGGCGAGCAACTGGTGCAAAGGTTTCATCATAATCTGTACCTTCAATTTGAGTGTACCCTTGTGTAACCAATCGAGCCTTGTTCCTAATTATATTTCGAAGTTCATCTGATTTGTTTTTGAAAATCCACTTAGTTCCAATTACATTCATTCCGAATAAATTGATTGAGCTCATGTTGCATGGCTAACATCCAATTTTCATCAACTAGTGCTTGATTTACATTGGACGATTCTATTTGTAAAGTAAAGCATACTTGACTACAAATTTCTTCTATCTGGCTTCGAGTTCGTACAATAGTAAGTGGATGACCCAAATTTTGAGTATGTGGATGGTCTCTTACTGATCGAAGTTCAACATCATTTGGATTAGATGATGGTATTTCTATATCATCATCATCCATAGAAGACCAGGAGTTATGATCTTGGTCGTTAATGACCACATTTATGGATTTCTGAATTACTTTAGTTCTTTTGTTTAGAACACGATATGCATGACTGTTTATAGCATATCCTAGAAAAAGGCCTTCATCACTTTTAGCATAAAATTTACCAATATTTTTTCGGTCACGTAAAATGTAGCACAAGTTTCGAAAATTCAAAAATGCTAAACCGATGGTTTCTTATCAAATCACAATTCATATGAAGTTTTATTTTTACCTGCTCTAACATTTACACAATTTGTAATGTAACAAGCAATATTCACTGCTTCAGCCCAAAAACTCTTTGGTAAACTCTTACTATTTAGAAAAATATTTGCCATCTCTTGTAGAACTCTATTCTTTCTCTCAGCAACTCCATTTTGCTGAGGTGTTTTTGGAGCTGAAAACTCATGTAAGATTCCATGATTTTCACAGTACTTCTGAAAATTGCTATTTTCAAATTCAGTTCCATGATCACTTCTGATTGTATTGACACACATTTGTTTTTTAATCTGAATTCATTTGATGATCTTTTTGACTTCATCAAAAGTTTTAGACTTTTCTCTCAGAAACGTTACCTAAGAGAATCGAGTAAAGTCATCAACAATAACTAAGAAATACTTTTTACCACCCTTACTCTCCGTTCGAGCTGGTCCAACTAAATCCATGTGGAGAAGTTCAAGGGGTCTAAATGTGGTTAGGGAGTTTACTTTCTTATTGCAACTTCTTATTTGTTTGCCAACTTGATAAGTGCCACATACTTTATTTTCTTTCTTTCTTAGTTTGGGTAAATCACGTAAGTGATCCCTTTTACTCAACTTATATAAATCTCTGAAGTTCACAT
The DNA here is from genome assembly GCA_003013855.2 of Liriodendron chinense. Taxonomy (NCBI): domain Eukaryota; kingdom Viridiplantae; phylum Streptophyta; class Magnoliopsida; order Magnoliales; family Magnoliaceae; genus Liriodendron; species Liriodendron chinense. The sequence goes on from ML058380.1 coordinate 445,445, forward strand.
GTCCAAGTCGTTGATGCCAAAGTTCAGATTCATCAAGTTGAGCCATGTAACATAAATATTTCATTGAGCAACTTTTATCAATTATATTACAATTTTCAGAGGTCTTGCGACCATGTAAAATTATGTCTCCTAAATTATTTAGAATTTCATATCCACGATAAAAAAATTTAACACTATGATTATTATCGCAGATTTGTGAAATACTAAGCAAGTTATGCTTTAATCCATCAACATATAAAACATTTTTAAACAATGGAAGATTAGGGAATTGGACATTACCTTGGCCAATGATTTTACAATGACTACCATCTTCAAAAGTGACAGTGCCTCCATCAATCTCGCTGATGTTTGTTAATATATCTTTGTCTCCTGTCATATGTCTTGAACAACCACTATCTAGGTACCATTTAGAATGGCTATTGGCTTTGAAAGCAGTGTGGATCACCAAACATTTATTTTTAGGAACTGTTGAGCTCTTAATTGTGCATATTTTAACCCCAATTCATCACTCATTGTGCAAGGTTTGTATGGTTTGTAGGCTAATCCAATGCATGTTTTGTGACTACAGGACTGAGAGTGGTTCCACCTAATTGAAGATAAAAAGGGCTCATTTGGGACTATTTTGATGAAGATCATTTGAGGACCAAAGAAGAAAAGAAGAAAGAAAGTAAAAGAAAGAAGCAAGGAAAGAAAAGAAAAAAAGAAGAAAAAGAAGAAGCAAGACTGCCGACCGGTCATGACCGGTCGGCCAAGAGAGCCTGACCGGTCTAGACCGGTCAGCTAGGTGCGCTGGAAACACATTAAACAAGGCCGACTGGTCAAGACCGGTCGGAGATACCTGCTGGATCCTTGATGAAGACGACCGACCGGTCTTGACCGGTCGGCATAGGCTGCTGGAGTGACCATCCATTGAGGCCGACCGGTCATGACCGGTCGGCCATGTGTAAGAAGTTAGAAACTTCCTATTTCAGCCCAATTTTCTCTGCGCTGCGTAACTCTTACGCAATTTCTCGATTCTTCCGAAGTTGTGGAGCCTCCAGACTATAAAAGGACACCTAGGGATCGTTCCTAGGGTATCCTAGAAGGGTTCAAGCGAGGTTGGAGGCTGTAGAAGTGAATTGTGGAGTTCCACAACTCCTTGGAGTTTGTCTTTGTTGTTTTCATGCTTTTTATAGTTGTTTCATGTTTCCTTGGATCATGAGCAGCTAAACCTCTTAGCTAGGGCTAAGAGGTGAAGCTTGTAGTGGATCCAGGATGTTTCAATTCGTAGCTAGTTGGTTTTAAGTATGGAATTCATGATTATGAACTATGGTTTGAAGTTTATACAAGTTTTTGAGTAATTTTTCTTAGTCTTGTGATGACTTATGGATGTTTGGGAGAATTACTTAACTTCTTAATTCGTTTGTAACAGTCTAGACCTGTATGATCTGAGGAATCGGAGTGCGCTCTAGTACTATGCTCTTCATAAAGGGACTTCCTACCAAAGTTCTATATTACTGATTTTCTGAATATGTATGGATTGTGCATGTGATTTGAATCTAGTTCAAATCATGATCTAGCCTTGTCTTGTGACAGGACTTGAGGATGGTTATGATTGTGAACTAGACCTTTTGGAAAGGGGAATGGCCTATGCAATTGAGCATGCTCAGCTCAGCCCACATTGAGTGAATCTTATGCATAGAACTTACATATGACAAATTGTTTGGTTTAACAGCTCTATCATCCGGCTAGATAGATCTTAATATCGATTCTAGTTGAGAGAATGAGAAACCACAGCGGATTGAACATCACGGATTGCTACAAGTGGATCCTTGAACCCCTAGTGCCTTCTTATAATTAGTTACTTTCAATTTAATTCAACTTTTGTTAATCATATCAATTTCATACAAAAAAATCTGGTTAGTAGCTTTCAATAGACACTTTTGGATGAGTTTGTGAAATCCTACATAAGTCCCTGTGGATCGACCTCGGTCTTACCGAGTTTATTACTACATCGCAACCCTACACTTGGGGAAGCGAACAGGAACTCACTTCATAATGGTTTTGGACTTAGGTGGATCCTTCTTTCATTGAGAAAAATTAGACACATGTCTTTCTTTTCTCCTACTGTGTATCAAGAAATCTTTGCGTAAGTCAATGATTCTCAGAATAAGTGAAGAAGAATCACCTTTATTGTTGGTTGAGATTTTTAAAGTCTTTTGAAAAGATTTTGGATTTTTAGAAATAGACTTTTTGAAAACTTTCTGAATTTCATTCTTGGAATGCGAAGATTTACCTTTTACAATGATGATAGGTGATGTCTTTGGCTTTGGATTGTGCTTGTTATAGCCAAGATTTGATCTATTACCATAAGGTCTAAAAAAATAAAAAATTTCTTATACTATGTCTTTGGATTTTTCAGAATTCTTCGTCCTTTTAAGAATGATCAAATTAAAATTTAAAGAGTTAAAATTAGTTTGAAGTTTTTCAAAATCTTCATTTTTGATTTTCAAGTCTAGTTTACATTTTTCAAAAAAATTAAAAAAATGCAATTTTTCCAAAATACATTTGTCAAGTTCAGCTTGCAAATTATCACACATTTTCTTTGAAACTTTAAGTTTGGATGTAATCTTACAACTTTCCTTGTATAGGGCTTTGTAAGTTTCTAGAAGATCTTCTTCATTTTCAAATTCACTTTTAGATGTCTCATATCCAGAGTTATCGTTCTCTTCAGAATGGAAAATCTTGGCAATGGTCATAAATGCATTCTGAATTTTTTATCCTTCCTGATCTAATTCATTGGAGTCTGAATCAAATTCAGATTCTGATGAATCATTCCAAGTTGCAACAATTCCTTTCTTCTTTGATTTTTCCTTTGTAGGACAATTTGGAGCTAAGTGCCCATAACCTGAACAGTTGAAGCATTGCGAATCCTTGGTCTTGTTTTACCAAAAACCTGATTTTCCTTTCTTCTTTTCCAAAGTTTTTTGAATCTTAAATTTCTTTTTATTTTTGAAAATCTTGTAGAACTTCTTAGCCAACAATGCCATATCAATTTCATCTTCTTCATTATCTGAATTTTTATTGATTAAAACAGACTTTGAAGTTTTGAGAGCAATGAACTTACTCTTAGAACTTTTAAATGTCAATTCATGAGTTTGAATGGATCCAACCAATTCCTCAACTTTCATTATATCAGTATCCCTCAATTCTTGAATAACAGTGACTTTAGAATTGAATGGTAGAGATCTCAGAATTTTAGCACAGACTTTGCTTTTTGAAATACTCTCTCCAAGACTCCATATAGAGTTCACTATATTATTTAATTTTGTATAGAAGTCCATAAATGTTTCATTTTAATCCATCCAGATTTTCTCAAATTTGGTTGTGAGGAGTTGAATTGTAGACCTCTTTACAATATTAGTACCCTCATGGGTCATTTTGAGTATATCCTAGGCTTGTTTAGCTAATTCACATGAAATAATTCTTTTGAATTCATCAGGTGGAAGAGCATAAGTTATAGCATTCAATGCTTTAGCATTTCCGCTATTTTCATTTTTCTGAGTAGTAGTCCATAGGTTATAGGCCACTCGTCTCATAGATTTAATTCCATCATCATCTGTTACTTCACTAATTGGAGGTGTCCATTCTACTAATATGGCTTGCCACACACTTTCATCCATGGATCTTAGAAATATCCTCATTCTAGCATTTCAATAAGAATAATTAGTACCATCAAAAGGAGATAACCTAGAAACAGATAAGCTTTCAAATTTAGACATCTTACATTTCCGGATCTAACTCTTTGGATTGAAAATCAACAAAAGAGGAAACCCACTCTGATACCACTTGAAAAATGATGGAGCTATAAATGTCCCGCGGGGGGGGGGGGGGGGGGGGGGGGGGGGGGGGGGGGGGGACAAGACTATCAAGAATATGCAATAACTTAATCTGAAAGAAAATAGAGTGCAATATGAAAAACCTAGAATTGAATCGTAGGACAACCTTTCACTTAGAAATCTAAGTAGGACAACCTTATGTCACAATTCAAGGTTTCAAAGGCAATCAAGCACATAAGAAAAATAAGTAATAAAAGAAATTACCACAACACAGAGTTATAGTGGTTCGGTGCTAAAAATAACTTGCACATGCTCCACTCCCAAAATTACTTCTCCTTGTAATTTTAGTTTTCCACTATATAAAGGTTTTCACAGGTTCACCTTTAAAACTTAATACAAAGATTGTGATTTTCATAGGCTTATCACAACAAAACCTCAAATGATTTTCTCAAGCTAATCAATAACCTTAAGTGATTTTCCCAGATTAATCACTAACAACCTGATTTGAAATTTTTATGGGCTACCTCAAATAAAATCCAAAAGTAATAGAAAGATATTACTATTCTTCTTGTAGAAGATGATGAAGCTTAGCAGAAATGAAGCTTCAATGATGCAGTGATCCGATCATTGTAGAAGATAAACTAATATGGCTCAAACAAGATGGATCTAGGAATTTCTAAATTTTTTTTTTCTAAAACTGTAATTTCAGTTCTTCTTTCTCTAATATGAGAATGATCTTCTTTTTACACAATCAAATTAAATGAGAAGAGAACTGAGATAGCCATAATATAAAATAATAATTTAGAACAAATAACTAGATTATAATGGAGAGCTTTTTCACCAAAGAGATAGTATTTTCGTATTTTTTCCTGATGAAAAATAGAGTGAAGAAAGCTCTATTTATAACAAAAAAGTTAGGTCTTCGGCTGACCTAAGATTTCCTTTGGCTTACCTAAGATTCAACCGTTTTATCTCAACGGCTATCAGATTTTGCGGGATAAGAATTTGTTCAAACTTCGGCTGACCCGAGTGTTGGTTCGACTAGCCCGAGTGAGCTTCGGCTGACCCGAGACAGGGTCGGGCAGACCCGAGATCCGAGTCCAAAAATATGTTTCACATATGAAAACTTGACCGAAGTTTTCTTGCGCTGGCTGAGCACAGGACTGGGCTGGCCGAACATCCCTAACAAAGTTCAATCAAGCTTGCTGGAAACTTGACTGAATATTCTTGGGTTGGCCGAATATTCTTGGGTTGACTGAACATAAGGTTAGGCTAGCCAAATTTCCTGAAATATGACTTTTAAAAAATATTTGAGTGACTAACTTAAAAGCCATATAAAAACCTAACCTAGGGTCATCCCTATGGTCAATATTACCTTGGAATATATGGTTTATCTTCATAGCTTTGTTGCATCTTGTTGTAGAGTCGAGTCTTGATCTTGATGTATTCGTTGAGGTGGAGACTTATCTTTTTAAAGAACTTGGCTTGCACACACAACCTCATGCACTAAACTAGTGTCTACGAAATATGACAACTATACTGTACTTAGCACTCACATTCTGTGCTTAGCACTTACAGAGCCTCAGGGTGAGAATGCCCAATACTTATCAGTACCTTTACAACCTTCGTTGATTATGAGCTCGGGTAGAGTAGGAGTTTAATCAACTCATGAACAAATTAATGATCACTCAGATCTAGGCTAGGTAGTTGTGTATGTTTTAATGGATGTTGAGCATGCCTTGATCATGTTAGAAACTTTTTTTTATTTATTTTTATTTTTTTATTTTTAAGAAAGAAGATTTTTTATTCACAATAGGAAAGGAGACTGGACATTCGGGTTACCCGGCAACAAAAACCCCCCGGGTGGCCTATCCTATAAAAAAACCTCACGCCTAGTTTCTCTCAGATTTCCTATGCCTGCTCTATCCAGACAAAGGGCCCCTCACACCTGAGACAGGAGGTTTGACTCAGAAAGAATAACCTTATAAGACTGAGACGCATTATCTATTCTAGCCAGGGCATCCGCTAACCCATTTACCTCGCAGGGGCTATACATTATCCAGATGTTGGCTTTGCTTCTAGCATTTGCACAATGGGCCCACCAATACCACATGCTCCAATTAGACGACTTATCTCTGTTGAGCATGTCCACCACAACCTTCGAGTCACTCTCAATCCAGATATTTTCCATACTCCGATTGATGCACAAATGCAGCCCTTCACAAATCGCTCGAGCTTTCGCTTGAACATTAGATCCCAATCTAAAGCCGATGTGGAAGGCAAAGTTTGTTCTGCCACTCCATCCTCTACAAATTCCTCCACCACCCGAGGGGCCTGGGTTGCCCAGAGAAGACCCGTCGACATTCAGTTTGATGAAACCAGTTTCAGGTTTCAGCCATTTCAGTAGATCCACCTTCTTCGGCACTGGGGCTTTTAGATTCAAGCGAAGATCCAGAAACTCCAACCTTCTAGTGACAAGACTATCCTTTAACTCTAGGAGTCTGTAGCTTAGTTTCAGCAACCAACACTTAGTTCGCCACACCATCCTTTGAGCTGATACCCATCGGTCTTCAAACCAACACCCATTTCTTTCCATCCACAGGTCCCAGAAAATGAGGCTTGGAATGAACCCGCGAATGGTGGCAAAACCTTTCGCTGTCGATGCTATTCGCCACCCCATTGCATGGCCTGCACTTGCAGCGTCTGACCATGGAGGAAGGAAACGTCCAACACCAAGCTGAAATACTTCTAGACTTGGGTCGCCAGCTCCCCCTCTGCAAATAGGTGGTCCAATATGGTTTCAATTCTGCATCCCTGCCTCGAATTGCAAGAGCTCCCCCTCTACAACTGTTGCCTCGATCATGTTAGAAACTTGTTTATGCGGGCTGGTGCAGGTGTTGTCATGCCAATGATTGAAAATTGGCCATGTTGGTTCAATAAGACAACCGTAGGAATAAATGTGAAAATATTGCATGCATAAGTACTACATATCATATGTAGTTCGTAGCTCTTTGAATATCTGTTCAATTCCATGAAAAGTTGTACATATCATGGGCCTCGACTTTCATAAGAATTGTTTGCGTATCATAAATGATTTTATTCAAAGATTTTATGGATATAAAATTTGTGTGTTCATGCTTACCGGGCATTATAGTTCATCCTATTGGGACTTATCATTTCAGGGTTTGAGAGAAAACAAAAGATCTGGGATTGGCCATGTGACTGGGTAAGAAGAGTGAAAGCTAGGCATTGATATTTTCCTGTAATATCTAATTAATTAAAACATATATTTGAACAAACACTATGGATAAGTGGAGGGACGATATGTTAACTTGATTATCAATTTTGAAAGGTTAAACTTTTGCCTATTATCCTTTATGATTGTTAATAATGTTTGATTAGTTAGTAAAATTTTGAGTACTGCCTACATCTCTTCCCTGTTGAGCCTGTAGTACCGGGAATTGGGGCATGCATGGCAGGTTCACTGTCACATGGCCAGCTAAAATCAAATTCCTGCCAGTCACTTTTGATCAATCTAGACCGTCATTTGGCTCCAAATCGACTTGGACAGCACTTTGGTGTATTTCATCTCCATTGGCGATATTCTTTTAGGACAATCATGTATTGATTTTGAAAATTTGTTGTGATGGTGTGAGGTATTATATGTCATCATCGTGGGGCGTAGAATAATCGTTAAATGCTCAAAGAAACAACTAGATATATGACTAACATCCAAACCTTAAAAGGCCATCCTCTTTATTAGAAACAAAACACAGCTAGACAACATGTAGACTATCCACTACACGCTCAAAAGAAACAACTACTAGGTAGACAACTAACATGCAAACCTTCAAATAACATTCTCTTTATTCCACACAAGAGCTAGATAAGCGTGTAGACTATCTGCTATACGCTCAGAGAAGTTAGTAGTAAACGACTAATATGCAAACCTTCAAACACCATTTCTCTTTATTCCATACAAGAGCTGCATAGGTGCAGATCACCCGCTACTTGCTCTTGCCTATCACGTATCCCAGGAAAGCCGCATCTGCATTCTTGTCACTGCAGTAAAGGCCTGGGTGTTGCATGATCCCTTCCAAGCCCAAGTAATCACTCGCCTGTTTAACCAACTCCCTATTCGTGATCTGCCCTCGATACTTCTCCAACGCCATCTTGACTGCATTGGTAAAAGCACCATATGCATTGGACTGATTGTCGTTTGGATCCACTTCCACCGATTTCCCCATCAGCTTGCAGCTGCTGAGCAGGATCCCGTTATCGAAACACAATATGACGGATTGGAAGTTGGCACTCGCCTCACTCCCGAAGACCTCCGATAAGTGTACGCTGATATCGGAAGACTGAATGTCGGAGATGGGGCCGACGCCGGAAGATCGAACGCTAGAGTTGACATTGACGGAAAAGGTTTTGGAGCGGTAGTGGGCCTCCCAATCATTGTTGGGTTCTGGACCAGTGGCATCGCGTATCTTCTGCTCCTTCTCCTCGTAGATGAGGCCGCCGCTGTGGGAGGAGTCGGAGAGGAAGGTGAAGGTTGCTCCCTCCGGCAAGTGGTTGACTAGAAGCCGGAATTCAACGTCTGAAAAAGGATTACGTTCACGTTAGTTGGAAGTGTTAATTTCTAACGCCCGACTGAATCTACTACTGGACGGTGCTTGTGGGCCCCGCCGTGATGGACACGAGCCCATAAATGAGGCAAATTCAAATCAGATGTGGAAAAAGGCAAAGGAAATAGTGGCGTTTGAACGACCACCGTGAAAGAACTTCTCAAGGGCCGCAAAAGTTTTAGATGAAACTGATATTTAATTTTGTTTTCCGTTCATCCAGGTCTGTGTGACCTACTCAACAGGTTGGATGGCAAATAAATGTTAAAGTGGGCCCTAGGAAGTTTTTTTATGGTGGGTGTTAAATTACCACTGTTTGTCCACTTGAGATGTGGATCTCTCTCATTTTTTGTCACATGCCCTAAATGATCTGAAAAAATAAATGGACGGTGTGGATAAAACATTTATATCACAGTGGCACCCACAGAGCTCATGTGTGCGGCACAACAGGTGTTGCAGGGGATTCGGGTTGTGTTGGATTTCACACACGTGGATGTGGGTGTTTCATCCAGACGGTAAGTCGTAGAAATCTCGAATATATGATGGTCTTAACTAGTTGATCACCCTTATCATGGGCCCACGTTGATGTATATATTCTATATACACGTAACCATACAAAAAATGAAGCACATACAATTATCAGGTGAACCATAACATAGGAAAAAGTGGTGATTATACACCCAACTATTAAAAGCTTGCTAGAGTGCACCTTAATGTTTCCTTAGAGTTTATTAGCCATCCAATCTGTTGATCCAAAACTGTTGTGGCCCATTAATGGTCAATCATCACTGTTCCCTGTGGTATAGTCCCTGATAATCGGATCTGCTTCATATATCCTGCCCTAAAATGATTTGAAAAAAAAAACGGATGGACGGCATGGATACAGAATAAATAGTAGGCCCCACGGTAAGGGCCGCACCATCTTGGATGAGTTCGGGCTCTCATCTAATCCGTGATCCCGAATGGATATCAAGGAAGTGCACTGCCTCTCTCGTAGAGAGTAATACACCATCTTGATATCCTCCGAGAATGAAAAAAGTGGAGGGCCGACCATACACGAAGTCAGTGAACATTTCTCAACGCTCATTCATCTTACCTTTAATGATATGGAAATTGCAAGAGACTAACGCTGGACTCTGCTCGTTCCCACAGGTCGCTGTACTCTGCTCGCTCCCAAAGCGTGGAACCACCGTCCCAAACCCGCTGAAGTAGAAGAACAAGATGTCATCCTTCTTGGCCCCACACTACGCCCAAATCACATTTTTGCGACGGAGCAAATTCGTCGCAAATTGATATTAGCGACGGACTTGGTCCGTCGCATGGGCCGTCGCAGTTTACTACGTGGCAAATTGTAAACGACGAATTATGTCCGTCGCTTTTAAACGACGAATTACGCCCGTCGCTAAATTATGTAAAGCGGCGGATTTAGCGACGGATTTGGTTCGTCGTATAAAATTGTTGCCACGTATATTGGTCCGTCGTTAAATTTATGGGCGACAGCGTGATTGCACTTATTTAGGAATTTTAGCGACGGGTTGGGTCCGTCGCTAAATTTTCTGAACGCACACCTATTACGTTTGAATTTATTTTTGAATCTATTGCACCTAATAGTGATCCAAATTATTTAAAACAAAAAGAAAATTAAAACCTAACAAATCATAATTATATCATATATGAAACTTAAAGTCCTTACATTTCTAGTGAAAAATAATATTAATATTTGTTACAAATCTACACATTGAAGTGAACCATTCTCCATAGAATGAGCAACTAGGCTTTATTTTGATCCCAATATTGAAACCAATCTCTTGACCATATGTGAAGCTAGCCTTCATTTCTAATCTTTCCTTTATAGCTACTTCCACCTCATACGTTAGCAAATCCATCAACTAGCCCACCTGCAAAATCCAGAATATAAAACATAAAGAGTATCAGTATTGTAATGTAAGAACAAAAAAGGAAAAACAACAACAAAAGACAATGAAGCTATATGGGTGAGACCCTGAACCTAGGGCCCACCTGGATGTATTCTTTATATATCCATGCCGTCCATCTGTTTCTTCAGATTATTTTAGGATGCATTCAAAAAACATGAAGCAGAATAAAATTTTAGGTGGACCACACCACAGGAAACAGTTCTCATTGAATGCCTACCATTAAAAACTTCCTGGAGTACACCATAATGTTTATTGACCATCCAATTTGTTGATAAGGTCACGTAGACAGGGATTAAAGGAAAAAACAAATATTGGATTGATAGAAAACTTTTGTGGCCCACAAAAGGGTTTTAATGGTCGTTAACCAGTGTTTCTTATGGTGTAGTCCACCAGAAATTTGCATCTGCTTCATTTTTGGTTCCATGGCATAAGATAGGTGGAAAAGCAGATGAATAGCATGGATATATAATTCATACGTTGAGGTGGGCTCCTACGGCCAGGGTCCCACCCACATCACTGGTTCCAGGGTCTAACACCGTTAATTAATAATTAAGTTGGGCCATTCAGCCTCTTATATTTCAAATCCAAAACCTCCAGATTGCAAGTTTGGACATGTGACTTGAGGCATGATCACTCAATCAAGTTCAAAATATTGATCTAAACTGATGCTATAAATCTGGGTTTAATTTCTTTACAATTGATTGACTTACCTTCAGAGGTGAAGTGTCCTTCAAAATTATTGTGACTTAGATCAAGGCTCTTGAAGGATGAGAGTGCACCCAGATACAGCAGAATGCTTTCGTTCAAGGAGTTATCACTCAAGTCAAGGTGCTCTAGCTTGCTCAATCTAGACCATCTTTTGAAACCTGCATGCGGGTGACGTCATGTGTTTAAGGCCTTCTTAGAACAGGGAAAAATCTCAACCATTCTTAATATTTCATTAGAAAAATAAATAAATTTTCTCAAACACAACATGCCGAAGAGGAATAATTACAACATCTTGTGCTAAGCATCAAACAGATAGAGCGAATAATTACAAAGGTTAAAAATGCTTCCCTAGGAGATGGCCTTATATCTCAACAACTCTTTTTTTGTTTTTTCTAGTCATCATCATTGTCATTGAAGCCTTATACCAAGTTATTGGCTTTGGCTTGTTTTTTCAAGTCCAAATTGAAATTGATAGAATTACAGCTCAGAACCGAGAAATCCCGGATATGAATGCTAACGAGTTTTCAATCTGGCTATTTCCACTTCATTACACTAATAACTGCAGTACATTAATAAGTGCTCCAAATGCACCCTTAGAGATGCATGTATATACCTTTACATCTTGGTCCAAATCCAAAATGGCACTGTTGAGTGCGTTTGGCTGCACTATCACATCGAATTTCAATTATTAAATTTCGATTCCCCTGTTAGCATTTGTATTCATGTTACTTAGCTTCAAGTTCAAGGTAACATAGTTAACTTCCATCATTTCCTCCTTAATTAGATAAAAAAAATTCATAACTCAAATCATTTGGCTTTCCTATGGTAGCCTTGATTTCATCAATAAAGGTTAGATAGTTAAGACCATCAAAGAATAAATTACATAAAAGGCCAAAAGAGCAAACGTAACTGTAGTTCCATGGGATGTTTGCAATTCAATTTACCTGGCCAAATGGATGCAGCCCTGTTTCAAATCATCAAGGAAGGAAGAATGTTAAGATTGTAGGAGATAAAGGTACCTTCATGATCAACCCAACTACCCAGGTAATTCCAGGACAAATCGAGGCTCCGCAGTTCTCCAAAGGAAAGAAGTAAGTCAGCATTCAGATACCATTCTCCCAACTTCCATTCCCTCGTCTGGTTGAGAGAAATTTCAGTCACTCGGCCACCTGTCACATTGTTGCATTTGATTCTTTCCCAACTACAACAGTCAGTCCCATCCTCCGCCAAGTCAGGTCTCAGTTTTCCAACATTAAATACTGTTATTGCCAATGCCAAAGGATTATGATTGTCACAAGCTCATGTAGAAGAGAAGCCATACAAAAATTTTCTGCCATTCTTAGGGAGAAAGCCATAGAAGTTTTTGAACAACAAAATCCCTTTTGAGTTCAGTTGGAGAACATGGGTGCAGGTGCTGTTATCATTTCTACATCCCAAAACATTGATGAATATTATGTCCAAACATCAAGAACTATTTATTCTATTGGGTTTGTGTTTAACATCTCATACATTCTAGAGATCATTTATTCTAAATTTACAATAAATGCCTCAACATTGTCTAATTTTGAAAGCCAGGACAAAAAGGATTGGATAAAAATTAATCCAAAAGGAGCGTGGTTGCATATGCATAGCATAACTGGATCCAGATCCTATAAAATGCAAAATATTCTAAATCAGATGAGATGCTTTATACATGTGTGTGGGCTAAGCAAATCTCCAAAATATGGTGGTTGTCAATATGCCATATGGAGGTAAAATTCAGCTACATCAACTGATTGAGTAGCTCTTTCTTATATTTTTTTCTATTTATTAATGGGTAAAAATTGTTTTGTACGGTGTGGCCCACCTGATCAGTATATGCGGCTAATTTTTAAAATAGATGATTCTCACGGTGGATCCACCATATTGGAAGGGTTGGATTTTACAGATGGACAATATGTTGAAGTAATTTTCTTGGTGGACGGAAGCTTCTTGAGGCCTGCCGTGCTGGTTATTTGCCATCCAACCTGTTCATATGGTCAGATAGACCTGATGAAAGGAAAGCATAAATATTAGCTAGATCCAAAAGTTTTGTGGCCCTCGAGAAGTTTTCGGCAATAGGTGTTCAATCCCCACTGCTTCATGTAGTTTGGGTGCATGCCTGGGCCAGCATGAGTCATCTTAACTCACACGTGTGTTTGTACGAGCAATTAGATGAGGGTTCCCAATGTCTTAGAATTTTGTACCAGAGGAGTTGGGACAACTCAAAGCCCTCCAAACTCTGAGAATCGAGGATTGTTCACAGTTGGGGTCTCTACTAGAAGAGTTGGGACAACTCAAAGCCCTCCAAACTCTGAAGATCACAAATTGTCCACAGTTGGAGTCTCTACCAAAGGAGTTGGGACAACTCAAAGCCCTCCAAACTCTGAGTATCGGTTGGTGTCAACAGTTGGAGTCTCTACCAGAGGAGTCGCAACACCTCACCATGCTTCAACAACTAGAAATAAGTGACTGCCAAAAGCTGAAGGCATTGCCCTGCAACCTTCCTCTGTGACCCAAAAGATCAGGCCAGCCCACACCAAGGGCAAGCCATATCTTATGAGAAAAATGGATAGCTGAAATTGAAATAACTAATAATTGATATTCAACTACACACAGGGCCACTTGATGAAGATACCATATATTTTCTTCTCTGTCTTTCTTTCTTTCTTTTACAGGGTTTTTTATTTTACAGGGCCACTTAATTCAACCACATAAAGTTGTCTAATGAACAATTGGAAAAATCACATTGGTTAGACAAACTTAAACATCAGACTCTAGTCGACCATTGTCTTTTTAATTGTCCATTAGACAGCTACCAAACAGATCATCCATGCTCCATCCATGATGGGTCCCACCATTTTTACAGTCAGAATTGGTGAGGAATCCAACACCACCTCTCACATCAGTAATAACAGTGATGGAGTCAAACACATGGAGTTGAGAAACCGAACAAAGGAAGAAAACAGAAAGAATGGGATGAATGAATGAAACATTACCTCAAAAATGCATATTTACGTAGTTTTAGCAGCCGCTTGTGTGAATGAATCTACATTGATCATTTCTTCAAAAATGGCTTCTGGCAAACTAGCAACCGCTGGTCATCGTCATTCCGGAATTCAATCACCTCGGCAACTGCAAGCATGTGGGCTTTCTTTATCAATTCTGTTTTATCACGTAAAACAACCCATCCCTGCCAAGCCATGGGCACAATATATAACAAATGACACAATCCAACCAATTAAGAAAAAATATCAAATTATCAAATAAAAGACTAAAAACAAGAAAACTCAGACCAGATTTTACCTGTTTGACTATAAGATTACATGAATTTCTAAAAACTCTTCAAGCACTTAGCTAACGAGGGTATAATTCAGTAATTGATGCCTCATTCACAGACCATGGAAGTAATTTGTTTGTTGATTGATCCGACTCACTTGTCCGCGAGTCGTACTCAACCACAGGCATGTCTGATGTCATTCTGCTAGCCACGAAATATGCAGGCTGTGAAGGTGAAGGGAGAGTAACAGAGTAGCTGTTGAGCATGAGAACAACCGTCGACATGGTGGGTCTCACGGCAACATCTTCTTGAACACATAATAATGCAATGTGGATGCATCTCATTACTTCACTTCTTGAATAGCATTCTCTCATACTTGAATCCAATAACTCTGCGATTGTTCCTTCCTTCCAATGTCTCCATGCCTGCAGCAATTCATCAATATTCAAATTTGAACCCAATCCAATTCTCCAAACGGAGGAGATACTCTGTGAACACGTGAGGACAAGTGTGAGATCCGGGCCAATCGTTAAGTGGGACTGTCGATGAATATGCCACAGCTCATAAATCAGGCAGACCCAATTTCATTAGGTTGGCCACAACCGTACTTGGAAAATGGACAGTACAAGGAAAAATCACCAGTGGCTTATATCAGTACATGTGTTCCACCTGATGGGTAGACTGGCCTGGGTTTTTCAGCAAGACATGTTCACATGGAGACCCACCTTGTGAACCATGATTTTGACAAATGTGTCACATTCTCTCATGTGCCACCACTTATCTCCGAAATTTCTCCTTGCACATGTAGCTTTTGAGAAGTTCTCAAGTCTTTTTTTTTTCTTTTCTTTTCTTTTCCTTGCGGATGCATTAAAAAAAAAAAAGAAAGAAAGAAAAAAACTATGGATGTGTACATTTGTGAGCCTGATTTTTGTGTTCCAATCGGTAGCATCTCCCACTCATCTATTCATGCAGCAAAGATCCTAGCCCACATGAATGGGTGGGGGCCATTGGTACACCATCTCATGTGTACTAATGGTATGGAAATGTTTTACCATACTTACATAGCTTAGAAGGTCCTCGGCACGATTTGACTCATAAAAACAATTATTCTTCTGACCGCTCAGAATTTCCAGAAGTAAAACGCCAAAGCTAAATACATCGGACTTCACCGAGAAAAGTCCGTGCATCGCATACTCTGGGGACATGTATCCACTGCATATCATTGATAATGATTTAGTCAGATTTTGATCAATCAATCGAATGTGATTCAAAGAGACATCAACTTGTCAATTTCGAAAAGGTTTGAACTACTTTCATGGCATGTAAAAAGGAGTCAGATTGTTAGAGCATAGGATATATACGTACAGCTATGCATATAAAGTTGTACATATACTGTAGATAAGAATACAGTATATGTAAATTCCATGATTTACCTTTCCTTTGAAATGTTTTGCTGCCTCTTGGAAGATTGGGAGAACCTTCTAAGCACTTGCTTGTTAGCATTCCAATCCATAGATTTAATGGTCTTCTCAATATTGGCTAGCATTCTTGAAGCTACAGAAAAATGCAAGGGGAAATTTTTGTGTTTAGCTAGTGAAGACAAGATGGTTAACTATGAAGGTTAATAAGATCACAGGGTTACTAAAGTTGAGACCTCCTAGATAACTAACAATATTGAAATCTGTCACAACAGTTGGAATATCATGAAAGGATCCATCAAAACATTGCTTTATACGAGGCAACCAATCAAGGAAGTTCTCTAGCTATGTATCTCTATAGAATTCATGCATCTAAACAAACTCAATTATTATAAATTAAGAAAAGAATCCTAAAATACCAAACATATATTGTCCTAAATCTCTCCATTCTTTTTATTCTCTTATGCCAATTTCTTTCTTATCACAACAAAGATCCTTGAGATATCTTCTAAGAGTTGGATCTTTCATAATATAAAACCATTAATGACTTAATATTCCTATGAACTTTAAAGATCCTTTAAGACATAAATATCCTAAAATGGAAAACTACTAATGCACCAATGACACAAAGGATTTCTCATATTTGCAAACTCTTACTAAAGACAACCAAAGAGACCTATTTTGGACTCCCAATAAAATCCTTCAAAATCTTTACTAATGCTAATAATCAAGTTACAACCACAGAAAGGATCTGTATCTCTTAAACAATATGACTTACAACAAATGGAAAAGAAGAAGAAGAAGAATACGATGAAAGAGGATGCACTCATGAATATAAACATCACTAAAATGAAAAGGGGCACACTCTTTCAAACTTAAAGATACACATCATGTGCTACTGGCGCCGAACACTAAAATATTTAGCATAACTTGAAATATTAAAACATATACAATGTGAAGTGGTGTGAGCAGCTGACTGTTAGGCTATTTCTATTAACTGTATCATATGTTAGGAATTTTTGGGTCTAGATATGTTTTGCGTTAGGCTCTTAACACATTTAAAGGGAAAAAAGTACAACAAGCTGCCACACCTCATCATGAATTGCCAACACAATTGAAACAGCAGCTTGCAAATAATTAGGGGCAGGATCCTCAAGATAATGAATTTGTACATTGAAACCTCTACCCTGACAAATCAAGAAAAAAATTAGTGGCCAATATTTAAACTTAGGTCATCCTGATTTTGTTATAATGCAAGATAAAGCTATAAAAGGCCACTAAAATGCCAAGAAAAGGATGGCAGCTTTACAAGAAAAAATGGATGAAAGTACAAATATTATCCTAACTCTTACTTCAATAGATAGTATGGTCGGCAACGCTTCAGGTACACAATCTTCACCAGTGTCCTGCTGACGCTTTCTGCCCATCGACAGAAGGAAAACACAAAGTTTTGATCAATATTCTAGGTGACCTACTTACTACAAAGGCTCTGCCAAAAAGTAACTCTGAAGCAAATGGCTGGTAATAAAAAATAAATCAGAAAAACAGAGAGAGAGAGAGAGAGAGAGAGAGAGAGAGAGAGAGAGAGAGAGAGAGTACAACCAAACTGAATGCATATATACCAGCCTTTGTCCACAAAATCACATCTCTTTGGCATTTTAACAAACAACTCCTTTGCATTTTTTTCCAATACTAGGAGAGAGTTAGGACAAACTGAATGCATTTTTTTTGTACCTGTGTCTCATATCCTTTGCAATTGGCATACCTCCATACCAAGGAGAGGCTTCTCTTCTTTCGATTGGTGCGTGTTTCCTTCGGGTAGGAGCTTTACGGCTGCTGCAATGGAGGTCCAAGCAAAAAGATGACATGAAAGAGAGATGGTGGAGATGTGCCGGAGAGAGAGAAAGGAAGGCGAATGAGAGAGATGGAGCAGGTGAGAGAGAGGGAGAGAGGGAGAGGGAAAGGATAATCGAGAGAGAGAGAGAGAGAGGAAATCAAGAGCAGAGATCGGGAGAGAGAGAGAGAGAGAGGGAGAGAGGGAAAGGATAATCGGGAGAGAGAGAGAGAGAGAGAGAGAGAGGAAATCAGGAGCAGAGAGAGAGAGAGAGAGAGGAAATCAGGAGCAGAGAGAGAGAGAGAGAGAGAGAGAGAGAGAGAGAGGAAATGAGGGGGCCGGTTAGGGGGAGACAGAGAGACAAAGGGAGGAAGGGCGGGAGATGGTAGAGAAAATGAGAGGGAGAGGGATTTTGGGGTTTTTTTTATAGTAATGGGACGGGGGCGTGAATTAGGTGTTACCCCGGGAACAGCTTAGTGGGTGTTACCCCATCGTATGGCCCACATGGATGATATTTTGTATATCCATGCCGTCCATCTGTTTCTACAGCTCATTTTAGGATGATGTTTCAAAAATTATGTAGATCCAAATCTCAAGTGGACCATAATACTAGAAATAGTGTGATTGAGTGCCCAACCATTAAAAATTCCAAAGATCCCATCAAAAGGTTTTTGTAATGTTTATTTGCAATCCAAGCTCTTTATAATGTCAATAAAGTCATGATGAAGGGAAAATATAAAGATCAGATTGATCCAAAACTTTTGTGGCCCACAAAACATTTTTAATGGTTATACATCACTGCTTCTAGTGGTATAGTCCACCTAAGATTTGGATCTTCTTAGGATTTTGGATCACATCCTAAAATGATATGAAAAAAGAGATAGACGGTGTTGATATATAAAAACTACATCAAGATGGGCCCCACATGGTTACGGTAACACCCACTAAGCTGTTCCTGGGGTAACACCTAATTCGCACCCCTTAGCTATTGATGCTTGGCTATGGGGTTACTGGCCAATGCTTTGTGGGCCCCACTATGATGTATGTGTTTTATCCACGCTGTCTAGCCATTTCTGAAGATCATTTTAGTGCTTGATCTAATAAATGAGCCAAATCTAAATTTCAGGTGGACCACACCACAAGAAAATAGTATTGATTGAATGTCCACCATTAAAAACCTCATAGGGCCCACTATATTGATTATTTGACATCCAACCTCTTGATTAGGTCATACAGACATGGATGTAGGTAAAAAACAAATATCAGCTTGTTCTAAAACTTCCATAGCCCCCAATAAGTTTTTAATAGTGGGTGTTCAATTAACATTGTTTCTTGTGATGTGGTCCACTTGAGATTTGGATCTACCTTAAATTTGGGCTCATACCATAAAATGATCTACGAAAATGTATGGATAGAGTGGATGAAACACATACATCGTGGTGGGGCCCACAGAGCACCGATGACTAGGCATTGACTGGTGGCAAGGTCACTAGCCAATCCGCATCCGTTATCCTAACGGGATGAGCCAAAGTTGATGTATTTTATGTATATCTAATCCATCCATCTGTTCTTTTATATTATTTTAAGATGTAATAGCAAATATTAGAAAGATCAAATTCTCAATGGCTAGATTAGAATTTGGGGTCCAATGACTATACATTTATTAGGTTTTCACGAGGTCAACAAGTTGCAGCGCAATTTGGACCTAAAAATTTGGCCTAATTTGGAAATCTAATCCATTCACTCTATTTTAGTCATCAATAACTTTGATTTGACTGGTCACTTGCCCTGATCAAGTTTAAGATGAGAAAGATACTAAATAGATAAAATTGATCAATGATGGGCCATATCTTGTAACCTAACCATTAGATTTGAGTGAAATTTAATCTAAACATCTAAAGTCATTTACTTTTCAATTTGGACCAATCAGATTGTCCAAAATTTGTCTAGCTCTAGACAAACTGATTGTGCACATTTAAAGAGTCTTTTATACGGATATGATTCGGGCTTAATTTTGTTTTCAATAATAATTACCACGTTTTAAACATATCTGACCATTCAAATCAAGTTCAGGATGACTTGATCATAGAATTTGATTAATCTCATCATTATAAATTTTCCTTGCAATTAATTAACATCATTATATTAGGGCCTTCATTTTTTGCACCAATGAACATGTATGTATGCATAAACCAATCTGATAACTAGTTAACTGAATGAGTGTAATTTTTCATTTTCAACTATCCAATAAATGTCCACTAATAAATTTGGCCCACTCATTTCAAATTTCTCGCCTTTATTTAAACCACAATTTTTTTCCAACATTTTTTTTCAAAACTCATAAAATCTCTCTTTTTTTTTTTATCAAATATCTCAACTTTTATTTCTTTTCAAAATATCATTTTTTAATCAAACTTCTTAATTTTTTCGAAATACAAAATCTTAATTTCTTTATAAAAATTTCAATTTTTTTACGAACTTATCAATTTTATTCGAACTTCTCAACTTTTTTCAAATGGCCATTTTTTTTTAAATCTCAATTTTTTGAATCTTATTATTTTTCTAAATCTCAATTTTACTAAACAATTGTTAATTTATTTTCAAACCTCTCAACTTTTTTTGTTTGAAAATCACAAATTTCTTTTTTAACTTCACAATTTTCTTTTTCAAAATGTTTAATTTTGTGAAAATTTGAAAAGAAATTTCAAACATATTAATTTTACTCAAATTTCTCAATTTTGTTTTTAAAATCTCTTAACTTTTTCTTTCAAATTACTAAATATGTTACTTTAAATATCAAATATTTTAATTTTTAAAAAATATCAGTTTTTTTCAGTATCTCATTTTTCTTAAATTTTATTTTCCGACGGACCTTATTTGGGGGATCTTTTCGGGCTGGGATTAGCGACGAACCAAATCCGTCGTTAAATAGCGACGGGCTAAGTTCGCCGGAAATTATAATTTTGCGACGGACTATATTCGTCGGTAAATACCGCGACGAAATCCCGCCTTAATTTCGCAAAAGCGACGGAATATTTTCAGATACGACGAATAAGATCGGTCGTTAAACCAAGCAATTTTTGCGACGGTCAATGCCCGTCGCAAAATCCGTCGCAAATTTGCCTTTTTCACGTAGTGCCATGGATCATCTTTACAAGAGCCTTCCTGATGTTCATTCCCGTCGGCTTCACCGACGAATCAGCTGCATCCGTCGTGATCTTAATGTCTTTCTTGGCCATGGAGAAGCGATCTATGAGGATAGCCTGCATGGTTTGCACGTCGTTTATGCACCCATACAGCTCGTTTTGGGTGCCAGTGTAGTTGCACCCCACCAAGAGGGCCGATCTCTTCCTTGTCGACGCCATTTTTTCTCACTTTGGTAAAATTCGCTGATCTAATTAAAATCTCCTACACACCTTCTCTGTGTCTATATCTCCAACAATGGCACTTTATATAGGCCATTCTCATTTGGTAAATTACTTAAATGCCCACTCCTACCATCTACACTAGTAACGATAGAGACATTTAGGCAATCCAATTGACTGATGTCATCCATGCAAATATGGATGGTGCATAGGTCCAATCTACAATTTGATGAATCTATTTATTGGGTCCACTATAGATTTCTTATCAATTTAAAGAGTGACTTTTCTTAGGCCATCCTAACCAATTCACACATGGCCTGGGAAAAAGTATGGCTAGAAAATAAGAAAAAGTCCGAGGTGGATTGGATCATTCAATCAGTGTTAATTTTGCACAGTATTCAATAAAATCGGTTCTGGACTTAATAGATGGTCCAGATCAATTGATCGATCAATGGATTGGATTACTCAAATGACATAATGCAAATAGAAGCACCATAACTTATAGTGCTTTGATGATTATAAACATGGAGGCCCACTTTGATTTTTTCGGTGCAGGATTACATTTATGTGATATGAATAATGGTCGGCTCTGATATGAGACGCGTACCTTGTTCCATAGTGAAGGGTTTCTTTGGAGTTCTAGAGGCACAATGCGAAGGTTCGCAAGGGTTTCTTTGAGTTCTAGTGGCATAGTGTCGAACATTTCCCTTGCGATATCTAGTAGAGAGCGGATTAAGTGAGACCCTGGCATCACTGGCATCACCCAATGGAAGCGGATTGCGTACTGAGTAACTCGGCACGCTAGCATGCGGAGTAAACTCTGTGGTGCCCACAGTGATTTAAGTATTTTATCCACTCCGTCCATCTATCTTAAAAGAAAATTTTAGATATGGTGCCAAAAAAATGAAGCATGTCAAAATCTAAAGTAGACCACACCACAAGAAATGTGTGAACTGAATGTCTATCATTGAAAAATTCTCGGAGGACACAGAAGTTTTGGATCAAGCTGATATTTGTGTTTAACCTTCATCCATATCCATGTGATCTTATGAACAGATTGGATGACAAATAAACATCACTGTAGGGCCTGGGAAGGTTTCAACGGTGGAAATCATTATTCCAACTGTTTCCCGTGGCATGGTCCACTTGAGATTTGAATATGCTTGAATTTTGGGCTCAACCACTGAAATGAGATGGAAAAACATATGGACTGAATAGATAAAACAAATACATTCTAGGTGGGCCCAACTGAGTTTACTACGCACGATAAGAGCGTGCGGAGTCACTCCACATGCAATCCGATTCCTCACCCAATACACTGCGGCCCTTACCATGGGCCCACCTTGATATACTTATTATATATATCCAGGCTGTCCATTCATTTTTTTCAGATAATTTTATGACATTATATGAAAAATGAAACAGATCTAATTATCAAGTGGGCCATATCATATGAAACATTGTTGATTGACCATAACATATAAGTTATGGATCAAGCTGATATTTTGTTTTTTTTTTTTTTTTTTCTTTTGTTTTTTGTTTTTCCTTCATTCAAGCTTTTGTTACTTTATCAATAAATTCAAATTCGATTGTCAATAGATACTACAGAAACATTAAAATATTCCAGGAAACATTAATATAAATTCACTTGAAGTTTTTAATGGTAGGATGGTTAAGCATGTACAGCGTTTGGATATGGAAGATGTCATGAAAGCGTCTAATCCAGTAGCGGTTTGGCTAGTGACGCTGTCGGTGCTCTGTGGGTTCCACTATGATGTATGTGTTTTATCTAGCCCGTCCATCTATTTTTAAAGATAATTTAATGGCTTCATCCCAAAAAATGACGTAGATATAAATCTCAGGTGGACCACACCATGGGAAAACATTAGCGATTGAATGTCCACCATTAAAAACCTCCTGGGCCCCACTGTAATGTTTATTTGACATCCAACCTATTGATTGGATCATAAAGACCTGGATGAATTGAAAAACCAACTATCAGATGGATCCAAAACTTTTATAGCCCCCAAGAAGTTTTTAATGGTGGGCGTTCAATCAGCACTGTGTGGTCCACTTGATATTTGGATCAACTTCAGTTTTAGGATCATGCCATAAAATGATATGGAAAAATGGATGGAGGGAATGGATGAAGCACATACATCATGGTATAGTCCACAGGGCACTCACCATTGGCCATTGGGTTAGTGGCAGGTTAACTAGCCAATCCTTTTTCGTCTAATCCGGTCGTAGGCGCGCATGGGGATGAGCAGGTGCAAATGATGGGATATTGATCAAAGTAGCCCTGTATTGTGGTCAAATACTAATAAGGAATTTTAAAATATTCAATCAAAATTTTTGGGACAAAATTACCCCTCACTAACTTCTTTGTTCAGCACAATGCGTGGTCGCCAGAGGGATTCCGATGAGATAAACATTGTGGGGCCATATAGTGTTCCTGGGAAATCTATTGTTCACATTTTTTGTCGAATTATTTTATGACATGAGCCAAAAAAATGAGGTAGATTCAAGCTCAAGTGACCACACACCAAAAAACAATGGAGTTGGTATGCCCACAATAGAAACATTCATGGAGCTACTTCCCTGCCCGCTCATTCAAAATATTTCCAGGGATACGCCCCTGGCCGCTCATTCAAAATTTCTGAGACAAAATTGCCCCTCGCTAACTTTTCCTTTCAGCCCAGTGCGTGATGGCGAGAGGGATTCGGATGGGATAAACTTTGCGGGGCCCATATGGTTTTTGTGAGAAATCCACACTGTTCACATGTTTTGTCAAATTATTTTATGACTTGAGCCTAAAAATAAGGCAGATCCAAAGCTCAAGTGAGCCACACAACAGAAAATGGCGAAAATCGGACCCCCACAATTGAAACAGTCATGGGGCTGCAGAAGCTTTGGATCATGCTAATATTTTTATTCTTTCAGCTCAGACTCGTGGTGGTAATAAGGACCTTATGAGCATTTGGATTACTTTATGAACAGTTTTGATTGCATATAAACATCACATTGGAGCCTGGAAATGTTTGAATAGCAGGCAACCCCTCTCCACTGTTCGCAGTCGCATGGCTCACTTGAGTTTCAGATCTATCTAATTTGGTCTCATGTCTTAACATGATCTTCCAAAATAGATAGATGGAGTGAATTTCCCACAAACACCATAGTGGGCCCAACATAGCTTTCGTGGTGGGACCTTCCTGCTAAAGGCTTTTGGTTGAAATTTGCATCAACATAATGGGACGAAGATTAGGTAGATAGATCGGGCTAGAGATGGATGGTCCTGATGGACCAGGCTAGAGATGGATGGTCCTCTGGGGCCCACTATGATGTATGTGTTTTATCCGTCCATTCATTTTGAAAGTATATTTTATGGCATGAGGCAAAAAATAGACATATCAAAGGCTCAAGTGGGCCACACTACTGAAGGCAGTGAGATTGAAAACATACCATTGAAAATTTCTTAGGGCCATCGAATTTTTGGATGTGACTCATTTTTTGCCCATGATGTTAAATTAAATTCTAAATCCAATGAATAGAGTGGATTCGGCACATATCCCATGGTGGGCCCCACAACCCATAAAAATCACAACCTAGACTCTTAACCAATCACAACCTCGACCCTTAACACATGAATGTGAACGCCCTCCCTCGGATGCACATGCGCGCTGAATGCAATGCAGTACAGAAGACCGATTTTCACTATATGGATGTTTTCATTATCAGTGTGGTTGATCCTTTTGGGGTAACGACGGTCTGATGTATATGATTTGTTTTGTCTAGCTTGGCCTCCTTGATTGTGTAATACCTTCTTAAGGCTACCAGAATATTACGTTTGAAATGACTAGAGTTGCCACTAGCCGATTTGGCAAAGTAATAGTTCACATACGGTTAGAGCAATAAACCTGCTTGGTAAGGCCAAAGAATCGTGGAAATTCTTCGACCTGAATGACTTTTAAGATTAGTTTCTGACCTGGAGATTAGGGTAAGGGTGTTCGCTCGCCTCAAGTGCAAGGCTGCGGTGTAGTAATAGTTTTCGGTCAGACCGAGGTCGATCCACAGGGAATTAGGAAACCAATTCTAAACTATTCCAGCAACTTGAATGTAAGTGATTTGGAATTTCAATTGCATGAACTTAAACAGTAAAATTTGATATTTAAAGGACCTTAGGCTTTCGAGGATCCACTTGTAGTAGTCCCATGTTAATCCATTCAATCCAAGCATAAAACACAACTAGATTTGAAGTTCTATCTCTCATCTAGTTGGAAGATAAAGCATTGAAGTACATTCAATCCCACTTAAGTTAGCCATTTAAGTTCTAGTTCTATTCAATCATATAGCATTCAAAATCATAGCCTTCGGAGTAACAGTCATGCCTATGGACTATGGCATGCTCAAGGGTTACCATAATTCGAATCTAATCAAGCTAAACATGATAATCTTAGAGAATTGTAAGGAATCCATGCCCGGAGCACATAAACTCTTATAAAACTTCTAAAAATATCAATTTTATTCAAACTAGAACATTTAAAATCCAAACTTAAAGTGAAAGTACTTGAATTAAACTGAATTGAACATGAAATTGGCTGCAAGCTTCACCTCTTAGCCCTAGCTGAGAGATTCTAGCCGAGCATTGTCATACTACAACTAGAATTAAAAGAAAAACTAAATAAATGCATTAAAAATTAGAAAAATCGAGATCGGCAGAGTTGCAAATGCTC
The DNA here is from genome assembly GCA_003013855.2 of Liriodendron chinense. Taxonomy (NCBI): domain Eukaryota; kingdom Viridiplantae; phylum Streptophyta; class Magnoliopsida; order Magnoliales; family Magnoliaceae; genus Liriodendron; species Liriodendron chinense. The sequence continues at coordinate 471,178 of ML058380.1, forward strand.
CACAGTGCTCTGCTTCACTTCCCACGACCTCCAATCTCTTCTAGGATGATCTTAGACGAAACCCTAGGTGCCATTTTGTAGATTGGTGTGAAGATTTCAGATTGCGCAAAGAATTACGGAATTGTGTAGAGAAAATCGGAGCTTGTAGGACAAGCTCTGTTACGCAGCCAACCGGTCGGACGATCGGTCTGAGCCTATGGACGATCGGTCTGAGCTCATGGACGACTGATCGTAAAACATAAAAAACAGTCCAGTGATTTTTTGGAATTTTCATCCTCCCCTGTTGAGTGCTCAACCAGTCTGACGACCGGTCTGAGTGACAGTCGACCGGTCTGACGACCGGTCTATCTTGATCCAGTAAATTCTGCAACATGGTGAGGTCTCTGTTGAAGTGCTGACCGGTCGGACGACCAGTCATGTGCCTTGGCCAACCGGTCTACAGTGCTGTCTTTTGTGCACTCCTTCGTTTCTTCTCTTTCTCCCTTGCTTCTTTCTTCCATCCTTTGGCACTTGGTCTTTTGATCTTCAATATGTACAAAGTACTCTTTTTAGTTTTGAATAAATGAAATCACCATCTCATTCCTACAATTACAAATCATGTATTAGATGGGTCTTTTAAGCATGCAAACCATGCATATAATGTGATGTAATGGGTTAGTAAATGTATAAATTAAAGGCTCAACAAAGGGCCTCGGTTACAAGAGAGGAAGGGGTTAATCACCTTCTCTTGATCTACTTGCGTACAATCTTTACTTTATGGGATGTGCAATTTTAGGGGAATCGTATATCTACAAGAAAGTCAGTCATATGGCCATATTGTGCATAACCTACAAGATGGCTAGATAGGTAAAAAAGGAAAGTAGTAAATAGATCCTAGCCTTGCTACATAGAGCCGAAACTCCGGGCAGGTAAATATAACAAAATAAAAAGCAGGAATAGTTAAGAGATCCTACCCTTGCTTCGTGGAGCCAAAACTCCAGGCAAACAAACAGTATAAAGTAAATTAAGGCAATAAAGTAAATGCAATGAAGAAAGAAAAGACAAGAAACAAGGTTAGCCGTGAATGAAATGTACGGAATGAACCAAGCTTAATTGAGATGTGAGAAAGAGTAAAGAGAAGTCAAAAACCCTTTTCTGAGTTAGAAAAATGATAGTTGGACGTCCCTAATACTGACCCTACTCATGAAATGATTGGCTGGCTTCGATGAGTTCACACTTTGTGTTGGGTTGAGGCAGAACCCTGGGGAGTATGATTGTCACAGGGTATCCTAGGTGGTAGAACCTAGCTTGTTATAGGAGAGCAAAAGTAAAAAATTAGAAGAAACTTTATAGACTATTTCTTCTACTAATCTCCACCAATCTCTAAACAGGGGAAAATGTCATTTATATAGGCGTTGGAGATCATCGGCTGGGTGTTAACCGACAGACACTTGTCATAAAAATTGCATGTAGGATCTGTCAGACATCCCAAGGCATGGGATTTGTGACACCTGTTGGCTCGTGGGGGCCAACAGTATGATTTTCCCGGAGGTGGGGTGTGTACAAATACCCCTCTTTAGGAGAGGTTGGTAGCAATCAAATGCCATAGCAAGTGGACACCCCACTTATTGAAAGGGTGCAATCGAGCCTCAACTGGCCAGAGTATCTTGATCGAAAAGTTCATATGGTCGAGAATTCATTTGGATGGCTCTTGAGAGTTGAGGAAGACGTTACGATTTGTCCTTACGCTTTCTATGAATTTACGGGCTATCAAATCGTAACCTCTTCACGTCGTGAATGATACGTATGCATTAAGGGTGTTGATAAGTTGGATTTAGATGTGGTTAGAGCCCATACGCTTTCTGCAGCCTTACGAGGGTAATTGTTTGATTCAAAATGGTTGTATAAGATGCATGTATATATGGTGCTCTAGAATCACCTGGAGGCAAGTACGGGTAACGAGCAGTTGCCTGTGCTTGTTGTGACTTTACGGATCTCCCACATTACCTATATTGTTCTTGACAAGTGTTCCTGACTAGATCCATTTCTACTTATTCTTCTACCACATGGTGCTTCGAGCTTAACACTTTGGCTGAGTTAAGGTTTTTTTGCCGTTGAAGTGCACTTCTGACATCTCAATCATTACTCAATACGTGATTCGGGACATCTGAGTTGACATTGAAGGTTCAGGTCGATTGTCTCATATGTGATTATGAGAAAATTTGAAAACTAAAAAATTTCCTTGAATCACTGGTTGATTGTGTGCAGGTACCCGCTAGAGAGTATGGGGAGCTGCCCAGTCATGGGGTGCCATATGCACGTTTTTGTTTTTTTCAAAAATTTTGCCCTTTTTTTTTAATGAGTTCCCACTTGTAGGACTGACTCCCATGAGGTTTTTATTGCAAAGTATTTTTTGAAAGATTTTATTTTTTTGGACAATTATTTGAAAAAGATCCATATGATCTCGTGAGTGGGCGTCGTTGGTTAATTTTTACGAATGACCTTTTGGTTGGTTGTGCCATGCAAGACAAGCCTCACTTTAAGTATCCCTGGGCCTAAAGATGGGCCCCACCTATTGCCCAAATAAGAGAGTTTTGGGGGGGGGGGGGCATATGTTATTCACATGAACAGACATGTGAGCCCCAACAAAGGTAAATTTTCTTTACACATTTTTGGGCTCAATGGACTTTTAATTAAGTGGCATTGTGGGCCCATTTGATAGAAAAAAGGGGCCCCATACGTAAACACAAATTAACTTAATTGGTACTAGTTGCCTCTATTGTAAGGCATTTTAAAATTATGTTTTATCCTTTGTTGGGTACTAAGATTTAGTACACAAGTGGGTCAATCATGCCAAAAAAAATAACTAGTTAAAAAGAGGATAAATATAGCAACATGTGTAGGGTCAGCAAATTAACCCACTTGATGAACCCTATATAGTCTTAAGCAATGTTCTCATTAAAAGATCATCACAAGATATGAACAATCATGGACATACTTAATTATAAGATCAACCAATGGGCTTTGTTTTCCTTGCTTATCCTTTAAAAGATGATGATATACTCATAAGTTCTTAAAGATTTTAAGAAAAAAAGCCTATTGGATTAACGATTAAGTAGATGAATTGGTTTAGACAATGAAAGAAAAAGATGAATTAGTCAAGAAGAGAGATTGGGCTAAGGAAAGCCCAAACCAAAAGAAAATGAGCATTCAAGAAAGAGGAAAAGATTGAACCTACTCCAAAGCCAAGATGGCAAACTAGGTAATTTAGACTCACATAAAGTGTTTTTTTTTTTTTAAGATTGTTTTATACCTTATATTATATCTCATGCATAAGTCTTTGAAAAACTGATATTTTAGGAGTAACTCTTTATTTTGGTAATATAATTTTGGAGTACATTACATTGAATTTTGAAATTGTTTCTAGAAAATGCATTTCAAATGGATAGAAAACTGATAATTTTTATGAAAACGTCTCATGGCATGAGCATGCATCATGAAAAATATATTATGTACACCGGTCAATTTAGGGACTTTGGTGCCCTTAAACGTAAAGGGGACTAAGGTGCCTCAGGGTGAGAATGCCCAATACCTATTGGTACCTTTAGGGCCTTGATTGATTATGTTCTGGACAGAGTAGGAGTTTAATCAACTCATGAACAAATTAATGATCACTCACATATTTAGGCTAGGTAGTTGTGTATGTTTCAATGGATGGTGAGCATACTTTGATCCTGTTAGAAACATGTTTATGCAGGCTGGGTAGGACTGAAAGTTGGGCGGGTTGGGTCGGGTTGGTGCTCAACCCTAACCCAACCCAAGGTTCTTATACCTCAACCTTAATCCAACCCAACCCAACCTCGGGTTGGGAATCCTCAGCCCAAGCCCAACTTAAGCAGGCTCAATTGGGTTGATCGAGTTAATACATGCTAATACTTTCATTATTACACTAGTCTATTACATTTCAATACATGTCTTATTTTTTTGTACATATGTGGCTTTATTAATTATATACGTAGTTATTTATTGTAAAGAACTTCATTTTTCCCCCTAAACAAATAAGCTAAAAAATAGGATAACTACTCATTTAACCCTCAAGCATATCAAATTTCAAACATTATAAGTTTACTTACTAAAGTAATATAAACTAATTATTTACTTAACTAAAGTATAATAAAATTATAAGTAACTTGTATATAGATCGAGTTTGGGTTGGGTCAGGTAACCTGAGACCTCAACCCAAGCCCGACCCAAGCTTTATCGGGTTGGTGTTTACATAGCCCATTCTCGAGATCGGGTTTGATACTTCCTACCCAAGCCCAACCCAATGTTGGGTCGGTCATAGGTCGATCGGGTTGAACCCGCCCAACTTTCAGCCTTAAGGTTAGGTGTGGCTAGGGCTGTACACAAATTGAGTCGAATCGAGCATCACCCTGCTCGGTGCTCGATTCGAACCCTCTTACCCCTGCTCGGTACTCGACTCTACTCGGCCGAGTCAAGCATGGTTATACTCAGCGAGCAAATCGAGCGAGTTCGAGCCTAGTTCGAGTATGAGTTTTCAAGACAGTCCAACGAAGAAGATGATGGCTGCTATCCACCCGTGGGTGGGTGCATCATGTGACTGACCTATGTGGGTGCATTGTGCAACTAACACGGTGGGTGTGTTGCATGACTAAAAAAAAAGTCATGAGAGAGAGAGAGAACCTCTCCTATGTGAGTTGCATGCACGCACGAGCAAACGGACATGGTAGGTCGAGGGGTGGCCGACGTCGAGCGAACATGGCAGCATGGGGTGGCCGGAGGTTGAGCTCAGAGAGAAAGAGGGTCAGGGATGGTCGAAGTCGAGTAGACAAGGCAGTAGGGGGTGGCCGGCCATCGAGCTCAGAGAGAGAGAGAGAGAGAGAGAGAGAGAGAGAGAGAGAGGGTTAGGGTTAGGGTTTGGGAAAGAGGGGGGCGCTCGGGGAGATTAGATTTAGGAATTTTTTTTAGCCTTTTAGGTATTTATACTTCAGGTCAAACGACCGAGTCTAAATGAGTCATATCGAGCTGAGTTCGAGCCTATGCTCGTTACTCGCTTGAACTCATCCGAGCACAAAAAAGATGACTCGATTTGGCTCAAACCCACTTTCGAAGCGAGCCGAGTTGAGCATTTTCGAGCTGAGTTAAGCGAGTTTTTCGAGCTTACTCGGTTCGTGTTCAGCTCTAGGTGTGGGTGTTGGCATGCCCATGATTGGAAATTGGCCATGTTGGTTTAATAAGACAACCGTACGGATAAATGTGAAAACATTGCATGCATAACTACATATCATATATAGTTTGTAGCTCTTTGAATATCTGTTCAATTCCATAAAAAGTTGTACATATCATGGGCCTTGATTTTCATAAGAATTGTTTACGTCTTATAAATGATTTTATTCCAAAGATTTCATGGATATAAAACTTATGTGTTTGTGCTTACCAGGCATTAGAGCTCACCCTATTGGGACTTATCACTTCAGGGTTTGAAGAGAAAGCAAAAGATTTGGGATTGGCCATGTGACTGGGTAAGAAGAGTGAAAGCTAGGCATTGATAATTTTCTTTAATAATTAATTAAAAGATGTATTAGAATAAACACTTAATTTGGACAAGTGGAGAGAGGATATGTTAACTTGATTATTAATTTTGAGAGGTTAAACTTTTTTTCTATTAATTTTGAAAGGTTAGATGGACAGACATCTTATAAAAACCTTTTATACAAAACATTCATATGACTAGGATCCACTTAATGAACAGCTTGGATCTCATGCTCGTGCGCCAATGCAGCACATGTGGGAGCGTGTAGATGTCTACATGATACACCGCGTGTGGGCTTCCGAAAGCTCAACTGTTAAAATGATTAAAAATAATAAATGCGTGGGATCTTGCAATTGGTTGAATCTTCAAAGTAAGCATACATCCCGATGTATAGAATAAGGATACGTCGAGGGAAGCGTATCGTGTACTGAGTAACTCAGTACACTAAGCGTACTGAGTAAACTTTGTAGGGTCCACCGTGATTTATGTACTTCATCCACTCTGTCTATCCGTTTTACTAGATAATTTTAGGGCTTGAGGAAAAAACAAAGCAAATCCTAATCTCAAGTGGACCACACCATGGGAAATAGTGTGAATTGGACGTATACCGTTGCAAAATTCTTGGGGGCTACAGAAGTTTTCGATCAAGCTAATGTTTGTTTTTTCCCTTTATCCATGTATGTGTGATCGTATGAACAAGTTGGATGACAAATAAATATCACTGTGGGCATAGAAAGCTTTCAACGGTAGAAATCATTATTCCCACTTTTTCTTGTTGTGTGGTCTACTTGAGCTTGAGTATCCTTCAATTTTCGGCTCAACCCCTCTAGAAAAACGGTTGAACGGCGTGGATAAACCACATACATTCACGGTGATAAACCACTTTTTCCTGTATGCTTACTTCGAAGATTCAACCAAGTGGAAGATCCGACGCATTTTTATTTTATTTTATTCTAAAATCTCCAAATGAAATTGTTTTTTTTTTTCAATACCCAAACAATCTTATTCAAAGAGTAACCAGGGACTATACACCCGGACACGCTTGACTTACGGGCAATCCAGAGGCACTAAAAGACACCTCTGGAAGCCTATCTAATTTTTGTTTTGTTTTTTGTTTTTGGGCAAATTTCTCTCTCTCTCTTTTTTTTTTTTAACAAAAGACCTGCACCTCAACTGTCCATTACATTCCCCAAACCCACACTATCTAAAAATAACTTACCTCTAATCTCCCATCGTAAGCTCACCTGCATTTCTAAATAGAATGGAAGGTTGGGAAACGCTGCCCCATCGCACCAAGCCATCTGCAGTGTTTCCCTCGGTAAAAAGGAGATTTTAACTTCTGCCCTGTTGCTCAGATAATCAAACCTCGCTTTCCAATACCACAGATTCCACGGGGGTCTGAGCCACTCTTAAGAAGGTTAACCACCACTTGAGAATCACTTTCCATTCCAATTTTTGGGCAACCAAAGGCCACAACATAAGACAACCGTCAATAAGGACACGAGACTCCGCCTTCATATTGGTTCCTAAGTCATATTCCTTCGAGAAGGCAAAGTTGAACTCGCCTTTGCTTCCTCTACACACACCCCCTCCCCCCGATTGCCCCGGATTTCCCCTAGAGGACCTGTCCAAATTCACCTTAACCCAACCCACCTCAGTCCTGGACCACTTAATCACTTGACAATTAGGAATTCTTGGGCATAGGAAGGTCACACCCAGGGATTGAAGGAAAAGGAGCCTGGAGAGCACTACAACAAATATGACTTTTACCAAGGAAATTTTTCCTGGGTAAATGCTGTAATTTCATGGGTAAAAAGTATTACCAACGAAAATTTTCATCGCAGTTTTCGTCGAAATATCACCTCGGGGAAAGTAATTACCGATGAAATTTATTATTTTGTCGGTAAATAGGCCACCTTTCCCAACAAAAAATTTCGTTGGGAAAAGTCAACACTTTCGTGGTTGTTGTTTAATTCGTCGGTAATTCTGTAGCTATTACCCAGGAAAACTTTCCTTGGAAAAAAGCTGTGACCTAGGAAAACTTTCCTCGGAAACAAGCTATGACCAAGGAAATATTTCCTTGGAAAAGGTACTGGCTGCCATCGAAATATTTCTTTGGAACATTCAATATCCCTACCACCTGAAAGCATTCAATATTCAATGTCCTAATCACCTGATAAAACATTCAATTGTATACCAATCAAAAAGACCATTCGACTATAATAATGTTTTGAATAAAATTGAAATGTCAATCCCACCAGTACATATGACCAATACAAAAAAAAAAATAATAATAATCAATTAGCACAAATAACCCCGCTACACAAACAAACAATATGCAAAATAAAACAAAATACAATATTAGTAATGAATAACTTATAAACAAAATATGCATTTGGAAAGAGATGAAAAGAAATTTCTAAGCAATAGAAGATTTGTTTTATAGGATAAACAATCTGTAACCACCATTATTTTGCCCTCGATAACAATTAAGAAAGATTAATTTACATCCTACTTGTGACTACCACCATAAAAAATACAAAAACAGTTCACAGTCAAAATCAGAAGTAGTTTTGCAGTTAGTAAGGCAGTCATGTTTCTGTAGTTATCTGCAGTCATATGTAAATCCTAACTGCTCTTAAACACGTGCCATATTTGTAAGTGCAATGGCATGTCCACAAGCACAGTTGTAAACACAAGCAAGTGCAGTGGCATCACCATCACTTTTGGAACATAAACATTAACTGAAAATATAAATAAAAAAGGGTAAGCTCGAGCTATTATACCATCAAGAGACTTCTAGGCAGAAGAAGATGGTTGTAAACTAGAGATGGTGTTATCCAATGCGTCAAACGAGAGCGGGCCATATCTTCTTTTGCACCCTATCAAAGTACAAAAATATTAAGCATTCGAAGACACAAAAAGATAATAAATTCCTTGGTGTTATTTATTTGCGTTTTTGCAATTGTAACAGCAGAGGTTTCTTTTTCCTCAAAATCTGCAAATTTTTAAATTATGGCCTGCCGCTCTTACCAGGTGTCAATTGCACAGCCTTCTGAGCCTCTTTTTAAGTATATTGACGTTCTAACTCCTGTTTAAAGATAGGAAGACATAGTTTTAACACTCAGAAGACTTAAGACCTCAAGTAAAGCTTGATTTGGGCAAAAAAGCCTTTTAACTTTTGATTTGGCAATCAAATGAAATAACAGCAATTACAACAAGTTGATTACAATCAATGAATTATGTCTTCTACACAGGTTTGGTTTCACAATTTAACTGGATGGCACATACTGAAATGTGTCTTACCTGACCTCTCAATCTCTAGTTCACAGTTGTGAACTGTATGCTCACTATCACAGACATCTGCCTTTGGGCACTATTAAACTCTGTTCACAAGGAGTGGCACCATAATCTGATAGAGAATGATAGATCATGGACATGCATGCATCCATTACACAAGCTGGTACGTATTTATGTCTATCTGAACTATCCAAATCCTAGCTCCAATCCATGGGCTAACATGCAATTGACGAGGACAATCCAATCCATCCTTGATTTGGCTTTATTTCTAAGGCCATTCATTATTTAGCCATGGAGGCTCTTCTTACCTGCATAATAGACAAACGATTCAATTGTTGCATTTCTTATACCATATGAGAGAAGTGCCCAACATAGTTTTAAAGAAAATCTGGTTGTCCCAAAATGAATAGATTTGGGGCAGATTTCTGGATTGTCCAGAGGTCTAAGATTAACCAGATTTTGTGGCGTCTAAAAATCCAGACTTGGGACAGATCTTGAGACAACCATCAGTCCAGTTTTGGACATTTTAAGGGCCATCTGCTGGTCCAAATATGGACAGATTCAATGGTTAAATTTAAGCTATTTTACACCAAAATCAAAGGCCCCAATGGTTGCCGCGAGTACAAAAATGGTTCAAGTCTCAAGTTATAAGAAAAAATTAGAAGAAAATAGCTACGAGGTGGTCCAAAAAGTGAATTGTCCTGATCAATGGAAATGCACACCGATTGGATATTATAGATGTTTTATGCACCCAGAATCCCGGGAAGAGATGACAAATCTCCAAATGGCTTAAGCAAAGAGCTGATTGAATATTTCAAAAGATAAAACATTCACTTTTGACATAAAACACAACGAGGTTGGTTCAAATAAAACCGACTCTTGAAAATCCATCCTAGTGTGAGAGGTCTCTTACACATAATTCATTTGCTGAATGATGTAGAATATAAAATATAGTTTCAAAATCCTTACCTCATCAAAGCTCTTTCTTAATTTGAATATGGACCATCGTGTTCTAAGGCAGCTCCAAGGTAGAGAACCTTAGATCCAGGAGTCTTTGATGTTGAAATCCTTCATATAACCATTCCCCGCAGGAAGCCAAAAGTACAGAGTTCAGAAAGTTGAATCAAATTAGGAAGACAATCAATGTGCATCCAGTAAAATGCGGACCACTTCACATGTCCCCTAACAAAATAAGTAAAAACAGTTCAGAAATCCATAAAGGACAGGTGCATCATGAAATTTTCTTCGAACAATTTACTGAAACTATAGAGTTCACTAAGCTCACATGCACCTCTACATGTGGCTGGCACCTTCCACATGTATGAGACATCCAAACTGTGAAAGAAATGACTCTGCCATCTAAAAGCTGGAAATTTTACAAAGGCAGCTCAACAGGAAAGGTCCAAGTTTGAAGATTGGATAAAATCAAACTTATGGTTGACCAAAATCCAACAAATTTTCATGAATATTCCAAACAAACCTTTGCTGAACAAAGTTGCTTGCAGTAAAAATTTGTATAAAGCCATACAAAATCAGCACATGTTGCGCCTGACCACAAGTGCAGTAAAATCATACCATTGTGTAGAAGGATGGAAAAAAAAAAAAAAACACACGACGTGATTGGACCATTCCATCAATGGCCTGCAATAGATGGTTAAAACAGAGTTCAGGAAAAATGAGCAAAGGATCATTTAAGATATAGAAGCCATAGCCATTGGACAGTAAAGGTTGTCTAATCATTGAGACTTCAGCCCATCCACATGGTGGCCCACCACCAGGTCACTTTTCCTGATCCTCATGCATGCTTGATATGTGTATGGTGGGGACCTCACTCTATAATGACTGCATGAAGCAGTACAACTCAATAGTACAAAAAAGAAAGAAAGAAAGAAGCTAATTGAGGCAAAGCACGTGTAATGAGTGCAAAAAGGCAACAAACACAAATTCATAAATTTACCTAGATCTTAAATCTGACAAAATCACAAACACCTAGTCTACAAACAAACACCTATCATCGAAATAACCAGCTCAATCGAAACTTCCTTTAAATTAAAATCATTTGATCAAATCCACGGAAATTAAAACCCAAGAATCCACCGATTCCGCGAATTTTACAAGATTTACACACAAGCAAGCTTTCCATTACAACAAAATAAGAAAAAAAAAAAGTTCTATGTGGAAAGAAAATTCAAGAAAAAGCGAGAAACCGTCAAGTCATACCGAAGAAAAGGAAATTCACCACTTACACTTGCAGAGATCGGAAGGAATGTCGGAAGATCTGAGCTAGAATAGTTGATTTTATGAGGGGAAGGAGAAAGGGAGAGAAATGGAAGAAAACCATAGCAGAGGTTTCAGCTCTCTGATAAAGAAAGGGGAAACTATCTCCAGAAGATGAGAGAGGAAGGTTTTGGAGAGAGAGAGAGAGAGAGAGAGAGAGAGAGAGAGAGGCAACGTATGTAAGAGATATTCTCCTTCCGCTGGACATGTGCGCACGTGTTGGGCCTGGTTCTCTGAATGGAGAGTGTATTCTCCTTCACGTGCGCACGTGTCAGAAGTGGGCCTCGTAGAGTCCCTGGTTGGTTTGCGTACTGCTCAGCTCCCGAGCGACATGCGCATGAGCTGAACGGTGTGATTTTAGCAGTGGAATTTTAACATATTTTGATATGCAAAGGTGTGATTTTTTTTTCCATTGTAAATACTTAAGAAATAAGTCATTATTACCCATTTACAAAATAAAATTATTAATTTTTTTAAAAATTCTCATTTTTTTTTTCATATGATGTGCTCCACCTTAAGGGAGCAATTAGGTAACAGCTTAGTAGGTGTTACTCCTACTGTGGGGCCTACCTTGATTACTTGTTGGTAGATAAGAAATTTCTTATAATATTCAACTCTAGGAAACAATTCTTAAGTAAAAGCCTACAAATATATTGTCAGTATTTTCGTTGGTTTATCACTTTTACTGAGGAATTTTTTCCTTGGCAAAAGAGACCTTGTTCATCGGTAAAAGTGCAAATTACCAACGAAATGCTAATTTCCTAGGTAATTGTGAGCTTTTACATAGGAAAAACTTCCTTGGTAAAATTATGCAAAATTTTAAACCTTTGTATTTTTAGCCACGAAATAATCCTCTATTTACCCACAAAATTTTAATTTTGTTGATATTTGTCACTTTTACCAAGGAAAATTTCCCTTGGTAAAAAGTGGAGTACTAGGAAAATTTACTTTCGCCGGTAAAAGGGTATTATTACCCAGGAATTCATTTCCTTGGTAAATATTTTCTGGGTAAAGGTCATTTTTCTTGTAGTGGAGGGAAGGTGACTAGGGAGCTGGAAGCAGGGGACACAATATTCTATTCCAACAATTCACCCTGGTGATGACTCTCATATGGATTGGAGCAATCCCTTGGAAGCGGGCTGAATTTCTCTCCATCCAGATTTTCCAAAAGATGAGACCAGGAACAAGTCCTCTTAAAATGGACAAACAGTCCCCAAGGGATGCCTCCCTCCACCATTGAAAAGCTCTGCCCAGCAGGGGCTAGTTGTCGATATGCACCACATAAAAAATAACACTAAAATGGCTCCATACCTTAGACACAAGGACCCCACCTAAAAAAAGATGCTCAAGGGACTCAGGATGACAGGGAGCATCTGAATCATAGCTGCAACATTCACATTTTGAGGCAAGGTTGATCCCACGAGCTCGGACTTGACGATCAACCGGGAGCGCTTTGTATGTGGATCAGCTTCCACACAAAAATAGCTATCTTCGAAGGCATTTTAGTATGCCAAACCTGTTGGGTGCGTTGTACAAAAACCTTAGGATCTTGCCCCCCAAAATACCAAAATTATGGGGATATGATAATGCAATAATCAAAAGTAAAACATCAACCACACGACACAAGGAGTTTTTATATGGAAAACCTTCGAAGAGGTAAAAACCACGGGACCTAATCCAGAGCAACAATTTACTATGAACTAGAACGTTACAACTGATCACAAGCACACACCGCTCTGATCAAAACTTCTTTACGCGCATAGGAGTGGATAAACAATAAGAAAATAACATAAAATGGAGAGATCTCACTGATCACGAGGACATGGAAACATTGAGATGTCGATTGCGCAGAAGATCACCTCTTCAAGCAATATTCTCGATTCCACAAGCCTCCTTTCTCTCTCTCTTTTTTTTCTCTCTTCCTCTTTCTCTTCCTCTTCCTCTCTCTCTCATCTTGGACATGAAAACACCTTAATGGAATACTCTAATATCAATTTGCAACCTTTAAGTAGAGAACTGGAGGAATCAGAATCGAATTAGGAAACTACACTTAAGCAGTCCGCGTAGGGTTGGCTGCCTGGCCAACCCAGAAAAAATGTCCAACGAGATATGGAGAGAGCCTGTCCAATTTCGGGCGCCCGATCACCTAAGCATTAGGCGCCCGACTGTTGTGAAAACAATCCAGTGACTAAGCACCCATCTAGGTGAATTTCGGTCTCCCGACCAGGTTGGTCCGAATGCCCGACCACACCTAGGCTGCTCTTCTTCTCCTCTGTACTGGGGAGGAAAAACCCATCAAAACCCACCTGGCCCAACACTGGTGATCTTCACCCATCCTCAAGATGTTCCAAGCCGAGTGGATGGATAATGATCCAGGGGCAAAAAACGGCCAGATCCATCTATCCTCACAGCCAGACGAGCAACACCCCTATTCATCATTTTAACAACAACGAAAGGGAAAAAGAAAAACATCCCACGCATTTACTATTTTTAATCATTTTTTAACAGTTGACCTTTTCCAAGGCCACACGCGGTGTATCATGTAGACATCTAAACGCTCCCACATGTGCTGTATTGGCGCTGTAGACATCTAAACGCTCCACATGTGCTGTATTGGCGCACGAGCGTGAGATCCAAACTGTTCATTAAGTGGATCCCAGTAATATGATTGTTAATAATGTTTGATTAGTTAGTAAAATTTTGAGTACTACCTACAACTAGGCTGTAGAATTGGGGCATAGCAGGTTCACTGTCACATGGCCAGCTAAAATTAAATTCCTGCCAGTCACTTTTGGTCAATCTGGACCGTCATTTGGCTCCGAATAGACTTGGACAGAACTTTGGTGTATTTCATCTCCATTGGCGATATTCTTTTAGGCCGATCAGGTATTGATTTTGAAAATTTGATGTGATGGTGTGAAGTATTATATGTCATCATCGTGGAGCGTAGAATAATCGTTAAATGCTCAGAGAAACAACCAGATATATGACTAACATCCAAACATTGAAACGCCATCCTCTTTATTCCACACAAAACACAGATAGACAACCAAATGTAGACTTTTCACTACACGCTTAAAAGAAACAACTACTAGGTAGACAACTAACATGCAAACCTTCAAACAGCATTCTCTTTATTCCACACAAGAGCTAGATAAGCGTGTAGACTATCTGCTACACGCTCAGAGAAGCCAGTAGTAGACTACTAATATGCAAACCTTCAAACACCGTTTCTCTTTATTCCATACAAGAGCTGCATAGGTGCAGATCACACGCTACTGGCTCTTGCCTATCACGTATCCCAGGAAAGCCGCATCTGCATTCTCGTCACTGCAGTAGAGGCCTGGGTGTTGCATGATCCCTTCCAAGCCCAAGTAATCACTCGCCTGTTTGACCAACTCCCTATTGGTGATCTGCCCTCGATACTTCTCCAACACCACCTTGACTGCATTGGTGAAAGCACCATATGCATTGGACTGATTGTCGTTTGGATCCACTTCCACCGATTTCCCCATCAGCTTGCAGCTGCTGAGCAGGATCCCGTTATCGGAACACAATATGCCGGATTGGAGGTTGGAACTCGCCTCACTCCCGAAGACCTCCGATAAGTGTACGTCGATATCGGAAGACTGATTGTCGGAGATGGGGCCGACGCCGGAAGATCGAACACCGGAGTTGACATTGACGGAAAAGGTTTTGGAGCGGTAGTGGGCCTCCCAATCATTGTTGGGTTCTGGACCAGTGGCATCGCGTATCTTCTGCTCCTTCTCCTCATAGATGAGGCCGCCGCTGTGGGAGGAGTCGGAGAGGAAGGTGAAGGTTGCTCCCTCCGGCAAGTGGTTGACTAGAAGCCGGAATTCAACGTCTGGAAAAGGATTACGTTCACATTAGTTGGAAGTGTTAATTTCTAACGCCCGACTGAATCTACTACTGGACGGTGCTTGTGGGCCCCACCATGATGGACACGAGCCCATAAATGAGGCAAATCCAAATCACATGTGGAACACAGCAAAGGAAACAGTGGTGTTTGAACGACCACCGTTAAAGAACTTCTCAAGGGCTGCAAAAGTTTTAGATGAAATTAATATTTAATTTTGTTTTCCCTTCATCCAGGTCTGCGTGACCTACCCAACAGGTTGGATGGCAAATAAACGTTAAAGTGGGCCCTGGGAAGTTTTTAATGGTGGGTGTTAAATTACCACTGTTTTCTTGTGGTGGGGTCCACTTGAGATGTGGATCTGTCTCATTTTTGGTCACATGCCCTAAAGTGATCTGAAAAAATAAATGAACGGTGTGGATAAAACATTTATGTCACAGTGGCACCCACAGAGCTCATGTGTGCGGCACAACCGGTGTTGCAGGGGATTCGGGTTGTGTGGGATTTCACACACGTGGATGTGGGTGTTTCATCCAGACCGTAAGTCCTAGAAATCTCCAATATATGAAGGTCACCAGTTGATCACCCTTATCATGGGCCCACGTTGATGCATATATTCTATATCCACGTCACCATATAAAAAATGAAGCATATCCAATTATCAGGTGGACCATAACATAGGAACAAGTAGTGATTATACACCCAACTATTAAAAGCTTGTTAGGGTGCACCTTAATGTTTCCTTAGAGTTTATTAGCCATCCAATCTGTTGATCCAAAACTGTTGTGGCCCATTAATGGTCAATCATGAGTGTTCCCTATGGTATAGTCCACCTGATAATCGGATCTGCTTCATATATCCTGCCCTCAAATGATCTGAAAAAAAAAAACGGATGGACGGCATGGATACAGAATAAATAATAGGCCCCACGGTAAGGGCCGCACCATCTTGGATGAGTCCGGGCTCTCATCAAATCCCAGAGAGAGAGAGAGAGAGAGAGAGAGAGAGAGAGAGAGAGATCATTTATACACCATCATTCTATGTATATCCGATCGCCCATGGTGATCCCAAATGGATATCAAGGAAGTGCACTGCCTCTCTCGTAGAGAGTAATTCACCATCTTGATATCCTCCGAGAATGAAAAAGTGGAGGGCCGACCATACACCAAGTCAGTGAACATTTCTCAACTCTCATTCATCTTACCTTTAATGATATGGAAATCGCAAGAGACGATCGCTGGACTCTGCTCGTTCCCACAGCTTGCTGTACTCTGCTCGCTCCCATAGCGTGGAACCACCGTCCCAAACCCGCTGAAGTAGAAGAACAAGATGTCATCCTTCTTGGCCCCATGGATCATCTTTACAAGAGCCTTCCTGATGTTCATCCCCGTCGGCTTCACCGACGAGTCAGCTGCATCCGTCATGATCTTAATGTCTTTCTTGGCCATGGAGAAGCGATCTATGAGGATAGCCTGCATGGTTTGCACGTCGTTTATGCACCCATACAGCTCGTTTCGGGTGCCAGTGTAGTTGCACCCCACCAAGAGGGCCGATCTCTTCCTTGTTGATGCCATTTTTTCTCACTTTGGTAAAATTCGCTGATCTAATTAAAATTTCCTACACACCTTCTCTGTGTCTATATCTCCAACAATGGCACTTTATATAGACCATTCTCATTTGGTAAATTACTAAAATGCCCACCCCTACCATCTACACTAGTAACGATAGAGACATTTAGGCAATCCAATTGACTGATGTCATCCATGCAAATATGGATGGTGCATAGGTCCAATCTACAATTTGATGAATCTATTTATTGAGTCCACTACAGATTTCTTATCAATTTAAGGAGTGACTTTTCTTAGGCCATCCTAACCAGTTCACACATGGCCTGGGAAAAAGTATGGCTAGAAAATAAGAAAAAGTCCAAGGTGGATTGGATCATTCAATCAGTGTTATTTTTGAACAGTATTTAATAAAATCGGTTCTGGACTTAATAGACGGTCCAGATCAATTGATCGATCAATGGATTGGATTACTCAAATGACATAATGCAAATAGAAGCACCATAACTTACAGTGCTTTGATGATTATAAACAGGGAGGCCCACTTTGATTTTTTTTCGGTGCAGGATTTCATTTATGTGATATGAATAATGGTCGGCTCTGATATCAGACACGTACCTCGTTCCACGGTGAAGGGTTTCTTTGAGTTCTAGTGGCACAGTGCGAAAGGTTCTCTTCGGCTTCTTTGAGTTCTAGTGGCATAGTGCGAATGTTTTCCTTGCGGTATCTAAGTAGAGAGCGGATTAGGTGAGACCCTGGCCTCATCCAGTACACTGTGGCCCTTACCGTGGGCCCACCTTGATGTACTTATTATATATCTAGGCCGTTCTTCTTCTTTTTTTTTTTTTCTAATAATTTTATGACATTATACGAAAAATGAAACAGATCTGATTATCAGGTGGGCCATATCATATGAAACATTGTTGATTGGCAATACCATATAAGTTTTGGATCAAGCCGATATTTTTTTTTTGTTTTTTTTTTTTTTTTGTTTGTTTTTACCTTCATTCAAGCTTTTGTTACTTTATCAATAAATTCGATTGTAAATAAATACTACCGAAAATTAAGATATTCCTTAAGAAGTTTTTAATGGCAGGATGGTCAAGCATGTACAGCGTTTGGATATGGAATATGTCATGAAAGCGTCTAAGCCGGACGCGGTTTGGCTAGTGACGCTGTCGGTGCTATGTGGGTTCCACCATGATGTATGTATTTTATTTAGGCCGTCCATCTATTTTTAAAGATAATTTTATGGCTTCATCCCAAAAATTGAGGTAGATAAAGATCTCTGGTGGACCACACCAAGGGAAAACATTAGTGATTGATTGTCCACCATTAAAAACCTCCTAGGCCCACCGTAATGTTTATTAGACATCCAACCTATTGATTGGATCATACAGACCTGGATGAATTGAAAAAACAACTATCAGATGGATCCAAATCTTTTATAGCCCCCAAGAGGTTTTTAACGGTGGGCGTTCAATAAGCCCCATGTGGTCCACTTGATATTTGGATAAACTTCAGTTTTGGGATCATACCATAAAATGATCTGTTAAAATGGATGGAGGGAATGGATGAAGCACATACATCATGGTATAGTCCACAGGGCACTCACCATTGGCCATCGGGTTAGTGGCAGGTTCACTAGCCAATCCTTTTCCCAATAGTAGGCGCGCATGGTGATTAGCAGGTGCAATTGATGGGATTTAATCAAAGTAGCCCTGTGTTGTGGTCAAATACTAATACGAACTTTTAAAATATTCAATCAAAATTTTTGGGACAAAATTACCCCTCACTAACTTTTTCGTTCAGCACAGTGGGTGGTCGCCAGAGGGATTCGGATGAGATAAACATTGTGTGGGCCATATAGTGCTCGTGAGAAATCCACCGTTCACATTTTTTATCAAATTATTTTATGACATGAGAAAAAGAAAAAAATGAGGTAGATGGAAGCTCAAATGACCGCACACCAAAAACAAAAAACAATGGAGTTGGTATGCCAACAGTTGAAACATTCTTGGGGTTACGCCCCTCGCCGCTCATTCAAAATATTTCCAGGGATATGCCCCTGGCCGCTCATGCAAAATTTCTGAGACAAAATTGCACCTCACTAACTTTTCCTTTCAGCCCAGTGCGTGGTGGCGAGAGGGATTCGGATGGGATAAACATTGCGGGCCCATATGGTGTTTGTGAGAAATCCACACTGTTCACATGCTTTCTCAAATTATTTTATGACATGAGCCGAAAAATAAGGCAGATCCAAAGCTCAAGTGAGCCACACAACAGAAAATGGTGGAGATCGTACACCCACAATTGAAACAGTCATGGGGCTGCGGAAGCTTTGGATCAGGCTAATATTTTGATTCTTTTAGTTCATACCCGTGGTGGTTATAAGGACCTTATGAACATTTGGATTACTTTATGAACAATTTTGATTGCATATAAACATCACATTGGAGCCTAGAAAGGTTTAAATAGTAGGCAACCCCTTTCCACTGTTTGCAGCCGTGTGGCTCACTTGAGTTTCAAATCTGTCTAATTTGGTCTCATGTCTTAACATGATCTTCCAAAATGGATAGATGGAGTGAATTTCCCACAAACACCATAGTGGGCCCAACATAGCTTTCCTGGCAGGACCTTCCTGCTAAAGGCCTTTGGTTGAAATTTGCATCAACATAATGGAACGAAGATTAGGTAGATGGACCGGGCTAGAGATGGATGGTCCTCTTGGGCCCACTATGATGCATGTGTTTTATCCGTCCATCCATTTTGAAAGTATATTTTAAGACATGAGGAAAAAAATGAGGCATATCAAAGGCTCAAGTGGACCACATTACGGAAGGTAGTGAGATTGAAAACCTACCATTGAAAATTCCTTGGGGCCATAGAATTTTCGGATGTGACTCATTTTTTTGCCCATTATGTTCATTGGATTAAATTCTAAATCCAATGAACGGAGTGGATTTGACACATATCCCATGGTGGGCCCCACAACCCTTAAAAAATCACAACCTAGACTCTTAACACATCACAACCTCGACCCTTAACACATGAATGTGAATGCCCTCCCTCGGATGCACATGTGCGGTGAATGCAATTCAGTACTGAAGACCAATTTTCACCGTATGGGTGTTTTCATTATCGGTGTGGTTAATCCTTTTGGGGTAATGACGGTTTGATGTATATGATTTGTTTGGTCTAGCTTGGCCGCCTCGATTGTGTAATACCTTCTTAAGGTTGCCAGAATATTACGTTTGAAATGACTAGAGTTGCCACTAGTTGATTTGGCAAAGTAATAGTTCACATATGGTTAGAGTAATAAACCTGCCTGGTAAGGCTATAGAATCGTGGAAATTCTTTGACATGAATGACTTTTAAGATTGGTTTGTGACCTAGAGATTAGGGTAAGGGTGTTTGCTTGCCTCAAGTGCAAGGCTGCGATGTAGTAATAATTCTCGGTAAGACCGAGGTCGATCCATAGGGAATTAGGAAACCAATTTTAAACTATTCCAGCAACCTGAATGTAAGTGATTTGGAATTTCAATTGCATGAACTTAAACAGTAAAATTTGATATTTAAAGGAACTAAGGCTTTCGAGGATCCAGTTGTAGTAATCCCATGTTAATCCATTCAATCCAAGTATAAAACACAACTAGATTTGAAGTTCTATCTCTCATCTAGTTGGAAGATAAAGCATTGAAGCACATTCAATCCCACTTAAGTTAGACCTTCAAGTTCTAATTCTATTCAATCATATAGCATTCAAAATTATAGCCTTCAGAGTAACAGCCATGCCTATGAACTATGGCATGCTCAAGGGTTGCCATAATTCGAATCTAATCAATCTAAACATGATAATCTCAGAGAATTGCAAGGAATCTATGTCTGGATCACATGAACTCTTATAAAACTTCTAAAAATATCAACTTTATTCAAACCAGAACATTTAAAATCCAAACTTAAAGTGAAAGTACTTGAATTAAACTGAATTGAACATGAAATTGGCTACAAGCTTCACCTCTTAGCCCTAGCTGAGAGATTCTAGCCGAGCATTGTCATATTACAACTAGAATCAAAAGAAAAACTAAATAAAAGCATTAAAAACTAGAAAAATTGCTATTGATAGAGTTAAGGACGCTCCACAGTGCTCTCATTCACTTCTCACGACCTCCAATCTCTTCAAGGATGATATTAGACGAGGCCCTAGGTGCCCTTTTATAGATTAGTGTGAAAGATTCCAGATTGCGTAAGGAATCATGGAATTGCGTAGAGAAAATCGGAGCTTGTAGGACAAGCTTTGTTACGCAGTCGACCGGTTGGAAGACCGGTCTGAGCCTATGGACGACCGGTCTGAGCTCATGGACGACCGGTTGTAAAATGTAAAAAACAGTCCAGTGAGTTTTTGAAATTTTCATCCTCCCCTGTTGAGTGCTCGACTGGTCTGACGACCGGTCCAAGTGACAGTCGACCGGTCTGATGACCTGTTCGCTTCCCAATTGTAGGGTTGCGATGTAGTAATAATTCGGTAGAAATCGAGATCGTTCTCAGGGACTAATATAGGAATTCTCAGACTTTCTTCTAATAATCTCTAATTGAAACCAAACTACAATAACATGTAATTGTGAATGTAGGAGAATAATCTGTACTTTGTGATAAAATTAACAATCTAAAGAAACACTAGGGTGCCGAGGATCCACTTGTAGCGATCCTTGATGCATAATTCACTTTGGTTTCTCAATTACACAACTAGAATCGAAATCAAATCCTATCTAGCCGAAATATGGAGTGGTTCATTCAGCAAAACAGTCTATCCTATGTGTTGTTCATTAACATGATTCACTCAATTCAAGTTAGGACTTGAGCACACTCAATTGCATATATAGGTCAATCCTAGTTCCAATAGATTAAGTTCACAACTATGATAATCATCAAACTTTGTCACAAAGCTTAACTAAATCATGGTTTGAACTTGATTTAAATCACATAAATAAGCAACATATGTTTCAGACTTCTTGTAAAAAGTAGAACTTTGGTTTGAAGTTCCCACATGAAGAACCAAGTCTAGAGTGTCTTGAATCTAATTCCTCGGAGCGTACAGGTCTAGATCTATGCAAAACAACTAAGAACTAAAGCAATTCTTCCAAACATTTATGGGTCATCATAAAATTAAGAAAAACTACTTAAAATTTTATTTAAACTCAACAAACCATTGTTCAATCAATAAAAATCCAACTTGAAACCAATAAAAATGAATTAAAGCATCTTAGATCTACTACAAGCTTTACCTCTTAGCCTTAGCTAAGAAGTCAACTAATGAAAAACATAAAAACAAACTAGAACTAGAACTAGAAGAAGAAAACTAGTTGTAGGAGGCTAGGAAGCCTCCTAGGTCTTGAATCCATGTGTCGCGCACGGTAATGTAAATTCTTGCCTCCCTAGTGAGCACCACATTCTCTTCTGTGAACTTCTTTTAATGTAGCATGCGCTTCATCTCGGCTCAGACATCGCAGTAATACCCCTTCGTATGACCGTTTGTAAAGTATGTCATTCTGGAGTATAAATGAACTGACGCGTCTTCTAACTTGTGTGCGCATTTTGGGATCCTTTGGTAAAAATCCGTATTTCAGATAATCGATGAATGACCTTCTCCAATCATCTTCCTCTATAATCTCAAAGCAACAAATGGGATTGGCACTCAATTCTCCACAGCGCAGTGCGGTTGTCGGCAGAATTCTCCTTTCTTCAATTGTTACCTGAAGTGGGCTGCCCCTAGGGTTAGCCAGAGCAACGGCTAAACCGGCGAGCGCGTCTGCTTGTACATTCTCTTGTCTTGTTATGTGTGAGATACTGCTGTTCTGAAATTGATCAAACATTGACTGCGCTTGGTGGCAATAGGGCGATAATTCGAGCTTGCGAACCTCGTATTCTGTCGTTATTTGTCCGATAACAAGCCTAGAGTCCCCATAGATACGTATTTCTTTAATCTGCATTTTCAGGGCCAACTGTAACCCAATAATAAGAGCCTGGTACTTTGCTTCATTGTTGGTGCATGCTGGGACTATCGTGAATGAGTAGGGTAACAAGTCCCCTTGTGGACTGATGAATATAACTCCTACCCCTACCCCTATCACTCTGGCTGCACCATCGAAATACATTTCCCAATGACGCGCTTCGTTAATCGTCATAACCTGATCGTTTGGGAGGTCATACTCTATTTCTTCGCCACTTGGTACCAGATGTGCAGCAAGGAAGTCTGCAATTGCTTGTCCTTTGATGGCCCGAGCCGGCATGTATGTGACATCAAATTCTGATAAGAGAAGAGCCCACTTGGCCAATCGCCCAGACAACATGAGTCTGTTCATGAGGAACTTGATGGGATCCGCTTTGGATATCAACGTTATCTGGTGAAAGAGACAATAATGTCTGAGTTTCTTGATAGCGAAGATCAATGAATGACAGATTTTTTTGATCGCTGAGTAGTTAAACTAGGCTCCCACTAGTGTGCGACTCAAGTAGTAGAGTGCGCTTTCCTTCCCTTCTCGTTCTTTTGGGCTAAGAGGGCTCCCAATGAATTTTTGCCAACGGCAATGTAGAGGATTAATGGTTTTCCTTTGATCGGTGTTGTATGGACCGAGAATTTTTTTAGCAGGTCTTTAAGAGAATCGAACGCTTTCTGACAAGCAGTCCCATTCAAACTGGAATCCTTTCTTGTTGAGGCGTGAAAATGGTTGACAACGGCCAGATAAATTCGAGATGAATCTTCTTAAGTACGCGACCTGGCCTTGGAAACTGTTTAGCTCATTGAGATTCTTCGGAGGTGGCATCTCCCTGATTGCCTTAATCTTCGTCGGGTCGATCTCTATGCCTCGGTGCTTGATGACAAACCCCAAGAACTTGCCAGAGGAAACCCCAAATGCACATTTCAACGGGTTCATACGGAGGCTTTTCTTTCTTAATCTTTGAAACACTTGCCGCAGATGTTCTCCATGCTGCTCGTGTTCGGCTGACCTCACTACCAGATAGTCTACGTAGCATTCGACGTGCTTGTGCATCATGTCCTGAAAAATTACTTGCATCGCATGCTGATACGTTGCCCCTGCGTTCTTTAACCCAAAGGGCATTACACGGTAACAATATATTCCCAACGTCGCACGAAAAGCTATCGATTCTTCATCTTTTAAGGCCATACAGATTTGATTGTAACTTGAGTAACCATCCATGAAGGACATCACTAAGTATCCAGTCGTGCTGTCAATCAGTAGTTCTGGTATAAGCAGTGAAAAATCATCTTTAGGGAACGCTTCGTTGAGGTTCCGAAAGTCTACGCAGACTCAGATTTGACCACTCTTCTTCTTGACAGGCACAATATTTGAAATCCATCGTGGATGAACTTGGGCTGGATTAACTTTTTAACCTTTTCTTCGATCTTGGGTACTATATCTATATGGAATCGTTACTGAGGCTGTTTGACCGCCTTTTTCCCTTTCATGATGCCCAGCTTGTATATCTCAATTGTTGGACTGAGCCCTAGCATTTCTGAGTATATCCAGGCAAATATATCTTTGTTCTCTTTTAATAGTTGAATATATTTCTCCCTCTCTTCTTCTGGGACATTCCAGCTCGGGTACTTATTTCTAGGTTCTTCCATGGTTCCAGATTTATTTCTTCAAGCTCATCTATCGTGGGCTGTCCCCCATCCTCTATCTGTGCGGGCGCAGCACTGGGTTAGATGATATCGACTATTTCTTGTGGCAGTGTTTCTTCTGTGGGACTGATTGTCACCATGTTTACATGTCTAGTCTTCATCTTTGCCCTCAGCCCCTCTTTCTGAGTAATAAACCGTGGCTTGCTTTTCTGTTCCAACTTGTTGACTTGAGGCTTTGCCCCTTGCCCTTTCCGTGTTACAATGGGCTTCTTCATGACCTCTCTTTTGTCAACTAAGTTATAGTACCGGGTATCGGCCAAGAATGATTCAGTAATCGTATACAGCTTCGGGTCTGCTGCCACTTTGTATTAAACTCCCTCTTTATTGTACTTGAAGCATTGATGATAGGTTGAGGGAATGACGCGGTTCTGATGGAGCCACGACCTTCTTAGCAGAAGATTATACATTGTTACATCGTCGATTACTTTCGTCTTTAGTTCTTCAATTTCTAGTGTCACGGTGATCGACCCTAAAGTGCGCTGGCTATCTAAATTAAACCCTTGAATAACCATGGTGCTGGGACGCAGGGCTGACGGTTTGTAACCCAACATCTGTAGTGTTTTCAACGACATGATGTTTACTGTGGATCCATCATCGAGCATACATTGCTTAACTTCTGTGTCTTTAATCGTCCCTGTAACCATCAACGGACGATTGTGGTCTGTCGCTTCAATCATATGATCTTCTTCAGAGAATGTGATTATAGAGGGGTAATCTATCTGCATCGCTTGCTGAATTGGTGCATTTCCTTCCTAGAACTTATCTGGATCGTTCATTTCTACTTCGATCTCTATCATCATCACTTCTTTAACTTCACTATCCAACAATGCGTTGATCAACATCTCCCTATATACCTTTGAGAGACATAAGGCATTGTATATGCTTAAGCGAGCCAGGACCTTTCACAGATGTGACACTACATCATATGCTACCGGTGCTGCCCCTTGCCTTGGTTCCAGCTGACTGGACGTGGCTTCAACAACTTTTTCTTTCAACTTCTACCCCTGAGGCCTTGTCGACGGTCCATCCGGATTTCCATCTTCTTGCATCGAGTCAAATGGTTCTGGCAGAATGCGCTCTGACATCTGTTTTTCGGATCGGAGAGTAACGGCATCGACCTTCTCTTCACCTGCCCGTGATGTCCCTCTTGCTGACGGCTGTTTTGTGAACGATACCATCGCGCAATGTACTTGAGCCTTGATAAGTCGGCTCTTCCCTCGACTGTTCTCTTTTCTCATCCCTTTCTTCTTACGGTTGAGGAGTCTTCATCTATTCTCGAGCTTCCTTCTGCTGCTAACCAAAGTCCAGGGTTCTTCCGATTCAGAGAATGGGGTGCCCGAGCAATTGTTTTCTTATGAGGGGAACGCTGAAACTACTCCAGATGTTTTTTTCCTGGTCGTTTCTGGTGATTTCATATTGATCACCCATTGGTTGATCAATCCTTGTATTCTTCCCTTTAGATTAAAATAGTCTTCTGTCTTGTGGCTCAAACATTGATGGTATTTACAATACTGGGGATCATTCACTCTCTCGACTTCGTGTTTGCGAACTGGTTCTGGTAAGCGGAGTACATTCTCTTTCACTAGCTGTTCCATGATGGGGACTAGATCTGCCATGTCGAACATGTATGGGTCATTGGCTCTTTCTCTCTCGGCTATCGTTATTCCTCGAGAAATATAAGGCCTCTTGCCTTTGTCTTGAGTAGGCGCTGCTTTCATGTTCGGCTTGGATTTTACTACTAGTCGCTTCCGATCTCTCACGTCTTTGCCCTTGTTTACATTATACGTTTCTGCAATCCTTCCTCCTTCTCTCCTTTACCTTTCAGGTATGAAGTTCACCCATGTTGCGGCTTCTTCTACCAAGCGTGCTTTAGTGGCTAATTCTCAGAAATAGTGAAAACTATTCCCAGATAACCCGTATGATATCACTGGGTCTAGGGCTCGCATACACATCTTCATTTGTTCTTACTCACTGGGTAGCTCTTGGTATTGAGCAGCTATCATCCCCAATCGATCCATGAATTTTTCTACAGGTTTGCCCTATCTCTGCCTGATCAAGGCTAGGTCTGTCACTGACGTTTCTCTTTTCGTAGTGAAGAATTTCGAGATGAAACCGTCTTGCATATGCTCCCATGATCTCACTGATCCGACTGGTAGTGACATATACCACTGTAAGGCCTTCCCTGTCAGCGTTGACCCAAATAGTCACATATAGTACTATGGGACGGCTGACCAATTCTCCAACGCTATAAGGAAATGAGTAATATGCTCCTTTGGTGATCCTCTACCATTGAATTTTCTGAAGTCTGGACATCTGAAGTTAACCGAAAATGGTATTTCTTCTATCTCCAGCAGGTACGGAACTTGATATTTATAACCGGTTCCTTTTTCTTTCTCTTTCTCTTGTCGCATGAGATTCGTGATTGTTTGTGACAGTTCATTTCTTGACATTAGTGCTGTCGGGAGAGGCATCCGCTCTGCTGAAACTATCCTAGTTTGGGTAAGCAGTTCGGCGTTGGCTGGTCCTTCCGCTGCCCCTTGAGACTCTTCGGCTGACTGACGTGTAGATGGTACAACACTTCTGGTAGCGTTCTGAGCTATCAAGGTGGTCAACGTTTCCAGAATAATCCTCATTCGTTCATTCGTCTCACGATTAACTTGAACTAATTTGTCGATCTGATCTTGGACTGTAGGCAATTCTTCTGCTTCATACGTTCACTCTTCCTCCTCTGCTACTTGAACCATTGCGACCAGCACCAGTCGTACCTTTTGAACCTACCCTTGTGTTATCTCTGAGGATAATGAGGCATCCGCGGGTGTTTTCTTGGTCTGTTCTTGTTGACGCCATACCGCTTTGGGTAGCGATGGAAAGTGTTCGGCTGAGAGGAACGACGCTGAAGGCTTAATAGTTGAGGTTCGATGGACGGCGAAGGTTGGCCTGATTCCTCTTCGGTTGCCATTGATATGTCTTGACAACGTTCTTCTTCGCATGTGTGGCCTTTACTGCTGCTTTCCTAAACTCTTTCTTCTGCTGATGTGTGCGGACCACTTGCTAATCCGAATCAGGTACAACTGTCATGGCTGCGGTAAAGCGGGGAAAATTGAATCCCCTTGCAGCGAGGAAAGTGCATGGACTGATTGTTGCGGTTGTCATCTCTCCTATCTTTGTTAGTACTTTTGTTAATCATGTCTGCTGTGTCATAAAAATCATTAGAACATTTCATAAATGCGGTTGGGAGTATGAACCCATCGATCGCGGTGCATAAACTGATGAAAATAAGAAAGAAGGAGACAAATACGTGTAGTTGTGGAAGTTTGTGGGTTCGAAGACCTTTTAAATGTCTATTGCCTTAGAGATGAAGGGAAGAACGTTCCTGTTGAGAGTCGCCAGTTTGACGCCTGAGAGGTGGCGAAACATTACGCCTCGCGGTAACTTTTCTATGTGTATATTCATGTTTGCAAGTAATTGATCTTAGAGTGTTTCTACATTCAGATATAATCAAGGATTCTGGTATAGTTCGATCCCCAGCAGAGTCGCCAGTTTGTTAGAACTAGAAAATGATCAAACACAGTTTTCTTGGATATTGTTGTTCTGGGGTTCTGAATAGTAGAAGCATTCATAGATAATCATAAACTTTCATAACAGCACATAAGAGAAGAGATCGCAAGGCGAATTTTATTCCAGAGATTCTGAAATCTTGTACATTCCAAGCTGTGGTCTGGCACGAGCCCTTAATTACATCAAATGATCGATGACCCTTGATTAAAAGGCAGAATACTAGTCAGTAGGGACTATGGTCTTAGAGTTCATGGTCGTAGCGACCTGTAATTTGTGGTCGAAGAGACCTGTAATTTGTGGTGAAGAGACCTGTATTTTGTTATAGACTGATCCATCTTTATACGAGTCAAATGTCTATGTCCCATATGTTGACCGGAGATCCAGGCTGAGACTGTCAGGGTTTTTAACCGAAGGGTGCGATTCTGGGCCTGTGCCAGTCATTTTCGACGGGTGAGCGTGGGAAGACCGATCTGTAGTTGTGTGTACCTGAGCAACTCAACTAGCGGATGCCGTTTGAATGGGTAGGGCATTGACTGTTCTTGAAGTATCAGTATTTAACAAGTTCTGTGTAATATTTTAGAATTCTCCTAATATGGTTTATTGCATTAACCATAGTCCCGTTTTCTTAGTCCAGACTTGAATTCGGGTCACATTATGATAGTACATGTGAGAATGATAGATTGGTATGATTTTAGGCACCGGTGGCCTCTTCCCAAGAAATTACTTCGTTCATCGTATTAGATCAAATCAGACTCCAAGGGCTTGCATTCTGCTCATTGGGTGGCCCAGATGAGTTATTTGACTACTTCATTGCGTCCGGAACGCTCGAAATATCCAAAATAGGTCCAAATGGGGCTCGAAAAATCACAAAATGAAGGTTCAAGGGTGTTGAAATTGACGTTCAGAGTGCTGATTTTCCTTATCCGCTGGCCTGATTTTACCGATGCGCTGGGGCTAGCACGTCTGAAAATGACTTTGTGAAAATGTGTATTTTTGTGATCCGCCGGCCTTATTTTTCTGATGCGATGAGGTCAGTGTGTAAAAAAATGACTTGTTTCAGAAATAGTGATTTTCATGATGCGGTGGCCTATTTTTTTTTATGCGCTGGGGCCAATGCGTCGAAAAATAACTTGTTTCATAAATGGTTGATTTTCATGATCCGCCGAGGGTCAGTGTGTAGATAAACTAGATCAAATTTGATTCTAGGTACGTATTTTTGTGATACGCTGGTGTATTTGTACATTTTTAGGTTATTTCTTCACTGAACCTACTGTGGTCGGAAGTGGAATTTCCGGTGAAGGGTTCCGTTGGTCGGAAGGGAATTCCGATGATCGGAAAAGGTTTCCGGTGGTTGGAAAAGGGGTTCCGACAAGGGATTTCGACGGTCTCTTAAATACTCAAAGGACAAAGCTCTCTCTAGATCCGTCGAAATGAACAGTAAATTAAAAGAGGGGTATTTATACCCGAAAATACCAAAAGTCGGCAAATAGGATGTTGCCACGTGTGGCGCGTCGAGAAAACAGGTCGGCGTGCCCTAAAATGACTTGGTTAAAATGCTGATTTTTGGGACGCACTGCTTGTCAGTGCGTCCTAAAATTTGCTAAAAATGCCTGATTTATTGGACGTGTTGACGGTCAGTGCGTCTTAAAATTCATGAAAATCACTGAATTTTTAGATGTGTTGGAGGTCAGTGTATCCTGAAATTCATTTATGAAAATTATCTGAATTTCTCGATGCGCTGACTGTCAGTGCGTCATGAAATTCACTTTGGAAAGCTGTTTGAATTTCTCGATGCGCTAAAGGAATTTACTGATGCGCTGAGGGTCAAAGCGTCTTGAAATTGATTTATAAAAATACCTGAATTTTATGACGCGCTGACTATGAATTTAGGGATGTGATGACGGGCTTCCATTTTGGTTTATTTGTGATTTATTGTGAAAATAATAGTTTGTGGGGTCCGCTTTGTGATGAATGTTGATACACTGGTCATATTTATTCATGATTGTACTTACCACCCAAACTTGGAAGGTTTTGATCATAAATGATGGTGAGGCCCACCCCTGAGTCAACTTTTCATTTTTAGCAAATAATGATGTTATTGTGATTTTTCTCAAATTTGCTGATGCACTACTCCTAAATCCAGTGATGCGATAGATTGCGTACTTATAATCTTTGTTTTGAGGATCCTGACTTTCGGTACCCCAACACATCCCCAGTAGACTCGATATAGATTGAGAAAGGGTGTAAGTCAAGGTAGACTTCAAGATAAGCCTCATCTTCTTGCTAAATTGAAAGGGGCAAGGGAGCAACCCCAGTTGTCTAGTGGTCAACAGTAGTGTGCCACGTGTTGCGCACTTGATACCCATTTTTCATGTCCCATTTAGGGGCTTGAGAACGGCCTAGTTGTGATGTACAGTTCAAAATTATATTTGACAATAAAGACATATTTTCTGTTTAAACCATGTATAGATGATCTTTTGGGACTAGTTGCGCCACCAAGACAAGCCTCACTTCAAGTATCGATCCCTCCCTGGGCCTAAAGATGGGCCCCACCTGTTCTCCAAATAAGAGAGTTTATTTTAGGGGCCCCACATGTTGTTCACGTGAACAAACATGTGAGCCCCACCAAAGGTAAATTTTCTTTATTTATTTTTGGGGGCTCAATGGGACTTTTGATTTAGTGGCATTGTGGGCTCATTTGATAAAAAACAAGGGCCCCTGTACAAAAATGCAAACTGACTTAACTGGAGCTAGTCTCCTCTATTGTAAGGCATATATTTTAAAATTATATCCTTGGTTGGGCACTATGATTTAATGCAGAAGTGGGTCAATCATGCCAAATAAACAATTGGTTAAAAAGAGGATAAATATAACAACATGTGTAGGGTTACCAAATCTACTCACCCGATGAACCACGAACCCTGTATAGTCTTAAGCAATGTTCTTATTAAAAGATCATATAAGATGTGAACATTTATGGACGTACTTAAATATAAGATCCACAAAGGGGCTTTGTTTTCCCTGCTTATCCTTTAAAAGATGATGATATACAGCTAGTAAGTTCTTAAACTTAAAGATTTCAAGAAAAGCCTATAAGAAATAACCGATTAAGTAGATCAATTTGTTTAGACAATGATAGAAAAAGATAAATTACTCAAGAAGAGAGATCAAGCTAAGGAAAACCCAAACCAAAGAAAGAAAATAAGCATTGAAGAAAGAGGAAAAGATTGAACCTACTCCAAAGCCAAGATGACAAAATAAGTAAGTTAGAATCACATAAGGTGTACAATACATATGGATAGAAACGGATGATTTTGAAATATAATTTTGGAGTATATTACATTAAAATTTGAAATTGTTTTTAGAAAATTCATTGCATATGGATAGAAACTTATGAGAAAACGATTGATGGCATGAGCATGCATCATGAAAAATATATATTATGAACACTGGACAATTCGGGGACCGAGGAGCCCTTAAACGTAGAGGGGACTAGCTAGGGTGAGAATGCCCACTGCCTATTGGTACCTTTAGGGCCTTCGTTGATTATGTGATCGGGCAGAGTAAGAGTTTAATCAGCTCATGAACAAATGATCACTCACGGATTTGGGTTGGGCAGTTGCGTATGTTTCAATGGATGTTGAGCATAACTTGATCACGTTAGAAACTTGTTTATGCAGGCTGGGTGGGTGTTGGTATGCCAATGATGGTAAACTGGCCCCGTTGGTTCAATAAGACAACCATATTGATAAATGTGAAAATATTGCATGCGTAGCTACATATCATATATAGTTTGTAGCTCTTTAAATATCTGTTCAACTCCATGAAAAGTTGTTTTATTACTTGTATGTCATGGGCTTTGACTTTCATAAGGATTGTTTATGTCTTATAAATGATTTTATTCCAAAGATTTCATGGATATAAAACTTGTGTGTGTTCATGTTTACTAGGCATCACAACTCACCCTATTGGGACTTATCATTTTAGGGTTCGGAGAGAAAGCAAAAGATCTAGAATTGGCCAAATGACTGGGGTAAGAAGAGTGAAAGTTAGGCATTAATTATGTTTTTCTTTAATAATTATTTAAAACATGTATTAAAATAAATATTCTGCATAAGTGGGGGAGAAGATATGTTAACTTGATTATTAATTTAAAAAGGTTAACCTTTTTCTTTGTATCCTTTGTGATTGCTAATAATGTTTGATTATTTAGTAAAATTCTGAGTAATATGTACAACTCCTGTAGAGCTTGTGAGTGCTGAAGTACTGGGTGTGACAGGTTCACTGCCACAAGGCCGGCGAAAATTAGATTCCTGCCGGTCACTTTTGGTCAATCCTGACCGTCATTTGGCTCCAGATGGATTTATATATCCTTGGATCGATCAGATATTGATTCTAAAATTTTGACGTAATCGCGTGAAGTTTTATTTGCTATCTTGGGTGAGGTATCTACGATTCCATTCAACAGCTAAACACGTGAACAGACTGCTCGTTAGATCTTCTGAGCTCCCGGCGGAGATCCGGGGTGAGCTCTTCCTGGACCGCCTGGGCCTTGTGTAGTTGGTAGGATGAGGCAGCTCGGGTGGGCTGCTCGTATGAGTTGCGGCCCATTTGTTTAGCGGAGTTTTGCGGATGAATGAATATTTATTTAAAAAAAAAAAAAAAGCTCAGCGAAACCACCAGATAGACTGGACGAGGGTTGGCTGGTGACGCCAACACCAACCTGCAGCAAGCTGGTGTCAAAGCTATATGGGTCCCACCACGATGTATTTCTACAGCTCATTTTAAGGAATGATACCAAAAATGAGGCAGATAAAAATCTCAAGTGGACCACAGCATAAGAAAAAGTGGGATTGAACATTCACCCTAGGAAAGCTTTTTGAGGCCACAGAAGTTTTGGATGAAGATGATATTTTTGTTTTCCATTCATCCAGCTCTTTGTGATATTATGAAAATGTTGGATGACAAATAAACATCAATGTGGGCCCTAGGAAGGTTTCATGGGTGTTCATCATTCTCCTCACCGTTTCCTGTGGTGTCGTCTATTTGAGCTTTTCATTTCCACATTTTTCATCTCATGCCTTAAAAATGATCTGTACAAATGGATGGACGGCGTGGATAAAACAAATACATCTTGGTATGACCCACATAGCTTTGACACCAGCTTGCTGGCGAGTGTAATTCGGGTCACCAGCCAGCCCAGTTAGAGACAACTAATTAATATCCAAACCTTGAAACACCATTCTCTTTATTGCATACAAAATAGGTAGAAAAAGTGTAGACTATCCGCTATGCGCTCAGAGAAACAACTAACATGCAAACCTTAAGACAGACACAACAGCTAGATCACTAACCATGCAGACTACCAGCTACACGCTCATAGAAACAACAACGTAGATGACTAACATGCAAACCTTCAAACACCATTACTTTTTATTCCATACAAACAGCTGCATAGGTGGTGCAGATCATCACCCACTAGACGCTCTTGCCTATCACGTATCCGAGGAAAGGCGCATCTGCATTCATGTAACTGCAGTAGAGGCGTGGGTGTTGCATGATCCCTTCCAAACCCAAGTAATCACTCGCTTTTTTTACCAACTCCTTATTGGTGATCTCCCCTCGATACTTCTCCAACACCTCCTTGACTGCGTTGGTGAAAGCACCGTATGCTTTGGACTGATCGTCGTTCGGATCGACTTCCACCGATTTCTCGCTCAGCCTGCAGCTACTGAGCAGGATGCCGTTATCGTCACTACACGCCATGGCGGGTTGGGAGTTCCCTGAACAGATGTTGGCACTCGCCTCACTCCCAAAGATCTCCAATAAGTGCACGCCGATATCGGGAGACTGAATGCTGGTGGAGTCGAGATTTATGTTAAAGGTTTTGGAGCGGTAGTCGGCCTCCCAATCAATATTGTTGGATCCTGGACCAGTGCCATCGTTTATATACTGCTCCTCCTTGTAGATGAGGCCGCCACTGTGGGACGAGTCGGAGAGGATTGTGAAGGTTGCTCCCTCCGGCAAGTAGTCGACTAGACGCCGGAATTCATCGTCTGATAGGGGATTACGTTCACGTTAGTTGAAGTATTTCTAACACCCAACTGAATCCTCTACAACACTTGTATGTATTGTTTTCAAAATAGACAGTATCTACTGGACGGTGCTTGTGGGGTCCACTGTGATGTATTATTTTCATCCACTCCTTCCGTTCATTTCCAATCCATTTAGGACACGAGCCCATAAATGAGGCAGATCCAAATCATATTTGGAGCATAGCAAAGGAAACAGTGGTGTTTGAACGGCCACCGTTAAGTTTTAGATGAAGCTGATATCCAGGTCTTTGTGACCAAATAAACATTACAGTGGGCGTTCGATTACCACTGTTAATTTTCTTGTGGTGTGGTCCACTTTAGACGTAGATCTGTCCCTAAAATGATCCGGAAAAATCAATGAACCGTGTGTATAAAACATATATATAATGTGTGGGATTTCATAGACGTGGACGTGGGTGTTTCATCCAGACCATTTATCCAATGGACCAATAACTGATAATTGAAGTCCTAGAAATCTCGAATATATGAAGGTCTTGACCAATTGATCCAGTGACCAAAGAACGGAATTTAGCTCCGGTCAATGGAGAATTGGCCAATGACTAAAGAACTGTGCTCTTAAAATGTGCGGCCCTTACCACAGGCCCACCTTAATGTATATATTCTACATCCACGCCATCCGTCCATTGTTTCAGATAATTTTAGGTCATCATACAAAAAATGAAGCATGCATATCCAATTATCAGGTGGACCATACTATAGGAACAAGTGGTGATTGAACACCCTACCATTAAAAGCTTCTTAGGGTGCCACCTTAATATTCCCTTAATAAGATCACATCAGCTTGATCCAAAACTTTTGTGGCCCATTAATGGTCAATCACCACTGTTCTCTATGATATGGTCCACCTGATAATTGGATATATCCTGCACTAAAATTATCTTAAAAAATGGATTGACGGTATGAATACAGAATAAATAAATCAAGGTGGGCCCCACAGTAATGGCCGCACCGTCTTGGGTGAATCAGAGAGAGAGAGAGAGAGAGAGAGAGAGAGAGAGCATTAATTTATACACCATCATTCTATGTAGAGTCGATAGCTGGCCCACCCTATATTCCCGAAATGGATATCAAGGAAGTGCACTGCCTCTCATAGACAATAACACTATTTGAGTCCTTTGGGAATGGACGGTGGAAGGACGACTATACACCAAGTCTGAGAACATTTCTCAACTCTCATTCATCCTACCTTTAATGGTATGGAAATCGCAAGAGACAATCGCTGGATGCTGCTCGTACCCATCGCCTGTAACCAGCGTCCCCAACCCACTGAAGTAGAAGAACAAGATGTCCCCCTTCTTGGCATCATGGATCATCTTTACAAGAGCCTTCCTGATGTTCTGTCCCGTTGGCTTCTCCGATGAGTCAGCTGCATCAGTCATGATCTTAATGTCTTTCTTCGCATAGTTGAAGCGATCTGTGAGAAGATTCTGCATGGTTTGCACGTCGTTTATGCACCCATACAGCTCGTATGGGGTGTTAGCGTAGTTGCACCCCACCAAGATGGCTGTTCTCTTCGTTGACGGCATTTTTCTCACCGATCTAAGATTTCTACGCACCTTCTCTGGGTGTATATCTCTAACAATGGCACCTTATATAGACAATTCTCCTTCGGTAAATTACTTAAATGCCCTCCCCTACCATCTACATTAATGATCTAGACACTTAGGGTCAAACATCTATTGCATGTGCTACCATGCAATATATTACACCAATTTGATAGTCACAACCCTCCACGATCATCAGCCTTTATTATGGAAAGTGCATATGTCCAATCTACAATTTCATATATCTATTTAGTGGGGCCACCATAGATTTCTTAACAATTTAAGTTTGTTAGGCCATCCTAGGAGTGGAATAGGTGAGACCCAGCCTCACTCAAGAGTGTGTGGCCCTTACTGTGGGGCCCACCTTGATATATGTATTATGTATCCACTATGTTCATCCATTTTTCCATATCATTTTAGGGCATAATCCCAAAATTAAAACATATCCAATTATCAGGTGCACCGTACAAGAGGGAACGGTGTTGATTGACATTATTAGGACACAAAAGTTTGAGATCAAGCTTATATTTGTTTTTTTCCCTTCATCCATTCAACAGGTTGGATGGTAAATAAAACAAATCATTTTAGGGCATCATCCCAAGACCGTGCCACCCTTACTATGGGGATACCGTGGGGCCCACCTTGATATATGTATTTTGTGTCCTCTCTGTTCATCTATTTTTCCATATCAATTTAGGGCATTATTCCAAAAATAAAACAGATCCAATTATCAGGTGGACCATACCATAAGAAACAGTGTTGATTGACCTTTAATGAGACAAGATCAAGCTGATATTTGTTTTTTCCCTTCATATAAGCTTATTTGACCTTATCAACATGTTGGATGGTAAATAAACAGACCATTTTAGGGCATTATCCCAAGCGACCCTTAGCATAGGGTTACCGTGGGACCCACCTTGATATATGTATTATGTATCCACTCCGTTCATCCATTTTTCCAGATCATTTTTAGGGCATAATCCCAAAATAAAACAGATCCAATTATTAGGTAGACCATACCATAAGAAACAATGTTGATTGACCATTAATGGGATACAAAGGTTTTAGATCAAGCTGATATTTGTTTTTTCCCTTCATCCATCCATGCTTATTTGAACTTATCAACAGTTTGGATGGTAAATAAAACAGGTCATTTTAGGGCATTGTCCCGAGATGCCACCTTTTCGGTGGGGTTACCGTGGGGCTGACATTGATATATGTATTATGTATCCACTTTGTTCATCCATTTTTTCATGTTATTTTAGGGTATTATCCCAAAAGTAAAACAGATACAATTATCAGGTGGACCATACTATAAGAAACAGTGTTGATTGACCATTAATGGGACAAAAGTTTTAGATCAAACCAATATTTGTTTTTTCCTTCATACATGCTTATTTGACCTTATCAACAGATTGGATGGTAAATAAAACAGATCGTTTTAGGGCATTATAATGATAGGACAGTCAATCACCACTGTTTCTTTTGGTATTGTCCACTTGATAATTGGATATGCTTAATTTTAGGGATAATGCCCTAATATGATCTGAAAAAAATGTATAGACAGTGTGGATACATAATACATACATGAAGGTGGGACCCATGGTAAGGGCTGCACCGTGTTGGGTGAGGCCAGGGTCTCACCTAATCCGCTCTCTCCAAGGGCACGGGATAGTGGATCGTTAGGTGGCCCCGGGACTGTTTTTA
This sequence comes from Liriodendron chinense, assembly GCA_003013855.2. Lineage (NCBI taxonomy): Eukaryota > Viridiplantae > Streptophyta > Magnoliopsida > Magnoliales > Magnoliaceae > Liriodendron > Liriodendron chinense. The sequence continues at coordinate 508,360 of ML058380.1, forward strand.
TGTCAACGTACCAACGGTGTGAAGTAGCAAACCATGAACCCCACCCCAATGTAAGTGTTTTATAACGGGCGCGGTTTGGGTGGATCCTCGGATCTATTGATGTCTGTGGATCCCCAACTGTGGGGAACTGTGATGTATGTACCTTACATCTAAACCGTCCATGCATTTTGAAAGCTCATTTTAAGGCATTATCCCAAAAATGAAGTAGATCTAAATCTTAGGTGGACCATACCACATGAAATAATAGTGATTGAATCCACATCATTAAAAACTTCATGGGGGCCACTGGAATGTTTCTTTTCCATACGACCTGTGAAAAGGTTACAAAGATATGGATGAAGATACCAAACAAATATCAGCTTGACCCAAAACTTTTGTGACCCAGGAGAAGCTTTTAATGGTTGAGTACGATTGTTTACTGTATTATGGTCCACTTGAGATTTGGATCTACTTTATTTTTTGAATCATGCTCTAAAATGAGTTTTCAAAATGAATGGACGTGGATGTAATACACACACATCACATAGTAGATGGCACGGTAAGGAATCCACCCACCTTGGTGGATCCGGCAAAGCCGCGCCCTTTTATATCTATTCTGTCTGCACGTTTTTTCCATCTAGTTGTATGGCATAAGCCAAAAAAAAAAATTAAAAATATCCAGATCTAAAGTAAACCACACCACAGAAAACAGTCGTGATTGAACACTCACCATTAAGAAATTCCAAAGGCCTGCTGTAATGTTTATTTTGTATCCAACCTGTCGATAAAGTCACACGTACCTGGATGAAGGGAAAGCATAATCTTAATCCAAAACTTACGTGGCTCTAAGAAAGTATTAATGGTAGCCGTTCAATAGCCACTGTTTCCTGTGGTGTGGTCCACTTGTGATTTGGATCCGCTTAAGTTTTTGGATCATGTCCTAAAACAAGGTGGAAAAACGGATGGACGGCAGAACTATAAGACATATACATCAAGTAGGACCCACAGTCCCGTAATCACGGACCATATTCACGGGGTGACTGTCACAGGAGGCATCCGATGGCACACTACGGACGCAGGAGAACCCGGACTGTGGGGCCCACCATAATGTATATGATCTATATCCACGCCATCCATCTGTTTTTCCATATCGATTTATGTACCAAGCCCAAAAATTGAAGCAGATCCAAATCTCAAGAGGACCACAAAACATAAAACAGCGTTCATTAAACACCAACCATTGAAAACTCTCTAGGGACCATTGTGATGTTTATTTGCCATCCAAAAGGTTGATAAGGCCTCAGAGGCCTTAATTAAAGGAAAACCTAAATATCGGTATTAACTAAAACTTTTTAAGCCCCAAGAGGATTTTAATGGTGGGCATTCAATCACCACTGTTTCTTATGGTGTGGCCCACTTGAGATTTAGATCTGCTTCATTTTTTTTGAATCATGTCCTAGATAAGGCGGAAACCGAATGGATGGCATGGATATAAAATACATACATCAAGGTGGCCCCATAGTCCCGTAACCACGGACCAGATCCATGGAAGCCGCGCGTGACCGAAGAGGTATCCAATGGCACACATCAACGGCTACTTCTTTTTCCGAAGAAGAAGCCAATGGTATCACTAAAAGAAATAAAGTCAATGCATTGACTTTTAAAAAAAATTACGAATGCATTGACTAATAAAAAATTACGAATGCATCTACTGAGGTCGGTGGATCCCTGACTGTGGAAGTATGTTCCTTACATCCACACCATCCATCCATTTTTACAGCTCATTTTAGGGCATGGTTCCAAAAAATGAAGCAGATCCAGATCTTAGGTGGACCATACCAAGGAAACAGTCATGATTGAATCCCCACCATTAAAAGCTTCATGGGGCCCACCGGAATGTTTATTTTCCATCAAACCTGCTGATAAGGTAACAGAGACCTGGATGAAGATACCACGAAAATATAAGCTTCATTCAAAGCTTTTGTGGCCCATGAGGAGTTTTTAAAGGTTGATTACCTCTGTTTCTTGTATTATGGATCATCAAAGACTTGGATCTTCTTCATGTTTTGGACCATGTTCTTAAATTAGTTATCAAAACGAATGGATGGTGTGCATATAAGGTATATACATCAAGGTGGGCCCCACGGTCAGGGATCCCACTTACCTCTGTGGATCCGGGGATTCACTGAAGCCGCGCCCTTCATTGAGACTCACATGGATATTTTTCTTTCTAAAAAATCACCAATGCATTGAGTTTTTAAAAACACAGGTAGATATAAAACTCAGGTGGGCAACACTAGGATTAAAGGCTTGGGTCTATGGAAGTTTTGTATCAGGATGATATTTGTTCCTATAGTTTATTCTGAGTGGTAATATCCATATATACGGTCTGGATGGCATAAGAACATCATGTTCAGCTCTAGAAAGGTTTCAACCGGGCTTTAGGAAGGTTTCAATCGTGTTCATTTCTGTTCCCACTGTTAGGTGGCCCACTTGAGTTTCGTATCTACCTGATTTTTAGAATCCTATCCTATTGTGGTTTTTTAAAGATGGATTTTTAGAATCCTATTCTATTGTGGTTTTTTAAAAACAAATGGATGGAGTGGATTTGTCATGGACATCTCTATTGGCCTCACACAGCCCAGGCACAGGCATATCTCTATGCACATGCAATCCGCTCTCCACCAAACTGGGAGCGGATTGACTGTAACCTGTAAGCGGATTGCGTGCTGAGTAACTGAGTTCCCTAAGCTTACTGAGTAAACTCTGTAGGTTCCACCATGATTTACAAATTTTATCCACTCCATCCATCCATTTTACCATATTTTAGGGCTTGAGCCCCCAAGCCCCAAAATGAAGCATATACAATGCTCAAGTAAACCTCACCACAGGAAATAGTGTGAATTGAATGTCTACCATTGAAAAATTCTTGGGGCCACAGAAGTTTTCGATGAAGCTCATATTTTTTTATTTCCCTTTATCCATGTATTTATTATCTTATGAATAGGTAGGATGGCAAATAAAGATCATTGTAGGCCCTAGCAAGGTTTCAACGGTTGAAATCATTATTCACACTGTTTCTTGTGGTATGGTCGACTTGAACTTTGGATAAAGATCACTGTGGGCCCTAGCAAGGTTTCAACGGTTGAAATCATTATTCACACTGTTTCCTGTGGTATGGTCCACTTGAACTTTGGATATGCTTCAATTTTTGGCTCAACGCCTGAAATGAGATGGAAAATTGGATAGACGGCATGGATAAACCACATACTTTCATGGTGGGCCCAACGAAGTTTACTAAGTATGATAAAAGCGTACTGAGTTAGCGTACTGAGTAACTCAGTACGCAATCCGATTTCCTGTAACCCCGGCGCTCTGTGGGGCCCAAAGAGATGTCGGTGACAAATCTACTCCATCTGCTTTGAAAGACCACAATAGCATGGATTTCAAAAGTCCGGCAGATCCAAAACTCATGTGGCCATACCTTTATCTAAGTGATTATCATTATATGAACGGTTGAGATGGCATATAAACATCATGGTCAGCTCCAGTAAAGTTTCAACGGTGGACATTGCTAACTGTTCCCACCGTTTTGTTCGTGTGACCCACCATGAGTTTTGTATCTTCTTATTCTTAGAATATGTCTTATCGTGGCCTTTCAAAACATGTGAATGGAGTGGAACTGCATGTATGGCTGTCAATGGACCAGGTTGGCCCAACGGAATTTCGAGCTTGGCCCTCCTTAGGCCGGACTTGGACTAGAGTATCAGGCCCGTGGTTCGGGCTCAGGCTCTGGCATAAAGTTTAAGCCCATTTTTCAAACAGGCTGGCTTGGACTTGGCTCTTTAAAAGCCCGACAACCCGGCCTGACTAGAATATATTTTTTTAATTTAAAAATTAAATTAAAATATTTCGCTTCCTTTAAAAATTTTAATTTTACACCAATTTTTTTTCTAAAAATACATTTCCCTCTTAAAACTCCTTTTATTATCTATATTGTTGATGATTTTTTTTTTTCATATATGAAAACACATGGGATTAAAGAATAATTTCTCTCTCTATGTGAAAGGCTGGGCTTGAGTTGGGGCCAAGTTCGGGTCGGACCCTTCATTTATATCTTGTGCCGAGCTTGGGCTAGACCATTGTGGCCGGTCACGGGTTCGAGCCGGGTTTGGGCATATGTTGAGAGAGTCGAGCCGGGCTTGGACAAAGCTTGGCCCGGCCCTAACCCAGCTCATTGACACCCCTAACACTAACAGCATGTTAAGCTGCAAGCCGATTGCTAGTGGCCCGGATACAGAGAAATAACCGTGACAGGGCTGTGTGGGGCCGGCCATAGAGATGTCCATGACAAATCCACTCGGTCCATCTGTTTTGAAAGATCACAATACGATATAACCTTAAAAATCTGATCTAAATCTAAAGTGGACCATACAAAACGAAACAGTGGGAATAATAACGTCCACTGTTGCAACCTTCCTGGAGCTGACCATTATATTTATATGTCATCCAAACCATTCATAAGAGTTATTAACACTCAGATAAACGGTAGGCACAAATATCACCCTGATACAAAACTTCTGTCACTCCCAGGCATTCAAAACCCACTGTTTTGTGTGGTATTCCCAAATGAGTTTTTAGAGTCAAAACCTATGCATTCGCTTAGTGTGGCCCACCTGAGTTTTGAATTGGGTTGATTTTTGGCCCTTGGATCAATTGAACCAGTCCTGATGACAATTAAATGGGTGGGTCAAGGTGTGTTTGGGCCAGAAATCTCAACCCGTTTAGTAAGCAGGCTTATGATGAACCAGACCCGGTGCATTGCCACCCTTATTTTTCTGTTTTAATTATCCATTTTCAGGCCATGTCAACCCTAACCATTGAACTAGTCTGATTTTGGAAGCACTGGCCATCCATATCATGGCACTTAGGATTAACGGTCCCGATCATATATAGAATTTGTGCCCCAAATATGGAGGGTACAAAACTATGCATGTCCAGGAAATACACGATCAAAGTTCTCAAGATTAAGCCCAACATGGCCCACCATGGCCCACCATACTAAGAGCTAAGTGCTTCCTTTATAGTGAGTGAAAGTGAGAGTATGGCCCACTAACTTTCCTAGATGATCATAGGATCGATCATACTCCAATGAATGGTCATCTGAGGTTGCAAATGGAAGCATGGTTTTAAGATTGGGGATAAGTCTAATGGAACTTGTCTGGTTTGATACCATAAGTCGCCCCTAATGCCAAATAAGTTGCCCCTCATGCCAAATAAATAACTGATTAAAAAGAGGATAAATATAGCAACATGTGTAGGGTCACCAAATCAACCCACTCGATGAACCCAGTATAGTCTGAAGTAATGTTCTTATTAAAAGATCATCATAAGACGTAAGCACTCATGGACATGCTTAAATATAAGACCCACCAAGGGGCTTTGTTTACCTGCTTATCCTTTAAAAGATAATGATATACTCGTAAGTTCTTAACTTATAGATTTTAAGAAAAGACCTATTAAAAAAATCAAGATTAGGTAGCTCGATCAATTAGTTTAGACAATGATAGAAAAGGATGAATTAGTCAAGAATAGAGATCAGTCTACAGAACGCCCAAACCAAATTAGGAAAATTATGAGGATTCAAGAAAGAGGAAAAGATTGAACCCACTCTAGAGCCAAGATGGCAAACTAGGTAAGTTAGACTCATTTAAGGTGTTTTTTGGAGATTGTTTTATACCGTATATTCTACCTTATACATAAGTCTTTGAAAAAATAATATTTTACAAGTAACTCTTCATTTTGTAATATATAGTTTTGGAGTACATTACATTGAATTTTGAAATTGTTTATAGAAAATGCATTTCATATGAATAAAAACTGATGATTTTTATGGAAACACTTGATGGCATGAGCATGCATCATGAAAAATATATTACGAACACCGGACAATTTAGGTACCAAGGAGCCTTTAAACGTAGAGGGGACTAAGGAGCCTCAGGGTGAGAATGCCCACTGCCTATTGGTAGGGCCTTCGTTGATTATGTGATCAGGCAGAATAGGAGTTTAATCAGCTCATGAACAAATGACCACTAACAGATTTAGGTTTGGCAGTTGCATGTGTTTCAATGAATGCTAGCATACCTTGATTGTGTTAGAACCTTGTTTATGTAGGCCAGGTGGGTGTTGGCAAGCCCATGATTGGAAATTGGTTCAATAAGACAACTGTATCAATAAATGTGAAAATAATATTACATGCATAACTACATATCATATATAGTTTGTAGCTCTTTGAATATCTATTCAACTCCATGAAAAGTTGTTTTGTTACTTGCATATCATGGGCCTCGTCTTTCATAAGAATTGATTTTATGGATATAAAACTTGTGTGCGTTCATGTTTATTAGGCGTCACAGCTTACTCTATTAGTATTTTTCATTTCAGGGTTAAGAGAGAAAGCAAATTAAAGATTTGGGATTGGTCATGTGACCAGGATAAGAAGAGTAAAAGCTAGACATTGATATTTTTCTTTAATAATTATTTAAAACATGTATTAGAATAAACATTATGGATAAGTGGAGAGAGGATATGTTAACTTGATTATTAATTTTAAAAGGCTAACCTTTCACATGTTATCCTAATTTATGATTGTTAGTAATTTTTTATTAGTTATTAAAATTCTGAGTAACGCCTACAACTCTCAAGTACTAAGGTCGGCGAAAAGTCAGACTCCTGCCTATCACTTTTGGTCAATCGTATCTGTTATTTGGCTCCGGATAGAATTCGATATCCCTTTAATATATTTCATCTCCATTTGCTATGTTCTTTTGGGTCGATCGGATATTGATTATGAGAATTTGCTGTAATCACGTGAAGTATTATTTGCGATCTTGGGTGAGGTGTCTATGATTCCATACTTGTTATATGCTCAGATAAACAACTAGACAGACAATTAAAATATATCCAAACCTTCAAACACCATTCTTTTTATTCCACACAAAACAGCTACGACAAGCTCAGAGAAACAACTAGGTAGACAACTAACATGGAAACCTTCAGACACCATTCTCTTTACTACACACAACAGATAGATAACGTGCAGACTAAGTAGTAGTAGATGACTAATATGAAAACCTTCAAACACCATTTCTCTTTATTCCATACAAGAGCTGTATAGGTGCAGCTCACCCACTACTCGCTCTTGCCTATCACGTATTCAAAGAAAGGCACATCTTCATTCATGTCACTGCAGTAGAGGCGTGGGTGTTGCCCGATCCCTTCCAAGCACAAGTAATCCCTCGCAAGTGTGACCAACTCCTTATTGGTGATCTGCCCTCTATACTTATCCAACACCATCTTGATTGCGTTGGTGAAAGCACCATATGCATTGGACTGATTGTTGTTCGGATCTACTTCCACTGATTTCTGGATCAGCTTGCAGCTGCTGAGCAGGATCCCATTGTCGGAACACGACATGCCAGATTGGGAGTTCCCTGAACTGAAGTTGGCACTCGCCTCACTCCCGAAGACCTCCGATAAGAGCATGCCGATGTCCGAAGACTGAATGCCGGAGATGGGGGCGCCGGAAGATTGAACGACGGAGTTGACATTGAAGGGAAATGTTTTGGAGCGGTGGTAGGCCTCCCAATCATTGTTGGGTTCTGGACCAGTGGCATCACTTATCCTCTGCTCCTTCTCCTCGTAGATGAGGCCGCCACTGTGGGAGGAGTCGGAGAGGAAGGTGAAGGTTGCTCCCTCCGGCAAGTGGTTGACTAGAAGCCGGAATTCAACGTCTGGAAGGGGATTCCGTTCACGTTAGTTGAAGTACTCCTAACACCCGACTGAATCCTCTACAACACTTATTGTACATGTTGTGCTTGTGGGGCCCACTGTGATGTATTATTTTCTTCCACTCCTTCCGTTCATCTTCAATCCAATATTTAGGACACGAGCTCATAAGTAAGGCAGATCCAAATCACATGTGGACCACAGCAAATGAAACAGTGGTGGATGGCAAATGAACATTACAGTGGGCCCTATGAAGTTCTTAACGGTGGCCGTTCAAACACCACTGTTTTCTTGTGGTGTGGTCCACTTGAGATGTGAATCTGTCTCATTTTTTGTCTCATTCCCTAATTAACTTGTGGTGTGGTTCACTTTGTCGGTCTCATTTTTGGTCTCATGCCCTAAAATGATCTGGAAAAATAAATGGACGGTGGGGATAAAACATATATATCACAGTGGCATCCACATAGCTCATGTGTGCACCACAACAGGTGTTGCAGGGGGATTCGGGTTGTGTAGGATTCCATATACGTGGACGTGGGTGTTTCATCCAGACCGTTTATCCAGTAGACCAATAACTGATAATTGAAGTCCTAGAAATCTCGAATACATGAAGGTCTTGACAAGTTGATCAGTGACCAAAAAATAGAATGTAGCAACGGTCATGATGGAGAATTGGCCAATGACTCCACGACTGTGCTCTTAAGATTAGAGAGTCCGCCACTTACCATGGGGCCCACCTTGATGTATATTATCTATATCCACGCCGTCGGTCGTCGTTTCAGATAATTTTAATTAGGTCGTTATACCAAAAATGAAGCATATCCCATTATCTGGTGGACCACACCATATGAACAAGTGGTGATCGAACACCCTACCATTACGTTCTTAGGGTGCACCTTATTGTTTCCTGAAAGTTTATTAGCCATTCAATCTGTTGATAAGGTCTCATAAGCCTGGATGAATGGAAAAAACAAATATCAGCTTGATCCAAAACTTTTGTGGCCCATTAATGGTCAATCACCACCGTTCCCTATGGTATAGTCCACCTGATAATTGGATCTGCTTCATATATATACTGCCCTAAAATGATCTTTAAAAAAAAGATGGACGACATGTATACAAAATAAATAGTGGGCCCCACGGCAAAGGCCGCACCGTCTTGGGTGAGTCAGGGGTCTCACCTAATCCATGAGAGAGAGAGAGAGAGAGAGAGAGAGAGATCATTTATACACCATCATTCCATGTATATCCGATCGTCCACCGTATATTTCGGATGGATATCAAGGAAGTGTACTGCCTCTCTCGTAGACAGTATAACACCATCTTGATATCCTCTGGGAATGGACGGTGGAAGGACGACTATATACCAAGTCTGGGAACATTTCTCAACTCTCATTCATCCTACCTTTAATAGTATGGAAATCGGAAGAGACAATCGCTGGACTCTGCTCGTCGATCACTGGACACTGCTTGTTCCAACGGCGTGGAACCAGCGTCCCCAACCCACTGAAGTAGAAGAACAGGATGTCCCCCTGCTTGGCCTCATAGATCATCTTTACAAGAGCCTGCCTCATGTTCATCCCCGTCGGCTTCACCGACGAGTCAGCTGCATCCGTCATGATCTTAATGTCTTTCTTGGCCATGGAGAAGCGATCTATGAGGAGAGCCTGCATGGTTTGCACGTCGTTTATGCACCCATACAGCTCGTTTTGGGTGCCAGTGTAGTTGCACCCCACCAAGATGGCGGTTCTCTTCCTTGTTGACGCCATTTTTCTCTTTGATAAAAATTCACTTATCTAATTAAAATCTCCTACGCACCTTCTCTGTGTCTGTATCTCTAACATTGGCACCCTTATATAGACCATTCTCATTCGGTAAATTACTTAAATGCCCTCACCTACCATATGCACTAGTAATGATATAGACATGCTTAGCTAGGCAATCCAATTGACTGATGTAAATCATCATCCATTAGGTCTAACTTCCATGCAAATATTACACCAATTTGAAATTCACAACCCACCATCATCAGCCTTTAATATGGATGGTGCATAGGTCCAAACTATAATTTGATCAATCTATTTATTGGGGCCCACCATAGATTTCTTATGAATTTAAAGAGTCACTTTTGTTAGGCCATCCTAACCAATTCACACATGGACAGGTAAAAGGATGGCTACAAAATAAGGAAAAGTCAGAGATGGATTGGATCATTCAATCAGTGTCATTTTCGCATGATATCCAAAAGATGGGTTCTGGATTTAATAGACGGTCCAGATCGACTGATCGATGGATTGGATTATTCAAATTAATGACAGAATGCTAATAAGAGCACCATAACTTATAGTGCTTTGATGATTTTAAAAAAAGAATAAAAGGAATGATTTTTTCATTGCTGGATTACATTTATATGATATGAATAATGGTCGGCTCTGATATCAGACACATGCCTCATTCCCACGTGCAGAGGGTGTGCACTTTGAAAGTACACCTGAGCCATTCGGATTTGCATTCCTCATCTCTAAACATTGTGGCCCACCTAATGGAAAGCCTAGATGTTGCACACATGTTCTATATTGGCTCGTACACCAGCGTGTAGACCGGCGGCTGTGAGATCGCAAACCTCCGTAATGAAGGGTTTCTTTGAGTTCCAGTGGCACAGTGTTTTCTAGGGGTTTCTTTGAGTTCTAGTGGCACAGTGCAAAGGCTTTCTTTTGCGGTTTGTCAAAATGGCACGAGTGCTATTTTTTAAATTATCCTTTTAGGATTTGTAGCGAATCATGTGTATCCAGTAGATGGAGGATTTGGACCAAATTAAGTAGCCCAGATGCTTTAAAAGTCTTGACTTTTAAAATATTTCCAGCATAGCCCCTGGCAGCTCATTAAAAATTTCTGGGACAAAATTGCCCCTCACTAACTTTTCCATTCAGCCCAGTGCGTGATAGCGAGAGGGATTTGGATGGGATAAACATTGTGGGGCCCACACGGTGTTTGTGAGAAATCCACACTATTCACATGTTTTGTCCAATTATTTTATGATATGAGCCTAAAAATGAGGTAGATCCAAAGCTCGAGTGAGCCACGCAACAGAAAATGGTGGAGATTGTACGTCCACAGTCGAAACATTCATGGGGCTGCAGTAGCTTTGGATCAGGCTAATATTTTTATTCTTTCAATTCATCTCCGTGATAAGGACCTAATTATGAGCATTTGGATTACTTATTGAACAGTTTTGATTGCATATAAACATCACATTGGAGCCTAGAAAGGTTTGAATAGCAGGCAACCCCTTGCCACTGTTTGCAGTCGTGTGGCCCACTTGAGTTATAGATCTGTCTAATTTTGTCTCATGTCTTAACATGATCTTCCAAAATAGATGGATGGAGTGGATTTCCCACAAACATCACAGTGGGCGGGCCCAACATAGCTTTGTGGGGGGGGGGGGGGGGGGGGGGGGGTCGACCTCCCCGCACAAGGCTTTTGCTTGAAAATCTGCGTCAACATGATGGGAAGCAGATTCGGTAACTGGACCTCGCTAGAGACGGAGGATCCTATGTGACCTCCCCGCCCACTATGATGTTTGTATTTTATCAACGCAGTCCAACCATTTTGAAAGTATATTTTAAGGCTCGAGGCAAAAAATATGCATATCAAAGGCTCAAGTGGATCACACTAGGAAAGGCATTGAGATTGAAAATCTACCATTGAAGACTTCTTAGGGCCATAGAAGTTTTGGATGTAACTCATTTTTTTGCCCATGATATTAAATTAAATTCTAAATTCAATGGACAGAGTGGATTCGACACATATCTAATGGTGGGCCCCATGACCCTTAACACATGACAACCTAGACTCTTAACACATCACAACCTCGACCCTTAACACATGAATGAGAATGCGCTCCCTCGGATGCACGTGCGCGTTGAATGCGACGCGGTACAAAAGATCGATTTTCACCATATGGGTGTTTTTGTTATCAGTGCAGTTGATCCTTTTGGAGTAACAACGGTCTGATGTATATGATTTGTTTGGTCTAGCTTGTCCACCTCGGTTGTGTAATACCTTCTTAAGGTTGCTAGAATAATACGTTTGAAATGACTAGAGTTGCCACTAGCCAATTTGGCAAAGTGTTAATTCATAGACGGCTAGAGTCATAAACCTACCTGGTAAGGCCAAAGAATCGTGGAAATTCTTCGACCTGAATGACTCCTATGATTGGTCTGCGACCTGGAGATCAGGGTAAGAGCCTCGATTACAAGAGAGGAAGGGGTTAGGCACTCTCTCTTGCTCTACTTGCGTACAGTCTCTACTTTAAGGGATGTTCAATTTTAGGGCCGGGAATCATATATTTGCAAGAAAGTTAGTCATATGGCCATACTGTGCATACCCTACGAAAGGGCCAGGTAGGTGAAAAAAGGAAAGTAGTAAATAGATCCTAGCCTTACTACACAGAGCCGAAACTCCGGGTGGGTAAATATAACAAACTAAACTTGCAGGAATAGTAAAGAGATCCTACCTTTACTTTGTAGAGCCAAAACTCCGAGTAGACAAGTATAAAGTAAAGGCAATAAAGTAAATGTAATGAAGAAAGAAAAGACAAGAAACAAGGTTAGCCGTGAATGAAATGTACGGAATGAACCACGTTCTAAGCTTGATTGAGATATGAGAAAGAGAAAAGGGAAGTCAAACACCCATTTCTAAGTTAGAAAAATGATAGTTGGACGTCCCTAATCCTGACCCTTGCTCATGAAATGACTGGCTGACTTCGATGAGTTGCCTCTTTGTGTTGGGTTGATGCAAGACCCTGGGGAGTATGATTGTCATAGGGTATCTCAGGTGGCAGAACTTAGCTTGTTGTAGGAGAATGAAAGTAAAAAGTTAACAAAAACTTTATAGACTATTTCTTCTACTAATCTTTGCCAATCTCTAAACAGGGGGTGATGTCGTTTATCTCGGCATTGGAGATCGTCGGCTGAGTGTCAGCCGATGGACACTTGCCATAAAAAAATTTCATGCAGGATCTATCAGACATCTCAAGGCACGGGATTTGCGACGTTTGTTGTCCGTCGGCTCGTGGGGAGCCAACAGTATGATTTTCCCAGAGGTGGGGTGTTTACAAATACCCCTCTTTGACAGAGGTTGGTAGCAATCAAATGCCAAAGCAAGTGGACACCCCACCTATTAAAAGGGTGCGATCGAGCCTCAGCTAGACAAAGTATCTTGATTGAAATGCTCTTGTGGTTGAGGATTCATTTGGATGGTTCTTGAGAGTTGAGGAAGGCATTGCGATTTTTCATTACGCTTTTTACAAATTTACAGGTTATCAAATTGCACCCTCTTCATGTCGTGAATGATATGTATGCATTAAGGGTGTTGATAAGTTGGATTTAGATGTGGTTAGAGCCCCTACGCTTTCTGTAGCCTTACAAGGGTAACCATTCGATTCAAAATGGTTGTATAAGATGCTTGTATATATGGACCTCCAGAATCACATGGAGGTAAGTGCGGGTAACGAGCAGTTGCCTGTGCTTTTTGTGACTTTACAGATCTCCCACGTTACCTATACCATTTTTGACAAGTGTTCCTAACTAGAGCCTTTTCGAATTATTCTTCTACCACACGGGGTTTTGAGCTTAACATTTTGGCTGAGTTAAGGCTTTTTTTTATCGTTGAAGTGCACTTGTGACATCTCAATCATTGCTCAGTATACGATTTAGGACATCCGGGTTGACACTGAAGGTTTAGGCTGGTTGTCTCATATTCCGCATGTGATTATGAGAACCATAGGACTGACTCCCTTGAGGTTTTTATTGCAAAATATTTTTTGAAAGATTTTTTTAGACAATTATTTGAAAAGGATTCATCCGATCTCGCGAGTGGGTGTTGTCGGTCGGTTTTTATGGATGACCTTTTGGAGTTTGTTGCGCCACCAAGACAAGCCTCACTTCAAGTATCCCTGGGCCTAAAGATGGCCCCCACTTGTTGCTCAAATAAGAGAGTTTTGGGGGGCCCATATGTTGTTCACATGAATAAACATGTGAGCCCCATCAAAGGTAAATTTTCTTTACACATTTTTGGGCTCAATGGACTTTTGATTAGGCGGTATTGTGGGCTCATTTGATAGAAAAAAAGGGGCCCCATAGGAAAACACAAATTAAATTTACTAGTACTAGTTGCCTCTATTGTAAGGCATTTTAAAATTATGTTGTATCCTTGGTTGGGTACTATGATTTAGTACACAAGTGGGTCAATCATGCCAAATAAATATCTGGTTAAAAAGAGGATAAATATAGTAACATGTGTAGGGCCAGCAAATTAACCCACTTGATGAACCCTATATAGTCTTAAGCAATGTTCTCATTAAAAGCTCATCAAAAGATATGAACACTCATGGACATACTTAATTATAAGATCCACTAATGGGCTTTCTTTTCCCTGGTTATCCTTTAAAAGATGATGATATACTCGTAAGTTCTTAACTTAAAGATTTTAAGAAAAAGCCTATTAGAATTAACGATTAAGTAGATGAATTGGTTTAGACAATGATAGAAAAAGATGAATTAGTCAAGAAGAGAGATCGGGCTAAGGAAAGCCTAAGCCAAAGAAAGAAACTGAGGATTCAAGAAAGAGGAAAAGATTGAACCTACTCCAGAGCCAAGATGGCAAACTAGGTAATTTAGACTCACATAAATTGTTTTTTTTTTTTTAGATTGTTTTATACCGTATATTCTATCTCATGCATACGTCTTTGACAAAATGATATTTTATGAGTAACTCTTCATTTTGTAATATAATTTTAGACTACATTACATTGAATTTTGAAATTGTTTCTAGAAAATGCATTTCATATGGATAGAAAACTGATGATTTTTATAAAAACGTTTCATGGCATGAGCATGCATCATAAAAAATATATTATTAACACCGGACAATTTGGAGACTAAGGAGCCCTTAAACGCAAAGTGGACTAAGGAGCTTGAAAAATGATGGAGCTATAAATGTTCTAGAGAGGAGGGTGAATGGGACAACTTAATTCAATTCTGCTTCTTGTAATCTTAAAATAAATAAGAGAATTAATCACAAGACTAGCAAGAATACGCAATAACTCAATCTGAAAGCAAATATAGTGCAATATGAAAAACCTAGAATTGAATCGTAAGACAACATTTCACTTAGAAATCTAAGTAGGACAACCTTATGTCATGATTCAAGGTTTCAAAGGCAATCAAGCACATAAGAAAGATAAGCAATAAAAGCAATCATCACAACACAAAGAGTTATAGTGGTTCGGTGCTAAAAATAACTTGCACCTACTCTACTTCCAAAATTACTTCTCCTTGTAATTTTAACTTTCCACTATATAAAGGTTTTCACAGGTTCACCTGTAAAACTCAATACAGAGATTGTGATTTTCACAAGCTTATCACAACAAAACCTCAAATGATTTTCTCAGGCTAATCAATAATCTTAAGTGATTTTCATAGGCTAATCACTAACAACCTGATTTGAGATTTTTATGGGCTACCTCAAATAAAATTCAAAAGTAATAGAAAGATATTATCGTTCTTCTTGTAGAATATGATGAAGCTTGACATAGATGAAGCTTCAATGATGCAGTGATCCGATCGTTGTAAAAGATAAACCAATATGGCTTGAACAAGATGGATCTAGAAATTTTTAAAAAGAGTTTTTCTAAAACTGCAATTTCAGTTCTCTTTTCTCTAGTATGAGAATGATCTTCTCTTTACACAATCAAATTAAATGAGAAGAGAACTGAGATAGTTATAATATAAAATAAGAATTTAGAAACAAATAGCTAGATTATAATGGAGAGCTTTTTCACTAAAGAGATAGTGTTTTCGTGCTTTTTCTTGATTAAAAATAAAGTGAAGAAAGCTCTATTTATAGCAAAAAAGTTAGGTCTTCGGCTAACCTAAGATTTCCTTCGGGTGACCTATGATTTAACCGTTTTATCTCAATGGCTATAAGATTTCGCGAGATAAGAATTTGTTCAAACTTTGACTAACTTGAGTGTCGGTTCGTCTAGCCTGAGTGAGCTTCGGTTGACTCAAGATAGGGTCGGGTTGACCCGAGATTCGAGTCCAAAAATCTGTATCACATATGAAAACTTGACCGAAGTTTTCTTGGGCTGGCCGAACACAGGGCTGGGCTAGCTGAACATTCCTAACAAAGTTCAATCAATGCTTGCTAGAAACTTGACCGAAGAATCTTGGGCTGGCCGAATATTCTTGGGCTGACCGAACATAGGGTTAGGCTAGCCGAATTTCCTGAAATATAACTTTTAAAAAATATTTGGGTGACTAACTTAGAAGCCATATAAAAACACCTAACCTAGGGTCATTCCTATAGTCAATATTACCTTGGCATATATGATTTATCTTCATAGCTTTGCCGTATCTTGTTTTAGAGTTGAGTCTTGATATTGATGTTTTTATTGAGGTAGAGACTTGTCTTCTCAAAGAACTTGGCTTGCACACACAACCTCATGCACTAAACTAGTGTCTACGAAGTATGACAACTATACTGTGCTTAGCACTCACATTCTATGCTTAGTACTTACAGAACCTCAGGGTGAGAATGCCCAATACGTATCAGTACCTTTACGGCCTTCGTTGATTATGAGCTCGGGCAGTTTAATCAGCTCATGAACAAATTAATGATCACTCAGATCCAGGCTAGGTAGTTGTGTATGTTTCAATGGATGTTGAGCATGCCTTGATCATGTTAGAAACTTTTTATTTATTTATTTTTATTTTTTTATTTTTAAGAAAGAAGATTTTTTATTCACAATAAGAAAGGAGACCGGACATTCGGGCTACCCGGCGACAAAAACCCCCGGGTGGCCTATCCTATTAAGAAACCTCACCTCTAGTTTCTCTCAGATTTCTTATGCCTGCTTTATCCAGACAAAGGGCCCCTTGAACCTGAGACAGGAGGTTTGACTCAGAAAGAAAAACCTTAAGACGCATTACCTATTCTAGCCTAGGCATCCACTAACCCATTTACCTCGGGGGGGCTATACATAATCCGGATGTTGGCTTTGCTTCTAGCATCTACATAACGGGCCCACCAACCACATGCTCCAATTAGATGGATTATCTCTATTGAGCATGTCCACCACAACCTTTGAGTCACTCTCAATCCAGATATTTTCCATACTCCGATTGATGCACAAATGCAGCCCTTCACAAATCGCTCGAGCTTCCGCTTGAACATTAAATCCCAATCCCAAGCCGATGTGGAAGGCAAAGACTGTTCTGCCACTACATCCTCTACAAATTCCTCCACCACCCGAGGGGCCTAGGTTGCCCAGAGAAGACCCATCGACATTCAGTTTGACGAAACCAGTTTCATGTTTCGGCCATTTCAGCAGCTCCACCTTCTTTGGCACCGTGGCTTTTAGATTCAAGCGAAGATCCAGAAACTCCAACCTTCTAGTGACAAGGCTATCCTTTAACTCTGGGAGTCTGTAGCTTAGTTTGAGCAGCCAACACTTAATTCACCAAACCGTCCTTTGAGCTGATACCCTTCGGTCTTCGAACCGACACCCATTTCTTTCCATCCACAGTTCCTAGAAAATGAGGCTTGGAATGAACTCGCGAATGGTGGCAAAAACTTTCGCCGTCGATGCTATTCGCCACCATTGCATGGCCTGCACTCGCAGCATCTGACCAGGGAGGAAGGAAACGTCCAACGCCAAGCTGAAATACTTCTAGACCTGGGTCGCCATCTCCCCCTCTGTAAACAGGTGGTCCATGGTTTCGATTTTGCATCCCTACCTTGAACTGCAACGGCTCCCCCTCTGCGCGCAATAGTTGCCTCGATCATGTTAGAAACGTGTTTATGCAGGCTGGTGTAGGTGTTGGCATGCCAATGATTGGAAATTGGCCATGTTGGTTCAATAAGACAACCGTAGGAATAAATGTGAAAATATTGCATGCATAAGTACTACATATCATATATAGTTTGTAGCTCTTTGAATATCTGTTAAATTCCATGAAAAGTTGTCCATATCGTGGGCCTCGACTTTCATAAGAATTGTTTATGTATTATAAATGATTTTATTCCAAAGATTTTATGGATATAAAACTTGTGTGTTCATGCTTACCAAGCATTACAATTCATCCTATTGGAACTTATCATTTCAGGGTTTGGAGAGAAAATAAAAGATTTGGGATTGGCCATGTGACTTCTTCATGTATTTCATGTTAAGCTTGTGAGTAGAAACAAGAGTTTCCTGAGAAACATACAGAGAATCCATCATCTATTCGAAGGCAGAAATACGAGAGTTATAATAAGAAGGATTGTAATTAGGGTCATCTTCATTTTCTGCATCGGCTTCAACTTCATTAAATAAGTCATCCATATTCACATCGCCTTCAGCGCCTTCTTCAGCATGATCACCAAGTTGTTTAGGTAGAGGATCCAAAGTCATCATATTCAAATTTGAATTTTGAAAGGAAGTTCGGACTCCGGTGCCTCTCCAGTTGGAATTTAAACACGCGCAAGAGTAGTAATGGGATAACCGAAAGGCAAATATCCATGCTTAGGTTGCATGCGATAGTGAATAATGTAGGCACAAATGAAAGTAGAAAGACAAATACGAATCCCAGTAGCAATGGAATGCAAGACACGTAACATGAAGGGAGTTAAATCAGTTTTGTTTCCTGCTCAAGGATAAACATTGGAAGTGAAGATACGATGAAGTACACGAAACTTAGAAAATAATTTTTCCATAGGAAGAGAGCATTACCTGATCTCTAATCCGCGTCAAATCTACACAAAACTCGGGTAACAATGTTTTTCTCGGATTGGGACATCTTATCAAATAAGGGAGGAATTGGGATACCATCTTCTGCCATGTCAATTTTCATTAGTGACGCTATGGTAGAGGGTGTGATTGTCACCGTTTCCTTATAAGAATTTAATCTTAAAGAAGATGTCATCACCAAGAGAGAATTTCGAGATGGAGGAATACATGCCTTGAACTATTGACCGATATGCATTTCCTCCCCATTGGAGAATCTTTTCCCAATCGACCTCAAAAAAAGTTCATGTAACTCATATTTAGCAATATGATTGAGATTAACAAATCTTTCAACAATGATATCTCTAGTATGAAAATCACGGATATAATCGGGATCGTCTTCCGATGGTGAAATTATCCGAATCTCTCTTGGAGTGGAACGAGAAGAGGAGTCGGGACATGATTTGCTAACTGGCTTGTTTAGGACGATGTTTTATGACGAAAGATTGAAGAAATATATAAAAAAAAATACTTCAACAAGAAAATCTCCAAAAAACAAGGGTTTCCAACCACAATCTTGAGATTAAGACCCAATCGAGTTGATTAAGTGATAGAAACAAGAAGAAAATTGATGAAAAATTAACTCACAATACTTACTTGAATGTCAAGGAAGATGGGTAACCGAAGAGGAGCACTGGCCGACCGAAGAAGAAGAAGAGGAATGAAAGAAAGGAATGGATTTTCATCTCTTAAAAACAGACTGACCGCGCTGTTCGGCTGATCGAACAGACTATTTGGCTGACCGAATAGGTCGGTCACTCTGGTTGGCCGAATTTTTTTTTTATTTAAATAAAGCATAAAATGATAAGTAACAAAATCGTTACATAGAATACAAACCAATATTATTTCTTAATTTCAAAAATCTTGTATTGTCAAGTGGCTTGATAGAAATATCAGCCAATTGATTTTCAGTTTGAATATATTCCATCAAAACTGATTTTTCTTCAACCAATTCTTGGATATAATGATATCGAATGTCAATGTGCTTTGTCCGAGAATGTTGAATGAGATTTTTGGATATATTAATCGCATTGGTGTTATCGCAATACAGGTATATAGTATCCGGTGTTATCCCATAATTAGCTAACATTCTTTTCATCCACATAAGCTGTGTATATGCACTTCCTATAGCGATGTATTCAGCTTCAACAATTGGTAAAGAAACTGAATTTTAGTTTTTACTCATTCATGAGACAAGACAATTTCCAATATAAAAACATGCACCACTTGTTGATTTCTTGTCATCAACATTACCAGCTCAATCAGCATCAGAATATCCTGCTAATTGAGATGAAGTATCACATAGATACCATAGTCCATGATTAGTAGAATTAGCAACATACTGAAGTATGCATTTCAAAGTAGTTAAGTGTGATTTTTGGGCTCAGATTGATAACTGGTACACACGCCTACACTGAATGTAATATCAGGTCTATTAGTAGTTAAGTATAGTAAGCTACCAATCATACTTTTATATAAGTGAGAGTCTACACTTTTACCAAGTTCATCTTTTGATAATCGAAGTGTAGTGCTCATAGGTGAATCATAATTTCTACCATTATCTAAACCAAATTTCTTAACTAAGCTTTGAGCATACTTAGTTTGAGATAGAAATATACCTTCTTTCAGCTGTCTGACTTGAAATCCAAGAAAGTAGGTTAGTTCACCAACCATATTCATTTCAAATTCAGACTTTATCAATTCTTTAAACTTAAGAGACAGATTAGTAGAAGTTGATCCATATATAATATCATCTACATATATCTGAACAATTAAAATATCATTATTTGAATATTTGACAAATCGAGTTTTATCAACACTACCCATTTGAAAAATATGGTTGACCAGAAATTGAGTTAATTTATCATACCATACTCTTGGTGCCTGTTTCAGACCATAAAGTGCTTTCTTAAGTCGAAATATATGATTTGAAAGTTTTGGATCTTTAAATCCTTTAGGTTGTTCTACATAAACTTCCTCATGTAAGTGACCATTGAGAAAATCACTTTTCACATCCATTTGATAAATTTTAAAATGTTTAAAACAAGCAATGGATAAGAACAGTCTAATGGATTTAAGGCGAGCAACTGGTGCATAGGTTTCATCATAATCTATACCTTCAATTTGAGTGTACCCTTGTATAACCAATCGAGCCTTGTTCCTAATTATATTTCAAAGTTCATCTGATTTGTTTTTAAAAATCCACTTAGTTCCAATTATTCTTATCAGATGGACGAGGAACAAGATACCGTACATCATTCCGAATAAATTGATTCAGCTCATGTTGTATGGCTAACATCCAATTTTCATCAACTAGTGCTTGATTTACATTGGACGGTTCTATTTGTAAAGTAAAGCATACTTGACTACAAATTTCTTCTATCTGGCTTCGAGTTCGTACACTAGTAAGTGGATCACCCAAAATTTGAGTATGTGGATGGTCTCTTACTGATCGGAGTTTAACAACATTTGGATTAGATGATGGTATTTCTATATCATCATCATCCATGGAAGAGCTGGAGTTATGATCTCGGTCGTTAATGACCGCATTTATGGATTTCTGAATTACTTTAGTTCTTTTGTTTAGAACACGATATGCATGACTGTTTATAGCATATCTTAGAAAAACGCCTTTATCACTTTTAGCATAAAATTTACCAATATTTTTTCGGTCACATAAAATGTAGCATAAGTTTCGAAAATTTAAAAATGCTTAACTGATGGTTTCTTATCAAACCACAATTCATATGGAGTTTTATTTTTACCTGTTTTAACATTTACACAATTTGTAATGTAACAAACAGTATTCACTGCTTCAGCCCAAAAACTCTTTGGTAAACTCTTACTATTTAGAAAAATATTTGCCATCTCTTGTAGAACTCTATTCTTTCTATCAGCAATGTTGAACCTCTAATTTATACATTGCATTACCCATTACACTACATAATTTGCATGATTTTCATGGTTTAAAGGCCCACCTAACATGTGTTTTGTGATTGTAGAGATAAGAGTGGATTTCATCAAATTGGAGCCAAAAGATTATATTTGAAAACATTGGATGAAGTCCTAAGATGGACCAAGGAAAGAAGAAGAAAGAGAGAGAAAAGAGAATGAAGAAAAGAAGAAAAAGATGAAGAAATACAAGGCTGACCGGTCGTCCGACCGGTCAGCCACATCACAGGAACAAGTAGAAGAAAGGCCGACCGGTCATGACCGGTCGGCCATGCACACTGGATCAAGGAATAGATCAGCCCGACCGGTCATGACCGGTCGGGCATGCACGCTGGATGAGTCGGAGGTCAGTCCGACCGGTCTTGACCGGTCGGCTGCACCCACTGGATGTTTAAAAAAAAAAAAAAAAGCTGGTCCGACCGGTCACGACCGGTCGGCTCTGCGTAATAGGAGTCCTTTCTAATTCGGGACTCCGAAATTGCTGCGCAATGCGTAGGATTTCGCAGAATTCGACGCAAGGGAGGATTGTTGCTATAAAAGGCCACCTAGGGGCTCTCCCTAAGGTATCGGAGAAGAGAAGGAACGTGAGTTTGGAGGCTGAAGGCAACTGTGGAGCGTCTGCAACATCTATTTCGGGTTTTTCTAGTTTTATGCTTTATTTTTGAGTTTTTAGTTGTAGCATGACTATGCTCGGCTAAAACCTCTCAGCTAAGGCTGAGAGGTGAAGCTTGTAGTCAGTTCTATGTTAATTTCAGTTTGATTCAAGTATTTTTAATTCAAAGTTGATTTTTCTTATGTTTCAGTCCAATAGGTGGTAGTTTGAGATGTCTTATCTGAGTTTATGTGCTCCGGACATGAATTCCTTTTAATTCTCTGAGATTATCACAGGTTGCTTGTTTAGATTCGAATTATAGTAATCCTTGAGCAGGCCATAGTCCATAGGCATGGCTGTTACTCCGCAGGCTATGAATTTGAATTCTACATTGATTGAATGGACTTGAACTTGGAAGTTCAACTTGAATTGGATGAATGTGTGTGAATGCTTTACTTTCCAACTAGATGAGAGATAGGACTTCAAATCTAGTTGTGTTCTCTACTTGGATTGACTGAATTGACATAGGATTGCTACAAGTGGATCCTTGAAAGCCTTAGTACATTATATCTCTGATTTTTCATTAAGTTACTATTTTAATTAAACATCCCATTGAATCTGAATTTACTCTATTAAACTAAGTTGCTGGAGTAATTAGGAAGCTATTACTCTTTCCCTGTGGATCGACCTCGGTCTTACCGAGATTTATTACTACATCGCAGCCTTACACTTGAGGCGAGCGAACAAGCAACTCTATTTTGCTGAGGTGTTTTTGGAGCTGAAAACTCATGTAAGATACCATGATCTTCACAGTACTTCTGAAAATTGCTATTTTTAAATTCAATTCCATGATCACTTCTGATTGTATTGACACACATTTATTTTTCAATCTGAATTCATTTGATGATCTTTTTGACTTCATCAAAAGTTTCAGACTTTTCTCTCAGAAAGGTTACCCAAGAGAATCGAGTAAAGTCATCAACAATAATTAAGAAATACTTTTTACTACCCTTACTCTCCGTTCGAGTTGGTCCAACTAAATCCATGTGGAGAAGTTTAAGGGGTCTAGATGTGGCTAGGGAGTTTACTTTCTTATGGCAACTTTTTATTTGTTTGCCAACTTGATAAGAGCTACATACTTTATTTTCTTTCTTTCTTAGTTTGGGTAAATCACGTAAGTGATCCCTTTTACTCAACTTATATAAATCTCTGAAGTTCACATGTCCAAGTCATTGATGCCAAAGTTCAGATTCATGAAGTTGAGCCATGTAATATGAATATTTCATTGGGCAACTTTTATCAATTATATAGCAATTTTCAGAGGTCTTGCGACCATGTAAAATTATATTTCCTAAATTATTTAGAATTTCATATCCACGATAAAAAAAATTTAACACTATGATTATTATCGCAGATTTGTGAAATACTAAGCAAGTTATGCTTTAATCCATCAACATATAAAACATTTTAAACAATGGAAGATTAGGGAGTTGGACATTACCTTGGCCAATGATTTTACAATGACTACCATCTTCAAAAGTGACAGTGTCTCCATCAATCTCGCTGATGTTTGTTAATATATCTTTGTCTCCTGTCATATGTCATGAACAACCACTATCTAGGTACCATTTAAAATGGCTATTGGCTTTGAAAGCAGTGTGGATCACCAAACATTTATTTTTAGGAACTCACTTCATAATGGTTTTGGACTTAGGTGGATCCTTCTTTCATTGAGAAAAATTAGACACATGTCTTTCTTTTCTCCTACTGTGTATCAAGAAATTTTTGCGTAAGTCAATGATTCTCAGAATAAGTGAAGAAGAATCACCTTTATTGTTGGCTGAGATTTTTAAAGTCTGTTGAAAAGATTTTGAATTTTTAGAAATAGACTTTTTGAAAACTTTCTGAATTTCATTCTTGGAATGCGAAGATTCACCTTTTACAATGATGCTAGGTGATGTCTTTGGCTTTGGATTGTGCTTGTTATAGCTAAGATCTGATCTATTACCATAAGGTCTAAAAAAATAAAGAATTTCTTCTACTATGTCTTTGGATTTTTTAGAATTCTTCGTCTTTTTAAGAATGATCAAATCAAAATTTAAAGAGTTAAAATCAGTTTGAAGTTTTTCAAAATTTTCATTTCCGATTTTCAAGTCTAGTTTACATTTTTCAAAACAATTAGAAAAATGCGATTTTTTCAAAATACATTTGTCAAGTTCAGCTTGCAAATCATCACACATTTTCTTTGAAACTTTAAGTTTGGATGCAATCTTACAACTTTCCTTGTATAGGGCTTTGTAAGCTTCTAGAAGATCTTCTTCATTTTCAAATTCACTTCTAGATGTCTCATATCCAGAGTTATCATTCTCTTCAGAATGAAAATTTTTGGCAATGGTCATAAATGCATTCTGAATTTTTTATCCTTTCTGACCTAATTCATTGGAGTCTGAATCAAATTCAGATTCTGATGAATCATTCCAAGTTACAACAATTCCTTTCTTCTTTGATTTTTCCTTTGTAGGACAATTTGGAGCTAAGTGCCCATAACCTGAACAGTTGAAGCATTGCGAATCCTTAGTCTTGTTTTTCCAAAAACCTGATTTTCCTTTCTTCTTTTCCAAAGTTTTTTGAATATCAAATTTCTTTTTATTTTTGAAAATGTTGTAAAACTTCTTAGCCAACAATGCCATATCATTTTCATCTTCTTCATTATCTGAATTTTTATTGATTAAAACAGACTTTGAAGTTTTGAGAGCAATGAACTTACTCTTAGAACTTTTAAATGTCAATTCATGAGTTTGAATGGATCCAACTAATTCCTCAACTTTCATTATATCAGTATCCCTCAATTCTTGAATAACAATGACTTTAGAATTGAATCGATCTGGTAGAGATCTCAGAATTTTAGCACAGACTTTGCTTTTTGAAATACTCTCTCTAAGCACTCCATATAGAGTTCACTATATTATTTAATTTTGTATAGAAGTCCATAAATGTTTCATTTTAATCCATCCAGATTTCCTCAAATTTGGTTGTGAGGAGTTGAATTGTAGACCTCTTTACAATATTAGTACCCTCATGGGTCATTTCGAGTATATCCCAGGCTTGTTTAGCTGATTCACATGAAATAATTCTTTTCAATTCATCAGGTGGAAGAGCACAAGTTATAGCATTCAATGCTTTAACATTTCCACTATTTTCATTTTTTTGAGTAGTAGTCCATAGGTTATAGGCCACTCGTCTCATAGATTTAATTCCATCATCATCTGTTACTTCACTAATTGGAGGCGTCCATTCTACTAATGTGGCTTGCCACACACTTTCATCCATGGATCTTAGAAATATCCTCATTCTAACATTTCAATAAGAATAATTAGTACCATCAAAAGGAGATAACTTAAAAACAGATAAGCTTTCAAATGTAGACATCTTACATCTCCGGATCTAACTCTTTGGATTGAAAATCAACAAAAGAGGAAACCCGCTCTGATACCACTTGAAAAATGATGAAGCTATAAATGTCCTTGGGGGGGGGGGGGGGGGCACAAGACTAGCAAGAATATGCAATAACTCAATCTGAAAGAAAATAGAGTGCAATATGCAAAACCTAGAATTGAATCTTAGGACAACCTTTCACTTAGAAATCTAAGTAGAACAACCTTATGTCACAATTCAAGGTTTCAAAGGCAATCAAGCACATAAGAAAAATAAGTAATAAAAGAAATTATCACAACACAAAGAGTTATAGTGGTTCGGTGCTAAAAATAACTTGCACATGCTCCACTCCCAAAATTACTTCTCCTTGTAATTTTGGTTTTCCACTATATAAAGGTTTTCACAGGTTCACCTTTAAAAGTCAATACAAAGATTGTGATTTTCATAGGCTTATCACAACAAAACCTCAAATGATTTTCTCAGGCTAATCAATAACCTTAAGTGATTTTCACAGATTAATCACTAACAACCTGATTTGAAATTTTTATGGGCTACCTCAAATAAAATTCAAAAGTAATAGAAAGATATTACTGTTCTCCTTGTAGAAGATGATGAAGCTTAGCAGAGATGAAGCTTCAATGATGCAGTAATCCGATCATTGTAGAAGATAAACCAATATGGCTCAAACAAGATGGATCTAGGAATTTCTAAAAATAGTTTTTCTAAAACTGCAATTTTAGTTCTCTTTTCTCTAGTATGAGAATGATCTTCTTTTTACACAATCAAATTAAATGAGAAGAGAACTGAGATAGCCATAATATAAAATAAGAATTTAGAACAAATAGCTAGATTATAATGGAGAGCTTTTTCACCAAAAACATAGCATTTTCGTGCTTTTTCCTGATGAAAAATAGAGTGAAGAAAGCTTTATTTATAACAAAAAAGTTAGGTCTTCGGCTGACCTAAGATTTCCTTTGGTTGACCTAAGATTCAACCGTTTTATCTCAACGGCTATCAGATTTTGCGGGATAAGAATTTGTTCAAACTTCGGCTGACCCGAGTGTTAGTTCGACTAGCCCGAGTGAGCTTCGGCTGACCCGAGACAGGGTCGGGCAGACCCGAGATCCGAGTCCAAAAATCTGTTTCACATATGAAAACTTGACCGAAGTTTTCTTGAGCTGGCTGAGCACAGGACTGAGCTGGCCGAACATCCCTAACAAAGTTCAATCAAGCTTGCTGGAAACTTGACTAAATATTCTTGGGTTGACCGAATATTCTTAGGCTGACTGAACATAAGGTTAGGCTAGCCGAATTTCCTGAAATATGACTTTAAAAAATATTTGAGTGACTAACTTAAAAGCCATATAAAAACACCTAACCTAGGGTTATCCCTATGGTCAATATTACCTTGGAATATATGGTTTATCTTCATAGCTTTGCTGTATCTTGTTGTAGAGTCGAGTCTTGATCTTAATGTGTTCGTTGAGGTAGAGACTTATCTTCTTAAAGAACTTGGCTTGCACACATGCACAACCTCATGCACTAAACTAGTGTCTACGAAATATGACAACTATACTATGCTTAGCACTTACATTCTGTGCTTAGCACTTACAGAGCCTCAGGGTGAGAATGACCAATACCTATCAGTACCTTTACAACCTTCGTTGATTATGAGCTTGGGTAGAGTGGGAGTTTAATCAGCTCATGATCAAATTAATGATCACTCAGATCTAGGCTAGGTAGTTGTGTATGTTTTAATGGATGTTGAGCATGCCTTGATCATGTTAGAAACTTTTATTTATTTATTTTTATTTTTTTATTTTTAAGACAGAAGATTTTTTATTCATAATAGGAAAGGAGATTGGACATTCGGGCTACCCGGCAACAAAAACCCCCCGGGTGGCCTATCCTATAAAAAAACCTCACGCCTAGTTTCTCTCAGATTTCCTATGCCTGCTCTATCCAGACAAAGGGCCCCTCACACCTGAGACAGGAGGTTTGACTCAGAAAGAATAACCTTATAAGACTGAGACGCACTATCTATTCTAGCCAGGGCATCCGCTAACCCATTTACCTCGCGGGGGTTATACATAATTCGGATGTTGGCTTTGCTTCTAGCATTTGCACAATGGGCCCACCAATACCACATGCTCCAATTAGACGACTTATCTCTGTTGAGCATGTCCACCACCGCCTTCAAGTCACTCTCAATCCAGATATTTTCCATACCCCGATTGATACACAAATGCAGCCCTTCACAAATCACTCAAGCTTTCGCTTGAACATTAGATCCCAATCCAAAGCCGATGTGGAAGGCAAAGACTGTTTTGCCACTACATCCTCTACAAATTCCTCCACCACCCGAGGAGCCTGGGTTGCCCAGAGAAGACCCGTCGACATTCAGTTTGACGAAACCAGTTTCAGGTTTCGACCATTTCAGCAGCTCCACCTTCTTCGGCACTGGAGCTTTTAGATTCAAGCGAAGATCCAGAAACTCCAACCTTCTAGTGACAAGACTATCCTTTAACTCTAGGAGTCTGTAGCTTAGTTTCAGCAACCAACACTTAATTCGCCACACCATCCTTTGAGCTGATACCCATCGGTCTTCAAACCAACACCCATTTCTTTCCATCCACAGGTCCCAGAAAATGAGGCTTGGAATGAACCCGCAAATGGTGGCAAAACCTTTCGCTGTCGATGCTATTCGCCACCCCATTGCATGGCCTGCACTTGCAGCGTCTGACCATGGAGGAAGGAAACGTCCAACGCCAAGCTAAAATACTTCGAGACTTGGGTCGCCAGCTCCCCCTCTGCAAACCGGTGGTCCATGGTTTCAATTCTGCATCCCTGCCTCGAATTGCAACAGCTCCCCCTCTACAACTGTTGCCTCGATCATGTTAGAAACTTGTTTATGCAGGCTGGTGCGGGTGTTGGCATGCCAATGATTGGAAATTGGTCATTTTGGTTCAATAAGACAACCGTAGGAATAAATGCGAAAATATTGCATGCATAAGTACTACATATCATATGTAGTTCGTAGCTCTTTGAATATCTGTTCAATTCCATGAAAAGTTGTACATATCATGGGCCTCGACTTTCATAAGAATTGTTTGCGTATCATAAATGATTTTATTCAAAGATTTTATGGATATAAAACTTGTATGTTCATGCTTACCGGGCATTATAGTTCATCCTATTGGGACTTATCATTTTAGGGTTTGAGAGAAAACAAAAGATCTGGGATTGGCCATGTGACTGGTAGAAGAGTGAAAGCTAGGCATTGATATTTTCCTGTAATATCTAATCAATTAAAACATATATTTGAACAAACACTATGGATAAGTGGAGAGAGGATTTGTTAACTTGATTATTAATTTTGAAAGGTTAAACTTTTACCTACTATCCTTTATGATTGTTAATAATGTTTGATTAGTTAGTAAAATTTTGAGTACTGCCTACATCTCTTCCCTGTCGAGCCAGTAGTACCGGGAATTGGGGCATGCATGGCAGGTTCACTGTCACATGGCCAGCTAAAATCAAATTCCTGCCAGTCACTTTTGATCAATCTGGACCGTCATTTGGCTCCAAATCGACTTGGACAGCACTTTGGTGTATTTCATCTCCATTGGCGATATTCTTTTAGGCCGATCAGGTATTGATTTTGAAAATTTGTTGTGATGGTGTGAGGTATTATATGTCATCATCGTGGGGCGTAGAATAATCGTTAAATGCTCAGAGAAACAACTAGATATATTACTAACATCCAAACCTTAAAAGGCCATCCTCTTTATTCGACACAAAACACAGCTAGACAACATGTAGACTATCCATACACGCTCAAAAGAAACAACTACTAGGTAGACAACTAACATGCAAACCTTCAAACAACATTCTCTTTATTCCACACAAGAGCTAGATAAGCGTGTAGACTATCTGCTATACGCTCAGAGAAGCTAGTAGTAAACGACTAATATGCAAACCTTCAAACACCATTTCTCTTTATTCCATACAAGAGCTGCATAGGTGCAGATCACCCGCTACTCGCTCTTGCCTATCACGTATCCCAGGAAAGCCGCATCTGCATTCTTGTCACTGCAGTAAAGGCCTGGGTGTTGCATGATCCCTTCCAAGCCCAAGTAATCACTCGCCTGTTTAACCAACTCCCTATTGGTGATCTGCCCTCGATACTTCTCCAACACCATCTTGACTGCATTGGTGAAAGCACCATATGCATTGGACTGATTGTCGTTTGGATCCACTTCCACCGATTTCCCCATCAGCTTGCAGCTGCTGAGCAGGATCCCGTTATCGGAACACAATATGCCGGATTGGAAGTTGGCACTCGCCTCACTCGCGAAGACCTCCGATAAGTGTACGCTGATATCGGAAGACTGAATGTCGGAGATGGGGCCGACGCCGGAAGATCGAACGCTGGAGTTGACATTGACGGAAAAGGTTTTGGAGCGGTAGTGGGCCTCCCAATCATTGTTGGGTTCTGGACCAGTGGCATCGCATATCTTCTGCTCCTTCTCCTCGTAGATGAGGCCGCCGCTGTGGGAGGAGTCGGAGAGGAAGGTGAAGGTTGCTCCCTCCGGCAAGTGGTTTACTAGAAGCCGGAATTCAACGTCTGGAAAAGGATTACGTTCACGTTAGTTGGAAGTGTTAATTTCTAACGCCCGACTGAATCTACTACTGGACGGTGCTTGTGGGCCCCACCGTGATGGACACGAGCCCATGAATGAAGCAAACCCAAATCACATGTGGAACACAGCAAAGGAAACAGTGGTTTGAACGACCACCGTTAAAGAACTTCTCAAAGGCCGCAAAAGTTTTAGATGAAACTGATATTTAGTTTTGTTTTCCCTTTATCTAGGTCTGTGTGACCTACTCAACAGGTTGGATGGCAAATAAACGTTAAAGTGGGCCCTAGGAAGCTTTTAATTGTGGGTGTTAAATAACCACTGTTTTCTTGTGGTGGGGTCCACTTGAGATGTGGATCTGTCTCATTTTTGGTCACATGCCCTAAAATGATCTGAAAAAATAAATGGACGGTGTGGATAAAACATTTATATCACAGTGGCACCCACAGAGCTCATGTGTGCGGCACAACAGGTGTTGCAGGGGATTCGGGTTGTGTTGGATTTCACACACGTGGATGTGGGTGTTTCATCCAGACGGTAAGTCCTAGAAATCTCGAATATATGAAGGTCTTGACCAGTTGATCACCCTTATCATGGGCCCACGTTGATGTATATATTCTATATACACGTAACCATACAAAAATGAAGTACATACAATTATCAGGTGGACCATAACATAGGAACAAGTGGTGATTATACACCTAACTATTAAAAGCTTGTTAGGGTGCACCTTAATGTTTCCTTAAGAATTAATTAGCCATCCAATCTGTTGATCCAAAACTGTTGTGGCCCATTAATGGTCAATCATCACTGTTCATATATCCTGCCTAAAATGATTTAAAAAAAAAAAAAACGGATGGACGGCATGGATACAGAATAAATAGTAGGCCCCACGGTAAGGGCCGCACCATCTTGGATGAGTCCGGGCTCTCATATCTAATCCCAGAGAGAGAGAGAGAGAGAGAGAGAGAGAGATCATTTATACACCATCATTCTATGTATATCCGATCGCCCACCGTGATCCCGAATGGATATCAAGGAAGTGCACTGCCTCTCTCGTAGAGAGTAATACACCATCTTGTTATATCCTCAGAGAATGAAAAAGTGGAGGGCCGACCATACATCAAGTCAGTGGACATTTCTCAACTCTCATTCATCTTACCTTTAATGATATGGAAATCGCAAGAGACTAACGCTGGACTCTGCTCGTCCCCACAGCTCGCTGTACTCTGCTCGCTCCCATAGCGTGGAACCACCGTCCCAAACCCGCTGAAGTAGAAGAACAAGATGTCATCCTTCTTGGCCTCATGGATCATCTTTACAAGAGCCTTCCTGATGTTCATTCCCGTTGGCTTCACTGACGAGTCAGCTGCATCCGTCATGATCTTAATGTCTTTCTTGGCCATGGAGAAGCGATCTATGAGGACAGCCTGCATGGTTTGCACGTCTTTTATGCACCCATACAGCTCGTTTTGGGTGCCAGTGTAGTTGCACCCCACCAAGAGGGCCGATCTCTTCCTTGTCGACGCCATTTTTTATCACTTTGGTAAAATTCGCTGATCTAATTAAAATCTCCTACACACCTTCTCTGTGTCTATATCTCCAACAATGGCACTTTATATAGACCATTCTCATTCGGTAAATTACTTAAATGCCCACCCCTACCATCTACACTAGTAACGATAGAGACATTTAGGCAATCCAATTGACTGATGTCATCCATGCAAATATGGATGGTGCATAGGTCCAATCTACAATTTGATCAATCTATTTATTGGGTCCACTATAGATTTCTTATCAATTTAAAGAGTGACTTTTCTTAGGCCATCCTAACCAATTCTTACATGGCCTGGGAAAAAGTATGGCTAGAAAATAAGAAAAAGTCCGAGGTGGATTGGATCATTCAATCAGTGTTATTTTTGCACAGTATTCAATAAAATCAGTTCTGGACTTAATAGACGGTCGAGATCAATTGATTGATCAATGGATTGGATTACTCAAATGACAGAATGCAAATAGAAGCACCATAACTTACAGTGCTTTGATGATTATAAACATGGAGGCCCACTTTTATTTTTTTCGGTGCAGGATTACATTTATGTGATATGAATAATGGTCGGCTCTGATATGAGACGCGTACCTTGTTCCACAGTGAAGGGTTTCTTTGGAGTTCTAGAGGCACAGTGCGAAGGTTCTCAAGGGTTTCTTCGAGTTCTAGTGGCATAGTGTCGAACATTTTCCTTGCGGTATCTAGTAGAGAGCGGATTAGGTGAGACCCTGGCATCACTGGCATCACCCAATGGAAGCGGATTGCGTACTGAGTAACTCGGCATGCTAGCATGCGGAGTAAACTCTGTGGTGCCCACAGTGATTTAAGTATTTTATCCACTCCGTCCATCTATCTTAAAAGTAAATTTTAGGTACGGTACCAAAAAAATGAAGCATGTCAAAATCTAAAGTAGACCACACCACAAGAAATGTGTGAACTGAATGTTTATCATTGAAAAATTCTCGGAGGACACGGAAGTTTTGGATCAAGCTGATATTTGTGTTTAACCTTCATCCATATCCATGTGATCCGTATGAACAGGTTGGATGACAAATAAACATCACTGTAGGGCCTGGGAAGGTTTCAACGGTGGAAATCATTATTCCCACTGTTTCCCGTGTCATGGTCCACTTTAGATTTGGATATGCTTGAATTTTGGGCTCAACCACTAAAATGAGATGGAAAAACATGTGGACGGAATAGATAAAACAAATACATTCTAGGTGGGCCCAACTGAGTTTACTACGCACGATAAGAGCGTGCGGAGTCACTCCGCATGCAATCCGATTCCTCACCCAATACACTGCAACCCTTACCATGGGCCCACCTTGATGTACTTATTATATATATCCAGGCTGTCCATTCATTTTTTTCAGATAATTTTATGACATTATACGAAAAATGAAACAGATCTAATTATCAGGTGGGCCATATCATAGGAAACATTGTTGATTGACCATAACATATAAGTTATGATCAAGCTGATATTTTGTTTTTTTTGTTTTTTTGTTTTTTTGTTTTTTTTGTTTTTTGTTTTTCCTACATTCAAGCTTTTGTTACTTTATTAATAAATTCAAATTCGATTGTAAATAGATGCTACGGAAACATTAAGATATTCCAGGAAACATTAAGATAAATTCATTTGAAGTTTTTAATGGTAGGATGGTCAAGGATGTACAGCGTTTGGATATGGAATATGTCATGAAAGCGTCTAATCCGGTAGCAGTTTGTCTAGTGACGCTGTCGTGCCCTGTGGGTTCCACTATGATGTATGTGTTTTATCTAGGCCGTCCATCTATTTTTAAAGATAATTTTATGGCTTCATCCCAAAAAATGACATAGATATAAATCTCAGGTGGACCACACCATGGGAAAACATTAGCGATTGAATGTCCACCATTAAAAACCTCCTGGGGCCCACTGTAATGTTTATTTGACATCCAACCTATTGATTGGATCATAAAGACCTGGATGAATTGAAAAAGCAACTATCAGATGGATCCAAAACTTTTATTGCCCCCAAGAAGTTTTTAATGGTGGGCGTTCAATCAGCACTGTGTGGTCCACTTGATATTTGGATCAAATTCCGTTTTAGGATCATGGCATAAAATGATAAAGAAAAATGGATGGAGGGAATGGATGAAGCACATACATCATGGTATAGTCCACAGGGCACTCACCATTGGCCATTGGGTTAGTGGCAGGTTAACTAGCCAATCCTTTTTCGTCTAATCCGGTCGTAGGCGCGCATGGGGATGAGCAGGTGCAAATGATGGGATATTGATCAAAGTAGCCCTGTATTGTGGTCAAATACTAATATGGAATTTTAAAATATTCAATCAAAATTTTTGGGACAAAATTACCCCTCACTAACTTCTTTGTTCAGCACAATGCGTGGTCGCCAGAGGGGTTCCGATGAGATAAACATTGTGGGGCCATATAGTGTTCCTGGGAAATCTACCGTTCACATTTTTTGTCAAATTATTTTATGACATGAGCCAAAAAAATGAGGTAGATTCAAGCTCAAGTGACCACACACCAAAAAACAATGGGGTTGGTATGCCCACAGTAGAAACATTCATGGAGCTACTTCCCTGGCCGCTCAATCAAAAAATTTCTAGGGATATGCCCCTGGCCGCTCATTCAAAATTTCTGAGACAAAATTGCCCCTCGCTCACTTTTCCTTTCAGCCCAGTGCGTGATGGCCAGAGGGATTCGGATGGGATAAACTTTGCGGGGCGCATATGGTTTTTGTAAGAAATCCACACTGTTCACATGTTTTGTCAAATTATTTTATGACATGAGCCTAAAAATAATGCAGATCCAAAGCTCAAGTGAGCCACACAATAGAAAATGGTGAAAATCGTACACCCACAATTGAAACAGTCATGGGGCTGCAGAAGCTTTGGATCATGCGAATATTTTTATTCTTTCAGCTCAGACTCGTGGTGGTAATAAGGACCTTATGGCATTTGGATTACTTTATGAACAGTTTTGATTGCATATAAACATTACATTGGAGCCTGGAAATGTTTGAATAGCAGGCAAACCCTCTCCACTGTTCACAGTCGCGTGGCTCACTTGAGTTTCAGATATATCTAATTTGGTCTCATGTCTTAACATGATCTTCCAAAATAGATAGATGGAGTGAATTTCCCACAAACACCATAGTGGGCCCAACATAGCTTTCGTGGTGGGACCTTCCTGCTAAAGGCTTTTGGTTGAAATTTGCATCAACATAATGGGACGAAGATTAGGTAGATAGATCGGGCTAGAGATGGATGGTCCTGATGGACCAGGCTAGAGATGGATGGTCCTCTGGGGCCCACTATGATGTATGTGTTTTATCCGACCATTCATTTTGAAAGTATATTTTAAGGCATGAGGCAAAAAATAGACATATCAAAGCTTCAAGTGGGCCACACTACTGAAGGCAGTGAGGTTGAAAACATACTATTGAAAATTTCTTGGGGCCATAGAATTTTTGGATGTGACTCATTTTTTGCCCATGATGTTAAATTAAATTCTAAATCTAATGAACGGAGTGGATTCGGCACATATCCCATGGTGGGCCCCACAACCCTTAAAAATCACAACCTTGACTCTTAACCAATCACAACCTCGACCCTTAACACATGAATGTGAACGCCCTCCCTCGGATGCACATGCGCGCTGAATGCAATGCAGTACAGAAGACCGATTTTCATTGTATGGATGTTTTCATTATCAGTGTGGTTGATCCTTTTGGGGTAATGACGATCTGATGTATATAATTTGTTTGGTCTAGCTTGGCCGCCTTGATTGTGTAATACCTTCTTAAGGCTACCAGAATATTACGTTTGAAATGACTAGAGTTGCCACTAGCCGATTTGGCAAAGTAATAGTTCACATACGGTTAGAGCAATAAACCTGCTTGGTAAGGCCAAAGAATCGTGGAAATTCTTCGACCTGAATGACTTTTAAGATTAGTTTGTGACCTGGAGATCAGGGTAAGGGTGTTCGCTCGCCTCAAGTGCAAGGCTGCGGTGTAGTAATAATTTTTGGTCAGACCGAGGTCGATCCACAGGGAATTAGGAAACCAATTCTAAACTATTCCAGCAACTTGAATGTAAGTGATTTGGAATTTCAATTGTATGAACTTAAACAGTAAAATTTGATATTTAAAGGACCTTAGGCTTTCGAGGATCCACATGTAGTAGTCCCATGTTAATCCATTCAATCCAAGCATAAAACACAACTAGATTTGAAGTTCTATCTCTCATCTAGTTGGAAGATAAAGCATTGAAGTACATTCAATCCCACTTAAGTTAGCCATTTAAGTTCTGGTTCTATTCAATCATATAGCATTCAAAATCATAGCCTTCGGAGTAACAGCCATGCCTATGGACTATGGCATGCTCAAGGGTTACCATAATTCGAATCTAATCAAGCTAAACATGATAATCTTAGAGAATTGCAAGGAATCCATGCCCGGAGCACATAAACTCTTATAAAACTTCTAAAAATATCAACTTTATTCAAACTAGAACATTTAAAATCCAGACTTAAAGTGAAAGTACTTGAATTAAACTGAATTGAATATGAAATTTGCTACAAGCTTCACCTCTTAGCCCTAGCTGAGAGATTCTAGCCGAGCATTGTCATACTACAACTAGAATTAAAGAAAAACTAAATAAATGTATTAAAAATTAGAAAAATCGAGATCGGCAGAGTTGCGGACGCTCCACAGTGCTCTGCTTCACTTCCCATGACCTCCAATCTCTTCTAGGATGATTTTAGACGAAACCTTAGGTGCCATTTTGTAGATTGGTGTGAAGATTTTAGATTGCGTAAAGAATTACGGAATTGTGCAGAGAAAATCGGAGCTTGTAGGACAAGCTCTGTTACGCAGCCAACCGGTCGGACAACCGGTCTGAGCCTATGGACGACCGGTCTGAGCTCATGGACGACTGATCGTAAAACATCAAAAACAGTCCAGTGATTTTTTGGAATTTTCATCCTCCCCTGTTGAGTGCTCAACCAGTTTGACGACCGGTCTGAGTGACAGTCGACCGGTCTGACGATCGGTCTGTCTTGATCCAGTAAATTCTGCAACATGGTGAGGTCTCTGTTGAAGTGCTGATCGGTCGGACGACCAGTCATGTGCCTTGGCCAACCGGTCCACTGACTGGTCTACAGTGCTGTCTTTTCTGCACTCCTTCGTTTCTTCTCTTTCTCCCTTGCTTCTTTCTTCCATCCTTTGGCACTTGGTCTTTTGATCTTCAATGTGTACAAAGTACTCTTTTTAGTTTTGAATCAATGAAATCACCATTTCATTCCTACAATTACAAATCATGTATTAGATGGGTCTTTGAAGCATGCAAACCATGCATATAATGTGATGTAATGGGTTAGTAAATGTATAAATTAAAGGCTCAACAAAGGGCCTCGGTTACAAGAGAGGAAGGGGTTAATCACCTTCTCCTGCTCTACTTGCGTACAATCTTTACTTTAAGGGATGTGCAATTTTAGGGGAATCGTATATCTACAAGAAAGTCAGTCATATGGCCATATTGTGCATAACCTACAAGAGGGCTAGATAGGTAAAAAAAGGAAAGTAGTAAATAGATCCTAGCCTTGCTACATAGAGCCGAAACTCCGGGCAGGTAAATATAACAAAATAAAAAGCAGGAATAGTTAAGAGATCCTACCCTTGCTTCGTGGAGCCAAAACTCCAGGCAAACAAACAGTATAAAGTAAATTAAGGCAATAAAGTAAATGCAATGAAGAAAGAAAAGATAAGAAACAAGGTTAGCCGTGAATGAAATGTATGGAATGAACCACGTTCTGAGCTTAATTGAGATGTGAGAAAGAGTAAAGGGAAGTCAAAAACCCTTTTCTGAGTTAGAAAAATGATAGTTGGACGTCCCTAATACTGACCCTACTCATGAAATGATTGGCTGGCTTCGATGAGTTGACACTTTGTGTTGGGTTGAGGCGGAACCCTGGGGAGTATGATTGTCACAGGGTATCCTAGGTGGTAGAACCTAGCTTGTTATAGGAGAGCAAAAGTAAAAAATTAAAAGAAACTTTATAGACTATTTCTTCTACTAATCTCTACCAATCTCTAAACAGGGGACGATGTCATTTATATAGGCATTGGAGATCATCGGCTGGGTGTTAGCCGACAGACACTTGTCATAAAAATTGCATGTAGGATCTGTCAGACATCCCAAGGCATGGGATTTGTGACACCTGTTGGCTCGTGGGGGCCAACAGTATGATTTTCCCGGAGGTGGGGTGTGTACAAATACCCCTGTTTAGGAGAGGTTGGTAGCAATCAAATGCCAAAGCAAGTAGACACCCCACTTATTGAAAGGGTGCAATCGAGCCTCAACTGGCCAGAGTATCTTGATCGAAAAGTTCATATGGTCGAGGATTCATTTGGATGGCTCTTGAGAGTTAAGGAAGACGTTGCGATTTGTCCTTACGCTTTCTATGAATTTACGGGCTGTCAAATCATAACCTCTTCACGTCGTGAATGATACGTATGCATCAAGGGTGTTGATAAGTTGGATTTAGATGTGGTTAGAGCCCATACGCTTTTTGCAGCCTTACGAGGGTAACCGTTTGATTCAAAATGGTTGTATAAGATGTATGTATATATGGTGCTCTAGAATCACCTGGAGGCAAGTACGGGTAACGAGCAGTTGCCTGTGCTTTTTGTGACTTTACGGATCTCCCACATTACCGATATTGTTCTTGACAAGAGTTCCTGACTAGATCCATTTCGACTTATTCTTCTACCACATGGTGCTTCGAGCTTAACACTTTGGCTGAATTAAGGTTTTTTTGTCGTTGAAGTGCACTTGTGACATCTCAATCATTACTCAATACGTGATTCGGGACATCCGAGTTGACATTGAAGGTTCAGGTCGATTGTCTCATATGTGATTATGAGAAAATTTGAAAACTAAAAAATTTCCTTGAATCACTTATTGATTGTGTGCAGGTACCCGCTAGAGAGTATGGGGAGCTGCCCAGTCGTGGGGTGGCATATGCACGTTTTTGTTTTTTTCAAAAATTTTGCCCTTTTTTTTTAATAAGTTCCCACTTGTAGGACTGACTCCCATGAGGTTTTTATTGCAAAGTATTTTTTGAAAGATTTTATTTTTTTGGACAATTATTTGAAAAAGATCCATTTGATCTCGTGAGTGGGCATCGTTGGTTAATTTTTACGAATCACCTTTTGGGTTGGTTGTGCCATGCAAGACAAGCCTCACTTTAAGTATCCCTGGGCCTAAAGATGGGCCCCACCTATTGCCCAAATAAGAGAGTTTTGGGGGGCCCATATGTTATTCACATGAACAGACATGTGAGCCCCAACAAAGGTAAATTTTCTTTACACATTTTTGGGCTCAATGGACTTTTAATTAAGTGGCATTGTGGGCCCATTTGATAGAAAAAAGGGGCCCCATACGTAAACACAAATTAACTTAATTGGTACTAGTTGCCTCTATTGTAAGGCATTTTAAAATTATGTTGTATCCTTTGTTGGGTACTAAGATTTAGTACACAAGTGGGTCAATCATGCCAAAAAAAATAACTAGTTAAAAAGAGGATAAATATAGCAACATGTGTAGGGTCAGCAAATTAACCCACTTGATGAACCCTATATAGTCTTAAGCAATGTTCTCATTAAAAGATCATCATAAGATATGAACAATCATGGACATACTTAATTTTAAGATCCACCAATGGGCTTTGTTTTCCTTGCTTATCCTTTAAAAGATGATGATATACTCATAAGTTCTTAAAGATTTTAAGAAAAAAAGCCTATTGGATTAACGATTAAGTAGATGAATTGGTTTAGACAATGAAAGAAAAAGATGAATTAGTCAAGAAGAGAGATTGGGCTAAGGAAAGCCCAAACCAAAAGAAAATGAGCATTCAAGAAAGAGGAAAAGATTGAACCTACTCCAAAGCCAAGATGGCAAACTAGGTAATTTAGACTCACATAAAGTGTTTTTTTTTTAAAGATTGTTTTATACCTTATATTCTATCTCATGCATACGTCTTTGAAAAACTGATATTTTACGAGTAACTCTTCATTTTGGTAATATAATTTTGGAGTACATTACATTAAATTTTGAAATTGTTTCTAGAAAATGCATTTCAAATGGATAGAAAACTGATAATTTTTATGAAAACGTTTCATGGCATGAGCATGCATCATGAAAAATATATTATGTACACCGGTCAATTTAGGGACTTTGGTGCCCTTAAACGTAAAGGGGACTAAGGTGCCTCAGGGTGAGAATGCCTAATACCTATTGGTACCTTTAGGGCCTTCATTGATTATGTTTTGGACAGAGTAGGAGTTTAATCAACTCAAGAACAAATTAATGATCACTTACATATCTAGGCTAGGTAGTTGTGTATGTTTCAATGGATGGTGAGCATACTTTGATCCTGTTAGAAACTTGTTTATGCAGGCTGGGTAGGGCTGAAAGTTGGGCAGGTTGGGTCGGGTTGGTGCTGAACCCTAACCCAACCCAAGGTTCTTATACCTCAACCCTAATCCAACCCAACCCAACCCAACCTCGGGTTGGGAATCCTCAACCCAAGCCCAACTTAAGCAGGCTCAATTGGGTTGATTGGGTTAATACATGCTAATATTTTCATTATTACACTAGTCTATTACATTTCAATACACGTCTTTTTTTTTTTTTGTACATATGTGGCTTTATTAATTATATACGTAGTTATTTATTGTAAAGAACTTCATTTTTTCCCGTAAACAAATAAGCTAAAAAATAGGATAACTACTCATTTAACCCTCAAGCATATCAAATTTCAAACATTATAAGTTTACTTAGTAAAGTAATATAAACTAATTATTTACTTAACTAAAGTATAATAAAATTATAAGTAACGTGTATATAGATCGGGTTTGGGTTGGGTCAGGTAACCTGAGACCTCAACCCAAACCCGACCCAAGATTTATCGGGTTGGTGTTTACATAGCCCATTCTCGAGATCGGGTTTGATACTTCCTACCCAAGCCTAACCCAATGTTGGGTCGGTCATAGGTCGATCGGGTTGAACCTGCCCAACTTTCAGCCTTAAGGTTAGGTGTGGGTAGGGCTATACACAAATCGAGTCGAATCGAGCATCACCCTGCTCGGTGCTCGATTCGAACCCTCTTACCCCTGCTCGGTACTCAACTCTACTCGGCTGAGTCGAGCATGGTTATACTCAGCGAGCAAATCGAGCGAGTTCAAGCCTAGTTCGAGTATGAGTTTTCAAGACAGTCCAACGAAGAAGATGATGGCTGCTATCCACCCGTGGGTGGGTGCATCATGTGACTGACCTATGTGGGTGCATTGTGCAACTAACACGGTGGGTGTGTTGCATGACTAAAAAAAAAGTCATGAGAGAGAGAGAGAACCTCTCCTATGTGAGTTGCATGCACGCACGAGCAAACGGACATGGTAGGTCGAGGGGTGGCCGACGTTGAGCGACCATGGCAGCATGGGGTGGCCGGAGGTTGAGCTCAGAGAGAAAGAGGGTCAGGGATGGTCGAAGTCGAGTAGACAAGGCAGTAGGGGGTGGCCGGCCGTCGAGCTCACAGAGAGAGAGAGAGAGAGAGAGAGAGAGAGAGAGAGAGGGTTAGGGTTAGGGTTTGGGAAAGAGGGGGGGGGGGGGGGGGGGGCGCTCGGGGGAGATTAGATTTAGGGACTTTTTTTTTTAGCCTTTTAGGTATTTATACTCCAGGTCAAACGACCGAGTCTAAATGAGTCATATCGAGCTGAGTTCGAGCCTATGTTCGAGTCGAGTCGAATCGAGCAAGGCCATGCTCGTTACTCGCTCGAACTCATCCTAGCACAAAAAAAATGACTCGATTTGGCTCAAACCCACTTTCGAAGTGAGCCGAGTCGAGCATTTTCGAGCTAAGTTAAGCGAGTTTTTCGAGCTTACTCGGTTCGTGTTCAGCTCTAGGTGTGGTGTTGGCATGCCCATGATTGGAAATTGGCCATGTTGGTTCAATAAGACAGCCGTACGGATAAATGTGAAAACATTGCATGCATAGCTACATATCATATATAGTTTGTAGCTCTTTGAATATCTGTTCAATTCCATGAAAAGTTGTACATATCATAGGCCTCGACTTTCATAAGAATTGTTTACGTCTTATAAATGATTTTATTCCAAAGATTTCATGGATATAAAACTTATGTGTTTGTGCTTACCAGGCATTAGAGCTCACCCTATTGGGACTATCACTTCAGGGTTTGAAGAGAAAGCAAAAGATTTGGGATTGGCCATGTGACTGGGTAAGAAGAGTGAAAGCTAGGCATTGATACTTTCTTTTAATAATTAATTAAAAGATGTATTAGAATAAACACTTAATTTGGACAAGTGGAGAGAGGATATGTTAACTTGATTATTAATTTTGAGAGGTTAAACTTTTTTCTATTAATTTTGAAAGGTTAGATGGACAGACATCTTATAAAAACCTTTGATACAAAACATTCATTTGACTAGGATCCACTTAATGAACAGCTTGGATCTCATGCTCGTGCGCCAATGCAGCACATGTGGGAGCGTGTATATGTCTACATGATACACCGCGTGTGGGCTTCCGAAAGCTCAACTGTTAAAATGATTAAAAATAATAAATGCGTGGGATCTTGCAATTGGTTGAATCTTCAAAGTAAGCATACATCCCGATGTATAGAATAAGGATACGTCGAGGGAAGCGTATTGTGTACTGAGTAACTCAGTACACTAAGCGTACTGAGTAAACTTTGTAGGGTCCACCGTGATTTATGTACTTCATCCACTCTGCCTATCCATTTTACTAGATAATTTTAGGGCTTGAGGAAAAAAAAACAAAGCATATCTTAATCTCAAGTGGACCACACCATGGGAAATAGTGTGAATTGGATGTATACCGTTGCAAAATTCCTGAGGGCTACACAAGTTTTCGATTAAGCTGATGTTTGTTTTTTCCCTTTATCTATGTATGTGTGATCGTATGAACAGGTTTTTATTTTATTTTTTTTATTTTTATTTTTTAACAAAGAAACCTTATATTGCTCTAACAAAAGGCCAATTACAATTCGGGCAGATCCTTGCTACAAAAGACTCAAGGAACCCGCCTATCATATACCCCCACCCACTAAGCAACTCTTTCCCTAATAGCCCCAACCCCACTCGATCCTGGCACAAGCTACTATTAACAAACAGGAGGAAGAGGTGCCCAAAGCAACCTCTGCAAACCCCTAACATAAACCACAAACGAAGAGAGGAAACACCAAACAAGGAGGGAGCAACCATGCAAACTTCAAACCTCCCTAACACAACCCAAACCCATACGGTCAAGATGAAGAACTCCATGGACAAATGAAGGAAGCTCGCTAATGTTTTGAAAAGTTCTCTTGCATTGAGTCTCGCTAGCCAACCGGGCCAAACCATCGGCAACTCCATTTACCTCTCTAGGAGCATAAGAGATGTTCACTTCTACCCTTTTCGAGAGATAGGCAACCCTGTTCCACCAATACCACAAACACCAATTGGTTGGAATGCTCTTATTCAAGAAATTAACCACTGATTGGGAGTCACTTTCAACAACAACTTTAGAAAAACTCGATCCATGCAAAGCGAAATGCCTTCCACTATCACCTTACTCTCTGCTCTGACATAGGTACCCAGCCCATAACCAGTATAGAAAGCAAATAAGAAGTTTCCGCTCCTTCCTCTACAAATACCACCACCACCCGAGGCTCCCGGGTTTCCTCGGGCTGACCCATCTACGTTAATTTTAACCCAACCATCCAAAGGCCTCTCCCATTTTAGGATAGAAACAGATTTAAGCCTCGGGGGCCCCTCCTCAATCCCCAACACCTGAAGAGCCATTCGATCCGAGAGATGATTAGCTTTGGTGCGAGGAAGGGAATGGCTAAGGGACGTAAGCCACCATTTGATTCTAGAGATAATCCCCTCCACACTTCCGAAGTGATTGTCAAAACGACGATCATTCCTCTCCAACCAGATTTCCCAGAAACAGATGCTAGGAAGCATATCCTTCAATGTGGAGAGACAGTCCTTAGATGAGGCCTCTCTCCACCATAGAACTGCCCTCCCCAATGCAGGCTGGCCTTCAATGAAGGCAATATCAAAAACATTGCTGAAGAAAGTCCAAACCTTTGATGCAACATCCCCTGCAGCAAACAGGTGATCAACGTCTTCAACGCTCGGCCTCTTGTCAGCCCCACAATAGACACACATAGACGCCAATTGAATGCCTCTTAGCTGAATTCTTCCATCGACCGGAACTGCGTTGTGCAAGAGTTTCCAGGAAAACACTGCAATTTTTGGTGGCATTTTTGAGTGCTAGACCCACTTCGCCCACTCTTTTCTCTCCGCAGAAGATCTACAAAGGTTCCAAGCTGATTTAACGGAGAAGTCTCCAGACGGATTCATGGGCCAAATGCATCTGTCTGGAGTCTCTGAGGCGCAAAAACCTTCTGAATTGATGTGGGATAGAACAATTTGGGGGAGAAGAGACTGCCAGTGAGAGTTGGGAATGACGCCATCGGGTCCTACACAATCCTTGACTTTAAGATGCACCATCTCATCGGGAAGAGGATTGATAGACCAAGAGGAGAGAGAACCTAGGCCACTCCAATCGTCCTTCCAAAAATCACAATCGCCGCTGCCAACTAGCCACCGAGCTTGAGATTGGAGGTCAGGACGAAGCCTGAGGACACTTTTCCAGAATGTAGATCTAAGACCGCTTCCTACCGAAATATCAGAAGTAGAGAAGTCTTCCCTATACTTGGCTTTCATGAAGGAAGTCCAGATACTCTCTTCACTAGAAAAGAACACAGCCCAAGCTAACTTCATTCTAAAACTGGTAATGACCTCTGTAAGGTGCTTCATCCCCAGACCTCCTTCCTCCTTAGGCAGGGAGATTCTCTTCCAACTGGTCCAATGATGCTTTTTCTTTCCATTCTTCCAGCCCAAAAAAAAATCCACAAAACATTTTTCCATCATAGAAATAGTCCTGATTGGAACGTCCGCTGCTGCCAGCGTGTGAATTGGAACACTTCTTAAAACATGTTTAATCAAGGTGACTTTAGCCGCTTGCAATAAGCAGCGATCCTTCCAACCAGACAACCGATTTCTAATCTT
The DNA here is from genome assembly GCA_003013855.2 of Liriodendron chinense. Lineage (NCBI taxonomy): Eukaryota > Viridiplantae > Streptophyta > Magnoliopsida > Magnoliales > Magnoliaceae > Liriodendron > Liriodendron chinense. The sequence goes on from ML058380.1 coordinate 553,301, forward strand.
CTCTAACAAGGGAAGAAAATGAGAAGCCCTCGATCTGCCCTGAAAAATTGGGACTCCAAGATAGAAAAAACTATTAGAAGACGTTACAATACCTGAGCCACGCTGAATGGCTCTAGCTTTGTTTGTTGATAGACCTGTGGCCACGTAGCATCCGCTCTTAACTCTGTTGATTTTCTGACCAGATGCCGCTTGGTACTTAGAGAGGAAATCAAGAGTCACCTTCAGCGATCGAGAGCTTCCATTTAGGAAAAGGATCGTGTCGTCAGCGAACAACATGTGAGTGATGAGAGGGCATCCCCTATGAACCTTATATGGCTGGCAAAAGCCCCTCTGTAGAAGCCTTCTGATGCCTCTACTCAGCACCTCTGCAGCCAGAATGAAAAGACTTGGAGAAATAGGATCTCCTTGCCTCAGTCCCCTAGAGGATTTGAAGAAACCTGAGGCTCGGCCATTAATCAGCACAGAGAACCAACTGTTCGACCAACACTTTTCCACCAAACGGACCCAAACCTGGCTAAAGCCAAACTTCAGAAGAACTGCCTTAAGAAAGCTCCATTCAACCCTGTCATAAGCCTTTTCCATGTCCAGCTTCAAGACAACGTTGCTCCCATGAACCTTCCTTCCTATATCTCTGACAGCTTCTTGAACAAGGGCGATGCTTTCCGCTATCGACCTGCCCTGGACATAAGCTCCCTGCTCCTTAGAGACTAACTTGGGCAGCAGGATCTGCAATCTGTTGGCAATAAGTTTGGACAGGATCTATAAATAAAATTGCAAAGGCTTATAGGCCGAAAGTCTGAGAACTTCACTGGAGAAGGGACCTTGGGGATGAGAGCAATAAGAGTAGTAGTGAAAGCCCGAGGAATCCTTCCTCCCTGGAAAAGATGCACTGCTGCACAGAAGACATCTCTCCCCACGATGTCCCAACAAGAGGAGAAGAAAGAACCAGGGAAGCCATCTGGCCCTGGCGCTGCGTCTATAGGCATTGAGTCAACAACCAGCTTCACTTCGTCTAAGGATGGCACTCTTAGCAGCTCTGTGTTGTCCTAATGAGAGATACAAGGCGAGATAACGTCAAGGAGGTCACCTGGCTGTTCACAGGATTCAGCTTCGAACACCTTATTGAAATAAGATACTGCTGCTTCTCTAATGGAGTCTTGGTCAGATAAGTTCTCCCCATCATCAGCTTGGATCGACGAAATGGAGGCTTTCCGAGCACGCACTTTCGTGAGGTGATGGAAGTACTTGGTATTCCTATCTCCTTCCTCTAACCATCTGTTTCTTGACTTCTGCTTCCAGAAGACTTCTTCCATAATTTCCAGATGGGCCAGCTCTTCTTTCGCTGAAAGCAAGGAGTTCTGATTAGGCTGCCCTGGTGTAGACACCCCACCTTCAGCTACACTGTTGGTAGAGATAGCTGGTTGAATGGAGGACCATACCCCCAAATCCCAAGTCCAAACTCAGCCAAACTCACCCTTGTAAGCCCCATTCCATAGCCCAGTTCAAGCCTGAACCCAGTCAACCCAGTCCTAAAAACCACCCTGAAAAACCCCCCATAAAAAAGGCCAGTCAAAAATCTCAAAAAAGTCAAAATCACTGAGTCAACCCGCTGAGTCAACCCGTTGAGTCAAAACACCGAGTCAACCCGTCGAGTCAAATCACCGAGTCGACCCGCTGAGTCAACTCACTGAGTCAACCAGCGAGTCCAACAGCAGCCCCAAGGGAACGGCCGTACTCGCTGGAAACCGAGGAGCGGCCGTACGGGCGGCCCATGGCAGGCCGCCCAGAAAAAATTACGAGAGTGCCCCTCTCTGCTGCTATAAATACCCCCTCCCCTTTCTCTTTTAAACACACCACTCAGCCAGAGAGAGCCCGTCCGTCTGAGTCACCCTCCTTCATCCTTTAGCCCATTCCTTCACCAAGGAGAGCCCGAGTGAGGAGAGCCTAGCCCTGGTCCAGCCCAGCCTGACCACTGGTCCAAGCCTCCCAAGCCATCCAAGTCTTGATCCAGCCACTCGAAGCCAATCCTTGCGACACCTCCGTCCACCCAGCTATTATTTTTCCAGCATCATCTCATTTGCATCTAGCATAAGTGCAACATTTACTTTTCTTCCAACCCCCCTGCTTCACTGCAAGCACCTTGATTATTCAAGCACACTGCATATGTCTTAAATTAAGCACTTGTCAGTTCGAGCGTATGCTCTGGGCTTGCCCGTTGTTGGAACCTGCCCATCAGAAACTCTTACTGTTCAGACCTGCATTCATGCTTCACTATAAAACACCTTGATCATTCAAGCACACTGCATACGTCTTACATTAAGCACCTGTCAGTTCGAGCGTACGCTCTGGGCTTGCCCGTTGTTGGAACCTGCCCATTAGAAACTCTTACTGTTCAGACCCGCATTCATGCATCATGTCACCCATGAGAATATACGAGGATTAAACTAGACTTTCAAGTATTCGATCGATTCTGTGAAGTAGAGACCGTACTTCGGTACGGGCAGTGTGTGGGGTGCTTAACCTCTTCCCACCCTGTAACCGTGATCCCTTACCTCGAATCTCTGGCCGCAGATCAAAAGGAGTCATTTTAGAGGAAGGAATCTTCAGATTCCCTTCTCTAATGTTTCTACGGGGTCTAGCCGACTGTAGATTCGAAGTAACTGGCTAGTGGCGACTCTGGTCTTATACAAACTCATTTTAACATATCCAGCTTAACACGACAACCAAACAAAGCCCTCGAGAACGAGGCAAGCCAGTGGCACAAATGGCGATTTCGCACTCACGCACCTCTTCTTCTTCTTCTTCCGAAAGGAAAGGGAGAACGACGTCGTGTGGGAGCGCGGGAAAATCGGCGAGGGTCCATAGAATGGCGACTCTGCTGGGGAATAGCTAGTCCCACTAGTCGTGATCCGACTTGAAAACAGAATCCTTCCCGTACTTGAAAGTCATTAATCCTCATACAATCTCATCTGCATAGCATTCTACCCAAACCCAAAAAGAGTAGAGTACAGTCCTCACCATTGCGTCTCCTCGGGCTCAACGTACGCGGAGACAACTTCCCTACCGCAGTATAATCCGCACCCGGGCTCAGCAAGCCATGTCCGACCACGAAGAAGAAACTCATCACTTCCCTGCTCTCGAAATGACCGAAGCGCAACCTCCAGCGCAACAGCCCGTTGACAATACGCCAATCATACAAGAATTGGCACAAGGAATGAGAGCAATGCAAGAAATGCTCTTGCAATTCATGCAAGCACAAACCACCGCAGCAGCCAACAATTAGGTTGGCCCAGTTTAGCAATCTCAACAACCATGCCGGATCCCTCCGGCCTCCAGTTCAAATCAAGCACAACCATCGGAGTCTGCCCAAGACTACCGACAGCAGCCTCCTCAGCCCTTTGCTATGGGGCATCCTTCTCAATACCTTCCTGCAACAACGGGACCATCTCAGAGCATCCCAGTCGCAGGGACTTCCAGTCAGCTTCCAGTCAATCTTGCAAACAACAATCTTAGTAGATCTCAGCATGTCCCCGCCGATGGGACACCTTTTCAATTTCAGCACATCCCCGCCGATGGGATTTCAATTCAATTTCCAGCAACAGGGACAGCACTGGCGAATGCCCACAATGGGGGTCAGTGTCAAGCCCACATCAATTAGCGGACAGTGGCGAATACCCAACAAGGGGGTCACTTCCCAACATCTTAGCCTCCTGCAAACAGGAGCACTTTTCAATTCCAGCACATCCCTGCCGATGGGATTCCAGTTAATTTTCAGCAATCGTCAATTCAGCAAAATCCAGTTAATTTCCAGCAATCTTCAATTCAGCAAAATCCAGTCAATTTCCAGCAAGTTCCAGTTCAACCTTCAGTACAGTCTCCAGTTCAGTTACCATCATTTCAAGCACAAGTTCATCAGAATCCAGTTCAGTCATCAAATCAATTTCAGCAACCCGCGGTTGCTTTTCAGCAAGCCCATAGGGTCGAAGACATCGACCACTATGCCGAAGAAGAACGTGCCTTACTCCAGGAGGCACCAGTCGCTCGAACAGATCACTCAGGACTGGACGAGTTGCGGGAGCAGTTCCAGATCTTACAAAATCAGCTTTAGCAACAGCAAGGAATCGACTTACCTTCGACCAAGTTCAGAGACTTGTGTCCTTTCCCAGATGCTCAAGTACCTCAAAACTTTGAGGTTCCGAAATTCAAGAGATACGATGGCAGCGGTTGTCCCACAGCACATTTCAAGGCTTTCTGCGGAGAGCTGAGTGCAATCGCAGGAAATGAAGGGGCCCTCATTCGTTTGTTCCAAAAATCTCTGAAGGGCGATGCCCTAGATTGGTACACTTCACTAGACTGCCACCGCATCAGGACGTGGGAACAGCTTTCCCAGGCTTTCGTCGACAGATTCGCGTACAATCTCAACATGGCACCCAGAAGAGCCGACCTCGCAGCACTCAGGCAAAGGAGTGATGAAACACTATCAGCTTATGTGGGACGTTGGCGAGCTATGGCAGCCAGAATGCGGACACCCATCGACGATGAAGAACAAATCTCCATGATTGTTCATTCAACATATCCAGGCATATCCAGGTATCTCATCTCGCATCCATACGCGAACTTCTCGCAGCTAATCCGTGCTGGAGAGCAAGTCGAAGCAGGAATTCGTGCCGGGACGATTTCCCCATGGCCTCATCAAGCCACTCCAGTCAAGAGGAACAGAGTGGAAGGAAGACCTATCGGGCACGGGAATGGAAACCGCAGTGGTTCTCCTCCCTGCCCAACAGAGGTAAACAACATCAACACCACTGCTCAAGGAAATCAACGTGCTCCCCCACAGGGACGTCAACAGTATCAGCAGAATCTAGTTCAGCATCAGCCTCAGCGGTATCAGCCACAACCAAATCCTCAGCCACAACCACCTCGACAACAGCAGCAGTTCAGGGGAAATGGCCAATACTCATACCAGAACAGGCAGAATTACAGGGAGTTCAGGAAGTTCACTCCGCTCAGTCAACCACTTAGTCAAATCATGACTACGCTGGTACAAAAGCAGTTACTCACTCTGATGACACCTAGGCCTCCGCCTCATCCTCTGCCTCCAAACTACCGAGAAAATGAGTACTGTGCCTACCATCAAGGACGTGGCCACGCCACTGATCGATGCTATACTTTGAAGAATGCCATACAAGACCTGATTGATGACCGCAAGATCGTCATCTCGGTCCCTGGAACTTCTCCAGCAGCTTCCACCAACATCCTTCAGAATCCTCTGCCTCAACATCCGACGGACCCCAGTTCGTCTCGTGGCCCTGCAGTCAATAGTATAAAAGAAGGGGATCATCTCGATCGCTTCTTCTCCCCCATCCAATCCATTCACGCCTACACTTATGAGCCAACAAATCCTCCCCCAGTCTTGCAAGGGGCAAGTCCCTTTCTTCCTTCAATCTCCGAGCCAGTAGTGCTTGAAGGAGCACCTCCATATGATATACCAGTTGTTCAAGGGGCACCTTACAACCATTCAAGCTGGGAACCAGTCATCCTGGAAGGAGCACAATCATACATTGAGCCCACATACGAACCTGTCATCTTGCAAGGGGCAACTCCAGAACAATCCAATCCGCAATGGAAGGATTACACTCATCAGCAGCAAGAGCCCGTTGTCTTGGAAGGAGCTCTTCCAGTCAAGCCTGTCATATTGCAAGGGGCAAGTCCCGGAGGCGTATCAATCACGCTAAGGCAGCTCGGACGAACAGAGAAACCTCCTGCCATATCAAGAGGACCAGTATTCATTCCATGGGAGCCTCCCGCCCCAGGAACAGTCAAGCCAGGACCACGACCTTATGTGGTCTATGAAGACAAGCCTCGATACTACCCCCTTCAGCACAGGCAACAATGTAGTCCTCAAGGCAAAAGCTCCATACGAGGAAGATCTGGTACCCACAACGGCACCGTTGCAAGAACCAGTGGTCCTAGAAGGCAAAAGGGAAGAAAGCTACAAAGAGGTTCCATGGCACTACCCAGAATGTGCGGAAGTGGGGAACATGAATCCCAATGGACGTTGCATCCGAAGAGATAATCAGAACAGAGGAGATCCCAAAGGCGCTCTCTCAGGCCTCGGCAATAAAAATGAAGCCGCATACGATGTGGCAACTCAGCTCAAGTCAATCCCTGCTCAAATATTAGTATGGGAGCTACTTTGCACATCTCGCATACACCGAGAAATGTTCGCCAAAACCTTGAATGATGCTCATGTCTCCTCCGATACGGCACCAGAAATGATAGCTTTGATGATTGGACAACTCCTGGCTCCGCGCGCCATCACCTTCACAGATAATGAGTTGCCACCAGAAGGATGCGATCATGGGCGATCCCTCAACATAGCCTTACGATACAAGGACCTCTGTGTCCCGCTGGTCCTTATCGATAATGGCTCAAGCCTAAATGTCTGCCCACTCAAGACTGCGGAACGTTTGGGAATCAGTCCCTCTTCATTTCGACCCAGCACCATATGTGTCAGAGCATTCGACAACACCCGCCGATCAGTGGAAGGGGAAGTCGACATAGAGGTACAGATAGGCCCGGAAGTCTCCACCATCACATTTCAAATCTTGGATATATCAGCCTCTTTCAACATGTTGCTCGGACGGCCGTGGCTGCACAAGGTTGGAGCTGTGCCATCAACCTTACATCAAAGTGATCTCTATCCACGCAGAGAAGGAGCTCATCATTCCTTCTAATGCTGCTGCCACTGAACCAGACATCCCGGTCATCGATATCCAACACTCTGAAGAAGACATCCCATTTCACAGTTTCGAATTTGAGACTGTGAACTCTATCGCCAATCCAGAACCAATAAGGATGGACCGTGTCTTCTCACCGGCAGAGCGTCTGAGCCTCAAATACCGAATGAAGAATCACTTCAAGTCCAGAAAGGTACCGCTGGTATATAACCAACGCAAATGGGGACTCGGATACAGGGCAACCTTCATGGACAAGAGAAGGAAGAAATTTCGGTGCTCACCCATCCAGTTCGTCAAGCCAGGAGAACCTTGCAAAGATCCAGGAGGGAATCAACCGACTGCACTACATAAAGGCCTCCCGATGAGCATAGTTTGGGCCACGTGGCCCCCCATTCGATGGGATCAGATTCTCGAACCATCTAAGCCTCCAGAAGAAGAAGAAAAGGATGAAGACGAAGAAGGAAGTCAAATGCAGCAGCTTCAGGACCAGGTTACTCTGACACTTGCTCCCAACCAGGGGCACAACTTGCCCACTTCTCTCAACCAGGGGCACAACTTGCCCACTCCTCTCAACCAGGGGCACAACCTGCCCACTTCAATCAGCAAGGGGCACGACTTGCCCATCTCAGCACCAATTAGCAAGGGGCACGACTTGCCCATCTCTGCAAAGTCAACTTCTTCAATCATCAGCCAAGGACAGAAGCAGCCCATCCATTGGACCAAGAAAGGGAAGTGGCCAGCCCTGGATTGGTCTGATGTTCAGGTTCCAAACTTGTGTCTCACTGTGGAACCAGACGAACTGCAATGCGAAGTAAGTGATCCGGGAGGGACTGAGTGCGACTCAGATCCCGAACCCGACCAGCGAGAAGTCATGGTCATTGGGCCAGACCATGATTCTTCGCCCAAAGCATAAACCCCCACCTCTCCAGGGGAGGAAGTGTGGGGTCCTGAATGGTCATCTGTTCCCCTCACTTTTGAATCAGCCAAAGAGCCATCTAAGGGCTCTGGCTTCCAAAAAAAAACGCCTGTTTAAGCAGCGACCGGAACTTTGGAACAAGTTGGGATCAATCATGGTCTGCAATGCCCACTTGTTCAAAGTCCCATGAATTTCAAAAACCCAAAAAAATAAAAAACTTTCAAAAGCCAAAAACATCTAGTATTTCCATTTCAGAAAAATCTCAAAAACCAAAAAATATTTCTTTTCCTGCATTCAATAGTATGCCAAGTTCGTCTAACAAGTCGCATGAGTTTGAAGTCGAATCATATGATTTCGACATCGAATTAGACTTCGAACTCATGGGTCTGGACGAAGCTCGGGACGAGGAAGATGATGATCCGGCTCCCGAACTAGAGGATCTCCTCAAAAGGTTCGAATCTAAAGCCAATGTTGTAGCCGATGATTTCGAGGTAGTAAACTTGGGGACACCTGAGATCCCTAGGGAAGTACGCATTGGAAAATCGTTGCCACCTGAGATGAAACAGAAAATGATAGAGTTCCTAACTCCAAGATTGTCCAACTTCGCGTTCTCATATGAAGACATGCCGGGGCTCGATGAAGAGCTCGTTGCACACCATCTGCCAACCAAGGCAGATATGAAGCCAGTGAAGCAGAAACTTCGAAGAATGAAGCCAGAATGGGCTCTGAAAGTCCGAGATGAAGTCATCAAGCAGTACAACGCGGGATTCTTAGTAGTCTCCAACTACCCTGAATGGCTCGCCAACATCGTGCCAGTACCAAAGAAGGACAGCAAGGTTCGAATGTGCATCGACTTCCGAGATCTCAACAAAGCCAGTCCAAAAGATGACTTCCCTTTGCCGCATATCGACACTCTGGTCGACAACACTGCTGGATACAAGATCTTCTCATTCATGGATGGGTTCTCAGGTTACAATCAGATTAAGATGGCCGTCGAAGATCGTGAGAAGACAGCATTTATCACTCCCTGGGGAACCTTCTGTTACAGGGTGATGCCGTTCGGTCTGAAGAACGCAGGAGCAACATATCAGCGAGCAATGACAGCATTATTCCACGACATGATGAATAAAGAGCTCGAAGTATATGTGGACGACATGATCGTCAAATCTCGCACAATTGAAGGACACTTTGAAGATCTGAAGAAGTTATTCAACAGATTAGAAAAGTACAAGCTCCGCCTCAACCCTCAGAAATGTGTCTTCGGTGCAATGGGAGGTAAGCTCCTCGGCTTTATGGTGAGCGAGGATGGTATCAGGGTCGACGAGACCAAAACCAGAGCAATCATCGAGATGCCCCCTCCTAGAACAGAGAAAGAAATTCGTGGCTTCCTCGGCAGAATTCAATACATCAGTCGCTTCATCGCACAGCTCACACCTATCTGTGAACCCATATTCAAGCTCCTCCGAAAAAACGTTCCAAAAGAATGGAATGATGATTGCCAAGTCGCCTTCGATAGCATCAAGAGATATCTCATGAATCCTCCAGTCCTAGTGCCGCCCGCTCCCGGACGACCACTATTGTTATACATCTCGGTAGCAGCAGAAGCCATCGGCTGTGTCCTCGGCCAACACGACGAAACCGGGAAGAAGGAACAAGCAATATACTATTTGAGCCGGAAGTTCACCGACTACGAGACCAGGTATTCCCAGATCGAGAAGACTTGCCTCGCCCTAGTCTGGGCAACTCAGCGACTCCGTCAATACATGATTGCATTCCCTATTCTCCTTCTCGCTCACATGGATCCGCTCAAGTACCTGTTCGAGAAGCCGGCACTCACTGGAAGGATAGCTAAATGGCAGCTACTCTTGTCTGAGTTTGACATCGCCTATGTCACTCAAAAGGCAATCAAGGGACAGGCCCTCGCCGATCATCTTGCGGCTCACTCTCTCCTGGACTATCAGCCGCTCAAGACATTCTTCCCTGATGAAGATCTCTTGCTCATTGAAGAGGAAGAAAAGAAGAAAAAAGATGAGTGGACGTTATTCTTCGACGGCGCAGCAAATTCTAAAGGGAGTGGTATTGGAGCAATCCTCTACTCTCCAGATGATGTCCCTATTCCTATCTCGAGGCGCATCGCATTCGAATGCACCAACAACATGGCAGAGTATGAAGCATGCATCGTTGGCTTAAGGGAAGCCATAATCTTGGGCGTCAAGAAGCTACGAGTGTTTGGAGACTCACAGCTTATCATCAATCAGACCAATGGCGAATGGTAAACCAAGGACGAGAAGCTGATACCATATCATGTGTATCTTGACAATCTGATTGAAGAAGTCAAGGAAATCACCTTCTCATACATGCCCAGAGCCAAAAACCAGTTTGCAGATGCTCTCGCCACACTCGCATCAATGCTCGAGATCCCAAAAGGAGCTTCAGGATGGGAGCTCATAGTCGAAATACAAGAAGAACCTACTTTTTGCCTGCAAATAGAAGAAGCCGAAGCTGTCCCTGACAAACCCTGGTATGCCGACATCAAACAATATCTCGAAACCCAGGAGTATCCAGAATCAGCAACAGCAACAGATCGCCGAACCATCCAACGTTTGGCCGGCCAGTTCACATCAGTGGCGAAGTTCTCTACAAGCGATCCTATAATCACATCCTCCTCCGATGCGTCGATGAAACAGAAGCTGCAAAGATCATGAAAGAAATACACGAAGGAATCTGTGGCCCTCACATGAATGGGCACATGATGGCAAAGAAGATTCTACGACTCGGCTACTATTGGCTCACCATGGAGACAGACTGTTGCCAGCACGTCAGAAAATGCTTCAAGTGTCAGGAGCACGCGAATCAAATCCATGCCCCATCATCAGAGTTATACAACCTGACCACCCCCTGGCCCTTCTCCATGTGGGGACTCGACATCATCGGCAAGATCAGTCCCAAAGCATCAAACGGTCATGAGTACATACTTGTGGCAGTCGACTACTTCACCAAGTGGGTTGAGGCAGCCTCCTACACCACAATTGCAGCATCTCAGGTGATCAAATTCATGAAGAACAACATCATATGCCGGTATGGAATCCCCAATGCCATCATCACAGATAATGGGACCCCGTTCGTTAACAAGAAGATGGATGACTTCCTCAGCAAGTTCAAGATCCAACGTCATCGATCAAGCCCCTACCGTCCGCAGATGAACGGTGGGGTAGAAGCCGCAAACAAGACAATCGCCAGGATACTCGAGAAGATGGTCGTGACCTATCGAGATTGGTCAGATATGCTCCCATATGCACTTTGGGCCTATCGAACGTCTGTACGGTCTGCTACGGGCGTTACTCCTTTCGAGCTTACCTATGGAATGGAGGCAGTTCTACCAGTCGAAGTGGAAATACCATCACTACGGGTGTTATTAGAAAGCGGAATTGAAGAAGGAGAATGGCAACGGGCCAGATTCGATCAGTTGCAGCTAGCAGATGAAAAGCGCATGCGTGCACTAAGTCATTCACAATGCTATCAGAAAAGGATCGCTCGGGCTTACAACAAGAGAGTCCGGAAAAGAAGTTTCAAGGTAGGCGACATGGTCATGAAGAAGATTCTATCGTTGCACCTTCCGGATCCCAGAGGAAAGTTCAAACCCTCGTGGGACGGGCCGCTGATCATCAGAGAAGTACTTCCTGGAGGCGCCCTCAGACTCACCAGCATGAGAGGGGTGGATCTTCCTGAGCCAACCAACGCCGACAACGTGAAAATCTTTCACGGGTAAGTCATTCCGATCTTATCAAAAGTTACCTTAATAGAGCTAAAGTCAGGAGGTCGAAGCTAAGACCTCTGAGAAATCATTCCCGTCCACCAACAAGTGTTTCAAATAAAGGGATTCGAAAAGAGAAAAAAAAGAGGAGAAAAAATACAAAAAAAAAAAAGAATACAAAAGAAAAAAAAAAGGGGAAAAGAAAAGAGAAAGAAAAAGGGAAGCCAAAGCAAGGCACCCAAGAAAAAAATCAACCCAAGAAGAAACACAGTCATCCATCCATCCATCTCAGAGGGGTCTTTAGCAAAGACCGACAGCTCTATTATCGTAACTCAGGATAAGGGCTGAAAGACTGCCATCGGCCGGCAACGACGGATTCCCGACCTCTAGCCGCCGCAGTTATCCAGAGACCCCCCCCCCCCCCCCCCCCCCCCCCCAAAAAAAAAAAAAAAAAAAAAGAGAAAAAAAGAAAACAGAAAAAAGAAAATGTGTGCCTAAACAAAGAGGGCGGAGTGAAAACCCGAAAGGGCGCTCCGAGTAAAAACAGTGGGCATACAGCGGACTCGGTGAAAACCCGAAAGGGCGCCGAGGGTAAAAACAGCACAGCTGCCAAGGGGCAGGCAAGACCAAATACCCGGGACGTGGTGAAAACCCGAAAGGGCGCCACGGGCAAAAATGACGGGAAAAAGCTGGCTGTGGTGAAAACTCGAAAGAGCGTTGCAGGCAAAAATGGCTCAAATGAAAAAAAAATAAAAAAATAAAAGTGCAGGTACCAAGAAAGCAGACGATCCAGATCGGTTCGAGCAGTTACAGTTCAAGAACAAGAAGAAGTACAGTCAGGAACGAAGAACTCTACAAATTCTGACAATCTCAGGAAGCAAGAGTTTTCATTGCCTACATTTCTATGGAACCAAAGGATCAAGCAAGTCAAATCTCGAGACATCGGTCAAAGCATTGGCCGAGCCCCAGTTCTGATTCCTATATCCCGACACAAAGTCCAGAAACACTCGCAAGACAACTTATGGCACAGTAGATTTTCAAACAGTTTTCTCTTTTTTAATTAGATGCATCATATTTCTTTTACACATATCATACCATCTTTTTCAAAAAAATACAAAAAATTTTCATCATCATCAATCATACATGCAAAAAAGAATGTGCAGGTGGCCAACACAATCAATCTCTACCCTCCTCCTCGGCCACATCAGGTAAGTCCTCTGACTCATAAAAGGATAATCTCGCTCTCAACCTGCTCACCTCCATACGCAGGTAATGCACCTCGTCGCGCTCAAGGGTACGGATCGCTGTCTCCTCATCTGACAACCTCCGATCGGCAGCCAATCTCCTCGACATCATCTCACAATGATACCGAAGTGCGGAGATCTCAGACAGCAAATGGCCATGAGTGGCCAAAAGGAAGCCAGGATCGATAAACGGGCGCTCCTCAAAAGGTTCATATGAACCAGATGAAGAGCCAGCATCTCCAAGAATATCCTGCTCATCCTCATCAACAGTCTGGTGCCAACAAGGGATACGTCGATACAAAGACTGCTCAGCAACCCAGTACTGATATGGGGCGGTCGCCATCGGAAAAGTCCGCAGCTCAAATCCCAGCAAATCAGCAGTCAAGTGACTCACCCAGGAACAATCAATCCGGGTCCTGAAGTCAGAAGATCTAGAGGGGAGTACTCGACGCCCGATACCCGTGAAAGCGAAATGAGGAACATCCTGCTCATACCCAAACTGCCGCAGGAACCGGATGGGATGGTAAGAAAAGTAGGATCGAAAGCCTACCAACATCAGAGGAAGGCGGTGTGCATCGCAAAGCACTGGAGGAAGTGAAAGCCAAGATGACTCCCAACGAACGTTCCAGTCATGCAGATCAGCGAACATCCTGCGATACAAGGGCTCGCTCATCCTAGCCGTATGCGGAAGGAACTCCATGATATAACGCATGATGTCAGAGCCCGGGATGCCAGGAAGAGGTACAGGAACGGTCAGAGAAAGACGCTCCCATAACCAGACCTGATCACAAAAGAAGTTCAGCTAGAGCAAAACAAGTCCTGACAAAGCAAAAGGAAAAGGTGTAGGAGAGATACCTGAAGAAATGCACAGCAGCCGCGAAGGACACGAGTGCGGCCCAGGGCGCAGTCGGTCAGCCCATCGAATAGCTCGGCCAAGATGAGAGAAATGATCCCCTGCCGACGGATAGCTCGGCTCATCACCTCAAAAAGTAAAGGAGTCTGGGACCTGCGCCATCCCGAGAACAGCACCTCAGCAATCAAACAGAACATCAGTGCGTTCCGAGCAAAGGTGGAACCGGCCGTACCCTGAGGACCCGAAAAAAGATCATACAGCAAGTCCAAAGAGAACACAACAGCATCCTGGCCACCGGCTGCAGGCCGAACAAGATAGGGAATCCCAAACCAGTTCTGCGGTGTAGCAGTCTTCGGCGATGTCTTCGGCGAGAAGTACTGAGTGTAATCCAAGGGTAAGCCTGTCAAGCGTGCAAGCTCCTCCAAAGAAGGCCCCATCTCCATATCATTGAACGCAAACAAGTTCAACGAAGGGACCCAGTCAATCAAGGCAGCTCCGAGCATCCTCCAATCAATGTCAACTCTAGCTATATAAATCAGACTGCCAAAGCCATAGGACTCCAAATCTCGAATCTCATAAACTGACAAGCTGTCAAGCCAAGCAAGCAGTCGTGGCGAGCAAGAAGAACGAGGAAGCAGCTGACAAGTCCTCACCGGTACCCCCTCCAGCACAAAAGGCCCAGAAATCGAGGACAACTCATCAAGGATCGGAAGGTCAACGGGCGAAGGAGAAGGAAAAGCTGGAACCTCTGCAGACTCGACAGCCCCTGACCTGCCCTCAGTAACGGCTATGTCTGATATAGTCGCATCGCCATCCGAAACTGTCATAATCTCAGCTGCATGAGAAGACTCGCCCACCTCATGAACAGAATGCGCAAAGGGCCGATGACCAAAAGAAGGACAATGCTCCCAACCAAAAGAGCCATCAGTGAAGATCACACCGCACATCGTGGCATCCTGACCAATCTGACCGTCAAGGAATACATCTGAACCATCCAAAGGGGTCCCGGCAACCCCGATCAAAGAATCAATGGTCAGATCTGGACCTGCGGCCCCCTCCAACAGAAAATCATGAATCCAGTCATCATCCTGACCGATCAAAGGGATCATCGAGGCATCTACACCGTCCATCATCAAGGGGACATCATCAATGATCACATCAAGTCCACCCAAACAAGTATGCCGCACATCTCGGCCCTCATCCAGAGCATCCAAACCGTCAAAGGTACCATCTGAGCCATCCATACCATCCAGACATGAGATCAGCCCATCTATGTCCCTCATAGTCCCATCATCACCGTCCATCACATCATCCATGGGGCCCACACTCAAGGGATGCATAGCCTCACCTATGTCCCATCCCATCATCCCATCTATACCATCCATTCCTCCCATGATGAAGGTCCCATTCAAATCTGAAAATCCAGCCATCCCACCATTAATGGACCCATTCAAAGCTCCACCAACCACCAAGCTTAAGTCTTCATCAATACCCCCTCTGAATGCCCCATCTACCCCATCCATTAAAGGCATCTCCCCATTATCAAAGCTCAGTTGAAGATCTGAAGTGTGGGACCCATCTTGGACAGCCCCCACAGCCCATAAATCCCCACCATCCATTGCCCAAGAAAGGACAAACCAAGATGAAGACAAGATGATGAGGAAAGAAGAGACAAAAAGAATATTCATGGCTGCAATCGAACTCGCCAGTGCAAAGCAGATGGAGACAGGGACAGTGGACAGAGGAGAGTGTCCGAACCAGAGCCAGCCCAGGCCGCTCAAGAGGCGAGCCTTGGGCGGCCTGCCCTAGGCCGCCCGTACGGACGCGGTTCCCCTCTCTCCGCGGGATTGGCTCCAGGATTCTTGGTAGGTGAGGTTGACAGTCCACATCAGCAGATGGCGCTCCGTGGGCCGCCCAAGGCTCCGGTCCACTCCAAATTTCAACTGAAGATGATCAAGATCACACAAAAGGTGCCCCACTGGCCCAATCACGAAGCAATGTGACCAGAATAGGGCTGATCAAGCCAAAGAGAAGGAAAGGTGATCAAGTGGGGGCCACAAGCAATCCAAGCCATTCAAAGACTAGATCATCATGATCTAAACCATTGAAGAACCTACATGAGCCGTCAAACGACAGGATCAAAGGTTTGATCATCACAAGAAGGGCCAGAATCCAAGATCTAATCATCAAGTGGGCCCACAAAGCCAAATCAAGTGATCAGAGACGTTCAAGCCATCATCCACACCATGAGAAGCATTCCTAGCCTCACAAATCATCAAAAGAGGTGCCCCAAAGTAAAGCTAAGGTCTCAAGTGGGCCCACAGGGCCAAATCCATCAATCTGAACCATTCAAGGGCCAAATCATCAAGATCCAAACCATTGAAAAGCTTACCCAAGTCATGGAGTGGCAAGATCAAAAGTCCAATCATCAAAAGAAGGGCTAAAATCCAAGATCCAATCATCAAGTGGGCCCCGCAGGGCCTAAACAAGCGATCTAAACCGTTCAAGTCATTGTCCATGCAGTTGAGAAATCACAAATCATGAAAGAATGAGTCAAGAGTCAAAGCATACAGACATCACCAAGGAATTTGGGAAATTAAAGCCTGTATATTCATCCAAAAGAGCTTGATACAAAAGGAGACAAAAACAAAAGTACAAGGCCATATAAAACAGAGCCAGCTACAAGTCACCAACATAATCATCATCGCCCCTCCTCGCGTCCCGCTCCCGACGATAAAGATCCATCAAAGGAGCAGTCACCGAACCTCCAGCATATCTGCGACGGCCACCTGGAACATAAAGCGAAGGAAGCAAAGGCCCCTGGCCAAATAGCAGATACCACTCGTCATAATCACGATCCGGGATCGTGAAACGGAAGCCAGGCTGGCCCACCAGAGCCTCAACTCTCTCATCAGCTGGCATTCGAGCAGCTGGAGGAGGTGCAGAACAGGGGACCCGAGCCACCCCAGTGACTTGCCGAAGCAATCTCTCTCCCAAGTACCATTGGAAGGACTCAGCGTCAGAAAGCATAATGCGGAGACATGAAGCATCGTATGCCTCCACGCGCTGGGGTGTGTAGTAGAGAGGGAAACTAGCGTACGGCATCCGGGCAAACTGCAACAAATGAGGTTACCACGGTCAATTACAGTACGACACGAAGGACGAAGACAAACAAGATACTTACATCCTCAACTGTCAGCCCGTCTATATCAGCACGCCAATTGTCCCCGGGAACTCGGGAGTTCCGCTGACGATTCTGTTGATGCCAGTACATATGGCGATATTGAGAAGGTTCAATGTCGTCTCGCATCCTCGGCGCAAGATGCGGAAAATGGTCATAAAAGTAGGTCTGGATGAAAGTACATTTAATGATCAGAGAGAGAAAGGAGGCAAAGGGCTCCAAGGAGGATGAAAGAAGAGGTACCTCAACGACAGGCCAGAAGCCTGTGAAGGACCGGCTATGCCGACAGGTCTTGTCCAGACCTTGGAAGAGACGGGTTAGGATGGTCCCATTCCAGTTATGGGGGTGATGAAGGTCCTCGACTAAACGAAGAAATTTAGGATCAACTCTCTCATTCGCATGGCAAAAAAGAAAGGATCCAAAAGCATAAGTGATCATGGCCCGCGCCTTGTGGAGGGCCTCTTGCTCGGTGGTAGGGACGACGGAAGCAAAATTGTTGTAAAACCATCTCATCTTCACTTGATGGCCTTGGAATTCACCCTCAGGAGGGACGTCACCGACAAGCCGTAGCCAATCAGTGGAAGAGAGGGGAGCTAGAGAGCTAACTTGAGGGACAATTGCCCCATGAAAAGGGAAACCTATCTGCATATAAATATCCAAGGGGGTTATTCCCCACTCCCCACAAGGGAGCTGAAAGGTGTGGGTCTCATCCCGCCACCTCTCACAAAGGGCCGCAAGCATCATGCGGTTGGCGTCGTTATTATGGAAGCGTAGGGTGAGGAAGCCAGCAAAAGGAGTACCATCTAGTACTCTCTCAAACAGGGGCTGTGGCTCTTTCATCCAATTGTCCCAGCGATCCCTGGTACCTCGACCCTTGATAGCAGGAAGAGGTTGATGCTCCATAGCTAGGGAACACATGTGGTCCCCTCGGCTGACAATGAAAGCAGGATCATCCTCGTCAACCACTTGGTGGCCCCTGGTACCATCCGCCATGGAATCCTACAAGCTTGGCAAGGTAAGTCCCTATCCTTTACCCATTAAAATCCAAATTCTCATCCAAGAAACCCATGGGATTGGACTCACATTCAAATGCAAAATCTAAAGTCTAACTCCATGTGTCACTTAGGATATGTGTTTGGCCCATTGGAAAAAGTAAGGCCCACCTTAAAGAAGGTGGCATGGCATGCCTTAGGTAAGAAAAGTCTATCATCCAAGGACACATTTTGGACAACAAATGCACTCAAGTGCCATGAGATCAACTAAGGATGAGAGTCCTACTTCACATGAAAAGTTCCTCTTCAAAGTCCACATGTGGCCAAGGATGGACTCACTTTTATGCCAAGGTCATGATTCTCACTTAGGATGTCTCCATCTTTTTACACATATGCATGGACAAGTGGGGAATAGAAAGGAAACGGGCCCCCAAGAGCAACCCAAATGCCTCATCTCAATGGATTGGAGAGAGCACATAGCCCACTTTGGAGAATATGAGAACCCATTCATGGGTTAACCATGGGCAACCTTATGTGCCTCATCTTGATGAAAGTTTTGACCATGAGAATACAACAAGGAGGTCTACCCACAAACATATGAATCAAAGAAGCTAAGGGTAGAAAGTTGATGCACATAGCCCACATGAAGAATCAAAGTTGAAAATGCCCATGAAAAGGCAAGTTTGGGCAACTTATGTGCACCAACTTGTTCACCAAAAAGGGAGACCATTTGAGCACAAAAGAGCATGGCTTGATGAGTCACCCAACCATCATGAAAATGGATAAGAATGGTACGCATAGCCCACTTGAAGATCAAAATCCAAAATGTCCCAAGGCATGGGATAAAAATGGGTAACTTATGGGTATCATTCTTTCCCACAAATGGAAAGAAAAATCACTCATACTTGAGAATGATGGTGGATGACCCACCAAGTCCCCAAAGAAAAGGTCAAGGAGCCATGGTTGTATGGATAGCTCACTTGAGAATCATCCATTTGAGGTTGATAACATCTAAGGGAAACTCTTGAGAATCACATTCCTACCACAAAGAAAACCATTTGAACTTAGTGAGATTGTGGGAACAACTCACTCATGGGACTTGTAGATGGTCAAGTAGCTCAAGTCCTCCATCCATCAAGAGAGAAAGCATGAAAAGAAAAACCCCACATGAACAAAGTGTAGTGGGGCACACATGGTTCAAAGAAGTATCCAAGTTTCAATGAAGGCCCAAAAGCCCATCCACATGAAAAGCTTCAAGGGACCCACTACACTTTGTACAAGGATGTACATCATAATCAAGAAATGGTGGAAGAGTTGGGCCACTTGTCCATAAAGGCCCAACTAGGAAAACTAGCCCACTTGAGATCCAAAATGAAGAATGGGCTAGTCATCTTGGTCCATACATATATGAAAAAAGATGGGATCACCTAAAGTGAGCCCCATGAGCCCAAAACTTGAGATGGGCCCTACCATGCCCATGGGCCCAAACCTTAAAAAAAAAAAGGATGGAAAAGAAAGGAAGAGCATTAAGAAAAAAATGACAAGAGAAAGAAAGTAAGAGGGAGCCCAAAATGAAGCATTGGGCCCATCAAATACACCAAGGGCCATGACTTCACTTTGAGCCCATTTGATACACATGAAAAGAGGCCCAACTCCCATGAAAAAGATAGAGTATTTTGCCATGCACACTTGATGACATGGCAAAATCACTCTTTACATGCACATGAAAGGAGTGTGAAAAAAAAATGATGAAGTGGAGAGCTTGCAATGTCCTTCACCATGCACCACCTTTGAAAGAGACTTGAGATCTAGAAAAAGGTCAAGAATACTTGGGCCCACCTTCACACCCCTTTGAATAGCTACATGAAAAAGAAAAAGGACCATGAGAAGAGACAATGAAGATGGAAAAGGACAAGAAAGAGAAAGGAAGTGGTCCATACCTTTACCACTCACCGAAGAAGGACCACCTTGCTGTCCCAAGACCACTCTAAGGCCCACCACTTGAGAAGAGCAAAGGACCACCAAAGAAGAGAAAGGAAACTTGAAGAAAGAAAGAGTATGAGAGAGAGAAGAGAGAGATTGCACGTTTGAGGGGGGGAAGGTGCCCCATGTTATATAGAAAAGGGGAGGGCACCCTTTTACCCAGCCCCCTGAAGAGACCAGGAGGCAAAGACCGGGCGGGCGGCCCATGGGAGGCCGTCCTAGCCTCCACCTAAGTGAGGTGACTTCTCACCTCCTCTCCTTGGGAAGAACTCCTCCTTGGGAAGGGTGGTTGCAAGTGAATCTTGTACCTTCATGTAAGAATGAAATGATGGAAGAGAATGGTGAGAAAAAGGAAGAAATCTCACCAAAATCTCATCTCATGAGAAATGGGTGAGAAATTGGGTTGATGATGTGGAAAAGTTCCATGGAATTTTCAAAGAAAAGAAAGAAGAATTTGACTTGGTCAAACAATGATCTCAACCATCCAAAGGCATGACCAGATGATCCAAACAATTCCAAGAAGAATCCCAAGAATCTCCGCCCTTGATTACTGTTTACTTTTAAAGTCTGGGTCTGAAGACCTTAAACTACGTCGGGATCAAGATCCCGAGGGATTTTTAATAAAAATGGGTATCGATCTCGACCATCAAAATCAGAATCGATGACCCATAATATTTTTCAAAAAAGAAAACAAAAAAATGTCTTTCCGCTTTTAAAGTTTTGGGTCCGAAGACCTTAAACTACGTCGGGATTCACATCCCGAGAGATTTTCAATAAAAGCCGGTATTGGTCCTGATTGATCGAATCAAGAGCCGACGACACCGGGTACTTTTGAAA
This sequence comes from Liriodendron chinense, assembly GCA_003013855.2. Classification (NCBI taxonomy): domain Eukaryota; kingdom Viridiplantae; phylum Streptophyta; class Magnoliopsida; order Magnoliales; family Magnoliaceae; genus Liriodendron; species Liriodendron chinense. The sequence continues at coordinate 573,801 of ML058380.1, forward strand.
ACCACAAAAAATATATTTATGTATTTCCAACACTTATTTGTACACAGTCTGGGTCCGAAGACCTTAAACTACGTCGGGATTAACATCCCGAGAGATTTTCAATAAAAACCAGCATCGATCCCAGCCTTTCAGGCCAAGATCTGATGATCTGGATCATTTCGAAAAACAAAAAATGTGTTTGCCCCCTCTTGTACATGTTTTGGTCCGAAGACCTTAAACTACGTCGGGATCAAAATCCCGAGGGATTTTCAATAAAAGCCGACATCGGTTTGGATCAAATCAAGACCTAACGATCTCGGACATTTTCAGAAAAACAAAAAAAATATATCTGCCTCTTTTAAAGTTTTTGGTCCGAAGACCTTAAACTACGTCGGGATCGACATCCCGAGAGATTTTCAATAAAAACCGGCATCAGTCTGGATTGTCCATCCGCTGACACCGGACATTTTTCCAAAAACAAAAAAAAAAAAATAATGTTTGCCCCTCTTTTGTACAGTTTCATGGTCCGAAGACCTTAAACTACACTGGGATTAATTTCTCGGGGGACCTTTCTCGCTTTCAACCAAAAACCGGCATCGGCCTCGACCGTTGGGATCATGGTTCGATAACCCGGATCATTTCAGAAATACCAAAAATATTTTAAAGCTTTCCATAAAAACCAGTATCAATCTTGATCACCCGAGTTAAAATCTAGAACCTTTTCAAAACAAAAAATATATATATATATAGATACAATATAAAACAAAAAAAAATTCACCACTAGTTTCAAACGCACCAATTTATCCCCAGCAGTCCGAAGACCTTAAACTACACTGGGATTAACTTCTCGGGGGCTTTCTTTCCTAACCTGTTCCAGGCATGGCTGACACTTGATCGTACGGGTATCTGGAATCTCTTAAACAGGTAAGGGCTGTGGCGGGCAGAACTCCGCAATCCTGTTCGTGTTGAACGCACCGTGATAGACAACCTTGATTTGGAAGTCGCTGTTGAAGCTGACGGATGTTCCCTGTTCCTAGAACTCATGAAGGGGATTAAGGCTGTTGGGAGGTGGAGCTCACCCTCACGGAATTGTGAGCAACGTAAGACCCCAAATTGGATTGACTAAGGGAAATGTGAGGATGTGGCTCATTTTGTGGCCGAAGGAGTCCGTCGGACGATACGTGGTCTATGTGCATTGCACATGAGGAACAGGCAACTTTGTGGGTGTGTTGACTGAAAACCCTCAAAATTCCCTCATCCGAAGATGTAAAACTACGACACTTAACTGTGTGAGACCCGTCTTGCTCGCTGACGTAAAATGGATCGGGTGCCTTACCAGCAGTAGAAGCTGGAAGTGGATGAAAATTCCACACTTTTCCCTGCATTTCAGAAAAATCACAAAATACAAAAACATTGCAAAATCACCTCTTCAAAAATCACAAAAATATTTCCCTTGCTTTCAATCAAAATATTGTCAAAAAATCACAAAAATATTTCCCTTGCTTTCAATAAAAAAAATTTTGCAAAAATCACAAAAATATTTCCCTTCCTTTCAATCAAAATATTGTCAAAAAATCACAAAAAATATTTCCCTTGCTTTCAAATCAAATATTTTCGAAAATCACAAAAATATTTCCCTTGCTTTCAAATCAAATATTCTCGAAAATCACAAAAAATATTTCCTGTGTTTTCAATAAACTGATCTCTACCCTGACCGCTCAGGTAAACATTCGGATCCAAATACTTACAAAAATCACAAAAATTAGCATCCCCAGCACTACGAATCAGGAGTCTTGAACTCCGCTCACTTCACAGTATGGGATGACGGATCCAATCGCCCGCAAATTGGAATCTTGACCAAAACGGGCAACCAAACACCATCTCAATCACATGTATGCCCAGAAGAACATCTTGAAGTCAAATGATATCCTCGTACATTCTCATTAGCAAAGAAACAGCATCTTGGGACGATGGACCTGATCGACCACGGGTTGGGATCTTGACCAACCCGCTGTCCAAACCTCCGTATCAAAAAGAAAAATCCCCAAGGGAATACAACCCTGCAAGCAATAAGCTCAAAATTCTCTGCATCTCCAGCAAAAGCAAAATCATCAAACGAGAAGAGAATGAGCCAAGCCATGCATTCATCATGCATCTCCATGCATCAGCATCCATCGCATCAATCATCATGTTTACCTGCTTTGAAAATAAAAGCCGGTTAGCCAAAGACCCCACAGGCATCCCTAGTGGAGGCACGTGCAAACCAGATTTCCATTTCAAAAAGACAAAAAATATTTCTATTTGCAAATAAAAACCCCACGGAGTATCACTCCCCAGAGTGGGTGCCTTTTCAAAAATCCAAAAATATTTTCCAGTAGAGCGTTCTGCCTCCAACACGCTGGGAGATCTTCCATATCTCTGGGTAGGAGCCGACGCAAAAATCAAATAAGATCCGATGTCTCGCGGTTTTCCCGGAGACCATTGGATCCAATGCACTCAAAGTACGGTCGAACTGAACTCCAGTGTCAGTGCGGTCGTACCACATGCCAAGATACAAAAAGATGAAAGCCAAAAGGCTCGGTCACAGAAACCATTTGAACAGGTGGAAACGATGAATTGTAACCCAAGTATAAAAATCAGCAGATTGGGTGGAAAGAGTTCACCCGCACATACCTAGGTGTGGATGCCTGAAGTACCTTGACTGAGTCCAAGTCGGCGTAGTAGAATCCCGTAAGACTATCTGACGCAGGGCGTCTAACCACTTTGACAGTCAAGCGAAACAAGTACTCCTGGAGTGATCTGGGAAAACATCAAACATCACACAATCAGTCTTAGGGTCAGCATCCTCGTAAGACTGTCGACGCAGAGGCTCTGCTGTACCTTTCCGATGTTAGTACCGATCAGGAATGGAAGGGTTGCGATTGGGTACCCAGGTTGCAGCAAACTGCAGGGACAATCGCAACGTTTTCTCTAAACTCCCGCGGTATGTGCGAGTTATCAATTTCCAGACAATCAACTGACTCAGATACAAAGGATAACAAAGATTCCAGACCACAATCAAGGAAAGAATGAATTGCAAACCAAGCATCAAAACCAGCAGATTGGGTGGAAAAGCCCACCCGCACATACCTAGGCGTGGATGCCTGAAGTACCTTGACTGAGTCCAAGTCGGCGTAGTAGAATCCCGTAAGACTATCGGACGCAGGGCGTCTAACCACTTTGACAGTCAAGCGAAACAAGTACTCCTGGAGTGATCTGGGAAAACATCAAACATACAATCAATCACAGGGTCAGTAACCTCGTAAGACTGTCGACGCAGAGGCTCTGCTGTACCTTTCCGATGTTAGTACCGGTCGGGAATGGAAGGGTTGCGATTGGGTACCCAGGTTGCAGCAAACTGCAGGGACAATCGCAACGTTTTCTCCAAACTCCCGCGGTATGTGTGAGTGAGCGATCTCCAAACGATCAACTGGCACAGATGCAAAAGCAAGCAAAGCTTTCAGACCATGATCTATGAATGACCGGGTCAGAAGTGGGGTGTCCACTCGCTTTGGCATTCGGTTGCATGCAACCTCTGCCAAAGAGGGGCATCTGTAGACACCCCACCTTCAGCTACACTGTTGGTAGAGATAGCTGGTTGAATGGAGGACCATACCCCCAAATCCCAAGTCCAAACTCAGCCAAACTCACCCTTGTAAGCCCCATTCCATAGCCCAGTTCAAGCCTGAACCCAGTCAACCCAGTCCTAAAAACCACCCTGAAAAACCCCCCATAAAAAAGGCCAGTCAAAAATCTCAAAAAAGTCAAAATCACTGAGTCAACCCGCTGAGTCAACCCGCTGAGTCAACCCGTCGAGTCAACCCGTCGAGTCAAAACACCGAGTCAACCCGTCGAGTCAACCCGTCGAGTCAAATCACCGAGTCGACCCGCTGAGTCAACTCACTGAGTCGACCAGCGAGTCCAACAGCAGCCCCGAGGGAACGGCCGTACTCGCTGGAAACCGAGGAGCGGCCGCGGAAAAAATTACGAGAGTGCCCCTCTCTGCTGCTATAAATACCCCCTCCCCCTTCTCTTTTAAACACACCACTCAGCCAGAGAGAGCCCGTCCGTCTGAGTCACCCTCCTTCATCCTTTAGCCCATTCCTTCACCAAGGAGAGCCCGAGTGAGGAGAGCCTAGCCCTGGTCCAGCCCAGCCTGACCACTGGTCCAAGCCTCCCAAGCCATCCAAGTCTTGATCCAGCCACTCGAAGCCAATCCTTGCGACACCTCCGTCCACCCAGCTATTATTTTTCCAGCATCATCTCATTTGCATCTAGCATAAGTGCAACATTTACTTTTCTTCCAACCCCCCTGCTTCACTGCAAGCACCTTGATTATTCAAGCACACTGCATATGTCTTAAATTAAGCACTTGTCAGTTCGAGCGTATGCTCTGGGCTTGCCCGTTGTTGGAACCTGCCCATCAGAAACTCTTACTGTTCAGACCTGCATTCATGCTTCACTATAAAACACCTTGATCATTCAAGCACACTGCATACGTCTTACATTAAGCACCTGTCAGTTCGAGCGTACGCTCTGGGCTTGCTCGTTGTTGGAACCTGCCCATCAGAAACTCTTACTGTTCAGACCCGCATTCATGCATCATGTCACCCATGAGAATATACGAGGATTAAACTAGACTTTCAAGTATTCGATCGATTTTGTGAAGTAGAGACCGTACTTCGGTACGGGCAGTGTGTGGGGTGCTTAACCTCTTCCCACCCTGTAACCGTGATCCCTTACCTCGAATCTCTGGCCGCAGATCAAAAGGAGTCATTTTAGAGGAAGGAATCTTCGGATTCCCTTCTCTAATGTTTCTACGGGGTCTAGCCGACTGTAGATTCGAAGTAACTGGCTAGTGGCGACTCTGGTCTTATACAAACTCATTTTAACATATCCAGCTTAACACGACAACCAAACAAAGCCCTCGAGAACGAGGTAAGCCAGTGGCACAAACGACGATTTCGCACTCACGCACCTCTTCTTCTTCTTCTTCCGAAAGGAAAGGGAGAACGACGTCGTGTGGGAGCGCGGGAAAATCGGCGAGGGTCCACACCTGGGTCAGATTGAATAGCCTCTTCCGCTTGAAGAACTGAGATTTCAGCCTGTTTAATCTGATTGAAGAGATTCCCAAAAACGTTCCTGTTCCAATCTTTAAGCATCTGTTTCAGGGATTTTAATTTGACTGACAGAGAAAACATTGGATTGGAGAAGCTAGCCACCTCCAATGAATCCCATGCTGACTTGACAAAGGGGAGGAAAGAGTCATGCATGATCCACATTCTCTGAAAACGAAAAGGTTTGGGAAAAGAAGGCTCCACAGGCGGAAAGGACAAGAGCATAGGAGAATGATTAGATTGTAAACGAGGCAGATGTGTCACCTTAAAAGTAGGAAAGACGTGAAGCCATTCTGCATTGCAAAGAGTATGGTCCAATCTCGCCCATGCACGCCTTGTACCACCCTGGTTGTTGCACCAAGTGAATTTGTTCCCAACAAAACCCGCATCAAATAAAGCCGCTTGGTTAATGGCTGCAACAAATTCAGACGAACTTGCCCTTTCATGATTGCTGCCACCCAATCTTTCTGACTGGTTAACCACTTCATTAAAATCCCTGCTGAGAGCCCAAGGTTCCTGAGTATTACTAGCCAGGTCGAGAATGTCCTGCCACAGGTACCTGCGCCGAGTGGCAGAGCATTTAGCATAAACTAGAGAAATCAGCACCTTGCTGTTGGTACCCTGATTTGCCACCTTCAAAGTAACCATTTGGCTTGAGGCAGAAACAAAATCCACCTGATGGGGGCTATCAAAGAAAACCCATATCTTTCTACCCTCGTGATCATTAGATATCGAAGAGTGAAAGCCAATTTTCAGACCCGTTCGAACTCTTTTACTATCTCTAAGCATGGGTTCAATGATGGCCACAATCCCAGGCTTATACTCCCCCACATAGCGCTTAATCTTCTTAATTGTCGGATCATTTCCTACTCCACGAGCGTTCCACACAAGAATATTATCCATCCGTAACACAACCTGAATTCACAGCCCTACGTTTGAGTCTAGTCAACCTTTCACACCTCACCCCCGTGTTATCTATTCTAGTCTTCCTGGTGCCTGCCTTCTTACCTATGTCACCGTTTTCGAGCTGTATTCTGGTTTTCTCATTAACCTCCATCCTGTTTACTGTTGGAGCCACCCCCTCTAGTGTTTGAGCCACCCTCACCTCATTGGTACAACCTACAGAATCAACATTGAGATCTTGCTCGGTTTGGCTGGCATTGCTACTCTCCTGGGTCATAGAGGTGCATTGAATGACTTTATCACCTGTCCTGCCCAATTCGACACTTGTACTGAGTTCCTTCGATGAGTACCTATCAGCAAAGAAAGGAGAGAGGTCAACAGCTAGACTTAGCCTGGGTCTTAGCTCCTCCTGTGCAAGTTGCAAGTCACCTCCTAGGCACTTTTCCGCCAATAGGGTGTCCTCCAAGGTTAGGTGGTTGGGGTCCTCCGTAAAGCCAGGACCCTGCGGGGGACATTCATTCATGACCACCCATTCTTCCCAAATCCCAATGGACTGCATCCTAAGGATAATGACCTCTGCTTATTGAAGAGGGGTTGCACCATCTTCGAACTCGCTTTCTGTCCCAACAGGTTATCTGACTGAAACAAAAGATGAATATCTGAAACTGTGGCCTCCCATTGCTGCAGCTTTCTGGCTTCCTCAGCAATATTCTTATGAGGAGAGGGCAGTGGTTGAGCCACATCCAACCTCATCCTGAGGAGGTTATGTGAGTCATTTTGGTGAGGACCTGGAAGCATCATATTCGCCTGAGCCATGTTACAGACCCCCACTTGCAGCTCCTCTGGCATGACTATCTCTTGGTAAACCAGCTTGGGTTGCACAGCAATCACACCTTGGTTAGTTCCCATGGCGCCCACTAGATCGGCAGGCACCTCAATCTGGGCATGTAATCTGCAATGTAATTCCCCTGGAGCTCTCAAACCTACGTCTTGCTCAGGAGCATAAACATGATCTGATGGACCACTACCCATATCTTGCATTGGATAAAAGTCACCTTCTTCCAAAACTGGGGCATCTACACAGGCTGTTTTAAATAGAGCATTCCCACTAGCTCCTTAAGCTAGAGCATTCACATAGGCTTCTTAAACTGGAATAATGATGCCATCATCATCCTCTCGAGCATTACCGCATACATCATGTACTGGGTCTATGATTCTGACAACCGGCAATGGAGCATTATCACCATGCTCTAGAATTGAATTCCGAATGCACATTACCTGCACTGGGATGTTCTCACAAGCATCCTTAGGAGAATCACTACCTGAACTGGGGTCCATAACTGTAACAACCTGCCCAGGGGCATATTCACAAGCATTTATAGGTGGATCCAGAACACAAACTTCTTGAACCTGGGCATAGTCACAATTGTCTTGAAGTGGATCACAAACTCCTTGCACAGCTGCATAATCACAAACACCTTGAGAGCGAAGACAGGGTACTTCTTTTTTTTTTGTAAAAGCTTTTCTCCACCCAATCCTTCGTATTATGTAGACTTCCCTGTGTCCTAGAGTTAAATGAATTTCCCTCAGACGGCCCCACCTCCACAGAGATCGGTTCAACCTCCGCAAAAATTGCAAATGCGTCACCATTAACCATCAATTTAAGGACTCTTTTAATATTCGCCCCCGGTTTGAGCACCACTTTAACTCTAGCAAACACCTGGAAAATGCCATATCTCGTGTAACCGTCGACCTTTACCACCGATCCAAAGTAGTTGGCGAGATCCACTATCACCGATTCCATCCACGCATGCGCCGGGATGCCAAAGAGTCTCATCCAAATGCCATCCTCTCCCAATACAGTTCTTGGTTTCCATGGAGCCAGGTCCTGAATCCCCATCTTTTGATGGAGGGCCGCATCTGCACAGAAATCTACTAGGTCCAGCCTCGTCTTGAAAACTATTAGGAATTTGGTCAGCGACTCTCTCGCCAGATCCAACGCTGCCGAAACGAACCTTGAAGTTCTGAGGTTGTCGGTCAACCTGAGAATGGATAGGTCTGCCTTGGAAGCTGTGGCCACTATAGCTAACTCCAAATCCCTCATCTTTTTAAGGGCTGCAGCCTCATCTGCCCAAGTTGGGGTGTTGTCGTCACCATCTCCAACCGTAATCTGCGTCGAGATCTTCCCTTGCTCCACCTCCTTCCTTGTCCCCTTTGTTGCTTCAGCAAAAGATCGTGACAAATTAGGAGCTGAAACTGGACCCTGTTTTGAGGCTTGACTCTGTTCTAATCTAATGGGTTTTGGTTCGGATGGGCTCCTGGGTCTAGCATCCTTGACAGAGACTATCCTCCCAGCAATGCGTTTTCCATCGAGAACCCCTTTGGCTTTGTGCGCTTCTTCCGCATATAGAAATCGGACGAATGCGAATCCTCTGGGTGAGTAGGAGGCATCTAGGGGCACGAAGACATCCGTTACTTTTCCATATCTGCTGAAAATCTCCCCAATATCATCTGGAGAGCATTCAAATGGTAAATTGCGTACAAAGAGGCTGAAATCACTTTTCCCCTTATTGCCGGAGCCAACAGCTTTCCAGATCTTTCCGGTCATCGTTCCTTCCTGAGGACCGTCAGACCATCTTTCCGGTAAAAAACCAAAAAAAGTAGGTTCTATTCTTATCCTTGTCGTATGAACAGGTTGGATGACAAACAAACATCACTTGTCGTATGAACAGGTTGGATGACAAACAAACATCACTGTGGGCATAGAAAGCTTTCAATGGTAGAAATCATTATTCCCACTTTTTCCTGTTGTGTGGTCTACTTGAGCTTGAGTATCCTTCAATTTTCGGCTCAACCCCTCTAGAAAAACGGTTGAACGGCGTGGATAAACCACATACATTCACGGTGATAAACCACTTTTTCCTGTATGCTTACTTTGAAGATTCAACCAAGTGGAAGATCCGACGCATTTTTATTTTATTTTATTATGAAATCTCCAGATGAAATTGTTTTTTTTTTTCAATACTCAAACAATCTTATTCAAAAAGTAACCAGGGACTATACACCCGGACACGCTTGACTTACGGGCAATCCAGAGGCACTAAAAGACACCTCTGGAAGCCTATCTAATTTTTGTTTTGTTTTTTGTTTTTGGGCAAATTTCTTTCTCTCTCTGTTTTTTTTTTTTTTTTTTTTTTTTCACAAAAGACCTGCACCTCAACTGTCCATTACATTCCCCGGACCCACACTATCTAAAAATAACTTACCTCTAATCTCCCATCGTAAGCTCACCTGCATTTCTAAATAGAATGGAAGGTTGGGAAATGCTGCCCCATCGCGCCAAGCCATCTGCAGTGTTTCCCTCGATAAAAAGGAGATTTTAACTTCTGCCCTGTTGCTCAGATAATCAAACCTCGCTTTCCAATACCACAGATTCCACTGGGGGTCTGAGCCACTCTTAAGAAGGTTAACCACCACTTGAGAATCACTTTCCATTCCAATTTTTGGGCAACCAAAGGCCACAACATAAGACAACCGTCGATAAGGACACGAGACTCCGCCTTCATATTGGTTCCTAAGTCATATCCCTTCGAGAAGGCAAAGTTGAACTCGCCTTTGCTTCCTCTACACACACCCCTCCCCCCGATTGCCCTGGATTTCCCCTAGAGGACCTGTCCAAATTCACCTTAACCCAACCCACCTCAGTCCTGGACCACTCAATCACTTGACAATTAGGAATTCTTGGGCATAGGAAGGTCACACCCAGGGATTGAAGGAAAAGGAGCCTAGAGAGGGAAGGTGACTTGGGAGCTGGAAGCAGGGGACACAATATTCTATTCCAACAATTCACCCTGGTGATGACTCTCATATGGATTGGAGCAATCCCTTGGAAGCGGGCTGAATTTCTCTCCATCCAGATTTTCCAAAGATGAGACCAGGAATAAGTCCTCTTAAAATGGACAAACAGTCCCCAAGGGATGCCTCCCTCCACCATTGAAAAGCTCTGCCCAGCAGGGGCTAGTTGTCGATATACACCACAAAAAATAACACTAAAATGGCTCCATACCTTAGACACAAGGACCCCACCTGAAAAAAGATGCTCAAGGGACTCAAGATGACAGGGAGCATCTGAATCATAGCTGCAACATTCACATTTTGAGGCAAGGTTGATCCCACGAGCTCGGACTTGACGATCAACCGGGAGCGCTTTGTATGTGGATCAGCTTCCACACAAAAATAGCTATCTTCGAAGGCATTTTAGTATGCCAAACCTGTCGGGTGCGTTGTACAAAAACCTTAGGATCTTGCCCCCCAAAATACCAAAATTATGGGGATATGATAGTGCAATAATCAAAAGTAAAGCATCAACCACACGACACAAGGAGTTTTTATGTGGAAAACCTTCGAAGAGGTAAAAACCACGGGACCTAATCCAGAGCAACAATTTACTATGAACTAGAACGTTACAAGTGATCACAAGCACACACCGCTCTGATCAAAACTTCTTTACGCGCATAGGAGTGGATAAACAATAAGAAAATAACGTAAAATGGAGAGATCTCACTGATCACGAGGACGTGGAAACATTGAGATGTCGATTGCGCAGAAGATCACCTCTTCAAGCAATATTCTCCATTCACAAGCCTCCTTTCTCTCTTTTTTTTTTTTTTCTCTCTCCTCTTCTTCTTTCTCTCTCTCTCATCTTGGACATAAAACACCTTAATGGAATACTCTAATTCGATTTGCACCTTTAAGTAGAGAACGGAGGAATCAGAATCGAATTAGGAAACTCACTTAAGCAGTCCGCGTAGGGTTGGCTGCCCGGCAACCCAGAAAAAATGTCCAACAGATATGGAGAGGCCTGTCCAATTTCGGGCGCCGATCACCTAAGCATTAGGCGCCCGATTGTTGTGAAAACAATCCATGACTAAGCACCCATCTGGGTGAATTTCGGTCTCCCGACCAGGTTGGTCGAATGCCAACCACACCCAGGCTGCTCTCTTCTCCTCTGACTGGGGAGGAAAAACCCATCAAAACCCACCTGCCCAACACTGGTGATCTTCACCCATCCTCAAGATGTTCCAGCCGAAGGATGGAGAATGATCCAGAGGGCAAAAAACGGCCAGATCCATCAATCCCACGGCCAGACGGCAACCCCCTATTCATCATTTTAACAACAACAAAAGGAAAAAGAAAAAGATCCCACGCATTACATTTTTAATCATTTTTTAACAGTTGACCTTTTCCAATCCCACGCGGTGTATCATGTAGACATCTAAACGCTCCCACATGTGCTGTATTGGCGCTGTAGACATCTAAACGCTCCACATGTGCTGTATTGGCGCACGAGCATGAGATCCAAACTGTTCATTAAGTGGATCTCAGTAATATGATTGTTAATAATGTTTGATTAGTTAGTAAAATTTTGAGTACTACCTACAACTAGGCTGTAGAATTTGGGCATAGCAGGTTCACTGTCACATGGCCAGCTAAAATTAAATTCCTGCCAGTCACTTTTGGTCACTCTGGACCGTCATTTGGCTCCTAATAGACTTGGACAGAACTTTGGTGTATTTCATCTCCATTGGCGACATTCTTTTAGGCCGATCAGTATTGATTTTGAAAATTTGTTGTGACGGTGTGAAGTATTATATGTCATCATCGTGGGGCGTAGAATAATCGTTAAATGCTCAGACAAACAACTAGATATATGACTAACATCCAACTTTGAAACGCCATCCTCTTTATTCCACACAAAACACTGATAGACAGCATGTAGACATCCACTACACGCTCAAAAGAAACAACTACTGTAGACAACTAACACACGCAAACCTTCAAACAGCATTCTCTTTATTCCCACAAGAGCTAGATAAGCGTGTAGACTATCTGCTACACGCTCAGAGAAGCTAGTAGTAGACTACTAATATGCAAACCTTCAATCACCATTTCTCTTTAGTCCATACAAGAGCTGCATAGGTGCAGATCACACGCTAATGGCTCTTGCCTATCACGTATCCCAGGAAAGCCTCATCTGCATTCTCGTCACTGCAGTAGAGGCCTGGGTGTTGCATGATCCCTTCCAAGCCCAAGTAATCACTCGCCTGTTTGACCAACTCCCTATTGGTGATCTGCCCTCGATACTTCTCCAACACCATCTTGACTGCATTGGTGAAGCACCATATGCATTGGACTGATTGTCGTTTGGATCCACTTCCACCGATTTCCCCATCAGCTTGCAGCTGCTGAGCAGGATCCCGTTATCGGAACACAAAATGCCGGATTGGAAGTTGGAACTCGCCTCACTCCCGAAGACCTCCGATAAGTGTACGCCGTATCGAAGACTGAATGTCGGAGATGGGGCCGACGCCGGAAGATCGAACGCCGGAGTTGACATTGACGGAAAGGTTTTGGAGCGGTAGTTGGCTTCCCAATCATTGTTGGGTTCTGGACCTGTGGCATTGCGTATCTTCTGCTCCTTCTCCTCATAGATGAGGCCGCCGCTGTGGGAGGAGTCGGAGAGGAAGGTGAAGGTTGCTCCCTCCGGCAAGTGGTTTACTAGAAGCCGGAATTCAACGTCTGAAAGGATTGCGTTCACGTTAGTTGGAAGTATTAATTTCTACTAGAAGATACGTTGTGGCCCCCCGTGATGTATTGTTTCATGAGTCCACTCCTTCCGTACATTTTCAATCCAATATTTTGGACACGAGCTCATAAATGAGGCAAATCCAATCACATGTGGACTACAACAACGGAACATGGTGTTGAACGACCACGGTTAAGAACTTCTCAGGGCTACAAAAGTTTTAGATGAAGCTGATATTTTTGTTTTCTCTTCATCCAGTACGTACGTGTGACCTACTCAACAGGTTGGATGGCAAATAAACATTTCAGTGGGCCATAGGAACTTTTTAATGGTAGGTGTTCAATTACCACTGTTTTCTTGTGTGGGTCCGCATGAGATGTGGATGTGTCTCATTTTTGGTCTTATGCCCTAAAATAATCTGAAAAAAAAAAAGGATGGTGTGGATAAAACATGCATATCACAGTGGCACCCACAGACCTCATGTGTGCGGCACAACAGGTGCTGCAGGAGATTCGGGTTGTGTCGGATTTCACACACGTGGACGACGTGGATGTTTCATCCAGACCGTTTATCTAATGAACCAATAACGAAGTCCTAGAAATCTCGAATATATGAAGTTTTTGACCCGTTGATCGACCTTATCATGGGGCCACCTTGATGATATTTCTATATCCATGCCAACCGTCCGTTGTTTCAGATAATTTTAGGTCACTACACAAAAAATGAAGCATATCCAATTATCACGTGGACCATAACATAGGAACAAGTGGTGATTAAACACCCAACCATTAAAAGCTTCTAGGTGCACCTTAATGTTTCCTTAGAGTTTATTAGCCATCCATCTGTTGATCCATAACTTTTTGTGGCCCATTATGGTCCACCTGATAATTGGATTGCTTCATCTATCCTGCCCTAAATGATCTGAAAAAACGAATGGATGGCATGGATACAGAATAAATACATCAAGGTGGGCCCACGCTAAGGGCCACACCCCACCTAATCCATGAGAGAGAGAGAGGGACAGAGAGAGATCACTTATACAGCATCATTCTATGTATATCCGATCGCCCACCGTGATCCCCAATGTATATCAAGGAAGTGCACTGCCTCTCTCGTTGAGAGTAATACACCATCTTTATATCCTCCGAGAATGGAAAAGTGGAGGGCCGACCATACACCAAGTCAGTGAACATTTCTAAACTCTCATACAACCTTTAATGATATGGAAATCACAAGAGACGATCGCTGGACTCTGCTCGTTCCCACAGCTCACTGTACTCTGCTCGTTCCCATAGCGTGGAACCAGCGTCCCCACCCGCTGAAGTAGAAGAATAAGATGTCCCCCTTCCTTCTGGCCTCATGGATCATCTTTACAAGAGCCTTCCGATGTTTTTCCCTGTCGGCTTCTCCACGAGTCACTGCATCAGTCATGATCTAATGTCTTTCTTCGCCATGGAGAAGCGATCTATGAGGAGAGCCTGCATGGTTTGCACGTCATTTATGCACCCATACAGCTCGTTTTGGGTGCCAGTGTAGTTGCACCCCACCAAGAGAGCCGATCTGCTTCCTTGGGACGCCATTTTTCTCACTTTGATAAAATTCACTGATCTAATTAAAACTCCTGCACCACCTTCTCTTCTCTGTGTCTATAGCTCTAACATTAATGGCACCTTATATAGACCATTCTCATTCGGTAAATTACTTAAATGCCCACCCCTACCATCTACACTAGTAATTAATGATATAGACGTCCTTGGGCAATCCAATTGACTGATGTAAATCATCATCCATTAGGTCTAACATCCATGCAAATCCAATCTACAATATCTATTTATTGGGGTCCACCACAAATTTCTTATTAATAGAAAGAGTGACTTTTGTTAGGCCATCCTAACCAATTCACACATGGCCTGGAAAAAGGATGGTCTCTCCTCGGATGGGATCCCGCCCATCTACACGCCATCACACGACCCAAATGTGGCACACGTGTATGATACTTGAACTTTTGATCAATTAATAGACCCCACATATTAGATCTTTTGGCTAAAATTAGGCCGTTTAATTCTTAAGGTGGGCCATGATTGACTAAAGAAATGGACTGATTAAACATATTTTCTAGTCACCCATTTGTTTTATAGCCGACCTGATGAATAAAACAACCTGATTTTGAAGCTAGAATATCTAAACATTGTGGCCCACCTAATGGAAAGCCTAGATGTTGCACACATGTTCTATACTGGCCCGTACACCAGCGAGTAGACCGGCGACTGTGAGATCGCAAACCTCCATGATGAAGGGTTTCTTTGAGTTTTAGTGGCACAGTGCGAAGCTTTTCCAGAGTTTCTTTGAGTTCTAGTGGCACAGTGAGAAGGTTTTCCTTGCGGTTTGTCAAAATGGCATGCTTGCCATTTTTTAAATTATTTTTTTCAGGCTTTGTACTGAATGGGGGTGTATCTAGTAGAGAGCGGTGGTAATGGCACCCCGGCCTCACCAAAGACGGTGCGCCCTTACCATAGGTCCCACCTTGATGTATTTCTTATATACCCACCCCATCCATTCATTAATTTTCCTACATCATTTTATGACATCGTCCGAAAAACTAAGCAGATCCATTTATCAGGTGTGCCATATTATAGGAAACATTGCTGATTAACCATTAATGAGCTACAAAAGTTTTGGATCTGTTGCTCATGATTTTCGACTGCACGTGTCGTATGTGTGTAGCGTGCTAGAATCGACTATGTGGCTCAATTCCAAGCAAATAACTTTGATTCTAAGTGCAAAAATAAATAGATACATCAAAATTGATGGCATATGATCAAAATATGTGAAGATTGGCTGCCTATTTATCCACTCATAATATATTGTTTATAATGATAAGATGATTATTTAAGGTTAGTGTTTGTCCTTAAAAAATGAGTTACACCTTTGCCTTCGACTACACAAAAGGACTTTTAAAATACAAAGCAAACAAAGGAATACCGTCGACCGCAAGGAACAATAGTAGAATATATTTTTGAATGAAATACTTGCTTGTACTAGAATTGAAACTAAGTCCAGCGTATGTACATAAACTTAGATTACAACTAAAGATTACAAGTAATCCTAGTTGCAAAGATATATAAACTATGAATTATGCTAAGAAATGTAAAGTATTGATTATGTTAAGGAACGTAAAGAACTAGTTATACTAAGGACTGTTTGAATTGATATATTGCATTGTAATTGTAGTGTATTTTACCTTTTTTTTTACGTTTATTATTTATCAAAGGTATTTGGGGGTTGTACGACGATGACGATAGCAACCTTTTTGAAACAGGAAACAAGATGAGATTGTGGATCTCACCAAGAAGTACATGTTTTATCCCTGTCATCCATTCATTTGACCAAATCATTCTAGGGTATGACTCCAAAAATGACAAGATCCAAAGCTCGATTGGACCACATCATAGGAAGAACATTTAAATGGTTAGTGTTTAATTTCCACTATTTTCTAGTGTGGTCCACTTGAGCTTTGAATTTGCCTCATTTTTTGGGCCCACACCCTAAAATGAACTCTACTAATGAATGGATGGCATGGTTGCAATACATATTTCATGGTGGGCCCCACAGTTTTGGCTTCAAATTCCTTGTTATGTCATAAAAGTTAATCCTCAAGGTCAAAAACCTAAGGTGTATGCATTTATTAATGATGTGAGAGAAAATAAATGCAGGTGGATACACCATTCCAATCAGGCCATGATGAATGTGGATGACAAATTTATGTTAAGGGACCGAGAGTAATTTGAAAGATAGATTGTGTTCAATTTGGTTTGATTTAGTTGTGTTGGTATGGCCCTTTCCTCTTTTGTTTTCCTCTACTTTCATAGGCTTTAAAGTTGTAGTCTTTTGAATATTTCCACATCAACATATGAGGACCATGAACCTCACGTATGCGTCACGGGTCGAAATTGTCATGTGTTAAGAGTCTCAGTCGTCGTTGTCATATGTTAATTAAGGGTCTATACCCTCGTGTCTTAAGGATTGTGGGCTCACCGTAAGGTAAATAACGATGATTGACCACGTGTTAACATTACAGGGTTGTGGAGGCATACTGTAATGTTTTTTTTTCCATCTAACCTGTTGATTAGGCCAGAAAATTTCTGGACGAAGGAACATCGTCCAAAACCTGTGGCCCAATAAGGCGGCATTCAATCACCACTATTTCCTATGTGTGGTCACTGAATAAGTTTCTAATAGTGGCATTCAATCACCACTGTTTCCTATGGTGTGTCCACTGAAGATTAGGATCTGCCTCTTTTTTTTGTCATGTCCTAAAATTAGCGGGCAAAATGCATGGATGGCGTGGATAAAATACATATATCATGGTGGGCCACGTAGCACCGACTTTGAATTCGGTGCTGATCGGAATCCCAATTGGTTCACATCATATTCCAAGGAAATTCAGGAAAATAGATTTGGTGGAATGCATCTCATGGTATAGTTATGATCCTCTGGACTTCAGTCTCAGATTCCAAGGTAATACTCCAATGATCCAAGCAGTTCATATGAAGATTCTTACATTGGATGGTGGAAACTTAGCAACAAAAGCTTTCAGTTTAATTGTTTCACTCCTTTGAAAACTTAGACTCGGATTAGGCAGCAACCCCTCCAGTAATGGTCGGCACAGTAAAGCTCTGTGGCACTGTAGGCAACATTACGACTCACGAGGTAACGCGGATTTCCTGCGAAAGTTTTGTGCAGGAAGTTCCCGGCTCGAACCTAGGGTGGGCCCACCGTGATGTTTTCGAGAAATTCACCCCACCAATTTTTTTGTGAGCTCATTTTAAGACATTAGACAAAAATTGAACGAGATCCAAGGCTCAAATGGGCTGAAAAAGTGTGGATTGAATGTATTCGTGGGGCCACAGAAGTTTTAAATCAGGCTAATATTTGTGTTTTCAGTTCATACCAGTTGGCATATAAACATCACAGAAGTTTTAAATCAGGCTAATATTTGTGGATTGAATGACATTATGAACGGTATTGATGGCATATAAACATCACTGTGGACCAAGGGAGGTTTCAACCATAAGAATTTCCTATCCACCTTTTCCTTTAGTGCAGCACAGTTGAGTCTTGGATCCAGTTTTTTGTTTTTTGTTTTTTTTTGGTATAATGTCCTAAAATGACCTCGCAAAGCGGATGGACTGGGTGGATTTCTCAAAAACATCACGGTGGGCCCACCTAAGTTCCGACACAGGAACGCGCAAGGCTTTGACAGGGAATCGGCATCCATATGTTTTATCAAAGCCGCCCGTTCATGTTTCAAGCTCATTTAAGGGTATAAGCGAAAAATGAGGCAGATCCAAAGCACAAGTGGACCACACCACAAGAAATAATGAGGATTATTGAACACCTTGGGCCCACCGTCCATCTGTTTTGAAAATTCATTTTATTGAATGATAAAAAAAGAGTTATTGTCGTACAGGTACCTATCTTTTGGGCCATAGACGTATTAGTACCTACTTTTAAACTTATTACAAATCAGTACATAAGGTTTGTAATATGCAGACATCTAAATACTTTATTGACATTGACTGACTGAGGAGTAACGTAGACATCCATTTTGTCACAAAAAGAGCATTTACCCCTACTTATATAGAATGATGATGGTGCTTGCTGTATAGACAACTCATCTAGAGGATGCTACTGTCTAGTGTTGGCAAGGGCGGAAGCCCTTTTGGGTGGTAATAAGGGCTCTACTCATGGGCCACATGGGTCACACCATGATATACGTGTTTCATCCACCCGTCCATCTATTTTGTCAGATCATTTCGGGCCGAGGCCCGAAAATTAGCTAGATCTGAGTCTTAAGTGGAACACACCACATGGAACAGTGGGGTCAAGTTGCTGCCCTTTTTGGCAGCTGTCTAATGGCCACTCATGGGCCCCACTATTATGTATATGTTAGATCCAGGCAGTTCATCTATTTCTCTAGTTTATTTTAGATCGTGGGTCTGAAAATGAAGAAGATCAAGATTTCAAATGGGCCATACCAGCGAGAATAATTTCCACCGTTGAAACCTTCTTAGGCCCACTGTGATTTTTTATGCTGTCTATTATGTCCAAACTAGATCTCTTTGGGCAGGCCATGAGCTAACCAATTCGATGGACATATTAGATTTTTCATGTTGACCCCACCTTGGTGGGAAAGCACAATAATAACAATAAAAATGGTCGCTGGAATAGACAGCATCCAGAGGACGCTGCTGTCGGTGAACGCCCTTACTGGGCGTGATCTGGGGACCCACCATGATGTTTATGTTTTATCCATGTTGTGTGGACCCATTGCATGACAAGCAGGGCCAGCTAGTGGGGCCCACCTCATGGATGGATTGGATCCAACATTCTGCGATTGAACAATTCTAACCATCTAATAAGTTGGGGCCCAAAGTGATTTTTTTATAAATCCACCCCATCCATTAGTTTTGGGAGCTCATTTTAGGACATGAGAAAAAAAATGAACCGGATCCAAGACTTAAGTGGGCCTCACTAAAGGAAAAGGTGGGTGGGTAAATTACTACCGTTGAAACCTCCCTGGGGTCCACAGTGATGTTTATATGACATCCATGCCGTTCATAACGTCACTACTACGTCACTACTACTGGGATGAACTGGAAACACAAATATTATCCTGATTCGAAGCTCCTATGGCTCCACAAATATTTCAACCGTGGACGTTCAATCCTCAAATTTTCGGCCCACTTGAGTCTTGGATCTGGTTCATTTTTGTTCTCATGTCCTAAGATGAGCTCCCAAAACCAATGGATGGAGTGGATTTATAAAAAAAACATCACTTTGGGCCCCACCTTGGTTCCCAGCACAAGAACTTCCTACGCAAGGCTTTCGCAGCAAATCTGCGCCCAAGAGGTGGAGAGGGGGCGCAGTTTGGGTGGATCCCCGGATCCACTGAGGTTGGTGGATCCCCAACTGTGGGACCACTTTGATGTATGTACCTTACATCTACACCGTCCATGCATTTTGAAAGCTCATTTTAAAGCATTATCCAAAAAATGACACAGATCCAAATCTTACGTGGACCATACCACATGAAATAGTAGTGATTGAATCCACACCATTAAAAACTTCATGGAGGCCACTGGAATGTTTATTTTCCATCAAACCTGTTTCAAAAGGTCACAAAGACCTGGATGAAGATACCAAACAAATATCGCTTGACCCAAAACTTTTTGTGACCCACGAGAAGCTTCTAATGGTTGAGTACCATTGTTTACTGTATTATGGTCCTCTTAAGATTTGGATCTACTTCATTTTCTATATCATACTCTAAAATGAGTTTCAAAATGAATGGACGGTGGATGTAATACACACACATCACCCAGTGGACGACACGGTAAGGGATCCACCTACCTTAGTGGATCCGGGAATCCAGCAAAGCCGCTCCTGGGGAGAGGGGTTAGGCGAGTTGTATTTTAGTGGTTGTATATTTGTGGGGGCCACCTTGCTGATCTGTTGTATATCCATACCGTCTATCCATTTTTCTATATTAACCTTAGGGGATGAGCCTAAAAATGAAGCGGATCCAAATCTTCAGTGGACCACGTTATACAAAACAGTGGAGATTGGCTCAATTAAGGTTTAAATGGTGCACATTTGTGATATTACTGTTCATGAAGTGTGGCCCACTTGATTAAGTTTTTTTCATTTATTAGAATCTTTTGATGAACAAAAATGGATAGACGGGGTGAATTTGTCTAGGTCATCTCTATGGGCCCCACATAGCTTCCGATGACAGGCTGAGATTACACACATGTATCCATCTGTTTGCAACTAAAAGGAGGGATACTATCATCTTTTTAGAAATACCGTATGGCTTTGTATCATATACGTAGGGAAGATAGACGGTAGGTACCAATATGACTAATGTTTGCCATCCTTAGGTACTGATTTGGAATAAGTTTAAAAGTAGGTACTAATCCATCTATGGCCCAAAAGATAGGTACCTGTATGGCAATAACTCTAAAAAAATGAAGCAGATTCAAATCTTAGGTGGACCATAATACATATGCAGTGCTAATAGGCTATTAAGAACTTCTCCTAGGGCTACAAAAGTTTTTGGATCAGGTTGATATTTGTGTAGTATCTTCATCAGGTCTTTGTAACACTTATCAACAGGTTAGATTTCTAATAAAAATTTCAGTTGCCCCATGAAAATTTTAAAGGTGAGGATTCAATCAATGGTTTACCTAAGATTTGGATTTGCTTAATTTTTGGGATCATTACCTAAAATAAACTTTTAAAATAGATAAACGGTGTGGATTTAAGAAATATATCAAAGTGGGCTCCACGGTTAGGGATCCACAGTCCGGATGAATTAACTCTATTGCTTTGAATATAAAGAGTAGAGTTGTACACGAGTCGAGCATGCTTGAAAAACTCGCTTGGCTCAGTTCGAAAATAGCTCCATTTAGCTCGGATGGAAGGTGAGTTTGAGCTAAGTCGAGTCATTTTTTGAGTGCTCGAATGAGTTCGAGTTCGAACACTGAGCATGGACTTGCTCGACTCAAACATTGACTTGTACTCGACTCAAATTGGCTCGGCTTGACTCGCTCGGATGACTCAGGAGTATAAATACCTTAAAAAAATGATCTTAACCTAATCCCCCCCCCCCCCCCCCCCCCCCCCCCCCCCCCCGGTTCTCTGAGCTCGACGTTCAGCCACCTAATCCACCACATTCCCTCCCTCCTCTCTCTGAGCTCGACGTCCAGCCACCCAATCCACCACATTCCCTCCCTCCTCTCTCTAAGCTCGACGTCCGGCCACCCAACCCACCACATTCCATCACTCTTCTCTCTAAGCTTAACATTCGACCACCACATTCCCCCCCCCCCCCCCCCCCCCCCCCCCCCCCCCCCCCCCCTCTGTCTCTTTGTCTCTCTCTCTTAGCTCAATGTCCGACCACCCCTGCTGCCTGTTTAGTTGTCCGTCACCCTGCACAGCGCTGCCGCCTTGCCTGCTACTTGTCCATCGCCCTACACAGCGCTGCCACCTGGCCAACTACCTATCTGCTTGCCCTATCGTCTGCTGCCTGTCGGGTAATCCCCTTCCTCCCTCCATTTTTTTTCTTGGATTCTCAAGCGATAGGCCGGGCACTGTTTAGAGCCGGTCAACCAAACTCAGCTCGAAAGACTCAAACTCAGACTCGGCTTGAAAACTCAGACTCGAAATCGCTCAGTCTGTTAACCAAGCAGAGCCATGCTCGACTCGGCCGAGTAGAGTTGAATAATGAGCAGGGGTAGGTGTGATTGAGTTGAGCACTGAGCTAGGGTAATACTCAACTCGACTCATGTACAACACTAATGAAGAGTCCTTATGTATTGTATTTCAATACAATACACCAAAAGCTTCAATTGAGAAACATAATAAGTATAATATTTCTTCAAAATGTGGGACCCCAGATGACAACTACCATGAGACAATACACCGTTGGATGCCCATCACACCCATTGAACTATTGGATGCCCATCATGTCAAAGAATGTGGTATGGATATGCATCCAATCTACTCTGTATACATGACAACCTGGACCCTTAACACATGACAACCTCTAAGGACGCTGTCACTGGGCCACAATCAATCATGTGTTCTGGGTCAAGGTTGTCATGTGTTAAGAGTTTGGGTCATGGTTGTGATGTATTAAGGGTACTGGGTGTCATGTATTAAAGGTTGTGGGGCCTGGTATAGGATATGTGTCGAATCTACTCCATACATTGGATTCAAAATTTAATTTAACTCCATGGGCCAAAGAATAAGTGTTACATAAAAAAATTACCCAAGAAGTTTTCAATGGTAGGTTTTCAATCTCACAAATTTTTATGGTGTGGTCCACTCGATCCTTTGATGTACCTTATTTTTGGGCTCATGCACTAAAATGATCTTTCAAAATGGATGGATGGCGGGGATAAAATAGATATAACATAGTGGGCCCCTTAGATCACTTGACAGGTCCTGCTGGTGTGTGTGGTACTCGATCCAGGTCGTGTCCTATCACATGTACCCGGATTTCTAGCAATGCCTTTGGCACAAAGCTCATGTCATATGAAGCTATGTTGGCCCACCGTTATGTTTATGAGAAATCCATTTCGTCCATTCATTTTTTTTTCAGATCATGTTAAGACATGAGATAAAAAATCAAGTAAATCTGAAATTCAAGTGAGCCATAGGATGGAAATCAGTGGAAAGGGATTGCCTACTATTCAAACCTTTGTGGGCTCTACCGTGATGTCTATATGCAATTCAAACTGTTCATAAAGTGGCCCAAATGTTCACAAGGTCATTATCACAGGGATAAACTAAAAGAACAAAAATACTAGCCTGATCCAAAGCTTCTATGGCCCCACGAATGTTTCAATTGTGGGCATACAATATCCATTGTTTTCTTATGTG
The DNA here is from genome assembly GCA_003013855.2 of Liriodendron chinense. Lineage (NCBI taxonomy): Eukaryota > Viridiplantae > Streptophyta > Magnoliopsida > Magnoliales > Magnoliaceae > Liriodendron > Liriodendron chinense. The sequence goes on from ML058380.1 coordinate 596,874, forward strand.
GCCCACTTGAGCTTTGGATCTTCCTTATTTTTGGGATCATGCCATAAAATGATTTGAAAAAACATATGGATGGAATGGATTTCTAATAAACATCATAGTGGGCTCCATGGAGTTTACCCAGAATACACAATCCGCATCCCTACTACTTCAATGATCCGAAGGCCAAGAAATATTTTAAAAAGACTTTTGAAGCGTTTGGCTGTAGTGCGAAGCCATTTTGGTCAAAATCCCTATCCAGCTAGACGGAAGAAAAGTAAGCGATCGATCTTGCACGCAAGCTTGTGTACATCTTCCTGAGGAAAAAAAAAAAAAAAAAACTCCCCGCAAGGTCATTATCACATGGATAAACTAAAAGAATAAAAATATTAGCCTAATCCAAAGCTTACGTGGCCCACAAATGTTTCTACTGTGGGCAAACAATATTCATTGTTTTCATATGTGGCTATTTTTGGGCTAATGCCATAAAATGATTTGAAAAAACTCGTGGACATAAACACAATAGTGGCCCCACAGAGCACGCACAGGTCAACCCTTTAAAAATTTAAAAAGATATCAAGGGTCATTCAAAAAATATTTTAAAAAGACTTTTGAAGCGTGTGGCGGTTCTGCTGGGTCATTTTAGTTAAGATCCGTAATCTAGATGGAAGAAAAGTAAGCGTCCATCTTGCACACTAGCTCGTGGACATCTTCCTAGAAATGAAAAAACAGACACCCCGCAGTTTCAATATCCAACGAAAACCATGAGTCTCCATCCCTCTAAATACACATGGCAGGATGACTATCGATGGGGACCACCCATGTAGGACGCGGCTTCGGGGTGGGTGGGATCCCTGACTATGGTGCCCACTTTGATGTATGCGCCTTACGTCTGTGCCGTCCATTCGTATTGAAGACTCATTTTAAGGCATGATAAAAAAAAATGAAGCAGATCCTAATCTCGGGTGGACCATAGTACAGGAAACAATGGTGGTTGAATCCCCACCATTAAAACTTGATGGGGTCTACTGGAATGTGTATTTGCCATCTAACCTGTTGATAAGGTCACAAAGACATAGACGTAGAGACCATACAAATATAATCTTGTTCCAAAACTTTTGTAGCCCACAAAAAAGTTTTCAATGATCATTTACAACTATTACCTGTACTATGGTCCACCTGAGATTTGTATACACTTTATTTTTTGTACCATGCTATAAAATGAACTTTCAATACGGATGGATGGCATGGATATAAGTAATATATAACAGTGGGACCTATGGACGCCTTCCCTTGTGCGGTTTATCCGCATACCCGATTCGTACATCACCCTACCACGTGTGCTATGTAGAGATGGCTTTAACGCATCATCTCTCTATCATACGCTTCGTAGGGTCATGCGTCAATCCGGTCCGTTCATGTAGTGGGCCCTATCACGAAAGGCTTTAATGTAAAAAATAACACCCATTAGACAGACTATCCAGCAATTTACTTTGATTTTCCACATTGAATGCCAGATCACTTTTGTTTTCTATCGTTGATTTGAGGGCCACCAATTAGACGGCAATGATCAACGGTCTACGTGGATTTTGAAGCATGTGACATCCACAATAGCCATAACGAGGTGTTCGGTCTAGATGATAAATAAACTGCCACGTGTCTGATGCACAGATGGCTCTACCATAGTTTTAGAATCTACCGCATCATCTCCTGAATTCCCGCCAATTTTGAATACAGTTACACAAGGTGAGATGAGACCCCGGCCTCATGGACGAAGGTGTGGCCCTTACCGTGGGGTGACCGTGGGCCCCACCTTGATGTATGTATTATGTATCCACGCCGTCCAGATCATTTTAGGTCATTATCCCAAAAATGATGCAGATCAAATTATCAAGTGGACCATACTGTAAAAAAAAAAAAGTGGTGATTGGCCATCCTACCATTAAAAACTTTTTAGGAAGCATCTTAATGCTTCTGTAGTGTTTGTTTACAATCAAATCTGTTGATAAGGTGTGTGTCTCTGTCTTAGATTATGAGACCAAAAATGAGAGAGATCCAAATCTAGGGGTACCACAGCAGAGGAAACAGTGCTGAGTGAAAGCCCACCTTTAAAAACTTCTTAGGGCCACCAAAGTTGTATATCAAGCTATTATTTCTGTTTTCCCGTTATCGAAGTTTGTAAGACCTAATTAACTAGTTGGATGGCAAATAAACCCTAGAAAGTCTTGACCACCCTCAGCCCACCGTCTCTAGTGTGCCTTGGTTGGCACGTTGTCCCATGACGTGGATCACGTTGCGTCTTGACCATGACAATAGCTAGGTCGGTGCTCGTGAACCTACAATATATGTTTTATCCATGCCGTCCGTTCATTTTCCAACTCAGGAAATGGTAATACTATGAGATCGACCTCGTGGAACTTTCCATGAGGTTGAGCTGTGTGGGCCCCATAGTCAGATGCACCATTCCATGGTGGGCTATCAGCTTAAAAATCAGGTCAATCCATGACTTAGATAGGCCACACCACATACAATAGTTAAGAGGGGCTACTTTCCCATTAAAACCTTCATAATCTTTATTGGGCCTACTGAGATGTGGCTCACAAATCCAGCCCATCCATTATGTACGTCCAACTTGGATGAGGGTTCAGCTTGATCCAAAAATTTTGTAGCCCATTAATGGTCAATCAACAAGGTCTACCTGATAATTGGATCTCTTTCATATTTCTCATGCTGTTATAAAATTATCCGGAAAAATGAATAAACAGTGTGGATACATTAAAAAAATATGTCAAGGTGGGCCCCACGGTAAGGGCTGCACCGTGAGGGTGAGGCCGGGGTCTCACCTAATCCGCTCTCTACTAGATACACACGATTCAGTACAAAAGCCTGAAAAAAAATAAAATAAATAAATAAAATATAAAAGAATGGCACACGTGCCAATTTGACAATCCACAAAGAAAACCATTCCACTGTGCCACTAGAACTCAAAGAAACCCTTCATTACGGGAGGGTTGCGTATCTCACAACCGCCGTTCAGCATGTGCTGTAAGACTCCATTGGGTGGGCCACACATGATCATCAGTTTAGATCATGACCGTTGGATTATTCAAATTGAGCGATTCAGTGGGCCCCACTATAGTTGTGATCATTG